>NMXM01000001.1:2842965-3442965 GCA_002851755.1 Verticillium zaregamsianum | reverse complement strand
CCGAGTCCCACTCCGGCCAGATCCTCACATGCGTGGCTGCGCTCGCCATCGCCGGTCGTCTCGATGCCATTGACGTCGACAAGCTCGGCCGATGGCTCAGCGAGCGCCAGGTCGAGTGCGGAGGCCTCAACGGGCGGCCCGAGAAGAAAGAGGACGTCTGCTATAGTTGGTGGGTCCTGAGTAGCTTGGCCATCATCGGACGCACGCACTGGATCGACAGCGACAAGCTCACCGCCTTCATTCTCCGATCTCAAGATCCCGAGTCCGGGGGCATCGCCGATCGGCCGGGGGACATGGTAGATGTGTGGCACACAGTCTTTGGCATTGCCGGCCTCAGCCTGCTGAACTATCCGGGGCTCGAGGCTGTCGATCCAGTGTACTGTATGCCAAGAGCAACGATAGAGAGAGTCTTGGGTAAGAAGTAGGAACCCCAATGGGGTGTGTCTCTTTCCCGTGCGAAGTCTTCTCTCCGGGTTGTCGACCACCCCTAATGTATTTACCAACTGATACCCGATGCAACGCGCGCTTCTTTCACTTCGTTTCCATCAGTGGTCATGGGCACAGCCCTGTCAGCGGGGTCTTCGGTACGCATGGGTCTACAGCCTTGTTCTGTCTTGCATCCTCCTCATTCGCCCGCATCCAGACATCTTGGCGTTTCTTTTGACAAGACTCCAATAGGCGGGCTTAGACCTATCTCATGCTCAGCCTTACACTCTCTCGCAACGACATCCGACACACGAGGCTGAACAACCCGCTCCTACAGTCACATCTTCTCCTGTGCATCATCACTACCTCCAGCGCACTCGAATGATGGCTGTGTCGAGGCCGTATCTAACAATCTAAGCCCCACTCCAACAAGTCACATGCCATCGCCGAAGCCCCTTTCCCTCGTTAGAAGGTGGTGTCTTGGCACCTTCCTCGCTCCTGCCTTGCTCATGCCATGCACCAATGATTTGTTGCTGCCTACCGTTTTCCTGGAAGAATTACACGGCGGTAGAATGGTCCAGGCCATCACCTCCCAAGGGAGAATTGTCGGCTCGGCGCTATTCCACTTTGTCATCTTCATGGTTCCTGCCTTGCACTGAACATCCCAGCAGTTGGAAGCCTCATGACGTACAAAATCCAGCCACTGGTGTCACTCATCCTGTCCCTGAACTAGCACGACTCCTGGTGGGGTACAGTAGGTAGGTAGACATGAATGGAATTCACGCATTTGGAGAATTTCTCCTCTGATAAGATCAACATGCTGGATTCCGTGATGTTCGTATCCGGGGTCGACATGTGGGCAGCGTATATCTACTCGAAATCACAAGGGGCAGATGACCTCAACTAATTTGGTCATGTCGACCAGCCAGATCGTCAGGTGTACCTGACGCGACCCGAGACGCCTGCTTAGACGAGCCTCATACTACAGCCACCCCCGCGTGCGCACCGTGCCTGCCATTACTGATGTCTTGTTGAGAGCACTTTCCTGAACATAAGCCTGCTAGTCATCTCGTCCTGGGACCAGCCACCCAAGGAAGAAGTCGTCACTGTCTGCTGAGATATCTTGATCACACTGTCGCCTCATCGCTGCCTTGTCCATCATCATCACACCTGGGGTTCAGAAGAACGCAGCTATGTGCTCCGGAATCTGTCCACCCGCACGATGCCATCGAGGAAGGCCCGACGGGCCACGATTCGGTCTCGGCCCAAAGCAGAGGTAAGTCTCATCGCCAAGCAGGTCGCTCCTCCCCACGCGCTTCCGTTCGACTGTCACTGCGGCACCTGTTGAAGCAGGAACATCTTGTCAAGCCCTCGTCCTGATGTATCTCCCCTTTTCTCGTATTCTTGACCCTGGTCACGATACCATCTCTGCCATACCTCCTCGGCCAAGGTCGTCAAACCGCCACTCGCTCTTCTTGCTCTTTGCTTCGGTCGTCAGTCCCTTCGTGTTCTCCCTACGCCGTGTTCGAGATTTCGAGTCTTTGTCTATCGTTTTGACCCAGCACAGAGCCATTGGCCCGTCGAACACCCATCATCGTCTGGCGTTGCTGCTTTGATTTGAATCAGTGTACTGAAGCCGTCTAGAACATGGAGCCTCCGGTTGCTCCCCTGACGACAGGCCAAAATGCGTCGTTCGATTTTCATCCGGACCCCCAACGTCACGTCGAGGGCTACCATCAGATCGAAGACCCGCAACTAAGTCCCGGCGAATTCGATTTGGCCCTCCTTCCTGAATGCCCTCTGGAGACACCACAGGACCCGTTTCTTCTGCCGGGGGCGACTCTCTCGGCTGCTGCACCACCACTGGCTGTTGCGCGCCTTCCCCTCCAACCAGGCAACGTCAACGCAACCCTCCACAGCAACGGCGACAAGAGCCACAGCGACAACAACACTTCAGCTAAGAAGGGTGCAGTTGTTCTTTCCAAGACGCGCAACAAAGCCAACTTTCCTTTGGTCTGTTACCTTTGCGACAACGAGCCCAAATACTCTGACGTCTCCCATCTGCTCACCCATCTTCTATCTCGTGGCCACGCAAGAGCCAAGGGCAACATCGAGGTCAGATCCCACATTCCAGGTGACACTGAAGCTGCGGCAAAATTCGCTGCTTTCCAGAAGTGGCAGGACGACAACGGTATTGGCGCTCTCCTGAGTGAACGGTTCTTGGACAAGAACAACAAGAAGAAGGAGAAAGATCGCGTCGAGGCTGCCAAACGCAAGCGCTTCCTTGAACAACAATCTGGGGTAGGTCGCCCTTCGACTTCATCCGCACCTTCCCTGGTTTCTCAAGACTGATATCGACGCACCTTCCTCGCTGTCAACTCTAACTCACTTACTAGTCTTTCAAGAAACGCAAACACTCGATCTTGCCTCAGGTTCAGTCCGACTTCTTGGACGATTTCAACATGCCTCCCAAAAGTAAGAAACGTGGCTCTGGTGGCCCGAACCACGTGGAAAGCCGCGACAGCAACGTTGGCCCGGGATTTTTGGCCTCCCAGGATCTCACCTACTTGGATCCTGGCGACAAGGACGACGAAGGCCACCGCGTATCTGATTTGATGGACAGAAGCGACGTGGTTTCTGAGTACGCTTCCGACGAGAATGAAACCTCTTACAGAGCCCCAGAGCTCAAGGGTCAGTTCTGGCCTGGTATGCACTTGTTCGACTCTGCAACCGAAGAGAACAGGAAGAAGCGAAACCAGCGCAAGGATGACTCCGTGCTCCAGCGGATGCGCATTGGCTCCGATGCCGTCAACGCAAGAGAGATTGTCACCGATATGAACATGAACTTCGAGCGTTTTCGTCACATCGACGAACAGCCCTCAGAAGATGAGCTAACCCCGGTATGTGGCCTCCCCTCCTCCGTCTGGACTCTTGATGTGTTTCAATTTCTCAAGGCGATCCGGCCCCCAAGCTTGCTGACCGTGGCGTGCAGACCAAGGGCTCTGCGTCCACGAAGAATGCCGGTACTCGACAGACCGTGGTTGTCTCCGAGGACACTCTCAAACAGAGGTCCATGGCACTGGCCTCGATGGGCGAACGAGTATCCACGCCAACTAAGTCTACTCCTCGCAAGGTCACTCCCCGCAAGGTCACTCCTCGCAAGACCAGTTCCCGCAAGAGCACACCAAGGAAGTACACACCTCGAAAGCAAGCTGCCATAAGGACCCCCAGCAAGAAGAGAGCGAAGATTCCGGGACAGTCCGACACTGCCCCAGAAAATGAGAGAGAGGGAGTTGTTGGTGAGCGACGCACAAAGCGTGGTAGCGCTGCGCGAGCAAAATCGAAGATTGCCGAACTGGCAGAGCGTGATACCTACGACGACTACGAGGCTCTTGGCGAAGATGTTGGCGTTGCCTCACCTGCTAACAACCCAATCAAGAAGATGATCAAGCAGGAAGCTGTCATGCACATCGCTCGGGAAGACTCCGTACAGTCTTCGCATATTGGATCTTCCCGGTCCTTCGTCGAAAACACCACGGCCAACGTTAAGAACGAACACGGCATCTTCCAGGATGGCGCAGTAAACTCAAGCGGTACGTATCCCTCGTCGATTGCCACGTCTGCAGGCTAACAACGTGCCCAGCAGGTCCTGCTCCATTCTTCGCGGGCACGCTCCCCTTTGATTCAAGGTCGAGTGATGCCATAACGTGCCACCCCTATTATGATATGGTATATTGATATTTCCCCCCTCATGCAGATTCCGACGCCGTCTCCGTGTTCCTCTTCAATCCCTGTCTTCGAATGCGATGGTGGACCCGTCGTCCCCCACCCCCTCGGCGAAGAAGCTTCCGTCCCGTTTATTTGGAGGAAAGAGAAATAACCGCGTGAACTCACAGGGAATGGTACAGCACCCACAGCCTCAAGGATTGGCGTTTTCTCCTAGGTTCCCCCACGGCATGCCCACTCAATGGCCCGCATCTGGCAACGTCTTCAACGGCTACGAAAACCATGCCGGCAGCGGCGCCGTCGTCGTTCAGTCTCCAGGCTTCTACCAAGGCTTCCAGCAACAGGCACTTCAGCAGAACCCTTTCTACCAGCAGCAACATCACCAGCAGAGCTATGCCTACCCTGACCAGACCTTCCATGATGGGATGTTCCAAGACCCTCCTGGCCCTCTTCGATCTCCGCAGGTTTTGGACTGGAACTCGGTCAACAACTCGGACAGCCCTAGCGTCTACGGAGGACAGTCTTGGGCGACGATTAGCCCTGTGGAGGCAGGTTTCCCTACCAACGACAACAATGGATGGGTGGATACCGTCCAATGTGCCGTGCCTGGTAACATGGGTGTTCATCTTGAGGTCAGCTCGACCGGCATGGCAGGCTTGACCATGACCAGCTGTCCTGACGCATCCAACCCCAACTTCGCAGAAGAGCCCGTCAAGCTCGATCCTGCGCAGGAAACTGCGGCTCCATCCGCCAATCACTTCGAGGATGCCATGGAGGTCCTAGGTCACACTTGAGTAAGTGGACCAAGTCGAGTTGAGTCCACAGTTTCAAAGTCCAGAGTCGAAGGATAGGGCTGGCCCTCGGGCCACGACCATTCATCGCATATTCCCGTCATCGGGGTTGTACTAGGTGAGCCAACTGTTGATGAATACCCCATCTACTGAGGCTAACCTTGACGCCACAGTACCAGGTTTCACGCACAAGCAAGCACTCTCTCCTTTCTACATATTTCGGGTCCTGGCCAGGGCCATCGGAGTGACTTCGACTCATTGCCATGGCAGTCAATTCCTCCAAGACTCCGCGACGGTCTGAACAGCTTTACTAGGTCTTCAAAGCGGGAAGACAACTTTTGGACGTGAGAGACTGGAGGGGCTGGAGAGTGAGCGTGGGCAGCATGATTTCAGGAGGACGTGTATGGACAGAATCGAACAGACAGATGATAGCTGTCACATTGGCGATGGGGAAAACAAAACATCACTGGCCATCGGCATTTTCCGAGGCACGGAAGTACTATGAGATAGCTAGCTCATATCATCCCAAAATGACAAGGTTTGCTTCAAAAGGGTCATGGTGGCCCAGACATGACATCGTGATATTACTTGCCCATTGGGCTCGATCTACAGCTGCTCGATACTCGAGATTAGGTGGTCCAGCTGCTCAGCAGCGTTTGCTTCATCATCCGCCGCAAAAACCTCTGATACAAGACGCGCCGTGCCCTGAAGCCTGCGTATACGCATGTCCCTCTCCATCTCGCGCGACTTGCGTGCCGCCACGTCGATCACCTTGCGCGGGATACGTGCCAGGCGTGCGACGTTGAGGCCGTACGACCGGTGGGCGACGCCCTCGGCGACCTCGTAGAGGAAGGTGATCTCCTCGTCGGCGGCGGCGGCGGCGTCGGCGTCCTCATCATCGCCGCCGTCACCCTCTTGCTCGTCGTCGAGGGTCTCGCGGCCGTCGGGCCTCGTGGCGGTGAAGCGCATGTGGACGTTGCGAATGGGGCCGGTGCCGGCGGGGTCGGCGATGCGGGCGAGGTTCTGGTAGTGGGTGATGAAGAGGGTGGGGCAACGGAGGTGGTGGGCGACGTGGTGGAGGACGGCGTGGGCGATGGCGGCGCCGTCGTGGGTGCTGGTGCCGCGGCCGAGCTCGTCGAGGAGGACGAGGGAGCGCGGGGTGGCGGCGCGGAGGACGCGGGCCGTCTCGGAGAGCTCGAGGGCGAAGGTGGACTCGCCGGTAAAGAGGTTGTCGCGGGCGCCCATGCGGGCGTGGATGGCGTCGAGGGGGGCGAGGGTGAGGGCCTCGGCGGGGACGAAGGAGCCGATCTGGGCCAGGAGGGCGAGGAGGGCGAGGGCGCGGACGAAGGAGGACTTGCCGCCCATGTTGGGGCCGGTGATGAGGTAGGCCAGCGGGGTGGGGGACGCGAGGGCCGCGGTGAACGGGATGTAGCCGTTGGGGAGGGTGTGATCCGCGACGGGGTGGCGGCCGGCGGTGACGGATATCTGGGGCGGCGAGGAGGAGGGCAGGAAGGTGGGCTTGGTGTAACCGGGGAGGCGGGCGACGCGTGCAAGAGAGAGGAGACAGTCGAGGGTGGCGAGGGAGGCGACGGCGTCGCGGAGGGGCTGATAGGCGTCGTGAGCTAGGTCGTGGAGGAGGCCGGCGAAGGCAGCATCGCAGGCGGAGGCGAGCGCCTCGCGGTTCTGGTCGCGCGAGGCAAGCAGCCGGACGGCTTCCGGGGTGTGGAAGCGGGAGAGCTTCTTGGTGCCGGAAATCTTGGCCCAAGAGGCGGGGACGTGCTTGAGATCCGTGTTGAGGACCTCGATGAGGTACTCGATGCCAGCGACAGTCACATAATCGACGGGCTTCTTCCGGCCGAGCTTGGCGGCAGCGTCACGACGGTGCTCGTCGAGTTCCTGCTCGACTGACACGATCCCCATTTTGTAGTCTTGGATGTCATCGTTCTGCTCGGCCTCACGGAAGAAGTTGTACTTGTCATCCTTGCGGGCGGCCTCGGGGTTGATCTTATCGAGATAGGATACGACAGTATCAAGAATCTGGGGCAAGGCGAGGAGGGCATTCGCGACAAGAGCAGAATCAAATCCCGTATCGGCGGCAGTCTTGACGGTGGCATACTGAGTCGCGATGCGCTGGAGGGATTGCAACACGGAGAGGAGCTCGGGACGGCTGCACTTGGCGTAGTACATGCGGATGAGGCTGCGCTCGAGGTCGGTCTTGATACCGACGAGGAGGGCCTCGAGCTTGTCGACCTTGGGGGTGCCCTGTCCGTTGGCGATCTCCTCCACGGCGGCGACGCGCTCCTCGAGCCGGACGTCGTCGAGCAGCGGGCGGCCGACCCATTTGCGGAGGAGGCGCTGGCCGAAGCGGGTAGTCGTCTTGTCGAGGGCCCAGAAAAGACTTCCACGTTCGGTGTGGTCAGTCGAGTTGCGGTAGACTTCGAGGCTCTCCAAAGTCGAGCCGTTGATGAGCATGTGTTGGCGGGTGGTAAAGCTCTGGAAGTACTTGGTCAGGTCGAAGATGTGCTCGAGGCCATATTCCTTCAGATGCGTGATCATGGCAGACAGACAGACGGTCACTGCCTCTGGCAGGTGCAGGACCTTGTCAAGCAACAGCCCAGCGGTGCCGTTCTCGGTCGACTGCGTCGCGGCGTCCTTCATCTTGTCGGCGTAGAACTGGGTGACGTGTGTATAGGCTTCGGCAGCCATGGTCTTGGACCGGGGGACGCGCTCAACACGGCTCCGATCGCCGAAGACGTTGGTGCTGCTTCCCGAGAGATGGCGGATCATCTTATCTGTACCCTTGGTGAGGTCACCCACAATGACGAACTCGCAGGGGGAAATGTGCAGCAGCCGAGTCTCAATTTCACTGCGCATGAAGCCGTCCTCGAAGTTGTCGTAGATGATGTCGCCCGTTGCTGGCTGGACAGCCACAATGCCCACGTCGACCTTCTCGTCCGTTCCTTGGCCTTTGGATGGGGTTTCTGTGATGCAGAGGAGATACCCAGCGGCGGGGGCGCCATTGTCCGCTTGCGAATCGAGGTCTCCGTTCTCGTCGATATACGTGCCCTTGGTGTAGACATTGGTCAGCTTACGCACGAAGGGCGCGCTTCGGTTGTCGCCGGCCTTCTTGAGAGCAGCCGTCTCGATCTGGCGAACGACGCCCACCTTGTGACCGGCAGCGACAAGCCTCTTGGCGTGGACGGGAAGCCGGTGGACGGGGATGCTGGCAGAAGCGAAACGGTCGAGGTGCGACTCGGACGGGTGCTCGTCGTAGCGAAACTTGCCGGGGATGCAGACGATGCTCAGCTCGCGGGCGGCGATACGCGCATCCTCGCCGAAGAAGCGAAACTTGTAGCCGACCTCGACGATGAGGACCGTGTCCAGGTGCTTGCGCTTGATGTCGAGGAACTGGATCTCCATGGGGGTGAGCTTCTTGTTGGCGCGGGCACCGCCCTTCTTGGCCGCTTTTGGGGGCGGCGGAGCCTCGTCTTCCTCCCCGTCATCGGCATCTTCGTCTTCGGCGCCGGCAGCGGTGTCTTCTTCAGCGGCGGCGTGGCGGCGGCGGAGCATGCTATCTGGGTGGCCCAGCTTCTTGACGAACCGCTTGTGGAGGTCTTCCTTGCGTCGTCTCGCAGCTTCGGTGTCTTGTTCATCTTCGTCTTGTCCTGTGGCACCATCCGAGCGTGGCTCTCCGTACAGATACCGCTCTGTGCGGGATGATGGCTTGGGCACTGACGGCCCGGTCTTGCTTCTCACGGGCGACGACGCTACTGGAGCAGTGTCCTCGTCCTCTTCTTCTTCCTCCACGTCGGCTTTCCTTCTCTTTGACGTCTTGCTGGCCCCATTGTTCGCTCGATCGGCGTCCTCTTCCAGCGGCCTCTTGCGAGAGGATTCGGACGACTTGGTCTTGTCGGTTTCGGGTCGTGTTGGCGAGGACTGGGCTTGTGATTGCTGGGACTTTTGGAAAGCGGCGGCGAGCCCGTTGACGGTCTTTGGCTGGAAGAAGCTGGTAAGGGACTTCTGCTTCTTCTCGGGAGGCGCCATTGTCGATTCGGGGTGCCTTCTGGCGGGTGGGGATGGAACTTGATGGTGTTCGACTTGGGGTGGATCGGGGGAATGTGGTGATGTCAAATAAAGTCGAGGCGCGTCTATCGGCAAGTCGACGCGTTGAGAGGTTGCGGAGACCCACATGACTGGACGTCGGTACTTGATCACCGTGCACAGGCCAGTCAGCCCCTTCTTCCTTCTCGATGTCACCTCGCATCACACATCTACGTGCCTTGCACCTCAACATCTTTTCTTCTTCCATCTATTTCTGCAACATCATCTAGGTACTCTATGACCGTCTGTCTATCTGGGCTCAAAACCCGACGCCCGCCGTCTTCTTGCAGTGCCGAGCTCGAAAAACGCCCCTCTCATACGCCATGAATGCCAACCGTAAGGAACTGGGGGTCCTTCTCAACCTTCTCCCGAAGCGGCCCCTTGGAAAGCTCATCGACATCCCAGTGCGCCCAGACGAACCGACCGTGCAGGAATGTGGCCTCTTCAGATGCCGCCCAGACGGCGAAGTCGCCGGGCAGTTTGACTGTGGCACGTTAGCGAACCTTGATGCCACGCCGGGGAAACGGGCCTTACTGTTGTCGAAGTCATCTGTCTCCTCAGTAAAGAAGTCCTTGGCCAGCTCGGTGTAATGCAGACCCGGGTGGATGGAGATGACCTGCATATCCTCAGGTTTCACATCCGCCGCCAGGAGCTGCAAGACCGCCACACCGGCTAGCTTGGTGGCCGAGTAGGCCCTGACCACACTCGCCATGACGAAGTCGTGCACGGCGGCTGTGGAGACGTTGATGAGATACTGAGGCGGCGCGCGACACGGGTCAGTAGATGCCGCCTTCGTCATGTTCTACGACCAGACGTACCAGCTTGCGGGCAGGGTCTCGGCCCTCCTGCTTGTAGAACCTCTCCGCCAAGTGGAGAGGCGCCTTGGTGTTGGTGACAAAGCCGTCCCAGATCGAGTCAGTCCCGAGACTCAGAATTGTGTGCGGAGGCCAGACCTTGGCGCCGCACGGCACGAGAACATCGACGAGGATGCCCTCCTGCGCCAGGCCGGCCCACAGGTCCTTGACGGACTGGTCATCGGCAATGTCGCACGTGCGACCGATGACCTTGACCGAGGGATGCTCCGCTGCCAGGCGGGCCACAGAATCTTCCAGCACGTTTTGACGGCGACCGACGATGATGACGCGGGCAGCCTTGGCCACGGCGAAGGATTGGGCGATGCTATAGCCAATGCCCGTGGAGCCACCCCCGACGAGGACGGTGCGTCCCGCCTGGGAGAGGACCTCGCGGGTAGGCGAGATGGCCGGGTACGACTGGCGGTGGTAGGTCTTGGTAACAGTCGACGAGCCGCTCAAGCTGGCGGGGTCGATGAGGTCTCCTGCGCTGGCCATGATGACGGGTGCGTTCGGTGATTTGGTGATAAGAGGCTTGGGTAAAGATGTGAGTACTATCTTGGTTTTTCGATGTCTCCAGCTCCATTTCTGTGTCTCGCGACCACGTCTTTATACCAAGGTACTGTACCTTATCTGAACCTTGTTCGAATATCCATTCTGAGTCCAACCTCCGTGGCGTACGGATTATGCACACTGATCGTGCGAGGTTGACGAAACTGACAAATGACCAAGATCGGCAGCTTCAACCCCCTATTGTCCGCCAGAAGACCACCTTTCCCCCACCGTCTGTCTATAGCGTCCTCAGGGCACCATGGTATGGACGTGAGGAATGGCGGGGCCGAAGTCAGGTCGCCGTGCTTGGCACCGGTAAATGCCGCCCCCGGCCCCGAGTCAGCCAAACTCCGCCTGAAACCCGCTCAACGTCCGCTCACCTTCCGCCCATCTTCCACCAAACTTCCACCGCTGACCAACACCAGACCTCAACACTCACAGGCAATGGACGACTGCAGCTCAGCTCAGCCCAAACTCGGACGCTTGGCTCTCTAATCAGTTCACCACTGACCTGCTCTGTCTGCTTCGGGGCTATCATCTCTACGCCACATGAGATTCGGAGGCTGGGGGGGCAATCAGTCATGAGTCCCAGGTTGAACGCCTGCCATGCGTGTACCGCAAGGAAGCGTCGCTGCGACAAGGTCCAGCCAGTTTGCGGACGCTGCAGAGAGCACGAGCTCCCCTGCAGTTACTCCTCCCGCAAGAAGAGAGGAATCCAACCAAAGGGCCATGAGCTCCGCCAGACCCCGTCCGAGTCTGACGACAGTTTGCAGCAGACCCTCATCGCGTCCGATACAGGGCTTGAGGGGTGGATGAGGGGTTTCTTCGACAACTCGGGAAGTCAGGTTCCTGCGACAGGCCTCACTCTTCAAGACCACGTACAGCCAGCTTCATCTACAACACTGGCGTCAGAACTCAATGGTCACCCGAACTCGACTGAGTCCTCTCAGACCCACGACTCAACTCAACCCACACTGGCGACTGGCCCTCATTCCTGGTTTCTCACCCCTGATTCTTGGGCCATCACACACCTCGAGGTCACGGCTCCCGCCTTTTCTTCCTCGGTCTACTCAAGATTCAGTAGTGGCCTCCACGACTGGTTCTCCCTCTGGCTCACCCAAGGCCACACCCCATTCATTCACCGCCAGCTCTATGCAGACGCTGTCGTTCCCCAATCTATCCGGGACGCATATGCCTCCGTCGCCGTCCATGCCACCAAGACTTCGGCAAGCGAGGCTTTTGTCGAGCAAATTCTCGACGCCAACCTCTCCACCTTGCTGACATCACAGCCCACAGACGACACTTGGCTCTCAACGCGTTGTCACCTCGCCCGCACCCAGGCTCTCTTCATCCACCTCGTCTTAGCCCTCTTCTCTTCTTCCATTCCTCGCCGCGCAAACGCCGAGCAGCACGTTCATACTCTACTGCGCTGGGTCAATAAACTCTGGAAGGCTGCGACCGCGGATCCAAACCTCTGCCGTCTCACGTCTCACCCAAGCTGCGAAGACGCCGCCGTAGACGCCGCCTTTGATGGCGACCCAGCCCCCAGGCTTTGGCGCACGTGGGTGCTCGCTGAAAGCGTCCGTCGCATCTGGCTCCTCGCCACCATGACCGTGAGTAACTATCATGTCATGAAGCAGCAGTGGAGCGAGTGCAGCGGCGGCGTGCATTTCACGGCGCGGGCGAGCCTGTGGGCTGCCGAGTCGGCGGCCGCGTGGATGGAGGCCTGCGAGGGGGACCAGCTGTTCCTGCTCAGCCTGCACGGCGACAGGCTGTTCACGACGGCGACGTGGAACGAGGTTGATGAGATGGCAAGGCACATGTTCACGGCCATTTGGGGGCTGGAGAGGGTTGAGAGCTGGAAGGCAAGGACGGCGAGGGCGGAGGCTGCCAGGATGCTGCATTGCTGACGGCTTTGCCTCGTTGGATGGGTGTTCAGAGCATGTTTTCGTCCTGTGGGCTTGACATCGTCGTCTGACCTTCGTCCAGCAGGGAAATGCAACGTTCAACTCGGTCCTTCTTCTTCAGCCGCTTGGATTCGATGGTTGTCCGAAGTCTGACTATCCGAGCTCCCATTTCCCCGGCCAGCCGCATGAGTTCCAGTAGCAGCCCATCACAACGATCGTGATGCTTCGGAGCAAAAGCAGACAGCTCTCATGCGACCTGACTTGTAAACAAGGATCAGATGCCATGCCCGGGTATATACAGGACTTACCACGGAACACGGTGGCCTTCGGTAGTCTCCGAGTTTTCAGGTTACACATGCCCGAAACGCCAGCTGCACCACCATCCGAAGGCTCGCTTTGCTGCGGAAATTGGTGATAGCCGTGACATGGTCATGCGTGGGACAACTCTACCATACAGCTCGCAATAGTCAACTCATCTGGCAACATATGGCGGTGAAAAGCCTCATTCATGCGCCAACGCATGCAGGTGTGCAAGCCAAAGATAGCTTTTGGTCTATCTGCCTGCCGCCAGCCTTATTGCTGGTTGACTTCCGGCCACGTGGTACGAATTGCCTTATGGCGCCCGCTCCTTTCCCCCCATATAAATGTCACAAGTGGCTGACGCGAATAGATCATCAAGCAGTCTGGCTCAAGCACTTTGGAAAACATCGGAATGCAAGGTCAAGCGTTAAATGCCGAGCCACATGGCATCGCATGTAGCCCCAGACAGCAAAGTCATTGGCCCAGCGCAGCCCTATTTTTAACACCAGCACGGCAGACTTATCCGAGCTGAACCCGTGAAGCAACGTATCGCAACACCACATTCCCGTGCTCAACTGATGCCCCGCTGACAACCTCACCACTCGACACTCCTGTCAGCCCTCGTCGTGGAAAGCATTACGATGCCGATCCTGCCGCAGGCAGAGTGCTTGGTGTCTTTCAGCTGTCGAGACCGGCCCAATAGCGACACGGGCAACCGTTCCTAGCTTTCGGGAGGCTACTTTGAGGCAACACAGCGCGAGGCTACGGGTTGACGCGGGGCACGTACGACGGGGTAGTCGGGGGAATGAATCGGCGGGGAAGTCTGTATGAAGCGTAAGACGGGGGGAAAGTCTTCCCATGGCGATGGATGGGTTCGGCGAAGCATCAAGGATGTGGCCAAAGATATAAAAGGGGCCGGACTTGGCGGATGGAGGTTGTCAAGATCGCAGCAAGCCCAGATTCATTCACAATACTATTCACACAACCTCAACACCAAATCATCATGCGCTTTGAAACCCCCCTTCTGTGTCTCTCTCTCCTCGCTCTCTCCGCCTCCGCCTCCCCGGAGGCCGACGCCGAGGCCGACGCCCTTCCCCAGCCCCTGCCCGACGCCGACGCCGACGCGGCCCCTGACGAGCCGGGCACCTCTCTCTTCCAGCGCGCCATCCCCGAGCTCCTGGGGACGCGCCTCGACGCCCGCGACGATGGCGGCGACGACGACGAGCAGGGCGCCATGCTCGTGAAGCGCCAGTGCCGGTACAACGGGTGCCGTTGCAACTCGCGCGGCAAGCAGTTCCGCTCGTGCGGCAACTGTGCGTGGAACGACAACGGCGAGTGGGCCATCTCGAGGAAGAGACACAAGAACCACATCTACGAGTGCGCACCGAGCGGCCGGTGCTGCGACTATGGGTATGCCAGGGACTGTGGCAAGTCCAAGGCGAGGTGCTACGTGCATTGATGAGTTGCCCGAGAGGCATGGCAAGTAACTCGGCTTGGGGTACTAGTTTGCTTGATTTGTTGACAGGATATTCAATGACGAAGTGATTTCTTGAATGCGCATGTTTCGCCCTATCTTGTACGATAACTGTTTTGGTGTCGACGCACGTCGCGGTTTGGCTTAGTTCCAGCCAACCCCGCGTGCCGGGCCTGATGTATGCTACGAACAGTCGAGTCTTCAGTATTCCTAATTCCTACCCAGACCTTGGACCTAGAGATATATGATGGGTCGGCTACAGACCGGCTATGCCGAACTGGGCTGGGGGGTGTTTCTCGCTTGAGCCAACAGAGCCATTATGACCGGCTCATCACGAGCCTTTGATAGCATCATGCGTCTTCCAAAATTCCGCCTGGATTGTTGGTATGCTGGTATGATTCTGCTCCAGCCGGTCGACACCACGGCCCTTCGCGTGTAGCGTCACGTCTGCGAGCTGGAGTTATTACAGCATCGCGGCGGTATCACAATCTCTCTTGCCCTGTTTATGCGAATAACTTCCCCGGCTCTAAGGACATGCCGACTCCACGTTGCTTTTTCGAAAAACACCGCCAATCTACGGCACGGCGCGAAGTATTGTTTCTACCGATGATTATGGAGATTTTTCCAAAGTGATATGATAAGTCGACAGCAAACAAGGTATGGTGCGTGGCCTTGAAGGCCATCATCATGATAATCGTCCGCTACACACGAAGTAGGAATATGCAACACAGAACATTGTACTAAGCACCCCCATATCATGCCCGCAGTGAGTTACTCAAAAATACTGTAAATTAGCAAGCAGAAATCTCATCCATGAGGTAACCATCTGGTAGGAACACTGCGACGCCCAGCAGCTTGACATATCGGACGTCTCTCGGGGTGCCGTGACTAGCACGCCAGTACTCAGAACAGTTCACTGCCGATGGTCGTCAGAGCCACTTGTAGGTTCCCTCATTGGAGTACCTACGGGTACATCTACCTACGGATACATCTTAGAGTACGATTCACGCATCGCGGACGTCCTGGTCAACAACTGGTGAGCTATGAAGCACCCAAACCGACTATACCTCCCACACCTGCCATACCTGGTTGGACCACATCAATACCAATCACTGGCGACAGGTCATTACTCGCAGACTGGGCGGCCCAGGTGGGCCTGAGCCAACCGTCGTCAGCCCTTTGGGATCTCATCCACCAGTCGTCACAATATCAGGCATCACAGCAAAAAGCGCCGCATGGACGTCCGCGATGCCGGACGATAGACCCCGGCCCTCCAGACAGAGACTGCACTCCGCCTGGAGCTCGAGACGTGCCTGACCACGTGGGGCTTGAGGTGTATCAGGCACCCATCAGTTTGATGCCCGGCAGGCCGTCTCCGCCGGTGATCCGCAACCGACTCGCGACCGTTGAGCGGATGCCGTGAATGCCAGACTTGGCGATATCCACGCTCGTTTTTTCTCCTGCCAAATTATTGTCAGACCACACCGGCCAGGCTGCCTGATGTCCCGTCTCGTATGCCCGGGATGGCCAAGCACGTCTGGCCCTTGGCCAGTTCGCCCCAAAGCGGAGCACATGGCCTCGTCGTAACATGACCGCGACCCACGACCGCGAGACGAGACAGCAATATGCCCTCGAGACAACTGTCGCAGGCGCCGGACGAGCCCATGGCGGATGCCCGCCGGGGTCGTCTCGTCTGGTCCGCAGCCCACTGGGACCGAGACTGACCCCAACCCAACCCGAGACAGGCCCCCGAGAGAGCGCCCCCCCACACTTGTCCGGGCCAGCCTCAAACCCAACGTCGCATTCACGATAGGGTCCCCCCACCGCCCAGCCCAGCCGGCAGCTGCAGAGTCCCGCGGCGCTGGTCCCGTCTGCAGGCGACGGGCAGGAGACCTCAGCCCCGGGTCGTGTCATGAACTGTCGCTTGCCAATCCATCCATAACGCCCCAGAGAACGGCGCCGACGACCATTGTCGAAGGCGCGCCCAATAGTCCCGGCGCACGGATGCCCTCCGCTCGAGCGTGAGGCGGACACGAAAGACAAGCCAGCACCTTGACGCCACCGGGACGGAGACAGGTTGTCAAATGGTGGCGAACAGACCTGTCACTTTGCCATGCCCAGTCGCTCTGTCAAATCAGACAGTCAGAGAGTCAGGCCACCGAGCTGGCCCGGTAGGTATCGCGCCAGTGGGTGGAGCGCACGGGACATTGCTTTTCGGACGACAGCTGCCATTCGCAATTCATTCAAGCGCTCTGGCGCGACCATGTTCTGACAGGTGATTGCGAAGTCCGTCCGCCCCTTCCGCCCGCCCCGTCGGGGGTCTTGCCGAAGCGACACAGCTGTGGGCGCGCTCTCTGACCGCTCCCGACCAGGGCTCTGGCCAATTTGTTTCGGACGAACCCCCCCGGACGCTATTGAGCAGCAGGTGGGAAAAAACTCTTTTGCGTCTGAGGACCACGAGGCGACCGCGGTGTCTCTGCCTGGGCCCGACGTCGTTGCGCCGGATACCGTGCCCCGGTTCGTCTAATCTGCTGTGCAGAACGTCCTTCCCGTTTTCGGAGGTGAGACACGCTGGAGCTGGCGCTGGTGCTGGCCATGCGCAATAGGCGTGATTATGATTTGGGGACAAGTGCCGGCCCACGGGAATGCCGTCAGGTGGATGGATGTATGCAGGTTACCAGTGGTGCCCCCGTTGCTTGAAGAAGAAGGCGCTGACATCAGAGAGTGTGTAAATGACGATAGGACGGCGCTTGCAGCGTCAGCGTCCGCCGTCACCGCCGGCGTCGAAGCAGCTGCTGCTCGGCAGACATCATCAGTCGCGGCGTGAGACGCATGGTCGAAGAAGCAATCGGCATCCCGCCCTTTCATCCCACATGTGTGATAAGGCCAGGCGTGGCGTGCCCCCCAAGGTAGTGCGAGATGGCCCCCAAACAAAACCCCTCAGTGATAACGCGGCCACTGAGACGTAGATACCGTTGGGAGAGAGCCGGCCCCCACGATCGCGAGGGGATCTGGCGCTCGTGACTCCTCGCCTATCGAGGAACCCGTCAAGCGCTGTTCCGTGCATCGCGAGGCCGACGGGGAACTCGTGGTCTCGACGCTGCTCGCTGGACGATGCGATGTACGATGCGCCTTGTTCCGTCGTGAGGGAACCCGGTCGACTCGAGGCCTGTTCGACGAGACCCTGGCAGGGCAATCGTCCCGTCGCCCACGGCAGCACGAGCTGGGACCGGACCGGTCCTCGAATGAAGCAGCCGAGCAAATACAGATACGATACAGATACAGCCAGGGCCCGGGTGGTGACAATCTCCCAAACCCCACGCCAGCGCTTTCTAGAAGCAGGACGGATGCCGGTAGTTCAGTTGATGGAAATGAACCAGGCCTCTGTTTCGCCCTCTGCTCATCTCCCATTCAGGGCACCCAAGACGACGCACCCCACGAACGGTGCTGCGCAATCCGAGCGGCTACCAACGTCATTTCGCCAGAGGAGATACACGACGGATAGGCCCGTATCAGGGTCGGCTTGGCGGAGAGATTAGTCAAATTTAGCGACCTCGCGACGGGAAGTACTGGGGCCGACGACGGTGTGAAGCTTATTGATTGGTTTGGCGATCGTCGAGACCAGTCGAATCCGGTCAAGTCGAGAGACGAGATCATCTTGGGCACCAAAGGTGACGGAACCTCGCCGGTCCTCACCGAGACGGGCTCGAGTTACCCTGTGCGGGTGGTTCTGCAATCTCACGCCGCTCACGTTCTGTTTCCACGTGCTTCTCCGAGCAACCTGGGCCTGACCAGACGAACGTGGCAATATCTCGCAGCCAGGTCCTTCGGTGTAGGTGCACCGTGTGTGTCTCTCCCACAACCATGACCGCATGGCGTGAGTTTCCAGGCGCTTCTTGGGCTCTCTTGGCCTCTTCCCACGCCCGTAGATAATGACCAAATTCAGCAGCTGCTCTGGCGTCGTGGGCATCCAGGGTTGCATCGGCGTGGGGCCCTGAAACCTTCTCGAACGTCCAACGCACGACGGACTGGCCACTTGGATCCCGCGGATGTTCCCTATTGGACCGGTCGAGGGCCATGGTGGAGGCTCGCTCTTGTTCCTGCGCAAGGGTCAAACACCGTGGCCTGGTTGGGACAAAGGTCAAAGGCGCCCCGCGGCGCCGGTCTGACGGGGAGAACCCTGGGGGTTGCCGGATCCTTGGGCAGACCTCCCCTGCGCCTTTGACTCTGTGCCCCTGGTGCCTGGCGTCCTGGCCCCGAACCCCGGCCGGCGTCCCCGGGCCCTGGTTCTGCCACCTGCCATGCCTGCGTCCAAAGTACTCTCCCCCCATGACAGGTTGGTGTGGAATTGTCCAGACGCGGATGACTCGACTTGCAGACCTGGCCAACCTGCTGGCGCTGGCTGGTGCCATGATAGCCTCCGGCAAAAGAGCGAAAGCCATACAGACTTCGGGCCAAGCCTGCCAGTTCCCCTCCTTCCCGCCTGTGACATTTTAGCGAGCGAACCCTCCGACTCACCCTCTTTACCGTGGCCCGGCCTGCGTGGCCGTTGGTGTTGCTGAATGCATTCTCCACCCAACCACCACGCACTCGGTCTACCTGTGGGACTGTCTGGTGTTCGCGATTGACACCCTCCAGCACGCAACGGTGACAGCCCTAAAACGACCCTGACGACCTTCCACTTTATTCCTCTGAGTGCCTGTCCCGGCCTGTCAGAGTGGAACGCCTTGAACCCCAGGGCCCCGAAGATGGATGGGACCGGACGCCTCGCCTTCCAGGGTTTGCTCGTTGCGGAGGATTTTCGACGCCAAGCCGAGCCATCGTCTTCGCCGCCGTGCGAGCTCTGGCTCCCGCCATCGGACCGCTCATTCCCCCCTAGTTCAGAGCTTCAGCGATGCCACACCCGAGTTTTTCCCACCGTGCTGAAGACTGGAGACAGCAAATCTCGATCAGCCTGCTTGGTAGGCTAAAAGGCTAGGACCCTGGGACCTCAAGGGACCCTTGACGGTCTGTCTGCGATCTTCAAAATTATGTCGGTTTGCGGCGAAGACCCTGGACGAGGCCAACAAAGATCAGAAGGATGGCCGGGGACGAGGCATCGCTTTAAATTGAACGACATGGGGGCCCTGCTGCGCGACCCATGCCAGAATCCGGGGCAATTATCGTCCTCGGACTATACCCGCTTTTGGACCCGATCACCGTCCTTGCCGTTGGCCTCTATCGGTGGGATTCCCCAGCCCGTGGCCGCCATGCGGATGGATACCGTGGTCCGCACCTCCCTCACCCAGCACCGCCAGCTCTGCTTTTCCGTTACGCACGAGAGGGGCGTGCCGGCATGGTAGTCCGCTAGGCAAGCCAGGCAGCCCGGGTACGAAGTAGAATTCGCCTCTCGGGCATCAAGCACCCACGGATCGACATCCTTGGGTTGCGAATCAAGCCCACAAACGAGCGACGACGGGGCGATCTGTGGTGCGTGGCAGAGTGGTGAAGCTCTAGGGATTCCACCCCGCAGTCTATGTCAGGAAAGTAATGGTTGAGTGTTGCCAGTCAGGCCGGTGATCAGCCATGATTGCGTACCTTACGTGTGTGTACTCCGCTCGACCGACTGCCTGAATACTGCTGGTAATGGTCGTCTGGTAACGTCACAACGGCCATCAAGTTTGTCAAGTGGTATGACAATATCATGAAAACTCTGCATCAGATGGCTTGTGCTGGCCTCTCTCTGGTCACAGCCGGTGAGAGGCCAGGCCAGTAGCTGGGGGACTCCTAATCTTGGCTGGGGTTCATCTGTCCCGAAGCTTTGGGACCGTCGTATCGAGATTTCCTTTCGCCGGCCCCAACCACCGAGGAAGTCGGCAGCGGCGATTGCGAGAGGCTTCGCGAGAACAACGGCTACCGATGTGGTCAGCAGAACGTAGGCAAACACCCGTGCCTGCCGGGTAGGCCCAGAAGCAGATGGGCGCGCGTGAGGGCCCTGCTCGCCGCTCAAGAGCGAGCTTTGGTCGAACTCCTTCCCCGAAAGTGATTAGCGGGCAATCATCCTCCATTTCCAAGAGTCGGCTGGTGGTTGGGTCCGATCATCCCAACCCACAGCCCCAGGTCGCTAGCAGTGACAGCGTCGACTTGCCGGTTCCGCGAGTCCTTTGCTAGGGGGCCCTGTTGCAATAGTTTGGCCGAGAAGACCCCCGTCGACCGCAAAGGCAGCCATGGGTTTCGGCAATGAATGAGGTTGAGCCATAACCACGTGCTCGCGATCTGAAGAGTCGCCAGGCCATAACCTCGAAAGGCCGGCCCACCGGTACACTGTAGACCATGTCCATCGTCATTCCGGATCCAGACAGGGTGAAGACGAGCGCCCAGGTGGAAACACGCACAAGGCAACACAAGTGGAGGCACGCCAACCGCTGTAGACCGGTCAGGCCTGTTGGTAACGTGCTGTGTTGAGCGTTCAGAAGCTTCTGTCACGATGCTGAGAGCGAGGCGTGGTCTGTTCCGTTCCTGCATGTGCTTCGTTTTGTTCCTGCATACAGGTGCGGCCGAGTGCAGCGATATGCAAGCTTCTGGTGCACCTGATGGAGAAGGTGGTCTATGCAAGGCACCACACGTTGCAGATTGGGTGGCAGACGCGGAAGTACCTCGTTCCTAGAGGTACATGGAACGGGTTGTGCCCGAGGACGGCGACCACCAAGGTTGCATGGGGCAAATTTGTTCATCAACAGACTCGGTGGGAAGGCTGGGCCTCCTCTGCTGAGCACCGGGGAATGGGAAGCACGACCCGGACCGGTGGGCATGTGTGTGAAGCTGCCCTTTTGGGAAAATTGTGGCCGATTGTGCAGGCTGCGTTGGTTGGTCGGTCGTTTGTATGCGTGGGATTATGCAACACCGTGCCATGCCATGCCATGCACGCGAATGTGACAGTGTGCATCACTGCCTCGGTGTCCTGACTTTCACCAATGCTGTCAGCGATGTACGAGTCCACCCACGTCGAGAGTGTTCCAATGCAGATGCCCTGGTCCCCGCAACATAACAAGTCTGATGTAGGTCTGTCGCGATGAGCACAATAATGACGCGGATGTCAGGACCGAGACGACTTCGCGCACGGCCGGATCCAGCACAGCCTCCATAGTGTCAAGGTTGTGCTGTGCCTTCATCCTATGCAGGCGCCCCGCTTCGTTCGGCCCATGGTTGTGCACATGTGTCGCTGGCCTCACCGGTCTCGCTTCTACGACCTGGTCTATCCGAGTCGCGTTGTGATGGAGCTGGCACCAGCATTGGGACTAATGCGTCCGATGAGCAGCATTGTGCTCCAAATTATGCAGGGCTAACGTCTCAGCTAGAGGTTAGCGGACGGGTGGGCATGGCTTACGTGTTAGTGCAAGCCGGACTTCAGTGCGGGCGTCACGAAGGGACAGAGAAAGAGAGAGTGCTCTTGGCACTGGTGCGGGTGGAAGCTGGTAGTCTCGTGTCGGAAGGCACCGTGGACGTTGTTCGGCTTAATCGAGCTCGACGTCAATGATCGTCGTAGAAGCAACCAGACCCTTTGGGATGAACCTGTTGGGACGATTCTGGCGGACTCGTTGAGGGAGGGCCCTCCCAAGCCTGAGAACATGGCCCTTTGAGTTTGACTCCACGAGTTTAGTTGCCGGCGGCCGAAGTGCGATTCGGGTTTTCATCATCAGATTCGCTTGGTGTAGGTTTTGGTGACGCGACCACACCACCCCAACTCACCCACACCCCCGCGCTGGAGCCGGCTGAAAGAGGAAAGCGTCCGGCCGCGGGTCGGTGGCGGCGCCGGCGCGGGTACCTGACAGACATGTCGCCCCGTGGTAGAGAAGCATGTGAGTGGGAAGGAAAGTCAATCCACGCTGGGCAGCGTGCGTAGACGTTGACGGCTTGCAGCAACGTCGCGCTTTGGCTGGCCGCCACCAACGACTTGACGTTCTGCCGAGCGAGCTGCAATGCAAGGAAGGCAGGCTTTTGAAAAGCCATGTTTCATCATCCGTCGGCCGCAGCTTGCATCACATCCACCGCCCGGTTTTGCGATGGGTCGCGGGCGGTGGAGAGAGCTTTACCTCTTTCGCTGGGTACTTGGGGACGAGAGTTCGGATTGCTGTTCCTCTTCCCTTTCGCGTGGCACGCCGCCTCGGATTTGGATAAGGTGGCGGGAAACCACCATTCGTATTCTTGAGACGCTGCCATTTGACTTCGAACCGTCGTCAGACGAGGGCTGGCGTCCTATTTGCAAGGTCAGGCCTCGGGCCTGTGACGGTGGCTGTGGCCTGTGCCTGTACCATACTAAGTAGATGGTGATGAGGACCATCGATTGGACCTGTCGCCATGGTCGGACGAAGTGGCATCAGGACATATCGATATGTTCTTGCGCCCATCTCTTTGCGGGCTTTTTGTGTCGACAAGCATGCCGCAGGGGTAGGCTTGCTGGCCGGGTTGGCTCAGACGAAGTCGAGAAGTCATGATGTGGCGGGATGGTGGAGGTGACAGGCAACAAGCATCTTGGCCGTCAATGGAAGACGAAAGAAGGATGGCCCTTGGACTGAACTGGCCCGGCCTCTCGCCCGCACAGAGATTCCTGCCCAGTGTCCATACTGGGGCGGTTTCCTTCCTCGTTCCCTGGCACCTTCCCGTGGCGGGAGACGGGGGGACGCGGGCGGGCAAGTGTGGCCGTCTGGCAAGACAAGGAAGGCGAAGGGCACTGGAAGCTGGAGGCGGGGGCGGGAAACCAAGACCACGACCGTCCAAACCCAACCTTGATGACCTCAAGGGGGAAAGAGCGGGACAGACGACTTGCTGTCTGTGTCTAGTGAAAAATGCCCCAGGCAGCTACCAAACGACGCCTTTCGAGGATGGTGAGGTCATGGAAGTTCCTCGCACTCGACGGTGCCGTCTGGAGTGACGCACCCGGCCTCCTCCACCGAACCCTTCAACACATCGTTCGTAGCTATTTGCTCGTGGCTGCAGATGAGGGTCGGCGGACGGCTGACACCCGTCATGATGGCATTGTGATGGATCACAAGCTGAGCTTGACGCCCAGGAAACGACAGCCAGTCGACGGACTACAGCGCCGACAATCTCCACACCCTCTACACGGACCTAGTATGCTGCGAAGACGAGGACATCACAGGCGCAGGCGCAGGCGCCTGTCATTCTCGTCACAGAGCGGCGTGCCCTGCCTGCCGTGACAGTGGCGACCAGTATCATCGATATCACAACTAACGGCACACACACACACACACACACACCGAACGCCAACCGTCCACAGGCCCTAGGAAAGCGCGCGGCCGCCTGGCCAATGTGGTCGTGCAGCTTGTCGAGCGACGAAGAGACGGAGGGAGGGGTAACCGCCAAGTGGTGGGATGAGGATGGCGTGGGAACGCACATGATGCTAAAGTGCTTGCAGCCTAAACAACATGATCCGGTGCCTCGTACTCCTCACTGGAGGGGTCGTGCCTCTCAATGGCTGCAGCGTTTGCTCGTGTTTGTGTGTTTCGTGTTCCTGCACAAACACCAGTCGCGCGCGAGACGCGTGAACAGCCCTCGCATTGGATGCCACACCGGGGGACCATCCTGTTCCGGTCCTCCACTGACAAGCGACCGATCGTCCGTGGGAAGCACGCAAAGACATGCCGGGCCTGCTGACAGGATTCGCGGCGTCTCGGCTCTTCCCACCACAGCCTGTCAGGTCGGTCAGCCAGGCACGGAGGGCTGGCGTTGCTGATGGTGGTGCAGGTCGTGCGATGTACCTGCGTCTGAGGTTTGACAACTTCATCCCACCCCATCGATAGTCTGTCTATCAGACGTCCGGTCCATTCAGCCAGCGATCCAGCTGGGCGACAGTCGTCACACAAGCCCGAACACAGGCCCGATACAGGCGGCGGCTGGCAGTCGGTTTCCAGCCCGCTCGGCTGGAGGGCTGCTCAGGGCGGAGGAGACCGAGGCATAAACCCGACCCATCTTGGCCCCTCCGTCACTCAGTATCCCGGCGATCATTTTCAATGCCTTCGGACTCGTCCGTCTCAGAGATCAGTTCAGACAGAGTGACGCTGTGCCATCTGCTGCGCCGTGCAGCGCGTTCCGCCCTCTCGCGGAGACAAGAGGCGCACCTGAGCGTCAAACGTGGCCAGGCAGGCAGCATTGCCACTTGAGACGACATCAACACGCACATCCCCATCACCGAGCTGAAGCCCGTCGTCACCGCGCCAGGAGGCCCCCAGGACGCCCCAGGCAGCCCAAAAGGAAGAATCCATTGGTGAGCGGCACTTCCGCGCGCGCGCGCGAGCCCAGCGAAGGTGCGCGACTGGCCCAGTGATCGACGCGCAGGCGGCGCAACGCCCACAGTGGGCTTGTGATCAGCACTCCGTCGCTAGCCAGAGGCTAGTGCGCGTATTCATTACTTTTGTGCCTTGCATTGGCCCTCGGCGACACGACTGGTCGATTGTCGGATTGTGTGAGACTCGGAGGCCACCAACAGAATGCCTGTGCCCACCTCCTGCGGTTGGACAACACGGACGACGCGCGCACAAGGACCCAGCGGGCGAATACCAATAGAGCGCGCCATTTGTGCAAGCTGGATGGCCGGCGCTATTCATATGAGCACACATTATCCACCCTGCCCCGAGCCTATCAGAGCCCCAGCGAACACGAGCCCTCGGGCTTATGCAGCGCCGAGTTACATGGGCCCAGCTTTTCGACCAGCACTTGTCTCTCGCCGCGGCAGATGGTCGTGAAAAGCTGCCCACTGTCGTCTCATCCTCCTCCACTGTTTCCAATGGTACATGGTGTCCCTCCAAGTACCTATCTCAACGGGGTACCTGCCACTGCGACCCGGTCGAGGACGATGATGACATGTGTCTGCCCATCAGCATCAGCGGCTCGAGGGAGAGGCCACGGCGACTGGATTCCCGGCGACGGTCGATCTGAGTGCGACTTGAACATGCAATAGTCGCGCAGGAAAGTTCTTGCGCTGACGGCTTGTACGGGAACTTGATCCGCGGTTGGTCTCGTCTCGCCTCAACCGGTTATTTCAGTTTTGAAGAGAGAAACACCATGGCCCTCTCTGGCCCTGCAAGCCTTGCCACGCCCAGCACGGCCGACCGTCCTCTCGGAGTCGCCTCGCCTCGAGCTGTGCCTTCCTGCAGGACTGGTACCGTACGAGGTACCTGTTTCGCTCTCGTTCCCAGCCCAGCAGGCCGACTCAATCCTCCTGCAAGCCGTCGTATGGGCATGTGGGTTTGGGTATGCATCTGCATAGTCCGGTCCCCACAACGCGTGTATGGGGGCCTTTTCAGGCGAATGGCCTCGGAAGCCATGATCGCCTGTGTCCGGGGCCTGTGTTGGGGGGAGAGAAAGAACAAGAGACAGGTCGACGCTGGGTGGAGGTACCCTTCATACCGCGGTACATCCGGGCGGGCTGGTATCCAGGCCAGATTTAGAAAGGGCTAGTGGCTGCGCCCCCCCAGGCCTTCATCAGGCACCTCCATTCTGGGCAGGCCAGGCTGTGTGTGTCTGCAGAGTCTGGTTGAGGGAGCCCTGTGTGGGTGGAGGTGCGGATATGGCTGGAGTGGCCGGGTGGGTGAGCGGAGCACCACCACCACCACCCACGTCGACAGCAAGCACTTTCGCCATCGAGCGAGCGAGCGAGCGGCCTGCACAGTGGAGGACGCGGACGAGGTGGGCTGGCCCACCACACCCATCTGATGTTTCCACTTGCCCCAGACACGCCGACGGGGGCAGGGGGGAGGGTGGACACTCGACTGCGCCGTCTCGCCCGCCCTCTCGTTCCTGGGTCGGGATCCCTGTCCCTTCAGAAGTGTTCCCTGACCCCTGTCGGACTGAGTGAGACATGGGCGGCGTGGAGGGTCGGGGGACCGTCACTGGCAAGACTGGGTCCGGCGTGCCGATGCCAGGTCCCCTCCATCTGCCTATCGACGACTTTTATCTCTGGGACCCGTCTGGGTTGATCAATGTGGGCTCTCGAGATACATATCCCCCGTCACCACCCACGCTCGCTCACTCTACGTTTGGTTTGATTTCTGGCAATCCATGATCGACAGTCTTGTCTCGTCGACCCTGTGGTGCTTGTGCGATCCCTTTTCTTCTTCATGAACGCTCGGTTCCTCCTTCTTTAGTGACTCCAACACATCATTCCTGGGACTCTTCTTATATCGAACCGTCCCGTCCATCCTTTCAACCCGCACACTCGCAACTACTCCGCCGCTCCAGTCCTCGGTATAATCAACCCCAACCACACGAGACATCTCGGACGAGTTTATGTACTACATCACCAACACGACCCTTCGAGTCATCTACTAGACAGTGTCCTTGTTCAGTCAAGAGACCGTCGTCCAATCCTTACCAACAGGAACCGAACATCCACCATCTTTAGGCAAACCACCACCACGGTCACGATAAGTTCTACGCAAGAACCTGTAAAGTAACATCTTACTCGCTTAATCGACTCGGAAAACAAAACCACAATCACGACCGCGCCACCCTCACAAGTCTATACAACTGGTAAGTCGAATCGCGGGGTGGTCAGCGGCTGGCCGCAGGCAGATCAGGGACTGACAGCAAACAGCATCTAGACACCCAAACCAAGATGGATCCCAACATGATGACGGCACAGATGGGCCACGCGCCCTTCTTCTTCTACACCCCCGAGGCGAGGCCTGACAGCAGGCACCACGGGCGTTTCTCCCAGCAGCACCCGCAGCAGCACCACATGGCCATGGCTCAGCTCCCAATGTACCCCATGGTGCCAACCCTGCCCTCGACGCCCATCTACTCCCGGCCCAACTCCTCGTGCTCTCAGGTGACCGCGCCGCCGCCAACGCTGTACAGCAACGGCCCCGGCGTCATGACTCCCGTGGCATCCCCGCAGCCCACTCACCAGAAGCCCACCATCCTGCTTGAGACGGAGGGCGTGGACGACAACCTGTACTTCCCCTCGACGCCACCTCTGTCGAGCGCGGGAAGCAGTGTCAGCTCGCCCAACACCTGCGACATGCTGCAGACGCCGATGAACCCCATGTTCTCTGGCCTGGACGGCCTCGAGGACACGAAGGAAATGCTTGAGCCCGTGGAGAGCGTTGCCCTGGACTGGTCCAGCTGCGGCTCTCCGCCCATGACGCCTAGTAAGTTGCATTTTGCTGTTCTTTTCTCCCCCGGTCCTCTGTGGCCGTCACCGCCTCTCAGGCATGGGCAGAGTGCCACCAGGGTCGGCATGGTGTGCTGGTGTCGCCAGCGTCGGCGGGACCCATCGCCTCTCTCCCCGACCCCGGTTCGCGCTTGCCCAATTCGAGATTTGAACGGAGCCGCTTTAGATGCCTCTTGCCCTGGTTATCTCTTTATCAAGCCTCAGGCAAGAAATAGCGAGCACAGAGCACAAAAGAGAGGATGGGGAAGAACCGGCGATACGAACGGTGCTAACCGCTTTTGGCAGTGTACCTTGGCCAAGCTCAAGCCCAATCGCAATCTCGCCCTCTCAAGGCCGCCTCGCCAAAGTTTGCCCCAGCCTCCACGCAAAACACCACCAACTCCATCGCCAGCGATCTCCTGTCGTGCCCTTCCTTGTCGCCGTCGCCGTCGCCCTACGCCAGGTCCGTTGCTTCTGAGCAGGACGTCGACTTCTGTGACCCTCGTAACCTGACGGTCGGCACTGCCACCCTGGCCACGGCGACCTCAAACCCCACGCTGGCTGTTGAGTTCCCTGCCTTCCCTGCCCTCACCGAGGAACACCTCCAGCTCAGGGGTGCTCAGTCTGCTGCCCCTGCCACCACCCTGGCCTCGGGCAACGTCGTCCCGGGTAACTTTGACTTCAACCCTGCCACCCCTCACGGCCTCCCGTCTTTCGAGGATCTCTCCGAGCTGGAGTCAGACGACGACTTCGTCAACGATCTCGTGAACCTCGCCGGCACCGACATCGCCTCCTCGCGTCCCCGTGCTTGCACCGGCTCCAGTGTTGTCTCTCTCGGCCACGCTAGCTTCATTGGCGACGACGACTTCAGCTTTGACGACGACGCTTCCTTCGTCACCGGCGCCACCAGCCCTGCGAGCTGCCACTCTGACGCCGACTCGCATCAAGACAAGCGCCGCCGGATCTCCGAAGAGCCCACTCCCACCATGGACGTTTCGGCCGACACCACGTCGCAGTCTGCCGCAGTCCAGTCTCAGCCTGCTGCTGAGCAGGCCCAAAGCACCGGCACCTCCGAGAGGAGGGAGTCGTCCAACTCTGACGGCGAGGCTGATGCTTCTGCCACGACGCCTCTGCCCGCTCCCACCAACCGCCGCGGCCGCAAGCAGTCTCTCACTGAGGACCCCTCCAAGACGTTCGTCTGCGAGCTCTGCAACCGTCGCTTCCGCCGCCAGGAGCACCTGAAGCGACACTACCGTTCCCTGCACACTGGCGACAAGCCTTTCGAGTGCCAGGATTGCGGCAAGAAGTTCTCCAGGAGCGACAACCTCGCTCAGCACGCTAGGACCCACGGCAGCGGCGCCATTGTCATGGATCTCATCGAGGATGGCGGCGTCCACTCGTTCGACAACATGATGATGCCTCAAGCGGATGACTACCACCACCTCGGCAAGGTCCTCTTCCAGGTGACGGCCGAGGTGCCTGGAAGTGCCAGCGAGTTTTCGTCATCAGACGGCGAGAGCGACCAAGGCAAGAAGAAGCGCAAGCGATCCGAATAAGGGCATCCCCCGCTCGGCTCCGCGCACTTGCTCTTCAACATCACCGGGAGTGACGACCGACTGATCGCCCCCGGTGCACGCCCGTCACGATATCACGACTACCAACATCAACATCTTCTCCACGAGCCTCCCCCGCTAGCCTTTACGCGGATTCGGCCTTAGGGTTCGGCCGCGCAACAGGCTTTCATGTTACGACATCGGGGCTGCGCAATTAGAAGTACACCCACACGACGGCATGGATTGGTCTCAAAAGTGTTTTTCATATTCAAGCGGCTTTGTCATTTTTTGGTCCCCCCACCCCAATGTCCCTCACCTGTACCATCATGAATGTCGAGATCTCCGGAAGATTTTTCTGCGGAGGGCATTGGGGAGTGGCGCGTCGGTTCAGGGTCGCATCGACGACTACAGAGAGAGAAGGCTCTTGGTCTGCTCTCAGAGCGGGCACGTGAACGCGGAGGCACAGGACAACAGGATCCGAAGGTTTAACGAGGCGTGTACGGTGGATTTTGTTTCAGAAGGGCAAAGACAGAACGGCATCATGTTTTCTTCTCTGGCTCTGCTTGCCCCTCATGACATGTCAATCGTTTGTTTGTTTTTGGCCCCCATTTCGGCCCGGCAGCATCTCCTTCTCTACGCTCGTTGTAATTCCCTCTGCAACAAGCGGACCGTCGGGTAGCCATGGAGGCTCGCGGCGGGGGCACTGTCCCGGAAACTGTCCCTTCTTGTTTACACTTGTTCAGTTTTTATTTTCTACCCACTTCGCGGGATATGCCCGCGAGGGGAGGTGAGGAGCGCGTTGCAAGGGACTGGCGAGCGACGGGGTAACTGGCAGAAGGGAGGATGTGTGTGTGCCGGCCACCAATCATCCATCGCTGTCGTACGTCGACTCGTTCCATCGGACAAGCAAACAACGCGCCCTGCCGCCGCTCATCGGGGAATTTCCATGTACATCTAGCGCGAACACTGGGGTTTGCATCATCGCACGCATGTCACTGGCGTAGCTGGGCATCCTTGGAGACCACAAAAAATAACCAAACACTTTTTGCTGCTGCCACTTGCTCTCTCTCTCTTGCGCTGCTCGTCCAGCCGTTTGGCTCGCATGTCTCGCATGTCTCGCCATACTAACCTGTCTCCCGATCCGAGGAGCCCAAGACCGGTGAGGTCGGTGCTCTGAGGTGACGCAGACGTGGGTGGGTCGCCTGTATCGCTCGTCTCATCGTTTCTTTGCGTGGGTTCGGGCCCCGAAGACACTTGTCCCACGGCAAGCCGGCCGGGGAAGCGTCGGGTCCTGCGCCCTCTCTTTCTCTCTTTGCTTGTGCGTCTCGGTCGCCACAGACAGCGCGGGCCTGGGCCTGGGCCTAGTGTCAGTCAGTCCGTCAGTCCGTCAGTGGATCAGGTAGGGCAGCGAGTGACGTCTGGTCTGTTTGAGGGCAAGCAGGGCGAGGTGGTCGGGCGGCGCGGGCGCTCGCTCCCTTGCGTTGGGGGCCGGACGTCGCGCCCCGCGGTGGCATGCGGGTGACGTTGCGGGCGGGGAAGGCGAGTCAGCGGCGGGTTGTGGCAGTGGTGTTTTGCGTTGGAGGATCTTTCCTTCTTTGCTTTTTCTTTGCTTTTGGCATTTTTTTTCTTGCTTTGCTCGGGGCTTTTCTGGGACAGTGTCGATGGTGGTGGGCTGGGCTTGGGCTCCCTTGGGTGGCCGGGATTGGATGCCTGGCCGCTTGTGTTGGGCAGGTGGCTGCTTGCTGCTGCTGGCGAGTCGGTCGGACGGCGTGGCGCTTGGGTTTTAGTGGTGGTTTACCGCTCGGGCGGCCGTGGCCCGGCGATGGTTCTGTTGATGGAGGGGTCGTGGCAGGCACGCGACTCGAGATGTTGGGTGCCCGAGCTGAGGTGCCTTGGCTGTTGGGCTCTGGGCTGCGTGACATGACTCTTTTGCGGTGGTAGGCCGCGACTCGGGAAGGCGAGGAGGGGGCAGGAGCTACTGGTAGGCTATTGCGGGCGGGTTCGTCCGCGGTTCGGGCCTCGCGGTGGTGTTTAGCTCGTGGTCGTTTGGAGGAAGGCGCGGTCTGCGTGCTGCTGGTTGCGGCAAGTACTCTTCCTGCTGAGGTACCTCGTTCCTTCCTCATCGAAGTACCGACCTGCCTTGGTCTGTGATGGATGGCAGCATCCTGCCTCGGCATCAAGGTGGTGCTTTCCGCTAAGAATCTGATGTGGCCGACTGGGCGGTCATGTGAATCGCGCCTCTCCCAAGTTCGACTTGGCTTCAACGTCGACCATCAGATGAAGCTCAAAGCGGATTCAACAGGGAGAATGATGGCACATTGAATCGTGAGCTGCTGCATGGGCCATGGTGTTGCCAGACTGTCGCCCGCGCCAGCTTGACGGTTCCCTCGCTCATCGGCGCATTGTCGAGTGACGGTGTCAAGAGAATGGGACAACACAGGGCTACGCGCCTTTTGACTCGGACACTTCAATCTCGCCCGATTTCACGAGCCCCTCGGCCGTGTTGCAGGCCGTATTGAAGACGAATGCCGGTGCCAGGTCGGCCGCTCAGCCCCGCCCAGTCGGAGACGGGGCGGAACTTTGCCATAAACTCCGCCCCCGGCCGCCCACTGCCAAACCTCTAAAGCACAACGACCACCGGCCATCATCGCCTTCAACCTCAGTCCTCCGGACATTCCACCCCTGCATCTAAACTCCGCCCCGAGCGACAAAGTCTCCGTCATTCAATTGTCGCAGAGCGACCGAGAGAGAAAGAAGCCGCTACGATGCCGACGACCTCCCACCCTCCACATCAGCAGCACGAACGACCCCATCCCGTCACGTCCGATGACCACCCGGCTGCCGCGCCCGCCCTTGCGCCCTGGGGAGCCGCATGTGCCCAGTGTGCCGCAGCCAAGGCCAAGTGCCTCCGCTCGAGTCCTGTCCCCGGCGCTAAGTGTGACCGGTGTGACCGCCTCGACAAGCCGTGTGCCGAGAAGCTGCCTAAGATCCGTAAGAAGAGGCAGAGTAAGCCTTCGTGAGCAACGTCGTCCACAGGTCAACGGAGATGGGACTGACAGTTTCCACAGCAAGACCGCGCAGATCGAGGAGCGCCTCAATGGCCTCGTCAGACTGCTACAGGCGTCTGGTGACCTCCCTGACTTGCCGGCGGTTTCGGTCGAACAGCCTGGTGGTCATGCCCCGGTAGCACCCAGACATACACCCATCAGCTCGCGGACAGACTCACCATCATCGCACGACGGAGCATACAGCATCGCCCAGAGCGATGCCTCACCCTTCTTCCACGCGAGCCCTTGTCAGCCATCTACCATTTGGATACCAGACACGTACAACTGCCATGGACCACCCCGCTGCAGCTGTAGACCAACCCCGGGCCAAGCACCTGGGCCCCTCGATCCGGATGAGACGCTGCTGTCCATTTACCGAGAACACCTGATGCCGGTTCATCCCTTTGTGATCATACCGAAAGACGTGTCGGCAGTGGACCTCGCGGCCACCCGTCCGTTTCTTATGTCCTGCATACGGATGGTCGCCTCCTTCCGCAGCCTGCGGTCCATGCAGGCCCAGATGTACCGGATCATGACCCACATTGCCGACCACATGCTGATCAGATCCGAGCGGTCTCTGGACCTGCTCGCGGGCATTATCGTTATCCTCGGCTGGCACCACTACCACTGTACCATGCACACTCAGATGCACAATCTCGTCTCGCTGACCGTGACGCTGGCCGGTGAGTTGGGTCTGAAGCGAAAGCCCTGCTGGCACGAGCGTACGAGGCTCATGGTCATGGATCTGGGCGCCGTGAGAGAGAGGACGAATGAAGAGAAACGACTGCTACTTGCGACGTGGTATCTCAGTTCATGGTGTGTCTGCCAATCTATATCTAAGCTAACCCGTGATGTATGTCAAGGCTGACAAAGACGACAGTGTGTCGGTGGGTTTCCAGCAGCTCGACCCAATGAGGTTCTCGCCATATATGGAGCAATGCCTACAGGAACTATCGCAGTCACAGGAATCCGCATCCGACGAGTATCTCGCTCAGCTCATCCGCATACAGAAACTTGCAGAGAAGGTATCATACCTAAACCTTCGAGAAGAAGTCGACGAAGGGTCGGATGTTGCCTCAAGGGCACCCCTTTCAGGCTACGTCTCCGTCTTTGGGGCGGAGCTCGATAGCCTCCGGGCGAACATGCCGGCCTCTCTAAGAGACAACAGTGAGTGGACAGCCTAGCCCTCGTCCGACATCCTGGCCAGCAAACCATAGTGCTCACAGACAGGCAGAGCTCATCAGGTCGCATCTCAGCGTTATACATGTGCGCCTGTATGAGCCACCCATCCTCGACCCCAGACTACTAAAATCCATCTCCGACTCTCTGACAACCAACCCCGCAATACCCGGCGCACCATCCCACCTCGACGCTTTCTACCGCTCCAACGCCGCCCTCAAGGCCTGGTACGAAGACTGGCTCTCCATTCCAACACCTATGTGCTACTCGTTCCCCATATCCATGCACATCGACATCATCTACGTTGTCACCATCCTCGGTCGCTGGGCCAAGCTCGCCGCCCCCGGCGCCATCCACAGCACCTCAACGGCCCCACTCCAGGATCCGTCGGGCTCTTATAACAACCCTTCCAACGACAGCAACTTGCCCCTGTCGCCTCGCAGGGTGGAGATCGCCCAGGCCGTCATGGCGCTCAAGACGCAACTCGCCACGCAGCCGGGCCTGGAGCTCGACGTCACAGGCATCCTCGGCGCGATGGGCGGTCGGCTTGAGCAGGTGAGCGACCTGCTGGCTGCAGGGGGCTCGGATGCCCAGGCGTGGGAGCGGAACATCTGGGCTCGGAGCGCCATCAAATTGAAGATTGCGCAGTTGAAGCTGGAGCAGTTTGCCGCCATGGTGGCGGAGGAAACTGGCGAGGAGCCAGATGAGGAGAATGAAGGGGAAGGGGGTATGCTAGGAGACTATGGGGGGCATATTGAAATGGCGGACACAGCGGGATTCGGCCACGCAATGGATGGGTGGACGGATGATATCATGGCGAATATGGGATGGCCTATGACGGGCAACCTGTACGAGAGCGTGGACCCGTTGCTGTGGGCTGAGGCTGGGAGTATGACGACGTGACGAGAAGCTGGAAGATGGGCAAATCACGTCAAAATTACATTCCCACAGTATGCTTGATCAAATGCAAGGCCTTTTCTGGCCTCCATTTCGAGACCAAAGACACGCTTCAGCTTGGTAATGACCCAAGTATCCATTAAGTACACTAGAACTCCTCCTCCTCGACATCATACGCCAACGGCTTCTGCCCCAACCCGAACCGCTCCAACCCCGCCGTCTTGTACACCCACAGCCCTCCCGATATGGCCAGCTCGTTAACACGAACCCGCCACGGCGCCGTCTGCTTGCGCACCGTCCCATTCTGCTCCGCCTTCTTAAGCATGGCGTCCGTCCTGAGCTTCCTCTTGTGGACAAAACAAGCCAGTCCCTCCTTCATGTTCTCAGGTTTGCTGCTCAGGAGCTTGGAGAAGAGAAACACGTCCTCCAGCGCCATCGACACACCCTGGCTGGCGTGCGGCGGCATAGCGTGCGCCGCGTCGCCGAGTACGAGGGACCGGCCCCTGAACCAGGGCCGGCCGAGAGGCAGCTTGTGGATCGGGTAGAACCTGATCGTCTCCGTGTTCCGGATGAGCTGCCTTAGCATGTCGGTCCACTTGGACGGCTCGCGTCCCAGGAGCCCGAGAAGGGTCGTCTTGCAGTTTTCCTCCTCCTTTTTGCCCTGCGCGTTCCAGCCGTCGCGGGCGTCACCGGAGGCCGGGAGCGGAACCTCGCGGGAGAAGAACCAGTAGAGGAGACTGGCGGATGGCGTGGCAGGGCTGACCGCGAAGAGGCCGTCGGGGGTGATGGTCGCGTTCAGCCCGCCGAGGGGCTCCGTCGGCGGCGGGAGGGTATCCGCTGGGACGAGGGAGAACATGTTCGAGATGCCCGTATACTCGGGCGTCGAGCCGGGGTCGACGTGCAGGGTCCGCACGGCGGAATGTATGCCATCGCAGCCGAGGAGGAAGTCCCCGGTGTCAGTCGTGCCGTCCGCGAACTGGACGGTGACGCCGTCGCCCGTCTCCTCGATGTGCGTCAGCGCCTTGCCGAAGTGGATGGGGATCTTCTCCTTCTCGACAGCCCGTAGCAGCACGTCGACGATCTCGCTGCGCTGGATGCGTAGGTACCCGAAGCCGGTGTGCTGCGTGCTCCACGACGCCATGTCCATCTCGCCCATGACGCACCCGTTGAGGGCGTGCAGGACGAGGCTGGACGTGAGGGCGCCCCGGGCGGCCATTTCGTCGTAGAGGCCCATCCTGTGGAGGAGGCGGAGGCCGTTGGCCGGGATGCCGAGGGCGCCGCCGATCGTTGTCGGGGCGCGGCGAATCTCGTAGATGACGGGGGTGATGCCGTTTTTTTGGCGGAGGTGGAGCGCCGCCAGCATGCCCGCTGGGCCGCCTCCGATGATGATGACCTGCAGTGCATGGTTAGGTCTCTATTCTTCATTGGTCTTGATGCTTCCCGTGAACGTACCTTCCGGATGTCTTCCATTTTGTTCGCCATGTTGACGCAATTGGCCTTGATGGTGAGTGTTTAGCAAGAATGAGAGAGTGCTGTCGTCCAGTTTCCATGCTTGATTGCGCATATATACGACTTTGTCCGGGCACTTCAACTAATCCTGAGGTTGACGTCGTTCGCAGGGTGCCAGAACACCCGCCGTGTCCGGTCCCACATGGTCTAGGAAGTCGGCAGCCTTTGAAATGACTGAAAGGGCTCGAGTCGAAAAGGGATCTCGTGCTTTGCGTGCCGCGATTTGTGCCAAAGGAGATCCGGACTGGCATGTGCTGCTGTTCGGGACCGGCGAATACCTAAAAACGCCGTCGGCATTTATCGCATGACGCAGCCCGCCAGCTTGCGAAACCAGTCTCAGGTCACTTATGATAAAGTATTGCACTAGACACCACTGCCGAGCTGGCTTCTCCAAGCGCAACTCTTAGCATTTCGCGATATCTGGGAGTAGGCCGGAGGGAGACGTGCGAATTCTGGCACTTGGCTCGAGACATTCCGGAATGAGCCACTGTTGTTAGCGCTTACGGCACCTTTGAGATGAAGTGTACAATCGTGCCGGTTTATCCATTTCTGAGCCTGACTATTAATATCAAATAGAGCCCAAAAAAAACTCGAGAGGCTCACTGTCCCAGGACCTAATCTAAGCAGAGCAACATGACAACCACCACCCCGGCAAAACCGCAAAAGGTCGGCATCATCATCGGCAGCCAACGCGCTCCGCGAGCCGGACCACAGATTGCAGACTTTGTTCTCAACACCATCAAGCGCCATCAGGAAAGGAAGCAAGCGTCCGCGGCTACGACGAGCCCAACAGTCATCTTCGAGCTGGTGGACGTCGCGACGCTTGATCTTCCCTTCTTCGATGAGCCCGGCATCCCGTCCAAGATCCTTGATCCCGCCGGCTACGCCCACGAGCACACGCGGGCCTGGTCGCGTACGGTCTCGAGCCTGGACGCCTTCGTCTTCGTCACGCCGCAGTACAACTGGGGCATCCCGGCGGGCCTCAAGAACGCCATTGACTTTCTGTTCCACGAGTGGAAGGGTAAGCCGGCTATGATTATAAGCTACGGCGGCCACGGAGGGGACAAGTGTGCGGCGGCGCTGAGTCTGGTCCTTCGAGGGGGCATCGGCGTTCGCGTCGTAGAGAAGACGGTCAACCTGGCGTTTCCGAGCCACGATTTCCTTGTTGAGGCGGTAACAGGGAAAGCGCTGGGGCTTGATGCTACGAGCGATGGGGGGCCATGGTCGGATCCGAGGGGCGAGATTGAGGATGTTTGGGAGGAGGTGATGAAGATGCTTTAGACAGCACCCTAGGTAGTTGCGTTTCGGTCAGGTTTCGGGCTGCATTTCACAATATTTACATTACTACAACATCTACGTCATGATACACGCATTGATGAAGTCATATCCAGTCTATGTTCATCCCAGGAGCGCATTTCGCTCTTCCGCCTACCTCGTTAGATTGAGCATGCCGTGCTGTGATATCTAGCACATCCTGACAGTCAACAATCACACTGGAACATGGAAAAGAGAAAAGCACAAGAGTTCGTTGAGCGTCAGTACTCATGTCCAGAAACGACCAATCCTCCCATCCTGACCAGAATTAAGGAAAAGCAAAAGCAAAAGATGAAGTTCTCATGTGAGATGCGTCAGGAATTGAGCCCAACGGGGGGCTCGAACCCCCAACCTTGAGATTAAGAGTCTCACGCTCTACCGATTGAGCTAGCCGGGCAGGCAGGTTGCTTGTTGTTGAAGCTGGCGGCGAGAAGCTGGCACTATGTTGTGGATATCGTGGGTCGGGAAAAGTTTTTTCGTTGTGGATTGGGGTTTGTCGCGCCTCGGCCTCCACCACGGCCCATACCACCCGCCGCCCTTACCGAAGGTGATGAGACAGCGCTCTCGCCAGCCAATAAATCAATAAAGAAAATTCGTGACGTGATGATGATCATAAGCCGAAAAGTATTCGCAAGACAAGTACGTCATCTAAGGCAGCCTATGTACAATGACCGATCAGTTGACCATGCGTAGAGTCCGACGCACCCTCACTCTGATCTTGGTTCGTGGGTGCCAAGTACCTTAGCCTAGTACAGCTGATAAGGTCTCGACCCTCAAATCTCGAGAGCTGAAACCGACCGAGAAGGTGAAAGTGCCCTCCGGGATCACCCAGCCCTGCGCGTCAACGTCCCAGTAGCTCAGATCCCTACGCTGAAGTCCGAATTCAATCTTCTGTGTTTCTCCAACCTCCAATTGCACCTTGTCGAAGCCCCTGAGCGACTTTACCGGGGTGCCTTTAGGTGTCTCATTTTGAGGGAAGGACACATACAACTGAGGCACAGCAAAGCCTGCCAACGAGCCCACGTTGGTGACCGTCACTGTAGCCGTGGCCACCGATGTCCAAAGGTCTCTTAGTCCGCCTGGGGCAATTCCTTTGGACTCGTCTGCAGTGGCAGTAAGGTCTGATGTGATATTGAGTTCCAGCTCATCCCCGACATCGAATTCGGTGTAGGAAAGGCCGAAACCGAATTCGTAAAGCGGCTCGATGCCGTTGGCGTCAAAGTGCTTGTAATCAATCATCTGCCCCTCGCTGAAATCGGCTTGCCAAGCTTCGGGGTCGGACGGCGACTCCGTCAGGTTGACGACAGGCGGGCCATAATCAGACTCCGTCTTCGGAATGGTGTAAGGAAGACGGCCCGACGGCTCTTCAGTGCCCCAGAGAACATCGACAATGGAGTTACCGGTTTCTTCTCCAGGATAATGTGCTGCCAGGATGGCCGTTACGTTCTCATTATCCGCCCACGGCATCAGGACAACGCCAGGCCCATGCACAACGACAACCGTGTTTGGGCAGATGGCTGCCGTGCTTTCCACAGCTTTTGTGGAGTTCCACTCAAGCTCAATAGATGGCCTCTCTTGGCCTTCTGAAGCGAATGCCTTCAAAAACAGAATGCAGACTTCCGGGACAGGGTAGATGCTCCTGAACTGACCCTCCGCCAATATGTCGTTTTCAAGGATGACTTGTACCCGTCCCCCAACGGAATCCACCTGTTTTTGGATCGCAGCGAGCGGTGTAACGAGATTGGTATGCCGAACTGTTCCCGACCCGCCGCCGACATCGAGAGTGCCCATTTTAAAGCCTTCGGGGCTGTCTCCGTAGTCGAGAAAGACAGAGCCCACAGTGGGGTATGAAGCATCGTTTCCGAAAACTCCAAACTCTTTTTGGTTCCTCAAAGGCAAAGTGTTGTTGATGTTCTTCAAGAGGACTGTACCCGCCGCGCCGACCTTCCGGATGTGCTTCGCATGATCGCCGCGGACGTTGCGAGCCGGGACCTTGGGGTAGTTGTTGGGAATGTCAGATTGGTGCCCGTACTGATAGACCATGAAGACAGCGGCACTTGAGGGATCGCATAAGGGAAAGTCTGTATCCTGCCCGAGGAGAAAGTACGGTTTCATGATTCTGACGGCCATGTCGTCGAGACGGTCCTCTGGCACTGTACCATTGCTGATGTTTTCGAGTAGCAGGTCTCCAAAATACGAATCCCCGTCCGGGACGACAGGTCCCGGCATCTCGAGATCGAGTCCGGCATTGGCGAAGCTGACAGTGTCATGCGTCGCGTACCAGTCCGAAACGACATATCCGGGAAATGCCAACTCCTCCTTCAGTATCGTCATCAGTTCAGGGCTTGCGCAAGAGTAATTGCCGTTGAACCGGTTGTAGGCGCACATGATGGTTGCGGTCCCTGCTTTGACGGCGTTGGCAAAGGGCCACAGGTAAAGCTCATGTAAGGTGCGGTCATCGATGTTGGAGGAAACGGCCTCAATGACAGACCCATCATCCTTCTTGGTCGAAGTTCGCTGCGTTTCCTGTTCGTTTCCAATGTAGTGCTTGGAGCAAGCCTGGACACCCACAGATTGGATGCCTGCTACAGACTCGCTCATAGCGATGCCGGCAAGGTACGGATCCGGGCCGAAACCTTCCCAATTGCGGCCGCCACGGGCGTGACGTCCCATGGGTCCCGTCGAAGGTCTATTGTTTGTCCCCGAGGTCAGTCTGAGTCTCCTTGACCGACTGGGCGTCAATAAGGGTTCAGGGAACGAATGAGTTACCCGAGATGAACGTGAGCTCCTTTCCCCCTGAACTCCTCCCCAATGTGGACAGCGCGCCTGTACATGAGTTCTCTATCCCATGTTGCTGCTGCGGTGATTCCAGATGCAAAAACGCTGACACCATCGGACCGAGAATAGCCAGCCGGGCCATCTGAGAAGCAAATCCCTTCGAACCCCAGTCGTGGGATGGCTCCGATGCTGCCAACACATGGCACGCTTGGCTGACTGTATCCTCCCGTGACGATACCGATCTTCTCGGCGGTGGTGAGCTGAGACACAAAGTCATGAGCCTTCTTTGACGCTTCGTCCCAAGCTGTTCACAAGAGAAGTCAGCCAAGTCTATGGGCAGAGAAAACAATGGTCTCGAAACTAACCGCACGTCGATAGCGGGTTCATCGAGGCGCCCAAAGAAATGGGCGCCAGGGTGGCAACAGCCAAGATAATCGAGTTAATAAGATATCGCATGGTCATCAACGACAGATTTCCTAGGGGAGAGGTGTTCGAAGAGTGTGCTCGCAGCAACTTCGTGAACGGGGGAGGCAACACTTTATCCCCCTCGTTTCTGAATGCCGAGGTAATATAAATCCTGGTTCTCTACTCTGGCTCGTGAGCGGGCCAAGATGACGAGACGTAGCCGACAGCGTTGGATTTGAAGTCACTCTGCTCTATAGGGAAACGAGAAGGAGGCGCTGGAGAAACGTGCGCAAACGGCCCGAATGGCGCTCCGGGACAAGCCCGGGGAAGCGGGGCGCTCTGGCGTGGCCAGTGATAGGCAGGGGTGTAATTAAGCTACCTGGTCCTTTCTCCGGGCTTTACAGAAGCAATAAGTTCTAGGAAGAAAGCTCTCAGATCGAGGTGTTGGTGCAATAGCGAATACTTAGAAGTAAAGAGCTGGCAGCCCTGATGGACCCTGGGTCACTGTTCGATCGACTGCTTGGTTCAGCTCTGAAATTGCGTGGGCATCAACATAAAAATACGAACAGGAAGCTGAAGCATAAATTCCTGAGGACTCAGGGCCTGGAATGCCTCTATGGACCCATCATTAGGTTGTCCTCGGGTGGTGTGTGCCGTTTAGCTCGCATTTGGACGGAGAGCGCTGTCTCGCTTAGAAAGGACACACACAGATGACAATACGAGTTAAACGAGCAAACCGAACAACCCTCGACTGCTTTATGGAGACATCAGGATGTAGCACGATGCCCATCTTAGCTCAAGCCACTCATGCGTCTTACCAACAGGGCAATTCGACACAGCCGCCCTCGTAAACCCATTCTACCGAGACTGGACCTCACAGTCTCGCGTTGGCAATCTTAAACAATGCTTGTTTCAATTTAGTCTGCCCATATGCTGATGCACCTGGAGACTGCGCCCCTGAGTAATAGTTAAGGGTGCACCTTGACCCAGACCGCAATAAATATTCGGGGACAGTGGAAAATTCATTACCACTCATCAGCTTGGCCCTATACTTTTTACAACTTTCATTATACTATTGATTACGATGTCTTCCGATCCCGATTCCTCCGATTCAGAGGGGTTCAAACTCTACCACTACAAGCCATCTCTCGCCGCGGCTGTGCTTTTCGCCATCTTCTTCACGGCCGTTTCTATTCGCCATGTGCAACTCATCTTTCAGAAGAGAACTTGGTACTTCATCCCTTTTTGGGTAGGATGCTTGTGTAAGACATTCCCCTTCGTTGTTTTTTATGATGCTCAGACTGACTTGGTGAGGAACAGTTGAAGCTGTAGGGTTTGGTGCGCGAGCCTACTCAGCTTCCCAAACCCCAGACTGGTCCTTGATGCCGTACATTATTCAGAGCATGCTCATACTTCTGGCACCGGCCTTCTACGCGGCGTCGATATACATGGTTCTCGGCCGTCTCATTCGCAATCTCGATGCGCAGAATTACTCCCTGATCCGAGTGAAGTGGCTCACAAAGCTGTTTCTGCTCGGCGACGTTCTTTCGATCTTTGGGCAAGGAGGAGGTATGATTTCATTCAAAGAAAATTTCTGTTTTGGAGCGTAAAGCGTTCGAAAAACACGGTGTGAACGTACCCGGAGTTTTCAGGCTAATACATCCCTTAGGCGGTGGCCTTCTCGCAGGATCCAGCGACAAGTCAACCCAAGATCTCGCCAATAATGTGATTCTTCTCGGCCTCGGAATCCAAGTTGTCTTCTTCAGTGGTTTTATGATCGTCACGGCGGTCTTTCACGTTCGCATCTGGAGGCATCCCACACCGAGGGCACAAAGCTCTGGAACACCATGGCAGAAATTCATCTGGGTCCTATACCTCGTCAGTATGCTGATCATGGTACGATCCGTATTCCGCATGGTAGAATACGCACAGGGTCACAACGGTAGCTTGATCCAGAAGGAAGTCTATGTGTACGTTCTAGATGCACTGTTGATGTTGGCTGTTGCGGTTGTCTTTACCTTCAGCCATCCCAGTTCCGTCTTGGTAGAACACAAGATGCTGCATGATGGGATTGATCTACATCAGGACGAGGACACTTATGGGATGGTTGGACGGCATCGCTGATGGCGGGCTTGGGTCTAATCATTCATGGAGCACATATTTCCGCAGGACATCATGCCGTCATGTAATCTAGAAGATCAATTTTCCTCCATTTTCTCCACCTTGGCTGGGGCGGGTCTTTTATGAGCGATTCAAGTCTAGTACTTTCTTGCCGTGTTCAAGCTTCTCCATCGTTCCTGGACAGAGCGACTCCGGATACATTGCACACCACGGGGGCGAGAACATCGTTTGATCGCGTACTATGATTGCATAAGGGGCAAGACAATAAAATCTGCGCCTTAAAACAAAACGCCTCATCTGCGAGAGAAAGAATTCGGTGGGGACATGTGATCTAACTGTGACAGCATGGCTCTCCCTAGAGAACTGACGGCTTCCCGCAAGTCTCGCGTTCTGCAGCTCTTGCTAATCATATACGAGTTTACGAACTAAGCGACATCTCTGTAATTGCATGAATTGATGATGTCTGAGATGAGTCGAGAGCAGGGACCTCGATTACTGTACGAGGCTACGCATGACATTACGTGGACGTGAAAACTAGACTCCAATTTTTTTTCAACCTGCAATACGATGACAATGCAACCACAGAATGAGTCGATCGTTGAGGACCTGATTAGATATAGATAGCCGGTATTGCCCCTGGCAGCTTCCTCAGTATAAAAATGCATTTTACGCGTTGAACTTTCCAAACCCATGAGTCGTTCTTTAACCGCCAGTTCAGCAACCAACCGTTATCACGCCCAACATGTCAAGCAAATTAGCCATACTTGTGGCCTCTCTATTCTTCTCTACTTCTGGAGCCTCGTCCTGCAAGAACCACCCCCTTGATCCCGACTGGCCGAGTGTTCAGGAATGGGCCGCTCTGAATCAATCTACAAATGGGGCTTTGATCAAGAGCAAACCGATTGCGTCGTCTTGCTACAATGAAAACCCTTTCGCTTCCAATGTCGGCTGTGACGAAGTCCAGGATCAATGGTTCTCCTCGGAATTCCATGCGATTCTGCCAGAGTCGATCTGCTATCCATACTGGGCCAACAACTCCTGCGTCCCACCTAATGATTTTGGTTACAAGGAGGGGCAACAGTGCAGCCTAGGGGCTTTGCCTGAGTATGTCCTCAATGCTACCAACGGAGAGCAGATTGCGATAGCTGCGAAATGGGCAAGTTCACGAAACATTCGTATTGTAATCAAAGGAACAGGACACGACCTAAACGGCAGGTAAGTCTGATACCATCCATCGTCTAATGACTTGCCTTGAATTCAGCTAACAACTATCCAAGGTCTAGCGGCGCATACTCATTATCCATCTGGACTCGTCATCTCCACGCAATTCAACTGGATTCTCAATGGAAACACCCATCGAACAACAAGACTGAACACGCAATCATACTCGGAAGTGGAAACACGTGGGGAAACGTCTTGAAGGCTGCGGCAGCTGCCGGAAGGACCGTCGTCAGTGGACAGGATCCGACTGTCGGCCTGGGTGGTTTCATTGGGGGCGGAGGCCACGGTCCGCTCTCGAGCCACTATGGACTTGCGGCGGATCAAGTCCTCCAGGCGACGGTGGTCACCACTGAGGGTCAAATCCTGGTATCCAACGACGTTCAGAACCAAGATCTGTTCTGGGCCATTCGCGGGGGCGGGCCTGGCCTGTACGGGATCGTCACCGAGTACGTGCTGCGCACAGTTCCTATCCCCCAAAATGTCGTTTCCAGCATCCTTTCGGTATCACTGATTCCCGACGCCGGGAATGCGGTGGAGGATTCTTGGAATGCATTGACGACACTCTCCAGTGCACTTCCCGATCTTATGGATCAAGGGATCTCTGGCAACGGAAGGGCTGTGATAAAGAATACCAATGCGTCTCTTACACAGGCAGAGGCCAGGACAGTTGAAATTTCTTTGATCCTGTTCGGATACAACACCACAGTTACCGAATTCCAGTCTCTCCTGAGACCTGTCCAGGACCGCCTGCTCATGAATGGTGGCAACCGATCCATCTCAGCCACTCTCTCTGAGCCTCAAGTCTTCTCGTCCTACCTATCTTTCTTCGACAGCCTCAACGCAGCAGGAAGCCGCGGCGCGGATATCAGTCTGGTTTCGAGTCGCCTGCTCGGCCGCGCTGAGCTGACGTACATTGCGCGGGATACCCTCAAGTCCTACTTCCAGAAAATCACAGCCACAATGAATAAGGGAGGCAATTCATCGCTAATCTTCGGTCTTCAGGGGGGGCTGGGGCCTAGGAACGTCGAGGCCAGCATGCGCGGCGCCCTGACTCCAGCTTGGAGACAAGCTTACGTGCACCTCATTAGCACGGGAGCCGTCATCGGCGTGTCAGGTTCAACACCTCAGAATGCAATCAGCACCGCAGCTGCTTGGACCGAGGAAAACAAAGAGAAGGTTTGGCGCCAGTGGGCCCCGGACTCTGGGTCGTACATCAACGAGGCAAACCCATACAACGGCAACTTCCGACATGACTTCTACGGAGGGAACTACGACCGTTTGCTCGAGATTAAACACAAGTACGACCCCACTGCTAGCCTGTACGCCCTGTCGGGGGTAGGAAGCCACTCGTGGGATTACAGCCTGGACACTGGTAAGCTGTGCCAGAAGCTGGGAGAGGAGATGATGACCCGATGATCACCATACAGGGTGTTTGTTTAGGAATGGAAAAGCCAAGACATGGATCTCTTGCCGGCCGGAGATTAGACTAGAGCTCGTATGAATCCGTAGCAACTAGCCGTACTTAGCTTCTCAGCTTCCATGATGGTGATTAGATCGCAAAGGTCATGACAAACTCAGTGAATGCTGATATGAATGACCGAACAAGGCAAGACAACAATGCAATGTCTCGTTAGTTCGTATCAATTCGTATTACTACAGAAGGCCTGGGCCTGAAGCATCGACCTGGCAATATCGCAGACGTAAAATGCGATGTGACGAGCCTCGTTTTGTTTCAGTCAAGGTCTAATGGAATGGCTGAGCCCTCATCGTCATTTACTGTATTCTCAGAACGTGGTGTTGAAAGTCTCAGGAATTCTTTCTTCTATGTATGCTGTTTGCGAACTTCCTCCTGCACTAAAGCTTCAGGTAACATCTCGAGATGCTGCTCTTCGCCGTACCGAATTGAAACAAGGTCGCCGGGGAACCTCCACCCGAACATAACCACAACACCAAACATTAAAGCCGCATCAAAGACGTAGAGAGTCCATTCGTTCGCCAACAGGTAGCCGTCATGGCCCATGACGTACTCGATGACGCGGAAAATTGATCGCACCATGATCAAGCCGCTCACCACGTACAGCATGATCATGATCTTCTCCCACTCGCGGCCATAGTCTAACGAGACTGTAGGACGATGCCGGCGGACTCTGACGTGGAAAATGGCCGATGTCACGGCAAAGAGACCGAAGATGATGATCTGCACGAACAACCCGCCGAGGATGATCCTCTCGCCCATCTTCATGCCATCGTCCATGACCATGACGCCGGCACCACTCGCCTGAACGAGAAAGGAGACGATGTCGCCAAGAACGAATATCTTAGTGAGCCATTTGACAGGAACGACAGACAAAGTCTCGGCGTGAAGGTACCGGATGACTCGTCCAAGGACCATATAAACCGATGCTGCGAAGAGGGCGGGTGCAACGAGGATGACAACACTCTGGATGACGTATGGCATAAGCTGATCGGTCAGGTTTTTGGCGGCCGCCCTTGCTGCGTAGCCTATTACCTCAACTACCAGCAAAAAGTGTTAGAAATGGATGGATCAGAGGGGACGGAATGTCTTGAGGGGCGAGCAACTTACATAGACCCCCGATCAGAAATACTATGCAGAACCAAGCGCGGCTTTTGACCATACGCCACGCAACGTACGCGGTTCCCAACGCGAAGAGTACCGTAAAGACTATAGCGGCTGGCGTTGACGGGATGTAAAGCCATAGATAGTAATCTCCTCGGTACGGCTTCAATTCAGGCATACTGGAACCGGATATGTGATGGCTTCGTGGGGTTGCTGTTCTTTGTACTTGGGCCTTCGAAAAAGTCGCCAGGGGGTGCTTGAAGGGCTGGCGGTTGATCGGATTCGACAGGATGCAAGGTCGGTATTCTTCAGTAGAAGTCAGAGAGAAAATTTCAGAGACGTATTGTGTGAAACAGACCGCGCTCTTATTCCTTGAGAAAATGACGCTGCACGGGATCTTGGCCAGAGCAATTCTTTATACAGACCAGGCCCTGTACCTTGGAACCTACTGTGGAGGATGGCACCGAGACACTCGTTACCTTACTTTAGGGGTAGCTAGGGTGGTCTACCGATCGTTTGACTCGTTTACCTCGTTCATCTCGTATACCTCGTATCGATGTGAAGCACCGGTGGCTGCTCCACACCACCTAAGACGGCTGATTCCGGCGCGTCGACGTATAATAGCTATCTAATCCTCCCCTCGTTCCGAAAAACGAGCCATACGACCTCTCCTTTGCATACGACCTCCCTTCGCATACGATCTCCCTTCGCATACGACCTCTCGATCGGAACATTTCCCAACCTTAGGTCATCTTCCTGGACTTTACCTCACTTTCTCAGCCTGCATGTTCGCTCTCTTGCCGCGCTCGCATGTCCCCAGAACCCTCCAAGCGACGTGACAACCGTCGTACGCATCGGAAATCGAGAAAGGGTTGCTTGGTATGCAAAAAGCGGCGGGTCAAATGCGATGAACAGCGACCCCGTTGTGGGAACTGCGATCTCGGAGACCGCGCTTGCTCATATTCTGACACGACCTCGATCGCCCACACCAGCACAGGCAGATTAAATGCCAGCTCGGCCGGGTCGAATTGCGATGGCCTGGTCGCCAGCCCCTCCGTTGTCGGGTCCAGTACCGTCGGCGTATGCGGGACCTTCACTACGATTCACATGTCCCTGCTACACCATGCGCACGCCAGACTGAATGACTTCCTTTCGCTGAGGGGAGATATTCTTCCCATCATTGATACAGCAGTCAATAGTGCCTTCGACGCTCCCTATCTCCTGGACCAGCTACTGGCTCTTTCGGCGTTGCATCAGTCTGTGTGTGCAGCAGATCTCGAAATGGCGTCAATCTACCACCATCAAGCAACCGAGCTGCAAACGCGTGCTCTCGGACTGTTCAACGAAGCTCGAGATGACATCTCAGAGAGCCATTCGATCCCGTCTTTCCTTTTTGCCACTTTTCTGGGCATCCACGTCCTCCATGGCACCCTTGCTACCCTTTCCAGCAAGGAAACTTCGCTGTCCACATTCGTCGGCGACTTTGTCGGTTATGTGCGCCTTCACCTCGGCGTGCGGACGGTGATCAAGGGTCACTGGCCACGAATTCTCGAGTCAAACCTGAAGCCTCTTCTCTACTTCATAGAGTGGATGGAGAAGGAGGAATTCGAAGCCTTAGCCCAAGGGCCGGAAACAGTTGATCTGGCAAGACTGCTGGAGTCGTCGTCGCATTCAGCACCGTCGTCGATCGAGGCATGTCTGTCAGCCGCGAAATGGGCTCAGTGGGTGCTTGGCGTCGCCGCGCTGCAGCCGTCGAGGGACGATTTGGTGGTGCACGCAATCATGGCGTGGCCGCTTATCATACCTGAGGAGTTCATCGAGGCTCTATATCAGAACCGACCCGAAGCACTGGTTGTTCTGGCACACTATGCTGCCATTCTGCACCGCTTTCGGGCGTTTTGGGTGTTTGGAGATTCGGGGTCCGCCTTGGTTCGAGCCATCGCGGAACACGTAGGCCCATTCTGGGCGGAGGCTCTGGTCTGGCCACAGCAGTCGCTGTTAGAGCCAAATTAATCGGCTTCTCTTGTGCGCGAGGAGTAGAGCCTGCGCAGGAGACAGCTTTCAGCTTGCGTGTAAATTCACTCGAGAAGACACGGGTTTGTTGCTCATCCCCGTTGTGGAGAGTGGCTACAGAGGTGTCAGGGCACAGCTTGCGGCCCTGCTATGGAACGGGTGCAGTTAGAGCGCCCCCCAGTCCACAGGCACTACCTTACTGAGGCATCAGGATTGTGATATTAAAAGCTAGTGAGGCCTTCCTTCTTCAAGTACGAAAGGAGACTAGATGTCAGAGATATTGTCAGAGCGCACCTATGAAACAGGTACGCCCGGACCAAAGTAGGATGCGAAGCTATCGAAACGCTGGCATGTCGGTATCAACCTAGTCGCAAAACCCCTCAACTCCTATGCCTCGCGAGGATAGATCTGTCCCTAACGACTTAGGCGAATAGCAGCTTACCCGCAGACCTTCCATTCCCATCGGTGACCACCATGACGATCATAGTCAAACTTGCGTCAGGGACGTTGATCTCTCCAAACTGAAATGTACCCTGGAAGGGTAGATAGATGTCTGTGACAACTTCCCATCTCTCTCCATCAACCTGAACAGCGGCTGCGGGTACGCCATCCACATGAACCTCAATATCCACATCATGTTTGTGGCAGCTGTTGGTTAAAATATCTCCCCAAACCTTGATCGAGTTGTGCCCGATCCTGACAGTAGCTGGTTGCGCCGCTTGATCATCCTGCCCGATAAACATCCGCGGGACAGCAATGCGTTTACCGGCGAGTGATATCGTGTTGGCCAGAGACAAAAATGATGACGGGCGGATTGTTTCGATTTTTGGCAGAGTTACAAAGTCCTGCAACCTCCAGAAGTCTCCTCGCGTGGCTTCATCCGTAACCGCAAGGACGTCCAGTTTGGCGAACAAATCCTCCAAACTTATGATGCGAGGGACACCGACGTCGGCTGAGTATGTCAGAGGCCAGTTGCCTCGAATTGACAAAATCCCACGAGAAGGTGTATATGCGACGAGTCCGTTCGAGGCAGGAGACCGGCCCGATGAAACCGTCTCCTTAGCCAGACCGAAGACTGCCAAACCCGAAGCGGTCGACACACCACATCCAATGGATGACCCGGAACCAATAGCAGCAGCCAGGTAATCCGGGTTGTAAGGGCTTTCAGACCTGCCATACAAACCCCGCTGCATGCCACCGTTGGCCATGGGGGGCATGTTGGTCTTGCCGACAGGAATTGCGCCACCGGCACGCACCGCCCCAACAGTGAAGCAGTCTTCGCTGGCCGTCAGATTCTGAAAAGCAGACGACCCCGCCGCGACAGTGTGGCCTTTGACCATGTAACTCTCTTTCGCGATGAATGGGAGACCTTCAACGATAGAGCGTATGCTGCCGTTATGGGTGTGTCGATATTCATCCGAGACCTCAGCGACCTCAAACATGCATGTTTTGAGAGCGGGAATGGAATTCAGACGAGCGCCTCGCCGGTCATGACGCGCAATGCGGTGTAAGTGCTTCGCGAGCAGTTGGACGGCGTTTTCCTGAATAGAAGCCTAAGCTACTCTAATGTCGCTATGAAGCAATGTCAGCGCATGGTCAACTCATTACATTCTCGAATTGCAATGGCTCGTGGGACACTTGCACGAAAACTTTCTTACCGCGGTTGCAATAGGTGTCACCACGAGCACAGCTAAAAGCAACACCTGTGAGCCTGATTTCAATCGTCAAATCGTACGAGAGAGGACGGGAAGGATGAGTGATGGCGGACCTCGGCCATCACTACTTTCTGCGGCGGGTGTTGTGGAAGTTGGAACAAACAAAACTGATGCACTTGAACTGTCGCCCTACTATATGCAAGGGTGTTTTATCCTAGAACCGCTGAAAACGCTAATCTTATTATTACGGAAACTTCTCGTCTGTCCTGCCATCCTTTGCTTTCCGAAGGGATTGAACAAACTCAACGTGTCTAATCGCTATCTCCATTGAAACCACTTCCCTACAATTTTGTAAGCTACGTTGGATTGTTTGAGAAATGCCGCCGTGACTTACATTTCTTGATCTTGGGCGTCAAAGGTTTCTGCACCTCCTCCTTACTCAGTCCTAATGTATCCTGGGAATCTTCTGAGTGGCGTGTAGGTGTCTCAGTATTGGCCAGTGAGGAACTGGAACTCTCGGGCACTCGTGTTGGCAAGGCCAATCCAAACCCGGACATACAAGCTGCACCAGGGGGAATGGTAAAAGATCCAGAATAGGATGCTGTTGTCTTCTTCTGATCGCCCATGCTGATTTACTTGGTCTCCTTGCTGAGGGTCGTTTGCAATAAGAAAATGGGAGGATAGAGGTGTAGGGTGAGATCACGGCGTAATCAAAGCAGACTAGGCGAGCTGGAGTAGATGTCAAGAGGACGCGTCAGGCCGCTGAGTGAGATCTGCGGGATCCCGTTGCTTTTATAGTTCTTATCAGGCACCTTTTTGTACTCTCGTCGAATCTGTTCGGTTGGCCTGGGATGTGCTATGCACAATAAATCATCGCTGCAACATGTGCTGGACTCGCTCTTCATTATCTCGGACTTAGGAATAAATCCACGAGATTGACGTCATCACCGGCGCCAAAGCCTTGTTTCGGTTAGAAGACCTCATGACCCGACGAGACCCCATCAGACTCCAAAGGATCATGGGTGTTTGGATCGGGAGTTAAGAATTGGGCTTGTGGAAGAGTAGGGGGTGAGATTTTTCAAAACAGGCACAGGTCGCGGCTTGCTGAAAAAGGTAGCGTCGCTGGAGACCTGATATCTCCGAAAGCGATCGCTGCAAGGATCCCCAAGCTTGTCGTGGCGAGCATTTGTTAACTCCGGAGGGCATGTGGAGAATATTCTGGAGAAAATATGTGTAAAAGGAATGCAACTCCTTAAGTCCGGGGCCAGCCTGACTCGACTTCTCTAGGCTGGTCGCCAAGAAGTAATTGGAAGCCGCGACAACATGATTGGAGCCGCAGCTAAGGGAAGACGGTGGAATATAGACCTATCGGACCTGAGAGATGATAGCGGTCACATTAGGGAACATCTCAGGGTTAGCCTCACAAGGAGGGGCCACCTGGGCTATATAAGGAAGCGTGGAGGGCCTCCTCTTCTACAGAGAAGGCAGATTTCAATTTATCCTTATGCCTATACCTACCAGTTGCCTATATACCACCTGCGAACCGCCCTGTTGAGAGACCTCTTCATTCTGCTAAGAAAGACGCTTGATCAAGTGATAGATGTGTGTGTTTCCACTACTGAACACAGTGAAGGACAGCCTGCTCCGTACTCTCCTCAGTCAGGTTGCGTCACGGATGCAATACCAATTCCGTGGCTGTTCTGAGTATCGCCGCCACCGTTATATGCTTATTCTTGACGCCGGTTTGTTTTCTGTCTAGCAAGAGATGAACCGGTCGGCTCTCTACGTTGTTACGCAAAACCCACTACTGAGCGCGTTCGCGTGCTTCACAGACTTCAAAGTCTCGAGTGTGCTTCAATCAGCATGATTCGGCCTTACTCCATGCGTCAAGATGATGGAATGGCCTGTCAGCCTCACCTTAGTTTGCGCACAGCCTACACTGCACATGCACGGCGATCATTTGACTGGAACGAGGACGCCGGGAAGACAAGTGAAAACTGTAGATGGAAAGAGTAAGAATAAAAAATCTGCAGTTGTATGCGATCTAGTTGAAGGGCATCTGCACCCCCCCGGCGCCGTTACGTGATTCCATGAAATTGACAGTTGTGTATGACCGGTGGAGCTGCTGTTCTATTGACCTGGCATGAGTCCAAGACACCTATTCGCCCTACAGATACATTACACACGACTTTCCGCCTTACTCTCCTGGATCTCAACCTGAGACACGAGCCTGTCGTCTTTGGCCATGGCAGCCTCAGCAGCAGCCGCATCTTGGAGGGCATGGGGCACGAGCTGGTCGCCAAACAGCTCGTCCATCTGCTCGAGCGTCCTGCCCTTGGTCTCTGGGTAGAAGAAGAAGTAACACAGAGCGGCGACAATGTTGAGGACAAAGAAGACATAAAAGTAGCGGAACTCGATGGCGTCGAGGGCCGAGGGGGTGAACTGAGCAAAGATGAGGTTGACGGTCCAGTTGGTGAAGGTAGTGATGGCGTTGCCCATGGCACGGACTTCGACGGGGAAGATCTCGGCCGGGTACACCCAGCTGATGATACCGACCGGCGTGTAGGCCAAGCTGAAGACAAAGTTCATGGCGATCATGCTCTTGAGCTGGGGTCCATTGGAAGGGTTGAAGAGCTGGCCCTGGACGGCGTTGACGAGGAGGGCGGCGCTCATGATAGCGGATCCAACAATTAAGGGCTTGACACGGCCGACCCTGTCGAGCAGGGCAAGGCCGATGGTGCAGTAGACGATGGATAGGGCACCGCTAATGCCGATGATGAGCAGGGATTCCTTGGTAGTAACGCCAAGAATCTGGTAGATGCGGGGGCCATAGTAGTTGATAACATTGATGCCGGACAAGGGACCGAAGGCCTGGACACCGCAGCCGAGGAGGAGACGCTTGCGCCACGAGGGCCTGGTGACGATGGACTTCCAGGTGATGCCGCCAAGGGCCCTATCGGCCATGATGACGTCGCGGATCTCGCGGTACTCGAGTTCGATCGTCTCGTCGTCGGTCCCGCTGCGGAGGGCCTTGAGAGAGGCGCGTGCTTGCTCGTGACGGTCGCGTTCCACGAGCCAGCGAGGCGACTCGTTTAGGAACCAGATGCCTGCGATAAGGATGACGCCAGGGACATTTTGGAAGGCCAACGGAAAGCGCCCTACGCTGTTAGCATTGGCTCTCTTTGCCTTTCAGGCGTATCGGGGAAATGAGCCTACAAGAAAATTGACCACCCCGGAACTGGCAGCCGTAACCAAGCCACTGGGCGACGAGGAAGCCCCAGCTTAGCATCCACTGGAGAAGACCGGACAGTAAACCGCGGTACTTCGCCTCGGACAGCTCAGCTGCGTACATGGGAATGGTTGAAGTGAGCTGGCCCACGGCGACGCCGCCGATGAAGCGACCGACGATGAGCATGGTGATGTTGACGGCGCCAGCCTGGAGGGAGCTGCCGAGGCAGGAGACGACGGCGCCGATGAAGACGGTCCGGCGACGGCCCAGCTTGTTGGCAAAGAGCATGTTGAAGATGGTACCGAGAATGGCGCCGCCCTGAAAGGACGAGACAATGCCGCCCACCGTGTCATTGTTTGGGTGGTGAAAGTACTCGTCAAAGGCCGGCAGGGCAATGGTCGAGGTGATGATGCCCGAGTCGTAGCCGAACAGGAAGCCGGCGATGGACAGGAAGACTGCCGACAGAACGGTGACGCCGCGCCCCATGGTGTCTGATGGGTACCTACGTACTAGGCAGATGGATCTGGGAGGAAGTACGAGATGGCAGAGCCGAGCTGGAGGTGGAAGACTACCAACCTCGAGAGAAGAAGGATCCAGCTAACCACTTTAAATACACAACCCGGTGACACGACTGGGTTGCTGGCGACACAGGGTTCGTTCCACGATGCACCGAAGGGTCTGTATGCGCAAAGTGACATGAACCGATGCCGCGACTCAATAAACAGGACAAACAGCAGCTGGACCACCCGCACATCTAGGCGTCCGAGGTGACAGAGATCAACCTGGGCCGCGACTAGGGCTCCGCTCCTCCTCCCACCACCGGGCCCATGAGGTACAAGTACCCAAGGTACCTAAAGTACTCACTTAGTGTGTTCTGGGGTCGCTCGCTTACGCGTGGGGTTTTGCGGAGAGGGATGGGTGCGAAGAATTCGATCCAATTTTTGCCTCGAGCAGTAGTTGGTCAGCCACCGTCATGGATATAAGGTACCGCGTTCGTGGGAACTGAAAATGGCTACCGGGCGATTCTGGCTCTGATTGGTCACCATTTTCCGGCGCTATCAAATGATTGCCGGCTCATATTCCCCATGTTCTCTCCACATCCATGCTGCCATCCATGCCACCATCCTCCCATCTCTGGCCGGGTCTCATGACCCCTCGGTGATCAGATTGGATGGAGCCTCTGGGGCTCGTGACATCTCAGGGGACACAGACCTGTCGAGCCTGCATGATTCGGTAGTGGCTCTCTTGACCAGCCGAGCCTCGACAGTTCATAGCGCATGCCTAGACAGCGGCGTCCATCCACCCATCTCGGTTTGGAGAGGCCGAGAAGAAAGAAACAAATACTTGTCATCTGGCTGACGCCCTCGGGCTGTGTCATCCCGAGGCCGACCCCATCGCCATCATGCCATGTGGATCGAGAGACGCTTGTAGTCTGGAATCTATCGTCTGTTCTCTGCTGCCTCGGTCATATGTTCGCGTTATATGATTCCCCACCGGGCACCGCAAGGACAGCCAGATGTTTTACCTACCTAGGTTACGTGCCCAGTTCTTGAGAGATAAAAAGTAGGCGGATGGGTTTCCTGCTCCTTTACTCGCCAGCCACCCTCATCGCTGTTACGCTGCCTGATTTCTCGACACAACTCGACGCGACCTACCTTGCCCAGAATGAAATTCCTCCGCTGCGGCCTACACACCTTCCACGAGGCCCTGGGCGTCGACTCGGACAGTATCCGCGTCTTCTGGGCTCTCGAGGGGACGACCTCTGACCAAGAGCGCCAGACGGCCTACCGTCTGACCGTGGCTGCGCGCTCTGAGGACCATCTCCTCCAAGGACAAGGCATCATCTGGGACTCTGGCAAGATACAGGGCGACGCCCAGCGCAATGTGCTCATCGCTCCCGATGGAGGCTTTGCCTCGACCACTTTTCACTACTGGCGCGTGTCCGTATGGAACGAGAACGAGGAAGTGTTCCACAGTCCTGTCCAGGAGCTTTTTACTTCATATCCACGATGCAGCCGTCGCTTGCCGCCGTACAGCATGAACCAGACCTATGTAAGGATCTCGATACATGATTTTCCGTAGACGCACTTGAAACTACCAGGAAGCTAATCCTGCCTGCTTCCTTTTATCATATAGATGCCCCACACGAGCCTCATCTTCAAGGCATGGTTTGAAGACGAGAAAAACCGCTGGAAGGGCGTGTGGATTGGTGACAATGGCGACAAACCTCTGTACATGCGACACTCGTACCACCTCGACAGGAAGCCCTCGCGCGCCATCGTCTTCGCTTCGGGCCTGGGTCACTTCAACATGTACTGCAACGGGCAGCCCATCTCCGATCACGTCCTGAGTCCCGGCTGGACCGACTACCACCGCCGCGTGCAGTTTGTCGCCTTTGACGCGTCCGAAAAGCTGCAGGTGGGCGATAACGTCCTGGCCGCCCACGTCGGCAACGGCTTCTACGCCGGCGACCAAGGGGACGAACGTTTCTTCTGGCCCACGTACGAGGACAACACCTTTGTTCGCTACGGTAACGAGCTGTGCTTCTTTGCCGAGGTGCACCTGCTGTACGACGATGGGACGACCGACTGCCTCATCACTGGCCCGGAGTGGACAATACGAAAGAGTGCCACGACCCTGGCCAACATTTACATGTCCGAGACCAAGGATCTACGACGCTATCCCACGGGATGGACATCACCGGGCTTCGTCGAGGATGGCGAGTGGGAAAACGCCACGCCCGTGACCGGCCCACGCGGGAAGCTCAGTTACCAGAGCCAGCCCCCCGTCAAGCTCCACGAGACATTTGCGCCCGTCACGACAAAGAAGCTCAAACCTGGTGTGGTGTCCTTTGATCTGGGACAGAATGCATCCATCATGCCCAAGTTAGAACTCACGGGACCCGCTGGCGCCGTCGTCCTCGTCCGCTTCTCTGAAACAGTGGATGAGGACGGCCACGTCTTGATGCCCGACCCTCTCTTCAAGCAGTTCGAGACGGGCGTCTTTTGTAAAATCATATTGTCGGGATCGTCTGAGAGGGAGACGTGGGAGTCTGACTTTAGTTTCACGAGCGCGCGGTACATTCAAGTCGAGGGCGTCGCAATTGATGACAGTGACGAACAGCATCTGCCTCGCGTGCACTCCGTCGTCGGCCGACACGTGTCGTCGGCGGCGCGCCGTCTGGGCTACGTCAAGACGGACAAGGAGGATGTCAACCAACTGATCAATGCTTGCTACTGGTCATTGGCGAGTAACCTGTTCAGCTACCACACAGACTGTCCGCAGATGGAAAAGTTTGCCTGGCTCGAGGTCACCCATCTCCTGGCGCCCGTGACGCAGTACATGCGCGACATGGAGTCTCTCTACACCAAGATTCTCGACGACATGATAGACGCCCAGGAGCCCGATGGCCTCGTGCCCACGATGGCACCTGAGATGAGGTACATGTGCGGCCCTCTCCACGACACGATCACGTGGGGCGGCGCGCTCGTCCTGCTGCCAGAGATGCTCAAACGCTTCTACGGATCGACGGCAACGTTTGAGAAGGTCTTCACCCCTTGCGTCCGGTACATGGAGTACATCCAGACCAAGGAACGGCAGGGGGGCCTCATCGAGCACGGCCTCGGCGACTGGGGTATTGACATTGCCTTTGGCAACCACCAAGCTAACATTGAGACGGCCATCTACTACCGGTGCCTGCGCAACATCGAGCTCATGGCGAAGGAACTTGGCTACGCCGCGCAGGAGCAGCGGTTCAAAGCCTGGGCGGATCGTATCTACAACGTGTACAACGAGCATTTGCTCGTGAGCAGCAAGACCGACCGGCCCTATGCGTACTACACCTCGCTCGACGAGCCAGGGACGCGCGACTGCACCATGGTGGCCCAGGCGTTTGCCCTGCAGTTCCAGCTCGTCCCTGCTGAGCATGTGGTCGATGTGCAAAAAGCTTTTGTCGAAGCCTGTGCAGGCGGACGGATCCGCGCCGGCGAAATTGGTCTCAAGTTCCTCTGGAACACTCTCGCTGACGTCGACCGTCCAGACATTGTCCTCACAATGGCGCGCCAGGAGGAGCATCCATCGTATATGCGCTTCCTGCGTCGAGGGGAGACGACACTCAATGAGTTCTGGCAGGACGCCTGCCGGAGTAAATGCCATGACATGCTCGCTACTATCCACGAGTGGTTCTACGAGGCTGTGCTCGGTCTGCGCATCGAGTCCGAGGCGTACAAGGTGTGGACCGTCAAGCCGCCCCTCGCATCCGAGTTCGATCACGTCGAGGGTGTCGTCGACTGCCCGTATGGTGAGATTAGGATTGTCTTTGACAGGAAGCGCCAGGGTGCGTCTTCCGGAGGGGAAGATGCAGTGGAGATGCAGATCACAGTGCCGACGGGCACCACGGGTGTTCTCCTCTTGCCTTCGGAGGCGAGCCATGCCCATGTTTCCAGACTGTCGGCCAGCCCAGTGGCCAAGTCTACAACACAAGGCAGCAGGGTGCCTCTCTTACCGGGCCGGTACACGCTCGAGTTACATCCATAGACATCGTACTTGGTGAATACATAAAAGGCTATATTATCAGCTGGCACTCCTCACTTGGGGCGTGAGAATTGCATCTGATCATGTCGCAGTGATATCGGATGATGGTAGTTCATCTTCATATAGATTCGTGGCCCTAGGAATGAATCAAGCCTGGCTTAATCCACCGGTACAGGGAACTCGTCCAAGCTCTGGATCTCATTCATGAGTGACTGTGTGATGCGTCCGCGCTCCAGCTGGGCGTATCCCGATATATGGTCCCGGGGCCCGTAGTCTGCACTGTCAAAGTCGGTCTTTTCTTCCATCACCAACGCATGAGCCGTGAGAAACTTGACCATCCACTTATCGAAACGGTATGTATTTCTGCCCATGGAGTTGATGCAGTTTCGTTGAAAGACGACGAGGCGGTTGATCTGATGGACTCTGTCAGAAAGGATCATACACAAGGACACAAGTGCACGCACCATCAGCTCCACGCTGGACCAGTAGCCCCGTAGTTCCACCAGAGACGCAAGATTCGACTCGAGCCGTCTTCGTGAGTCGTCCAGATCAGAAGATTCGCCAAAGAGGTACGTGTGCAAAAGCACCGAGGACGACACAATCGTCACGTGGCCCACGATATTGTACAGGGCCCTCGCGCCAGGCGTCTCGCGTGAGGCCTTGAGCACGTCGCAAATGATGGACGCATGGCGTTTGCACTCGGATGCATACCTTTTCCCATTCTTCGTGCGTGGACGACGCTGGTCGAGGTATTGGTAGAAGATGAGTGTACGGTAGTGATGGTAGCCGAGGTGAAATGCGACAAAGACGCTTCCCAGGCCGCGGCGATTGAAGAGGGCAAGATTATCCTCGGAAAATGAGAGTGTGGGATCTAAGCTCCTTTCAAACGTGGTCAACTCGGCTTCCAGCGTTCCCACCGACTCGTCCATGGCATGCTCATCCCAGTGATCAGTGCGGACCAGCTGCCTGTGCAAGTCCTGGATCTTGGCGTAAATATCCACGAGCTTCACCATGTGTGCCCACAGGCCGGGCGTCCATGCTGCGTCCGGGATGTCTGGTTCTCCTGGCCTCATCCCCGCGAAAACAGCTTCGTCCATGGGCAGTCGCGGATGATGGTACCTCGGTGTCCCAAAATGTCGCGAAACGTTGGACCCGCCACTGACCCATGTGTCAATGACGAAACAGGTCCAGTAGATGCGTCTCTTTGTCTCGCTCGTGATCCCGTCGTCACTCATGCTTGGCTGGCCAAGGTCGAGCAGCTGAGCCATACGACTAGCGAGCACTGTAGAAGATGCGTGGTCAGCGCGGAAGCATAGAGCAAGGACAATGTCATTGCCGGACAGGGAGTTCCAGACGAAGACAAACGAAGCAACTATATAGATTAACCCAAAGAAGAAAGAACAAACAAGTAAGACAACAAGGCCACCCTACCTAGGTACAAGGACTCGGCATCCGCGTCGCAGTCCCCCATGCAGTTGTTTCCTACGAGGATACACGCCCGCAGCGTGTCGATGCAGACCTGCTCGAGGACCTGCTTCAGTGCCTCCCTCGCACGCATGCGATACATCAGGCCGCGAGCACGGACATCAGGCTGCGTCGCGAACCTGCACACGCAACACGTCAGGAAGAGGAAGAGAAGACGGAGCACTCTCCGAAGGGCTGGGAGACAGGCGCACCCACCGTGCCGACATGCCCATCATAGCCAGGAGGACGGGCTTGGGCACAGTTCCTTCCAGGACACTCTGCTTAAAGGTGGCCTCATGGAAAAGGCTGTGCGGTTGGTCGTTGATGAACTGGAAGTATAGATCGACCAGCATGATCTCTTCCTCAGTGGGCGCTGGCGGGAGGTACTGCGCTGGTCGAGGCGACAGACACGATTGTGTCGAACGCTGGACGTTGCCGCCACTGCCGTCTCCGCTGCCGCCTGTCTCAGCAGCGGAACAGGGCAGGTTTCGGCGGGTGCATGGAGAGCACGCGCTCGAGTCCGAGTCGGCCGTACGGTCGCATTTCCGCTTGCCGATCCTGCACTGTGAGCAAGCGGTGATGGGTCTCATCGGTGGTTGATTGAGCACGCGCGTGGATGCGGGGGGATTCTGAGCTTGGTGGTCCCAGATGTGCGGTCAAAGATTGAAGCGTGGGGAGGTCATGTGATTCCCCCACCTCGACATAAGTGCATGTGAGCGACGGCGATGAGTGCTGTGAGTGAATGGGGCTGGACACAACGACACGTTGTGCAATGTCATGAAGATGGCCTCTATAAATACGTGAGTGCACTACGGAGTATTGTCTTGGTTTCACTGAAGCATAGGTAAGTATTAGGTCAAAATATCATCATGGTGCGACATTGGGGGAGGTTCCCAAATCAACTTGCTTGGTAGGTAAAGGAATGTGCACGGCGAACCCAACTTGCTCGCCCAGCCAATCCTTCCCATTCAGCGTGCAGGATAATGGAGAAAAAACCATCGCAGCCAGTCATATGCGAAAGTATTGGCGAGTCACTCAGATGGTCGTCGACTGGCAGGCACTAATTAGCCCAAAACCTCAGAACATACCTCAAGATAAGGCAGGCAGCCATACCCAAATCACGACGCCCCTTTTCAGCGACAGGCAACGCTCAACTGCACAGACCACTTGACATCTGCCTGCCTAACCATCAGGGTCAGGCTACACTCGAGATCCTGCCCGACCCAAAAGTACACGCCGCGGCTTTAAACAACTCCATCAGACAAAGCTGGAACATTCCGAGGATAGACGCATCTCATCTCCGCGTTGACCGCCATGGGAACACGGGGTCTCGAGATAGTGCGCTTCCGCAAGCGTTACTACATCAGATACCATCAATTGGACAGTTATTTTGAGGAGCTAGGAGCCCACATCGTTGGGAGCATCCCGGCTGACCCCAAGGAATACCAAGGTGCGCCAGTCATTGAGACCTCGAGATGTGCAGTGCTGATGATCACTTGTAGCTTGGCTAGAGCGAAATCGAGCCTACTTTGCAGAAGAGTCGAGCAGTCATGAGGCATCCGCTTCGGAGATCTTTGAGGATGTTGAAAAAATGCCCTATTGCAACTTCATGGCACTTCCTGGAGAGCTGCCTCGACTGGATGAATACGACGCCGAGTACTTCTACACCATCGATCTCGACCGTGAAGTCCTTACCATGAACCACAGCATACACTGGAAGCTGACTGCGATCCCGCGGGAGAACCAAACCTGGATTCATGCCATCAGAGACAGCATCTATCCCGGCAAACCCACCGTTTCGCTGGATGTTGTTGCTGAGGATAACATGGCCTCGCTAGCCTTGGAGCTCCCTTCACGAAACGCGGACGTCAGTTATGCCTCCCAGCTGGTTGCTCTGAGAACCGACATCGTGGGACCGGGAAGCGTTTTTCTCACACATGTCTCGGCCGGGGTCCTTGTGGAGTACAAGAACGAGATCATCCGCTTCGCCAGAGAATGGAGTCCGTCCTCGTTCCCTTTCCGCGAGCTGACCTTCGCCCTTGTCTCCATAGCATCCGGTCAGGCTACTTTCCACTCTCTCCCTGATCACGATTGCAGCAAAAACGGGTGCTACTGGGAATTGAGCAGATTAGCCTGCATACGTGCGTGTCTAAGCGACGAGTGGGCTGGCAAAAAAAGCTCGTTATTCGAGTTCGGCTCCATGGTCCATGCACCAGATCACCCTCCGGGAGTCTCGCCCTCGGAGACGACGTACTGGCTAGGCGATGTCCTTGTCACACTCGCACTGGTGCCTGACGGCGAGGCCGTCTCCAAAGCCGTGGCGTGGGGTACCGAACAAGGACGTGTCAACTTCCAGATCGTCGTCCTCTCGCTCTTCGAAGCAGTCTTTGCCGAAGTCACCCTTACCGCCAGTGGCGCGCCTTTCGTGAAGGTCAGCAATGCCATCAAGCTTTCGCCTCTGCGCGTAGAATACTGTTTGAGCACACACCCACGCGATAGGCCAGAGTTGAAGCCTGGAATGCAGATCGAACACCACATTGGTGAGAAGATCATGCAGAGCAACTGTACCTCCACTGCTGAATACCTACGAGGGCAGTTCCCGGGGCTCGTGGCACTCGTCGAGTTCTTTGACGTTGCAGCGAGTCGTCGCGCAACTTCTAAAACAGCAGGCCGCCTACCCACAGAACTATACGACCGAATCCTTGGCCACGTCGACCTCGAAACGTGGAAAACCTGCTCGAGGTTATCCACAGAATTCAGGTCATGTTGCCTTCGCAAATTCAGGCTTGATCATCGGACGACGATTGTGGGGGGGCCCTTTGTGGTGGTGTCTTCCGGAGTCAAACTCATGTCGTTCGACTTCGAAGACGTTCAGACAGGCGAAATCACTCCAATGGTTCAATATCGGCGGCCACTTTTACGATCTTGGAACAAGACGCCCAAATGGAATCCTCTTGTCGGCAACAATCGGAAAGCGCTCATGTGGGACGTGGCCGCCTACTTCGAGCCCGTGGATGTGCCGATTTATACTGAAAGCGATGACAAAGCGAATTGAAGGCGTTTGATCTGAGTATGTCCTACACGTAGGTTAACATTGCAATACTCCGAAGTTGGGCTGAAGGGTCACACGTCACGAGGTGTCTTGTGGGAACCTTCCTTGTGGGCATCAAATCTCAAACAGAGGCTGAGAGGCACTATGCTTCGGGGTAACTCACTCGTCCGTGTCTCATCGGGCTACCCAATCCAGCAAAAGTCACATGGTCGGCTGGCGCTAGCAGTGGCCGGTACTTGGCTGTGGATATCACGTTGACCACGTGCCTCACTGAGGGTCCTGGTATCGATGTAGCTGGAAAAGCCTGGGCAGGAGGCCTCCATGTATTTTTAGTTTGTCACTTTCAAGAGACTCTTTCAGAAGCCCCTTGCAAGCTTGCCCTAAAATTGTACATCATTGTGCTCTGTTCTCTTTGACAATCAAGCTGGACCTGTGAGGCGCTATGCTAGTTGATGTCTCGACTTCTAGCGTCTCTGAGATAAGAAACTGCTCATAAAGCAACCCCCTCCCCCCCGCCCCAATCGAAGAAGTCGCTTTCGTTCCAAAGCCTTATATCAGGCTCGATGTACACTTGCATGACTGCTCATTCCTGTATTTTTCTTTCTGACAGGCTGCTCGAGATCTCTGCATCACAACCAGGTCCGAGCCGTTCGCCTCGCATCCTCGGGTTCATCGACTTGGCTGCTTTATTGGAGCTGTCTCTTTTGCCGTCCATATCAATCCGATTTCAGGGAGAACATGCTTCGGTCATTCAAGACTATAAATTATGGTAAAACTCTTTAAACAGCAGGCCCCTTTGCGGCACAGCTGTTATCAAGAACACAATGACTCTAGCTCAACCACCCCTTGGGTCCGCCCCAAGTGCCTTTAACCATGGATTGGTAATACACCCAAGGGAAAAAATACTTCTTCAGTAGGGCAAATGAGCGCTGAGGCTCTCCTTGATCGATCCCAGGTACGCCTTCGAACGTCTCTTTGGGAACACCGCCGTACCCAAACTCTGCAAGTAACACTCGGCTGTATTCGGTGATGAGGGGGCATGATGTGTAGCCGTCATACATGGCTGCGGGCTCCTTCTTGTCCAGGCTAAGGAAGAGGTTCTGCACCAAGACAGGCACCTGGGCCGTGATAGCTGCGGCGGTCTTGGAGGTCGGCAAGCTGGAGGCGTCGCCTACGGACCAGACGTTGTGGAACGTCTTGTGGCGGGTCGTCGACTGGTCAACTTCAACAAAACCAGCCTTGTCGGATAAGGGGCTCTCCTTCATGAAAGCATGCGGCCCCATCTTGGGTACAGCGTGGAGGAAGTCGAAGCGTCTGGTGACTAGTTCACCGCCATCCGGGCGGGCGAAGGTGGCCTTGTTGCCGTCATTGATGGCAATAAGGTCGTGCTGGAACAGCGCCTCGACACCGCGTTGACGCTGAAGCTGCTCCAGCTTGGCATTATACTTTGGCACGCCAAACATCACAGGCAGACCTGTGGCGAACGTGATGCGGATGGCCGAGTCGCCAGAAAAGTTGTAACGATTGGCACGTTTCCAATAGTCGAGAGCCATCCACATCATTTTCTGCGGCGCGCCGGCGCACTTTACGACACCGCTGGGCTGTGTGAAGATGGCATCTCCCTTCTCGAGCTTTTGTACTGTCCCAAATACCTTTGAGCATGTGTCATACCCGTAAATTGACGACACAGGGGATTTTGGGTCGGCAAGGGCCTCGGGTAGTCCCTTGATGCTGCTGTAATCGATGTTTATTCCCGGTACGACCACGAGGTGGTCATAGGCCAATTTGGTCCCGCTGCCGCCCAGAGTAATCTCGTTATCGCGAGGAGAAAAACTGTGGACTGCCTCGTTATAGAATTTGATCCTGGGATCAATCAGAGCGGGCAAATGTCTCCGTAGCTGTCGGTTGGACTTAAGACCTCCTCCGACGAGGGTCCAACCTGGTTGGTAGTCGTGATGCGATGCGGGATCAATTAAAGCAATATCTTGAGGTCGAAAACGGCGGGATCGGAGGAGTTGGTGGCTGACGGCCAGCCCGGCAGCGCCCCCGCCGACCACAATGACCTTGTGACCGTGACACGGGATGGCAGTAGCCCAGGTATTGGCTGTTGCGTAGCCTCGGAGATTGTTTACGGCCTGCGATTTCCTTCGGTATGGCGACGCCATGCTGACACTAACGCTTCGGGTTGTGACGCGAGAGGCAAGCAAGCGAGCTCCTCGCGTGGTATGAGAAAGGGGCATTATAAGCAGTCTTGAGCAAATAGGATGGACTGTAAAGTGTATGGATCCGAAGAGAGCACTCGGGGAAAGAAGGTGGCAAGTATCAGGGAATGTGGCCTGGCTGATATCATGGTCTGAGAGTTTACTCACTTTCTAAAGGATGATTGAATGGGTCTGAGTTGACCGCGGCCAAGTACTATAAAATGGCGCCATTTCTGACAACCGAATGACCTCACGGCGAGCGTTTTAGGACCTACTTGGTTTCCAAATGTCGCCGAGAGTCGATCGCGAGATTCCGAGTCAGTCTCGAAGGGTGAGCACATTTCTATGGTCGGCGAGGTGGCCGAAGCTTCAGGATGACCCCGAGGTCCCCGAAAGATGGCGCTTTGACGGTATCGGCGTCCACCCTGTATGCACTGGTTTTATACGAGCCCATTTCCACCCTGGCCAGATGCCCAACATCCAGCTTTTTATTGGAACGTTTCATCACGATGAGCATCATGGCAAGCCAATCTCAATCACTTAGTCGTCTCTTTCAGATGAGCCGAAGCCTGCGGCTTTCTTCTAAAGCATTGGCCAGCCTCGGCCGGCAAACGTTGCCCTTGAGAATGTCACCGATAACCTGCCGCTCTTTGCATCAGTCAACACTGATTGCAATTTATGGGCGCGATAAGAGCAATCTGTCGGAGCGACGCTTGCGAACTGTACTGAGCTCGACCGCACACACCAACATCTCAGGCTCGGCATCATACACCTCGCAAGCCGTTGATACCGGCATTCCCGAGCCTATCATTCATTCTGTATTCGAGACGAAGACAGGAACATGGCAGTACATTGTTGTAGACCCCTCTTCACGCAATGCCGCCATCATCGACCCTGTCTTGAATTTCGATCCCGCCACTCAGCTTATTTCCACGACCGCAGCCGACGCTTTGCTGTCTTTCATCAAGGAGAAGGGCTATAACATTTCATGGATACTCGAAACCCATGCGCACGCAGATCATCTTACCGCTGCAACCTATCTCCAGAAGCGTCTCTCCCTGAAACAAGGTCACAAGCCCATCGTGGGCATCGGGAAACGCATTCGTCAGGTCCAAAACCTCTTCGGTCAGAGGTACGGAATCAGTGCTGAAGAATACCGAGCAGTATTCGACAAGCTCTTCGATGACGATGAGGTATTCTTCATTGGCAGCATGAATGTGACAGCCATTCATCTGCCCGGTCACACCCCGGACCACTTGGGTTACAAGATCGGAGGTGAGTTTTGACATGTGGCAACCTTTCATGAGCTGACAAGGCGGAACTCCAGGGAACGTCTTCTGCGGCGATTCCATCTTCCATGCTGATATCGGGACTGCGCGATGCGACTTTCCCGGGGGCAGTGCAGAGAGTCTCTGGTCATCCTGTCGCAAGCTGTTAGGTCTGCCTGACCATGTCAAGATCTGGACAGGCCACGACTACCCACCTGACGGGCGAGAACACCCTGTTCCTTTCATGACGGTGAAGGATCATATGACAAATAACAAGCATCTTCGGGACGGCATCACGGAGGATAAGTTTGTTGCTTTACGGAAGACCAGAGACGAGAAGCTTGCGGCCCCGAGACTGATACACCAGTCGCTTCAGACGAACATTAGGGCTGGGAGGCTTCCGACACCGACACAGGATGGACAGAGATTGCTACACTTGCCGCTTAAAATTGGCGTTGCTGAGTGGTAGTTCAACTACGTGAACGAGGGACAAGGGATGTAATCAAGCCGCGTTGTGTTTTCCAGGTTCTGATATATCCAGAGATTATGTCTATTATTATTTACCTATTTCTTGTTACTCCTGTACGACTACCTCAATACATTCTTACATTGTGCGCATCAAACCTGACCTTGACACTGAACAAACCTCCGGCAATACTCATTTTGGCAGGGGCACCCGGACGTTTCCCATGTAATGAGCAGTCTTGGGGCCACAGTCTTGTCTCTCGGGTAAGCAAGGATTCCCAGCGTCGGGAACAATCATCGTAACCAAACATCTGGCAATGTGATCACCCGCACAAGCCTCTCCTTGACTATTCCAAACATCGTCCTGTGATGACTCGCAGAACATGCTCATGGCGTGCTGCTACCGGCCTTTGGTCCCCGCAGCTCGGGGTCCTGGTGGGTCACCGGGCGGTTACTGGTCGCCGACAGCGGGTCTCCACTGCGGATATGGCCGACTCCTTGAAGCCGAACACAACAGCTCCCAAACAGGAACTACAAATTCGGGGACTTATTTCAGGCCCGTGATTTCATATTGGCCGCCGGAGACTTTCTCGGTAACTAGTTGGCTCTCGGGACTAGCCGGAAGAGCACTGATGAGGCTGGGGGCTCGTGTTGGGTTCATGTGATATTCTCAAGTCCTCAGCATGCTGACTATGGCATTTACAAGCTACTTTAAACCAACGGCGGCTCGCTAAAACAAGTTACAAGTGATTTTAGTCCATCGTGTGTAATGCGCTGCGCTGCAAGCAGATTGATTTGCGGGGAAGTACTGCTTGTGATTAATTCATCGAGCGCCCTTGTGACATAGGACTGAGAAGTTAAGTTAACAGCCCACAGCTATGGCTTCACGACACGACACTCCTACACACTACCCTTTTTGGTTCGGTGGGAGTGCTACTAGCATGGCAGTTTGCATTACCCATCCTCTCGATCTCGGTCCGTCGTCACCCTCATCCATGGCCAGCAATACATCATTCTGATATCTCCAAGCAAAAGTACTTCGCAAGAATACGCACCAAGACAGTCGGAAGTTGAAATTGACCCAATCCTAGGTTCATCTACAGACACGCGCTTCTAGCTCTCCCGGAAGTCTATCCGGAATAATCTTCAAGGTCTTCAGGACATCTGGCCCGACCGGTCTGTACAGCGGTATATCTGCTTCCGTCCTCCGCCAGATGACCTACTCCACCGTTCGGTTCGGAGTCTACGAAGAGATGAAGAGGCGGGCAGGCCCCAGCTCCTCTTTCCCATCACTTGCCGTCATGGCCATTATCTCTGGATTCATCGGTGGTCTCGTGGGGAACTTCGCCGACGTCGTCAATGTGCACATGCAGCATGACACAACGCAATCTTTACAACACCGCCTCCAATACAAGAACGCATTCGATGGGGTGGCACGAATTGCTAGAGAGGAAGGCATATCGAATCTTTTCAGGGGTTGGCTTCCTGGGAGTGTCCGAGCCTCAGTCATGACTCTCAGTCAGCTGGCCTGCTACGATTTGACGAAGAACCTGATCATGGCACACACTGTCCTCGAGGATACATTTGTCACCCATGTATTTGCTTCATTTCTAGCCGGAGCAGTGGCGGCAACCGCTTCAAGCCCGGTCGACGTCATCAAAACACGGATGATGACTGGCCCGCAGCAGCAAAGCGTGTTCGATACCGTCAAAAACGTCTCAAAACAGGAGGGCATTGCGTGGGTTGTTAGAGGCTGGGGTGCCAGCTTCCTCCGTCTAGGGCCGTGAGTCGTGCTTCACATTTCAGAATTCTTCACAACTCTGACTCTGCGTCTGTTTAGACACACAGTCTGCACATTTGTCTTCCTTGAGATGCATCGAAAGGTGTATAGGGAATACATGTGTGGCACACTGTAACGACCAAGGGTCAAACAATTGGCCACAGGCAGACCCTGCGCCAGAAGGACAGCCCATCACTGATGATATATGGACGCCAAGGTCAGGTCGCGTGATAGATCACCACAGGTTAGGAGGGGTGCCCCTCGGTATCACGCCCAACATAGCAGGGATCCATGTAACAAGATTACGGCCCACCCAACAGTGATCCAGCAACAAAGACGCCAATAATATTACAGTGAGCCATCCAACATGGGCTCAACGGACAGGATGGACAGGTATGTAATAATGGACATTACTGTACTTATATCTACCTACCTTTATCACGTGAGTGATCAATTCGAGTCTTACCTTTTATCCATTGTAACGAGTGCGTAACGCCTTACGATACCATCAGATGCATTGGATCTTGCATTTGAAGACATTGCTTTGAAGTCTAAGTAGCATTGAACACGCAGTCTTATTACAGGGAGCATGAACAGGGGATACAGTAGAGTGTGCTCTAAGCCCCAGACCAAGCGTTGAACCAACGAACGGCCTGCCAGAAAGCTTCTTCCTTGCCAAACTTCTGCTCCGGGATAGAGACGTTACCACGAACGCCAAAACCGTGGGAAGTGCCGGAGTACAAATTTATCTGGAAGGGCTGTGCCGTTTGTGCCAGAAGGCCCTCAACCGCCAGACGGCGCGCGGGTTCGAAGAGGCTGTCGGTTTCTATCGTTCCTGAGTGAGCGATGATCTCATGAGTTTTAGGACAGGCCACCTACCTGCTGCGGCAATGCTAGCCGGAGCGTTGATGGCCAATACCTCGTCATCCTGAAGTAGGCTGGGGTGAGCAGCGAAGCCCACGTCCGCCCCTCGGCCCTCTGCAAGGAAACGGAAAGCATATCGCCCTCCGAAGCAATAGCCGGTTACCGCGATGTGTTTGACCCCGAGCTTTTTCCGGATGTACTTGATGGTGGTTTCAACAATGGGGTCTGTCGTATTGACCGTGTGTCGGGACAGGAACTCCTCGGCGTCAAAGGTGATATCGTGAGGAGCAGGATCGCCGCTGAAGAGATCCGGCATAATGGTCAAGAATCCGGCACGAGCGAAACTATCGGCAAGACTGGAAGGAGTAGTCAGTAGTAGTTGGCATAAATGAGTGAGATAGGGCAACTTGCAGTCGGTTTTGAAGAAGTGGTATCCCGAAGACATCTGGCAAGTACAGAACTGCTGTGTCGGAGGGCCTCTTTGGGCGGCTGATATACAAGGTCACTGAACGTGTTAGGGACAGAGGATTCAATGGGTGACGTGTTACATACCATTATCATGTACTGATGTTTTGCCTATGGACTTGCCATCATGTTTGATGATGCTTGGCGACTGTCCCACGTAGGCCGCTACGGCAGAAAAGAGACCAGAGAGCGCAAGCAGAGCGCGAGTTGGATGCATGGCGATAAGTGATGACTCGAATAAAAACTAGAGGCAAGCTTAAATGACGAGACAAGACTCCGGGCAGTGCTTCTTTATGAGGCAGCTCCATGACAGGGGCAAGGCGGTGGCATCATCGGCCGACCGGAGTTAATTATGTTAGCAGCAGGTCTACAATATGGTAGTGGTAACGTCATGTTCCTCCAAGGATAGATTAATTGGAAGCTACCGGGACGGAGAAATTGCGCATTCTGGCCTCACAGCCGTTCACCCCCGCTTTCTACCCCGCATGGAGTTTAGCATGCCAATTGCCGGCGCCGGATTGATCTGTAGGGTCTGAAGCCGGCATCCAGACCTGGGTTCATTGAAGTCCCCGAAATTGATGCTTAACATGGAATCCACCCCGCAGCTTCCGCGGAGCTTATCTTTCCCGATCATGATTTCTAAACAGGCCCCCGAAAAGTCCATTTGCTTACTAACCGGCATGTTCGGCTTCTAAACGCTCATGATACTCGATATAAGATCAATGGTTAGCCCATGACCCTGTTGATGGTCTTGGAAGATGACACGCATACCACTTATTTCTTAGGTTCCACAACCGCAGCAATGGCGTCAATCAGTTCGTTGAAGCGATAGTTAAGATCCTTCTGCAGAACCGCCTTGTATTCGTCTGGGAGAGGGCTGCCGTTTCCAAGCCACCGGAACTGGGTCTGGTGGGGTCCAAGAGAATCGAGGACCGTGGTACCGTAGGCAATCATGTCGGGATAGTCAGGCCTCCGGACCCGGAACGACATGGAGTGGTTCGCAGCGTCCACCTCCGTCATCTCCTCCGAAAAGGTGTAGCGCTCTCCCTTGTGCTCGCCGGAAGGGTACTCGTACTCGAAATGGCGCACACTTCCGAGGCCGAAGCCTTCCACGGAGAGACGAAGGCAACCGGGGTACCAAGCCTTCTCTGCGCCAAAACCCGCGATGATGGCCCAGACGTCGGCAATGGGCGCGTTAATCTCACGGGTGACACAGACGTATTCTTCGTACTGTCGGTGAGCCATGGTAGGAATATTATGGAGGTTTGGATGGAAATATGATGTTGGAGAAATGACTTGGTTCTGGGCTGGAGGATTGAAGTGGTCGAGAATATGCTTCGGGATGCTCGCCATTCGAGTGTTAAATATGTTTCCAGAACAGACACAGGGCTCTTTCCGGACTGTGCGGTGAACTAGATTCAGGGCAATCTAGTAAAATTCTTTGGATGATCAATACTAAGACTAAAATGGTGCTGTTCCAGGCTTAGCAAGCAGTCAATGTGAATTGCCACGGAGGAGAATAGGAGTAGCTTCGCAAGCCATGATTGACACTAGCTATTCATGTTGTAATATGGAGCTTAGTCAAACTGCAGACGACGATAGGGACCAACAATGCCGAGCCCTCTCGGGTTCGGTCGTTCTAACCATCCGAGCACTTCGAGTCACCCTACTGCGGCCCCACAGGGGCTAGCCTATCAGACCAGCGTCACGTTCAGACCAATCCCCGAGTAAAATGGAACTAAATGTTGCAATCATTAATAATGTTTGTAAAACATGAGCTTCCGGAAATACACTTTGGAAGCACGCCTCCGGAAAAGTACCGCCTTCGAAATACGCTGCTTCCGCAATATCTGCTTCCAAGGTCGACTCGTCTCTGGAAAGTCTCACTAGCAAGCCTCTCCGAAAGATCAACTTCTGCCATCCAGGTAAAAGCAGACTGATCTTATCCAAAGCATCTATAAAGCGCGGTCAATATCAATACATCGGCAGCGCCCGCAAGGGCTTGATAACCTAACACTCCAGCGCTCCATTTTACTCATTACAGTCAGCTTCTAGGTCCCAAAGTTAAGTTTTGCAGGTTGTAGTAGGACTCATCGCTTCTAGCATTGGCTTGCTCGGATGACCTGATACTAGGGGAAACACCAGAAGTCCGGGTGCAACACAGAGGCCAGAGGAATACCGAAGTTCTTATACTCCCGCTGTTACTCAATTCATCTTTCTTCGTTGTTAGACTCATATCAAGGACCCTGATGGTGTACTGGGAGTTGATTAAAGCATACGAGTCGAGTTCTTGGGCCACAGAATCGCGGTATAGCATGCTGTTTTGACCAAGGACTCCACTCAGCTCCATTGTCTCGTCAATGCCCGCGAACCACAGCCAAAGAGGTCCTGCTCGACACATCTATCAAGGGTCATGTACTGGTTAAGAAGACCAAAATTGCTCTTCAGATGAGGCGCTCTTCCGATGAGGAACTTTCAGTTTCTGTCGTTGTACAGCTATGACAGGTCAGCACTTCGCATCACGAACCTACCCGATGCCCTGGTCCGGGACGGCCTCTATGTAGCCAGCCCTTGGGACCAAGACGTCGTTCGAAGATAGGCGAATGGTGAGGTTATTTGCCATCGAGGATTTCTCAACAGGCCCCCTAAAAGTCCATTTGCTTACTAACCGACATAGTTAACCTCACAACGCTCATGATACTGAATGATGCTTGAGGTCTCCATTCGATGCAACCACGAACCTTGCATCTGGCCAGGATAAGAACAGGGGAAGGTTGTGGGACTAAACCATGCCTGATCGGTCACATATCAATCGTTGGGCGGTTGGAACTCGAAGACGGGAAGAACTGTGTGGTGACGTGGTCAGTCTCAGCGAAACATGTATGACGTGGTGGAGGAGACTACAAGTCTGCCCCAAGACGATCGAATCGCAATCCGACTCTAAGCACCAAAGCGCAAGACAACCTGCAGCTTTAACGGTGCGAGATCTCGGAAATGCTTCCTGATGGGTCAATATGATATGCTTTATCCAACAACTGCGTCGACCTACTCTCTAAGACCTCTCTAAGCTTTTCCTGCAACGGTTTTGCGAAAGCCTGCTGATCTCAGCTGTCCTGAGGCAGCTTATCAGCTTGGCTCTTGTTCTTCCTCCGTCTCCACCCCATTATGAACCCCATTATGGTAAGGCCAAGCGTGGGAAGGCCAAGTCCAAGTCCAACTCCAAGTGCGATCTTGTCTGATTGGCTGAGTTTGTTTACCACGGTTTCAAAGCTGGTGAACTCTATCTGGAACGGGTTCCCATCGGCGGAGGTCCTGGCCAGGTAGTTGATATGACCACCAGGTGTGGTATAGAAATACTCCAGATATCTCCCCGAGCCATCCACGCTCCTCGAAACCGTGACAGACCCGCCAGCCGCAACCCCGTTTGCTCTCGGTCTTGGCAGGGTCTCGGTCGTATTCGTCCATGTTCCTCTTTCAAGCGTCCACTCGCTAGCGATGGTGTGTTGGTCGATGTAAAATACTCTGACAATCGAAGGATCCGACCAGGCCCCAGTGGCGAAGTTAGTACTCGGGTTCAAGGTGAAATCTTCAATTGCAGGTAGAGCTGCAATGAGAAAGGACGTTAGTCCGCTTGCTTACGGTTTCGATCTGGAGGGAACCGTCATCGTACCTTCAGACCAATCTGTTCCGTCGAATGTGATAGAGGCGAGGGAATTGTCCTCCGAAACAAAGAAGACGTGAATGGTACTCGACCCGAGAGGTACAGTAGCTGCCACTTGGGACTTCCGTTTGGCCTTCGGTCCCAGCCGACTGGTTTTGCCGTTCATCTCTTGAACGACAAAGTCGTTGTCGTCGATGAAGAATCGCCGAAGCTCCCGATTCACCCTCGCCATGGCGAGTCCAGACGATGACTTGGATTCTGTTGAAGTAGTAGACCAATCGAAGTATTCCCCGTCTCGGTGGCCGCAGGCGACGGTCACAACAGTATCATCATCGTCAAGGTATGATATAACAACCTCCTAAACGCAACGTCAATATACGCTTGGATCTTCAACAGAGGAAAGGGAACAGGGATCCATACGCGGCCTGTCTTATCATCCCTGGTGCGGTAGAGAGCTGCAAGAGGAGATTTTTCTTTCGGCGGAATGCTCCGCTGGATCTCTATCGGTCCAGGAGGACCTGCCCTCTTATCCCGAGACTGAAGCATGATGGTGCCATTCGGATGTTGCCAGACTAAATAGCGTGCCCATCCCTCGTTGATCTCGGCATCGTAAGCTGCGGCAAGGTTTACTTCTTTCGACTCGGCATGATCCGCGGCAACGATTGCGATGAGAGGCAGAATGAGACTAGCAATGATTGTGAACAACATTGCTGGAACAGCTGGGGAGGGTAGGACTGAGAAGATGGGCGATGGCAGCTGAGTTCCGCCAAGGTCGCTGGGAAACTCGGCCTTGAAATAAGAAAGTGAACGGCGGGAGGGACAGTCTCAGCCTTACACAGGGTCTTTGGCTTGGCGGGCACCATCGGTTGCTGGAGCGTGGGCGCTTACGTACGGGAAATGACTCCTATATGTCGGGATAACCGAGCGCAGCCTTATAAACGTAAAGTCTTGACGTGGTGTCTGAGGCCGCCTCGCAGTTGACGGTCAAGATCAGGCGGCGACCCTGTCTTGAGCGGCGGGCCGATCCAGAGCTGCCCAGATCGCCCGCTGTTATGCTTCAGCTGCCCTGAATAGCAGCGTGGCTGCATCCACAGCGACAACTTCAAACGGTTTGTCGCTGAGGAACCCAGCGCATTGGCCGAAATGAACAAGCTAGACTCTTGGCAGGTCACCAGGCAAGCAGCCATGCCTATAAATATGGGTCGACCCATGTACGGCTGAACCAACTTGTTAGCTTGGCCAGACCTGCGCGCTTAAGGCTGCGTCAGTTTTCAATTACCGCTGCCAACCGGCTACGGAGGTCAAGTGGACCGTCCGCCGGCGAACTTCACAGAAAATGGCTGCCAGGTGGGCTGGAAGATCACCCAGGGCCCACAAAGACGAAGTACATCCGTCCTCGGGTGACGTGAGCTAGTGTTGAGGCGCATCCCACCGCTATCGTGGAGTTGCAATATATACGAGGGCGTGGGTGGTCAAGGACTACAAAATAGATCCATCGGCCATCTGGAACGTCGACGAGGCCGGCGATCGTAATGGCTGTTTGAACAGCAGGATGTAGGTCACCGTGATGAGGGTGGGTAGGCGTAACAAGATTGCGAGTTTACTTCCTTGGCAAAATAAAGAGGTACCTCAAAATTGCTGGTTTTCTATGCAGCCCGAGGGACTAGACCCTTATAATAGGGAGTCCTGCACACTGATCGGGTGCGGCAGCGCAGTTGGTGCATCTACGCCTGCACGCGTGATCTCCAAAACCTGGCCCCAGACCGCATGGGATACCACCAACTACGACGAGGAGACGCATCTTACGCTCAGAAACAGGCTTTTCTAACCAGAGGTCACTCTTGACTCCATTAAGCACCTTAACGCTGTATCTTACCGCGAAAACAGCCCATTCAAGTCGCTGGGGTACTCCATGGATGAGTGGTTTGGTTGTAGCTATTTAGGCCACTCTATCTACGGCGACATATCACAGGAAAGGCAACGGGGCAGGGAATCAGTATTCAAAACCAAAATTAACAGTTGATTTACCGTCTCTTGTTCCTCGATGGCTTCTCCGGTCATGTCAGAATTGGCCTGAGGGATTCCTGCGTGCAGTATGATAGCCTCTTAAGGTTTTCTCCACCGATCTTACCCATCTGATGCAGCCGATGGATGTGGGCGTTTTTGAGCGCCCAAGAGGGCACAGCAAGATATCCTACACCCATATGCCCCAAGGAAATCTCACCTTTACGCGCTCAGATCTTGGTGCACATCTCCAGGTCTGTATACCGTTTATCTGCGTGATCGCCTCTAACGTTCTACAGCAAATTGGGCAGTCTACCATCACGGCGAGGCATGCTATGAGTGGCTTCGAGAAGGTTGGCATATGTTCTTTCCGGCGCGAGACGCTCCTTGAGGCCCTGGCTGAAAATCATCATGCCCGTGCCATCCCTAAGTTGGTTAACCTACTGCCCAATGCTGGGCCCAGGAACGGGCCATGGCTACTACTAGCCACATCAACCGAAATTACAGCCATCCTCTCAGCTCCCCGACTCGGAGGTGCTAGAAGATGTCCTGCCGAGTCTCGGAGATGCTGTTACACTTGCGCAGCGGATAAGGAGAGAGAGGACGGAGATGGCATCGCGTCTATCGTTGGCATAGAAAATGAAACGTTTCAGAAGGATGAAAAAGATACGCCTATCATTTCACAGTCCGGTTAAAACCCAGACAAGCAGGGAGTCGTGTGACTGGGAAAGGTGAAGAATGACTGAGAGCAGGCGACACTGAGGGCCGTGTCCAGAATTCGTTCAGCACACTGTACCGACCCCTCTCTCCACCACGAAAATATCGAGTTTAGTCTTGATGTCTGTCGACTTAATCCGATTGCCTCGCCGTGTTTCTATTGTCTTGCTGCAAAATCTTAGTGACCCAACCAAGCAGTACTGCACAGGCAGTATTTGCCTCACGCGCCCACGCTCCAGCGACGAGGACAGGATCAGCGACACCGTCATGCCATCGGAACAGTTGCACGTCATCGCCCTCATATCGGGGGGCAAAGACAGCTTCTTCTCAATCCTGCATTGTATCAGAAATGGCCACAAGGTTGTAGCTCTGGCCAACCTTCATCCGGAAGCGGAACAGAAAGCGAACTCGGAACAAGATGTCTCCTCTAGCGGCACTCGGATCATCAGTCCTGATGCGCCCGTCCCCCGCAGCCCAGGCGGATCTGATCATCGCCATGAGGAGTCGGGCTCAACTACAGAAGAAGAGGATCTGAACAGCTTCATGTACCAAACGGTCGGGCATCAGGTCATCCCCTTGTACGCCGCTGCGACCGGCCTTCCTCTTTACTGCCAGCCGATCCTCGGCGGAGCCAAGTACGAAGGCCGTGACTACGATGCCCACCAGGCCGCCAATGACGAGACTGAGAGCATGGTCCCTCTTCTGCGCACCATTATGGCCCGCCATCCCGAAGCAAATGCCCTCTGCGCAGGCGCCATCCTGTCCACCTACCAGCGCACCCGTGTCGAGTCGGTCGCCCTGCGCCTCGGCCTCTCACCCCTCGCCTATCTTTGGAAGTACCCAGTACTGCCCCCGGCGGTGCCAGGTCTTCCCGCCGATGACGCCCAGCTCCTGCTCGACATGGCGGCAGCAGGCCTCGACGCGCGGATCATCAAGGTTGCGAGCGCGGGGCTGGATGACGATTTCTTGTGGGAGAGGGTGAGCTGTGAGCACGGCGTGTCGAAGATCAAGCGAGGCCTAAGGAAGTTCGGCACCTCTGATGGCTCGGTGCTCGGTGAGGGAGGCGAGTTCGAGACGCTGGTCGTCGACGGCCCGAGGTCATTGTTTCGGAAGAGAGTCGTGGTGCCCGAACAGGCGCGAAGGATCGTGAGAGAGGGCGGGGGCACGTCTTGGTTGAGCTTCGATGGGGCTTACATTGGCGAGAAAGACCCTTCGCAAGAGGAGTCGGACAGTGAGGTTCGCGTACCGGGACTTCTCGACCCAAGATTCGACTTCGTCTCGACCTTCATCGCGAACAAGGAAGACTCTTCATCACACGAGCCGGTTTCCAATGCCGACGAGAGGAGCAGTGTAAGTCTACCGTCGGCTGGTGTGGCCACATCTCAGGCCGAGATCTCTTGGACAGTGTCGTCGAACACCTCAACTGTATACCCAAGCATTGAAGCCGAGACTCATGATCTGGTCGACAAGATCAAGAGCTTGCTTGCCAAATCTTCCCTGCCCACCACCGCGATCACGAATACCGTCATCGTCCTCCGTCGCATGTCGGATTTCCCTGCCATCAACAACATATATGGCGGCTTGTTCAATCACCCGAACCCTCCATCGAGGATCACGATTTCCTCCGGCGACCTTCTCCCGAGCGGCTGCAACATCATCATTCACCTTACCATCCAACCTTCCCTTGGGCCCCACGACCGAAAGGGCCTACACGTCCAGTCGAGGTCCTACTGGGCCCCCGCAAACATCGGCCCCTATAGCCAAGCCATCGACGTGCCCCTTTTCGGCTCCTCATCAGATCTATCCGCGACAAGAGCCATCTCCATCGCCGGTCAGATCCCTCTCTGGCCGTCCTCCATGCTCATCCCCCCCGAAGCCGACGTCGTCGCCCAACTCGCCATGTCCCTCCAGCACCTCTGGCGCATCGCCACCGACCAACGCGTCCAGCTCTGGTCCAGCGCCACCGCCTACTTCCCGCGCACGCCCGACGCGGCCGACATGCGCCGCAAAGCCCTCCTCGCCGCCCGGGCGTGGGAAGCAGCCCACCTCTTCGCCACAGACGAAGACGACGACGACGCGGGCCCCGACCCGTGGGACCGCAGGTACAACCCGCAGTTCATGTCCTTCGGCGACGCAGCCGGCGACAGCGCCCCGACGCTTCCGGACCCCGACGTGATCAAAACGTCGCTGGAGGACGACGACGAGAGGCCCGCCGTGCCGCCGTTCTTCGCCGCCGAGGTAGAGGAGCTCCCGCGCCAGTCCGGCGTCGAGTGGCACGCACACCTGGGCCTCGCCGGCCTGCCGTCGTCGTCGGCCGAGTACGTCGGCCACGTGGAGGTGGCGTCCGGGAGCCGACCCGCGACGTCCCGCGCGTCTCATCTCGTGGTGTCTGGCGTGCCGGTCCGCAGCGCCGTGTCGATCGAGTGCAGGACTGCGATCCCTTTTGCCGAGGTCATCGAGGCGGCGAAGCACGCGTACTCTAATTCGCTCACCGGGGGTCCCATCAGGGAGCCGTACCTGGTATACGTCGACACCTCGAAATGTGATTTCGCCGTGCCGGCGTCAGGCGAGCCCCGGGAGGGCAGCATCTCATCGGCAATAGTGCCGTGCCACTCTCTCTGGTCTTCAACCGGCATCAGACTCACCGCAGTAGCCTTGTTCAGCCATCTGTCCAGGTAGCCACCCACATAGCAACGAGTTACCAACCACACTTCGTCCACCTTGATATCGTGTCCGTGCCTGCCTGTACATTTTCATCCCATCTCACCCCTCTTTCCTTGCCATAAGAGTGATCCCCGAGCATGGGATCTTGTTGCACGAGACATCGACTTGTCTTTGTATTACTTGTCCCTTTCAGGACCCGACGTTACTCTGTGTCTAGCAAATGCATGCCGTGTTCATGATACCTTGCCCCTGCAGGCTTGAATTCCGCCAATATGGCATCGATTTCCTCCATATCCGTCTCGCTCAGCTCTACGCCAGCAGCCGCACAGTTCTCCTTCACACGGTCTGGCGAGGATGACCCGGGGATGGGGATGATCTTTGGCATGCCGGGCCGGCGCGCAACAGCCAGTAGCCAAGCAATGGCCACTTGAGCCGCTGTGCAGCCCTTCCTTTCGGCAAACTCGGCGACCTTGCTGACGAGCCTGATGTTGATCTCAAAGTTGCCAGGCTGATACCGAGGGAGGACCTTGCGGAAGTCGCCTTCGGGGATGTCGGCGGGGGACTTGACGGCGCCGGTCAGAAGGCCGCGGCCAAGAGGAGCTGGGCGTGTTAGCCAGGTCATCAGCACGAGAAGGGGCGACATACAGTATGCGACGATTGGGACATCGAGCTCGGCGCAGACGGTGGCGATGCCGTTCGTCAGGGGCTCCGTCTCCCATAGAGACAGCTCGATCTCGACGCTGGAGATTTTGGCGACCTTGGCGGCTCTCCGGATGGTGCTGGCCGAGACCTCGGAGACACTGACACCGCCGATGCGGCCCTTGGCCGCGGCGTCGGCGATGGGGCGGAGGGAGTCCTCGTAGGGGACGTTGGCGTCGACCCTGGCGATCTCAAACTCATCGATGGTGCCCCTGGGGCCGAGCTGCTCGAGGCACTTGTCGATGCTAGCAGCTACGGCGTCAGGAGAACCGGTGGGTGTGAAGGCGGGAAGTACCGCGATGCCGGACTTGACGTTGAGGACAACCTTGTCCGCGGCCTCGGGGTGCTTCTCGAAGAAGCGGTTGAGGAGGGCGAGGGAGTTATTGTGTGGGGGTCCGTAGAAGTCGCCGGCGTTCCAATAGTTTGCGCTGTTGTCGATGGCGGCGCGGAGGGTGTCGAAGGCCTGGGCGTCAGATAAGGGAGTAGGACGCATGGTCAGGCCTGGGATGTTAGCGGGGGCGGGTGTCCCTTTAGGATGAGGAGATCGTGAAGACCAACGCCATACCGATCATGCCAAAGCCGATGGGGCCGATGGGACGGCCGTTGATGTGGTGTGCCATGGTCAAGGCTTTTCTGAAGAAAAAGAGCGCAGGGCAATCTGAGAACAGGGCTGTGTTAGCCAGGTCGCAGAGACGAATGTAGTACAGATAACGATGGCATCGAGAGTCCGGAGCCTGCATGGTCGATGAAGCTTTACATCAGCCATGTAAGCCATTGTGTGGCCACGACAGACATGGCGGTGATCGCAGGGTCATGCCTGTGTCGAGCTCGCAGTTTGGGACTGCCGGGAAGGAATGGGAGGAATCAGGCGATCAACGTACACGCGAGCGGCCCGATCGGAGCTTGGTCTCGCTATTTTGACTGTGGATGTGCGCGTGGTGATCGCTGGAAGGTTGCCGAGTGGTGGTGGGTGGTGCTTAGGTGCTGTGCCAGGCCAGGGTCGAGGTCGAGGGACGGGACGGCGGGACGTGCTGAAGCTTGAGGTGCGTGAAGGGAGGAAGGGACCCCCCACCCCACCTGCAGTCCTCCTCCATCGCAGCTGCCCCGCGCCAATCTCTAGGCTCGTCGTCGGCCGGAGCTGCCTCCTCCCTCCCCCCATGTTCCTGCCACCAGGCGCGACCGAGGCAAACGTCATAACAGCAAAATGTTACGCAATGCAATCGAGAGCTTCGCAGGCAGCGCCTTCAAGCTCCTTCGCCAATCTTGACAAGTCCCATCTCGCATCGCCATACATCCATTCCATCGCCCCCAATTGAACAACGAAAGGCCCGAGGCACCGCACCACACCACAGACAGTAGCGCACACTGTGACCCTAGCTGATCCTTCCCGTGGTGGGCCGGGTCAGGGTCCTGGCTGGCACGCGGCACGACACGGGACGACGACCATCGAGCATCACAAGACCCTTCCCGAGTCAAGCTTCATTCACATGGTCCATTCGTCGCTCAAACTCTCCCTCCACCTCCACCTCAACCTCAATCGCAACGACGGCTCCGTCAAACTCAGAGCGTCGCAACAGCTTTCAGGCACAACGACCCTGGTGGAAGCGCCCCCACGGTCCCCGTTGATATCACCTGCAGCTCCCAGCATTTAAGCTCGCACGCCGTCCCCATCACGCAAGACCCCCCCTGTCGCACGACCGCCCGCCACAGCATCGACGCGATCCAGACCGAACCCTGCCGGCCTGCTTGCCAGCCTGCCAACCGGTGGCAGATCGCCAGAGAAGCTCTAATTAGGTGCTCTCGCTCTCGCTGTTGCCATGGCTTCTCAGCGCCACGATGCTGCTGCTGCTGCTGCTGCTGCTGCTGGTTCTGCCGCTCCGCCCTCCCCCAGCATCCCTTCTCCTCGCCCATCCACCTCGGCCAGCCGGGTGAGCCGTACCGTCTCCTTCGACCAAGAAAACCTCGATACCCTCCACCGAACTGCCTCCCACCAGGCCCATCGACCGAGTGCCAATACCAGCGAGCGCATCAGCGACATACTAGAGGTACGGCGGCCTGCCTGTCTCGCTCCCCAGATTACCCCCCGCTGACGACATACACCCCTTGCCAGGGCGCACGAGGCCGCAGCGAAACCATGACCAGCAACGGCCCCGAGCACCGAATCCCCGGGCTCGACCGCGAAGATGAGGGACACAGCAGCGCCGACGAGCGCACCGGCATCTTCCTGCGCGGCTCCGACCGGAACTACCAGTCCATAAGCCCCATGACCGCCACGCCGGGCCAGGGACCCCGAGCGCGAAAGGCACCCGGCGGCAGACGCTCCAACGCCTCCTCGAGGATAGACCTCTCCGCCCCGGGCGACGGACCCGAGGACAACGACACCGCCGCAGACGCTGCGGAGGTCAGCAACACCACAAGGAGGAGAGCCAAGAAGCCGGAGCCGAAACAGACGTGGCATCGCGGCCTCTTCTCCCATTTCGCGAGCATCGAGCTCGAGAACAAGGGCAGCGTGGCACGCGACCATCTCGCACTAGGTACATCCCCGTTGTCTACGCGCTTTCCCATGTCTCACTCTGTCTGACCTTGCGAGCAGAGCGCACCTTCCTCGCCTGGCTCCGCACCTCCCTCGCCTTCGCCTCCATCGGCATCGCCGTCACCCAGCTCTTCCGCCTCAACACTTCGCTGCCCACGAACGGCTCGTCCGATAAGGAGGACGCCGCCGCGGCGACGCTGCGCCGGCTGGGTAAGCCCCTCGGCGCCACGTTCCTCGGCATCAGCATCATCATGCTGTTCCTGGGATATCGCCGCTACTTCCACGCCCAGCAGTGGATCATCGAGGGCAAGTTCCCCGCAAGCCGGGGGACCATCATTGCCGTTGCATTTGTGGCGTTTGCCGTCATGATGGCGAGCTTGGTGGTCGTCATCGTAGTGCATCCGCGGGCAAACGTGTGAGTTTGTTTGCTCTGGTTGACATCAGATATGATTGTGAGATATACATCTACGGCCTCGTGTTTGACAATTTAGCCTTGCCCATATCAAGCAGCCTCATAGAGAAGGGGTCGGCAGGCCAGCCGGATGACGGAGTTTTGCGGGGAGCTGATGCGCAGCATTGGCTTAGCAGTAGTGATATCCAGGGGATGCTTTGAATTGAGACTTTGTCGGCCCTGATCTGCTCGTTTTGGTGTTGGTGTGGATAGCTCAACACTGTTCTCCGTCAGGTTCTGTATCTGCCGGCGTTACGTGTGATTAAGTGGAGTGCGGTGGACAAGTGCACCAAACCATCGCAGCTCCGTTGAACCTCAACTCACCTCACCTCAAATTCGACCTCATCCAAATCCTCACACGACATCTCCAACAAGCACTGTCGCATGACGTCAGCGACAAGTACGAAAGAAAACCCAAACAGATGAAGCCCAAGCATCGCAACTCACCGCGTCTGATCAGCCTGAGCAGAGCTCCCGATTCCGTCGATTCTCAACCCCCCGCTGTCTCAACGTCACACTGCCTTATCCTAACAGCCACTCCCGTCAAAACCCCCCATCATGGCCGCGAAAGATGACCCCCCCTCCATCCCCGTCTTCGCGGCGACCCAGCTCTCCCTCCTCTCGGCCGAGCTGACCGCCGACCTTGCCCAAACATCCACCCTCCTCGCCTCCCACGCCCCCGCGACCCTCCAGCGCGCCGGCCTGGCCCTCACCTCCCTCCTCCCGCAGGCCCGCCGCACCGGCCCCGGCGGCCGCACCCTCCTCGACCTCGCCCCGGACCCCGCCACCGCTTCCACCGCCGACCTGCCCGAGCACGGCCTGCGCCCGGGCGACATTGTCCTCCTCGCCGAGCAGCCCGCCGGCGCCGCCAAGAAGCGCGAGCTGCGCGAGCTCGAGGCCAAGGGCGGCCGGGGCGTCGTCGCGCGCGTGCGGCGCGAGGGCATCACCGTCGCCATGGAGGGCGAAGAGGAGGCGGACTGGAGCGGCCGGCTGTGGATCGTCAAGCTCGCGGACGAGGTCACCTACAAGCGGTGAGTTGTCTTTCGTCTTTTCGACGGGGAAGGTCGGCCCTGTCACCGGGGACATGGGGACGTGAAACAGGAGCTGACGCCGTCAGGATGAACCAAACGATGGAGAAGCTGCAGAAGATGCCCGAGGCCGAGTACTCCAGCTTCATGCGCGTGCTCTTCGGCCTCTCCAGCCCGTCCCCCCTCCCGCCCGACCTCGCGGCGGACCCGGACTTCAGCACGATCCAGTGGGTCGACCCGTCCCTCAACGGCTCGCAGAAGGACGCCATCCGCTTCGCCCTCGCCTCGCGGGAAGTCGCCCTCATCCACGGTCCTCCCGGCGTAGGTCTCCCGTCTTACCACCCGCCCACGTCCGGCCGAGCCCCGTGGTGGCCCCCCGCGCCTCTTTCCCCGTGCTGACCCCGGCAGACCGGCAAAACACATACCCTGATCGAGCTCATCCTCCAGCTCGTCCGCCGCAACCTCCGCATCCTCGTCTGCGGCCCCTCCAACATCTCCGTCGACAACATCGTCGAGCGCCTCGCTCCTCACAAGGTGCCCCTCGTCCGTCTCGGCCACCCCGCCCGCCTCCTCCCCTCCGTCCTCGCGCACTCCCTCGACGTTCTGACCCACACCTCCTCCGCCGGCGCCATCGTCCAGGATGTCCGCGCAGAGATGGACGCCAAGCAGGCATCCCTCAAGAAGGCCCGCACCGGGCGCGAGCGCCGCGCCGTCTACGCCGACCTCAAGGCCCTGCGCAAGGAGTACCGCGAGCGCGAGCGCGGGTGCCTGCGCGAGCTCATCAGCAGCAGCAAGGTCGTGCTCGCGACCCTGCACGGCGCGGGCGGCTTCCAGCTGCGCGACGAAACGTTCGACGTCGTCATCATCGACGAGGCGAGCCAGGCGCTGGAGGCGCAGTGCTGGGTGCCGCTGCTGAGAGCGAGCAAGGCCGTGTGCGCGGGCGACCACCTGCAGCTGCCGCCGACGATCAAGTCGTTGAACTCGAAGGCCGGCAAGCCCAAGAGGGACGAGGGCGATGGGCAGACAGTCAAGGGCATGACGCTCGAGACGACCCTCTTCGACAGGCTTCTGTCCCTGCACGGGTCCTCCATCAAAAGGATGCTCACGACGCAGTACCGCATGCACGAGGCCATTATGCGCTTCCCTTCGGACGAGCTGTACGAAGGGAAGCTCGTGGCTGCAGAATCGGTCGGCGCACGACTCCTCAAGGACATGCCGTACGAGGTCCAAGATACCGAAGACACCAACGAGCCTCTGGTGTTCATAGACACTCAAGGCGGGGACTTTCCCGAGAAGAGCGAAGATGACAACGGCGACGCGGCCAAAAAGGCCAAATTCAGCCTCAACGGCGAGAGCAAGAGCAACGAAATGGAAGCAGCTGTCGTCAGGCAGCATGCGCGCCAGTTGGTCGACGCGGGCATCAAGCCCGAAGACATCGCCGTCGTCACGCCGTACAATGCTCAGGTGCGTTCCGTTCCGAAGATTGACCCACCCACCTTCGTGTCACTCGAGAGGTTTGTTTGATGATGCTGACATTGGATGAATCAAGCTTGCGCTACTGGCGCCACTAAAGGAAGAGCTTCCCGGCATTGAGCTGGGATCCGTGGACGGCTTTCAAGGCCGTGAGAAAGAGGCCGTCATCGTTAGCCTCGTGCGCAGCAATACCGAAGGCGACGTGGGCTTCTTGGGTGAGAAGCGGAGATTGAATGGTAGGTCCACAAGCATGGTCCTGTGCGCCGATGTAAGAGGTTGACCGAAAATCAGTGGCCATGACACGACCCAAACGTTCTCTGACCGTTGTAGGCGACTCGGAAACTGTCAAGAGGTGAGTCGCGACTTCAGACTTCCATCCTGCATGCTGGCCTGCACGGGGGGGGGTCCCCGCCGAGACGTGGCACAGATGTTTTGAGACACCACATTCAACACGTGAGAGGAGAGATGCAAGAGGCTGACTGCGAGTGACAGAGGAAGCGCATTTCTCAGGAGGTGGATGGAGTTCCTCGAGGAGAACGCCGATCTGAGGTATCCAGACGTCTCAACGCTCCAAGACGCCTGATCCTTCGCCCAGGGTGCGGCAATAGACGGATGAGGCGTAACCCAGACGCCATGAGCCGGGCTTCTGCCACGGCCCGCGGGCCAGTGTTCAGATGATCTGAAAGATCGTGCCAAACCGGTCGACTAGAGGTCTTTATCCTAGAGATCGCTCCAAAAGGATCGCGGACAAGCCGGGATGAGCATATTATGCCCCGTGATGACTCTCGACCAGGAACCAACAGTTCGCGTGGCATGCATGACACTCGTAGAATTTACGGGCCCATCATCCAAGCAAATCGGACCGCCGGGACTCGGAGTCTGGGAGGAGGTGGTTGAGTGACGTTGCCGCAATGCCCCCTGACTGCTGTCCGGACGGCCGTCACGGCATGGTCGCTTAGGAGCTGATCCCGGCTTTGGCACAGAATCCCTGGCCTGTATGTTTCAGGTCACATAAGCCTGTGCCACCCTTGTCCTGCTTCATCCTCGTGGCTGGGCCCGCAATATTCTCCTGTCGAATTATCTTTTGCCCGACGAACCGGACGTCCACGTCGTAGTTGGACCGGACACGGCGAAGTGGTGTGCTGCGGTCTTGTGCTGGCGATGGCGATGGCGGGGTCGTCGTGATCCGCCGGGCTCGTCCAGGAGCATGTGGCGTCTGAGCACGTTTGGCATCAAGGACCATCCCCTTGGCGACTCTAATCAGGGTGCATTTGTGCTCTCCATCTCGCAGTTACTCCGCCTCCTCGACTTTGGCAAGCGAAGCCGTATTAGGCGGGTGCTGTGTAGACGACCCCTTGGTGGTGCAGAATGAGAACTGGAGGCTAGTGGCTGGCCTGTTGTGTCCTCATTCAGCGGTGCTGTCAGACGTGTCTCTAGATCGATTGGTTACAGCTGGCCCCCAGAACAATCAATCCGCTCTGAGCTTCCCTTCCCGTCGTGTGGTACTCGACCATCCCCGCGCCCAGTCACTCGATTATGGCGGCCGGGTCTGCCAGGTGTCGTCCCTGGACTGGCCGACGACGATCTTATGCCACCCTTCCTCATATGATGTCCGTACACGCCGTCATCGGAAGATCAAACCCTATGGTGCAAGGGGTCATTGCTGCATGTGTTTTGGGTGGTATCGAGAAGGGTCCCTGTTGGTTCAGCAGGCCTGTATCTCCCTTCACGACTTCAAGATGTGGGTGACGCAGCGGAAAGCCCCAGCCAACCACTTGGTTGAGGGTACCTGGCCTCTGTCATCACAGCGCTGTGGTTCGATGGACCACAGAGAATCGTGCAACGGCGCGCATCGGGTGTCTGAGACCTGCAATGCAGCCTGCACAAGTCACTTGAGTGGCCCTATCGGAGGCGCCTGATGGCCGGCCGAGAAAGGAGCCGCAGCGTCTCTGGACCAATGCATTGACAGTCGACTCTGATGGTGGGAGACTCCACGCAACGAGTGCCATTTTGAGAGGAAAAAGTAACGTGCATATGTGATTGTGTCGCCGCATTCAACACTCCACATACGGGGAGGAGGAGGCCATTTGAACGACTTGTGCACTGCCGGATGGACTGGTCAGGTTGGGTGATGTGCCGGCAACCCAGAACTGATGGTCGTTGGTCCGGGCAGGGTGGTAGGTATCAGCACGGAGGAGTGAAAGCCCCTGCTGCTGCTGCTCCGACAATCGACATGGCGTATTAGATGGCTTGATCTCAAGCTCGAGGTCCTCGTTGCCGTCGTCAGCCGGAGGTGCATTTTGAGGTGCAAGACGCCCATTCAGCACCTGGGGGCAGAGACATTGGAACGCCGATGAGCCATGCTCGCTTCTGAGCGAATAGCGGAGCCGGGGCTTGGAGGGCTTTGACCACCAGGTCGACGGACGGACTCGAGGCTTGATGAGGTCGCAATGTAACACTGCCAGGACTGTCGTGGGGGATGAAGGCAGGGTTGGAAAGTTTGGCGAAGCTGGTGTGGCCTCCAAGCGGCTACCGATAACCGCGAGCGACCATTAATAGACAGAGGGCGCCGGATTGCGAGGGTGGATGGGTTGATCTGCGCGCAAATCCAGCTGTGATGTTGCATCGGGAGACACGAGGGGTCATCGTTTTGGGGGTGAAGGTTGAGGTCGGCTGCTGCGAAGCCAAAGGCAAAGACCCTGGGGTGGTATCGAGTGTGGGCGGAGACCGTCTCCTGTCGAGGGGGTGGTCGACACGGAGGAACCTGGCTCCCTGGCGCCATGAGCGTGACCGTCCCATCGATCGCATCTGGCGCGTGTGCCCGTGTCGAACCGTGCCGGATCTTCAGCTCCATATCTCCATCTCGGTGGTGTCTGCTTGTCGCGCATCTACTATCGATGGCAGAGTGGTCCAATCTTCAGGTGAATCGCGGCGCGCAGAGAGGGTGACCCCCGCTAGCAAGACGCTAGAAGGGTCAGCATCGGAAGAGTGGCCGTATCTGGATGGTGCTCAATGGACCTTGGTGGTGGTTGACGCCCAGCCCAAGTGTCACGTCAGCCACAAGCGGCGAATAGTGAGTGTGTGTGCAGCGTCGAGGACCGGGGCGATCAGTAACCCGGCTCTGGCGATGCTGGTGAGAAGGGAAAACTGGTGGGCTGTTGGTGGCGCATGTGCGCTGTGCTGTACCGAGTATGCGTAGCCTCTGGAGCCGAGCCGTATCGGCGGGCAGTCATCACCGTCCAGGAAGGTCTGCTCAGGGAAGGACCCCAGCGACCCCTTCTCCACTTCCGGATGCTGTGGCGCACCCTTCACTGGTCTTGCCTGCCCCCATGGCGACATGGCCTCCCGATTGTCCCCCCTTGCGAGTGCCTCTTTGCAGGGAGCCCCCGGGGGGAAGAACCCAAGAGAGACCCCCTCCCACCTGACACGGGCCTCTGTGGCGCATCCCGAGGGAGGAGCTCCGGAGAGATTCAATGTTTCCAAGGAAGGGAACCCTGTCATGCTCTTCCCATCTTTTCATGCTCTTACCTTCCCAACCTACCTTGCCTTACACTGGACTGGGTATGCAACAATTGTTCATAGGATGACCTCTGCACATGCAGCGGAGCAGAAGCAGCCGGAACTCGCGGTACTCCTTCTCTGGATCACTGACCCAGGCAGGGAGGAAGGGGAGTGACTCGTTGAAACCGCAACATGCCCAACATGGCAATGCTTCCCCCTTCATTCGAGGCTCTCGTCTCGTCTCGTCTCCTCGCTCCCTCGTCATCATCCGACCGCACACCAGATACCCCAGGCGTCTCCAGATCCAATGGCAGGGCATGGGTGGGTGGGCTTGAGCATCCGTCCCATCACCTACCTACCCCCCTCCCCCTCCCCTCCCGTGCCATGACTTGACATGCCACGGCGCGCGACGGCGTGGATGGCACGCGCAGAAAAAAGGCGTCGACCACCCTGCGCCTTGCCCAAGACGGGCTCGGGCGGGCTCGCAGGGGCGTCGATGGCTTTATGCTAGACATCGACATTGACATTTAATAGAAACCATTGGCGCCAGTTGCTCGCCCGATCCACGCGTGGTCCCAGGTCCCTAGGTGCCCCAAGGTCATTTCCATCCATCCATCCATTCATCCAGTCGTATCCGTTCCTTATGCTGCATAAGGCCATGTTTCATACCAACGCCCGGCCAGCTTCCTTCTTTTCCTGCTTCTGCTTCTGACCGACCGACCGGCCGACCGACCTTGCCTTGCACACCGGGCCTGATTTGATCTGACCCGACGTCTCTCGTTTCTTTATTCTTCGTGTCCCTGTCACCCTCTCTCTTTTCTCTCTCGCTCTCGTCAACCTCTTCATCTCTTCATCCCCCTTCCGCCCTTCACTGCCTCCTCTCCTCTTTCTCGCTTGCTCTGCCCTGGTCGCTGCACTGCACGCACCAGACGTCAGCTCGGCCAGCCTGTCGCAGACCTGCACTGCTGGCGCCATCCTGATACATGACGCACTTGCAGCTGGGATCTTCCCTCGACGCTCCCGCAGCTACCACCTCGGCCCTCCATCCTCCATCCCACCCTCCAAGCCCTGGGGCTTGCTCCCGATTCTGATTGATCAGGGACACCCTCGCACATCACCCACCAGTGCCTGTGCCCGCTCTGGACGACACGACCTCACCTCGATTCGCCTCTTCCTCGTCACTCTCCCCTCCACCTCTGCCCCCCTCTCTCGACGTCCTCCTGACGTGCTGCATTGCTGGTCATATGCGCCATGACTTGGGTCGACGACGCATAGATCACGGCCTGGCAGACCACACTCACGATCGCGCCCAAGGCGAACAGAGCCGGCGCAGACACCCATCGGCGCCTTTCCCAAGTGAGGCGTCAGCTCATCAATCAGCATTGCCGCCATTCCACGCTGTCTAATCTCTAATTTCAACCCAATATGCTCGCCTGCCTGCGGTAGCTGTCGCCCATATACATCAACCACCCCGCCTGCCACGGCTTTGGCCTTCTTGGATCTCTCTCCGGCCGCTCCAGCTTTCCTTGCCGCCGCGCCAACAACGTTATGAAGGTCAGCCTGTTCAAGCCCGCCCCGGCTGCCGGAGCTCCGACGACATCTCGCCCCAAGACCGGCCAGTCCATTCGGGGCAAAATCTCTGGCCCCATTCCTATCCCAACTCCCACGGACGACGAATTTCCCATGCGCAACCCGGGCACCGGTATCGCTACGCCTCTGAGCGCCGAGGACAGGGAGAAGCAGCTGCAAGCCGAAGCGGCTGGCCAAACGAATGCATCGTTTGCTCAGCCCGAAGCTGTGCAGAACAGACATGTCGACTCGGTCGTAGTTCCTTCAGCTGCCGGCTCCGGCTCGGGTTCCGCCTCGGGGTCGGGATCGGCACACACACCTTCAGTCGTTCAGCCTAGAGGCTCCCCGCAGTCACAACGGAGAACAAACCCACCAAGCACACTCAGGCACTCGGTCGTCAGCGAAGCCACGGAGATCACGAACAATAGCAAGGACAAGCCGCAAAGGAAGAAGTCCACTCTGCGAGGCGCCTTCAGCAAGCTATTCGGGCGGAAGAAGAAGACGACAAGTCTTTCAACACCTCCAGAGCGGGATTCCACCTACGACAGCCCCTCTCAGCACCGCAGTGTAAGTTGGCCTAGCCTTTCCTGTCCTCAGACGACTTCAATCAGACTGACCCCGTCCATCAGGATCCCTCTGCTCTGACACGGGAGCCCAAAAAGGAAACCGATCCTAAGCGATCAGCCTCGCTGCCCATCACCGAATATGACAGAGCTCTCCGATCCCATTCAGTCGGGCCGAACGATATTACGGCCATTGAGAGTGCCAGAAACTCCATGCACGCAGACCTGAGTCTGTCTGGCCGAAGACGAGCGGCAACCGCCACAGGGCAGCTGTTCGGGCCTCGGGATGGTGAGATTGGGGGGCTTTCGCCAAGACCGGCCAGCACACACGCCAGAGGCAGCCGCTTGTTTCCTATGGAGGAGGACCCTGAGGAGATTGGCCGAGCCATCACCAGCGATGTTGTGGGTAAGCGTCGGTCCAGGAGTCTGGGCGGTCTCGCAGGTCCTCAGGAGGACCGCGCAGAAGTGCGGAGGAGAAGCGATGAAATTCGTTATTGGCGTGAAAGTTACGACCCGGCTTTTATGTCGCCGACATCGTCCAACGCGCCAGACCATGACCACGAGGACACAGGTCCCACGTCTGGGGACATGCACGTCGAGGCGGAGAACCCGCCGAAAACACCTCTCGAACCCTTCAACTTCGGAAACATGCCGCACCTGAACGCCATGGCTGGCATGAAGATCACAGCAGCTGTGAGCCTCGAGACAAGAATTGACACTCTGGAGGCGAAAATGCGGCGAGTGGAGAAGGTAGTGACCCAGCTCTGTAATTCGGCCCCCGGAACCAGGATCCAACCCGATCAGTTCCACAGGCCACCTTCCTCCCTGCCAACGCCCAATCGCTCGACCAACGCGGCGGCTCAGGGCCTGCATTCATCATCGCAGCACAGCTCCCTTTACTCGCGCGATTCGGGGGCCTCTTTCGGCGAAGCGGCGCACGGCAACGGGGCGACGCACCTCAGCGCGCCATCGGCGGCGAACAGGCCAACGTCAGACTCGACAATACGGGGCGCTGTGAGCCTGCCCACCATATCTCAGGGAGTGAACGGTCCTCTGACCACTGAGCACTACGCCACGCTGCTGAGGTTGTTAGAGACGGAAAGGGCGTCACGGTTGACCCTGGAGGCCCAAGTACACATGCTGTCTCAACGACTTGATGCTGTTGCGGCCGCGACGCCGAAGCAACGCTGGGCTTCCATCCACGGCGAGCCGCCACCTACGGCGCGGTCGTTCGGCGACGTTTCGGCGTTCGACCACCAAACCCCGGATGACGAGTTTGGAGGCGGACGCAAGAAGCAGCCGCTGACGCCCGAAGACTCGGGGATCGCCACCGGGGGTTTGGCAGGAGTCGACGAGGATGACTACTCGGAGGCGTTTGCCACCCCTCGGGAGGAGCAGTCACATGGTTACGGCGCGTTTGGGGAGGAGCTGCGCGACGGCGACGAGGACGAGGATGACGAGGACGGCAAGCGCAAGAAGGCCGCCAGGACGCTGTCGCTCAGTCAGTTGACAATGGGCAAGCCTCACCCAAAGGCAGTCATTTGAGCGCGTCTCCCACCACGGGGTGATTGATTGTGGGTGGGCGGGTTGTACAATACACGAACGTCGGCACGGCTGGAGCTGTCGATATGCATCTGGTGATTTTACTGGCATGACTGAGCATTGCGGGAGCGATTTTGCTTGCTTTAATGGGCGAGCTGCGAGTTCTTTTGTTTTTTCGGATGGGTCGTATATTATATATCATCACATGACAGCCACGATCATCGCATAGTCAGTGAAGAAGACGAGAACACAATCACAAGTGCACCGAGAGAAGGTCATCGTCGCCAACAAAGCTATTGCTCTGCCCCTGAATCGTCGTTGGAAGATACGAGTGGTCCAGATGCCAAGCGCACCTTCCTGATGAGCTTAGCCCGGATGCAGTAGCACATGCGCCCATTCGCCCAGGCGCAGTGCCCCGGACCCGCCGGCCTTGGGGCGCGCATGCTGACAGATTGAGATTGAGACCGAGACTGACAGGGCGGCCCAAGGTCAGGGAGGGAGCCGCAAACGACAGGACGACGGCGCGCCGTGGACCACCAGCCAGCCCGGCCTGTCTCTCAGCGCAACCCCGACACGACAGCCCGTTCAACTTCATTCGGCGCAGCTCCACGAAAATCTCGACCCTCTTCCCTTCCTTTCCTTTCCCTCCCCTCCCTCTTCATACCACCTACGTGTCATTTCAAGCCGCGACAACCCATCGCGACGCACAGTCCGTCGTACCTCTCCTCATCGCGACAACCGCCGCAGCTTGTGCGTTGTCTCACCCCTCGTGCGCCAACCGCAGCAGCCTAACTGACTCCCGCCTGCAGAGCTCTCGTCTTCGTTCTCCCCTCAACACCATCACCATGGCTGGCACCAAGCCATCCAGTCCCTTCGGGACCTTCCTGATCGTCGGTTGTATGTTCTCCTCCCCTATCCTCTGCAACATGCACCGCCCCTCGCGTCGACTTGGCCTCTTGCTGACCTCCCCGCGCCAGCCGTATGCTTCTTCCTCGGCATCCTCTTCGCCTCCTTCCCTTACGACTACCCCCTCCTCTGGACCTCGGCCCCGATCCCCGAGGCCTACTACGCCCAGCTCGAGACGCATCTGCGCTTCATCTACGCCGCGCCCCCGCTGATCGGCCGCCTCCTCACGACCGTCATCTTCGTCGGCTTCCTCGGCTTCTTCGTCAAGCTCTTCAAGGCCTCCGAGGCGAACCTGCTCTTCGACGGCGCCTCCCTCGTGCTTTACTTCATCGGCGTCGGCGTCTACCTGACCAACATTGTGCGCGGCCTGCGCGCCGTCGGCGAGGGCATCTGGGACGACCCCGACTGGGAGGCCAAGGCCAACAAGGACACCGGCGACGACGGCCTCGTCCTCGGCAAGGAGGACAGCCTCAAGGTCCTCTCGGCCAGCAACACCATTCTCGCTCTCGTCCTCGTCGGCGTGCTCGTGCTGCAGGTCGGGCAGGCATACGCGGAGCGCAAGGAGCGCGAGGAGATTGAGGTCCTCGACCAGAAGGACAAGGAGGCGGCAGCCGCCGCCGCCGCCAAGGGCGGCGCCGCGTCGAAGAAGAAGCAGTAAAGCTGCTGGCGCGCTCGCATGCGTTGGGTCCGGGGGTGCTTGGTTGCTGGAGCTGGGCGGCTCGTGCTGTGCATCTACGGGGACACGGGCGGGAGCGGGGCACAGGCTGTATCGATATGGTACGTCCATGACCACTGTACGGGGAAACGGAAGACCTTTGACTAGGTTGGCGTGTTGGGCCAGTGTAACGGCCCTTTTTTTTTTTTTGGAATTCAGACCAGAAATATGATGCATCTAATATCACGTCCTCGGCTTCTTTCATGCCTGACACGGCATCACGCGTCAGACCGACTTGAGAAATATCAAGAACTGGTGTGACGTGCGAAAATACTTTTCGAACGGGTTCGGTTTCCTCATGCGCTCAGATAAATCACATCGTCATCCGGGCCGCTATGGTCTCAATACGAAGGTGTTCCCTTTTGTACATGCAGCCACGACGTATCAAGAAGCCTTCCCCCCACCCTGTTCCCTGTCTTTGGCTTGCTCCGGCGTCTCTACCGATGCCGGGGCGTTACTCGCGGCTCCGGCATCTTTTCCGGAAGCATGAACCGAGGATGGTGTAGTGCTGTCCGTGATACGGGCCTTGACATCGTCAGAGAGAGGCGGAGGGGACTGTTGCTTGACCTCCAGCCCCTCGGTGGCACCGACTGGTGAGGGTCAGATCGTCATGTTCTTATCGCGGGAGGCAGCAAACGGCAATTGGCGTCACTCACTGTTGTTGGGGCGTCCGCTGTTGGTGGCCATTATGGTGACTGAATGTTTCAGGGCGAGTTCGGCGGATCAAGGATTTTCTGGGTAGATGAGGAAGATTCACAGATCTCAGAAGATATAGTCTCGCAATCGAAAAATCGATGCAGTGTATAGAATGACGATGTCCTGATCGACCTTGACTTCTCGCTATCATAACCTGTATCAGAGGGGTGCACCAGCCACATTCATATCGACGTCACGACTCCACCACAGCTTCAGCCACACCTGCGACTTCATTTCGTGTCCAGTCGATTTTCTGTGACACCAAGGGGTTGCTTCATAGACTTGCGCAAGGTCCTTGGCACGATTGAGGTTCCGCCTCGCGAGTTTCCATCATCCGAGCGATCCAATTCTATTCAAACCATGGTTTCGGTCTGAAGTCGTCAGCTCCCATCCAGCCGGATGGCCCGCATTGTTCTTCTCTCACCGCAACCTTCACCGTGAGCCTATCCCTATTCCGAGCTCGCTCTCACTCGGTCCGCTCCCAGTCCATCATGGCTTCGATTTTGAAGCGTCTTTTCGAAAAGCCTACGGGCAAGGCCGCCGTTCCTTCACTCCTCTCAAAGTTGGTAGCAGAAGCTTCGTCAAGCGGCTCGTCGACCCTCGGCAAATCCGCGACAGGCACCCGCACCTACAACCCGTCACCTCTCACAAGATTCACTGTCATTGGTGCGGGGAACAAGGTATTCCTCCTTCCTCACGCTCTCCCTCTTCTCATCTCCGAGGCCATCAACGTACTCACAGTCTCTAGCATGACCTTGTGGACAAGCTCGCCCAGAAAGCCGACTCGTCAAAATTCCGCCGCACGAAAGCCCAGGATGCCGTCGTCATCCTCGCCTCACGTAACTACGCCCCCTGGCTGACCGATAAGGTCTTCATGACCAATCTCCTCGAGTCGTTTTCACCAGCCAACGCCAAGGCCGGCGAGGATCAGGAGGAGCTCAGCGTCCTCGTCGCCGCCGTCGATGCTCTCTGCCCGCTGAACCCACTGTTTCCAGCCCGTCATGGCTTCTCCGTCATCCACGGCCCGCTCAACCATTTGCTGCCCGGTCTCTGGGCAGAGGCGTCCGAAACCTCCGTGCCAGAGAAGAGCAAGCCCGAAAAGGCTGCGCTGACCTTCCGCGTCAACACGACCGAGATTGACGCGGGCGGTTACGCGACAACCATCACCCTGCCTCTCGCCAACACCATCTTCCAGAACAGCCGGCCCTTCACCCTCCTCGCCAGCCGCTGGAGCAGAGACGCCCCCGGCTCGCCGCTCGCCATGTCGCACATGGTGGCGAAGCCGAGCCAGGAGGTCGTCTGCGCGGGCATCGACCCCACGGCGACCCGCCAGCACATCTACCTGAACCCGATCACCGAGCCTCGCACCATCGTCTCCGGCCTGGGCAACATTGTCCGCCAGGTCGAGGTCGACGGCAAGGCGGTGCCGGCGTCGCAGGAGCTCGAGGCCGCCGTGTCCAAGGTCTTCAACCGGCGGCGCAGGGTCGACGGGCCCGGCGCCCTGCCCAAGGGCCCCCTGGGCGTGTGGGCTCTCGTCACGCCGCCCGAGGCCGACACGCCGAGTCTGCGGGCCATCAACGCGGCGCGCCTCACCGAGGTGCCCGACGACGCCAGCCTGGAGGACGAGATGACGCAGGCCTTCCAGCCGGAGCGTTTCATGATGGGGCTTGCCCTCGGACAGCGGTTCTTCCAAGTCGGTAAGCAAACGTCTCACCACCTCCCCTCGTAGAAGATGTTGCGTGCTCACCACCCGAGACGCGCAGTAAGCGGCGGCGGCGGCTGGGGCAAGAAGCAGGGCCTCCTCTCGCTCGACACGGCGACCCAGTTCTCCCTCACCGGCGACGAGGACCTCGAGTCCTTCATCCGCTCCTTCAGCAGCCGCGAGGGCGGCGAGGCCGACTCGGCCCTCGACTCGGGCGTCGTGGCGCCCGGCTCGGCCATCCAGTTCTTCATCACCCCGACCCCGCAGCTGGCGGACAGGGCGGTCCTGGACCTCTCGGCCCGGTCGAGGCGCGAGGGGATCTACGGCGAGCTCGACGCGTTCGGCGTGACGCCGCGCATCGCGGACAAGGCCCGGGTGGGGCCCGCGGGCGAGTCGTGGGAGATCCTGCCGGGACGCTTCGGCGCCGTGTCGGCCGAGTGCATGTACCTCTACAACATGGACGCCGCCGAGCCCCTGGATGGGACGACGAGGCGGCTGCAGACGAAGATTGACGTGCCCGATTCGTTCGTCACGACGTATTCCCTTTCGGAAGAAGACGTCGGCAAGGTGGTCTAGGCTTCGTCGTTTCTCGACCGGCGCCCCGGATGTGACGTGGCGGGATGCACTGCACGATGATATCCGGATGAGCCACCTGGATGGTTGCCTTGTACCAAGATTTCGTCCCGTATTACAATGCCAGTACTGTACGATAATTGTATGCAACCGTTTTTCTGCCTCGGGGCTCCCACGAAGCCACCAGTCTTGGATAGACAAACACCCTTGACTCCCTGGTACACGCTCGCTGGCTTTCACAACTGATGACAGGATGAAGACTTGACAATGCGTATGTTCAACCGCGATGGCCAGATCCCAATAACATGTCGGTGCTACTATATCAATTGTAACTTCCAAATCTGCTCAAGAAGCCTTCTGTGTACCTATATGGCATTCGATATCTGTAATTGACATGTGCACCCTCAAATTATGCTTTCACATCACTCAATCATATCCATGTCGTCGACCGCGGCAGTGGCAGCTGTGTTGTCCGCGGCACCGGTCTCGGCAGGAGCCGCAGCGCTTGCTCCGCCTCCGCCGAAGTAGTCCGCCATTTCGTCGTCCAGTTCCTCCTGTGTCTTCTTGGGTCGGCCGCCCCTTGTTCGCTCGCCTCCGCGCCCTCCCTGCTGCTCTCGGCCTTCGTCTCTGCGCGCGCCTGGCCGGCGCCCGGCGCCACCGCCACGTCGCCTGGGCATCGGGCTGCGGGAGCGCGTGCCGGGGACGTAGCGATCAATGCCCTTGGTGGCGGCGTCGTCCAGATCCTGGTTGCGCGATGGGGAGAGGGACCGCGAGCGGCCCGAGGGCACAGAGATGCGGTCGGCGAGAGGACGACCGGGCATGACGGCGGTGTCGAAGGGGTTGCGGCCGCCGCGCGGGCGCCCATCCCGGCCGCCGGACGCAATTGAAAGTCTGATCGGTTGGCCTGCGAACAATTAGTCGCCCGTAACCATGGGAAGTGTATGTCGAGAGGTCGACGAACCGTTGGCATTGGCACCGTCGAATTCTCTGATTGCCTGTTGAGCGTCTTCGGGGTATTCGTAGGTGACGTATGCGACGCCTTCGGATCGGCCAGCGCGGTCGTAGCGAAGGTTCAGTCTCACGACAGGCCCGATCCTGTTGAACAAGCCCTGGGATTCATGTCAGCACACACGCATGACCGCGCTGTCTCGTCATTGTCCCACCTCAAGCTCGTCGGTCGTCAATTCGTAGTGGAGGTTCTCGACCTTCAGCTTCGATGAAGTAAGGTCACTGCAGTTCAACGTCAGCTCTTCCTCGGGTTGACGTGATCAGAAAACGTACGCTTGGCCTGGAGACTCTCGGCGTTGACGAGGTGCCGGGCGTCGGGGGTCTGAGATGCGTCAGAACTCGGCGGTCGAGCGAGGTAAGAATGAAAGGGATAGTACTGTGGTCTTCTTCGTAGCGATCGTGGACCCATTCACTACGAGCAAGGTTAGCTGCCGTTTTCTCGTCGTGGACAGAGACCGCAGCATAGCCTACCTGTCAAAGTTGCGCGATTCATCGCGGTAGGACTGTATCGTGGAGGGACACCGATTAGCCAGGTCTTGTCAAGCAGCAACGCCTGCGTCGGACGACCACCGGCGCAACGGCTACACAGGGAGAGTCGCCAAAGAATCGGATAGTCGTGTTTCGGGAGGGAGGGAGGGCAACCTGTTTACATTGCGATTAGCCGCAGATCTCTCAATGGGTGGTTCGCATCGTTGGAGAGTAGCTACCTTTCTGACACCGTCACGGGGATAGTCCTGGCGCTCGTCGCGTCTGTAAGATCGGCCGCCGCCATCACGGTTACCACCGCCATGGCCGACGCCGCCACCACCGCCGCCGCGGCGACGGTTGCGGGGTTGATCTGTCTTCTGTTGCGAGTCAGCCAGGCCGCTGAGACTCGGGCGCGAGGCTGCGTGTGGGCTACCTTTTCGGCGAGGATCTCGTCCAAGCTGCGATCCATGTTGGCCGACATGATGGTTTCGCGGGCGGACACGGCTTGGAAGAGATGTTCTTGATCTGCTGGATGCTCGGATTCGAGGGGGCAAAGTGCGCAATGACGAATGAGAAACTGGACTGGCGGTAGTGGAAGTCTGAACTGACGTCGAGGTCGGCGCGTGTCGGCGAAGCTTAGCTGGTGCCAGAGCTGTAACAGAGTCAGTGACCGTTTGCTCGATAAGCCCACCATGTTCCACTGTGGAGCTTATCGTGCACTGACGCCCCGTCTATTGCATACACCCTGACTTCCACCGTCGTCATCGTCCACCCACGCCTCCTTCCTCCTTCCTGTCCCTCAAGCCGCTGCCTTGCTGTTCCTGCATGAGGTTGCACGAACCTGGTGAAAACTGAACTTTCTTCCTGACCATCACCCAGCTGGAAAAGTATCGATCACCGCCATCATGAGTAACGCTGACGCTCCGACCTTCCACCTCTTCTCTGATCTCCCAGTGGAGCTGAGAACCATGATCTAGGAGATGGCCGTTCGTCGGACTAACCGCCCAGGCATTCATTACTTCTCCCAGACGGATGTCGAGACACCAGGAAAGAAGCTTCCTTTCAGGGCTCTTGAAGCCAAGCATCATCACGTCCCAGCGGATGAGATATCCTTCCCGAACAACGGCAACATATCAACTTACTTGCTCGATGGAGGCATGTGGACTGCCTGCCAAGACTCTCGTGCCGCCATGGACTGCCAATATGACCAGAGCCATCAATGTCTCCTTCCGTACCGCAAGACAGGGCTTGGAACAGGCTATCGATGCGATTCTCGCAGCAACCCGACTCTGCGAGCACAGTTTTCGCGCGGGAGTGAGCTGCAACAGATGGTACTGTATCTCGAGGCTGACCTTGTCCACGTCTCCCATTCCTTCACTTCTACTTTGCAGTTGGACCGCCTAAGATGTGGCCCTAGAGCACCTCTCCACAGTCTTGTTCATGCCGCCTTCGACTCCAACCCCGAATGGGACAACGCCGACAATATGTCCAAGGAGGACTTGGTCGCGACTGGCTTGGATTGGCTTGTGCGCAACGCCGAAGATCTAACTTATCAGTGCGAAAAGCTTTGGTTCATCGATTACCGCATACGTATGGGTCCTGACGAAGCCGACACAGCCAGGGATCCGATGTTCTACGGCGAAGGGTTCCGCCTAGTCAACATATGGCCTATCAGAGGTTACGCAAGACCTGTCGGAACAGAGGATTGGACTGAGAGCATGACTGGCGAAGCTGCAAACGATTTTATCAACACACTCTCACGCCAGATCACTAAGCACTTTATACCCGGGGTTGAGTTCACCAACACTCGTCATGGACTTAGCCCAGAGCTTGGAATACTCGCTCGTGTGTACGATGCATGATTAGGGCTCCCGTTGGCATCGGAATTGGGACGGCGATTTGGCTTTTTTACGTATTATGCTTACGGGCACGAGTGCATACCTCGAGTCATCGCAATGGAAGCTCAAAATCAGGATTGTGTTGCTGAAATAGGTTGCGCTACAGGTTTGCCTGGGGGAGGGCCAACACGGATCTTGACGGTCGGGAAGTGCGTCTCTCTGCTCCCAAGTTATGTAAAGGCGTGGCACAAAAAGTTCGCGAGGTAAACTTAACAGTTGATACGATCGCTAACGTGCATGACGCAAGAGAGGGGACACAGTTCATTCACCCTACAGTGTGTGACGATGTACGTGGAAATATCGGTCCCATGCTAACCACGGGTTCAGCCCGTATCAGATAACAGTTCACATCTCCGTCCCGGCATTTAACTGAACATATCTTCTTGGGCAAGCCCCAAATCTTTTGTCTCTTGCTTGTTTCGTATACAATATGACGACGAAGGAGCGTCAACATAGTGATGCTTGTTGGCCTGTAAAGTCTGGCGATAACCGAGATGCCAAGATAAGCTCCGATGCTCTCCTTGAAACTCTCGGAGTTAAGTCTCAAGATCAGCGATGTCACCCCAGCACGGTAGCTGCTCGCCTTTCGGGTTGCGGGATGCCTCCGTGTCCCACTCAACCGGAATTAAGATTATTTCCAGTAACTCAAACTTGTCTCATCATGTTCTCAGAACTCTCTCTTGTTATAAATATGGCGTGGCAGCCTGTGTTCTTTTAACGCTACCACTATCCACCCACATCTTGCCGCACTTCTCGCAAATATGGCCCTCCCGTCTTCTCAAACCATTCTTGTCACAGGCGCCAACGGCTATCTGTCTCTCCACGTTATCTCCCAGCTCCTAACAAAGGGTTACAATGTCCGTGGTACGGTCCGATCCCTGAAGGCGGCCGAGAAGGTTCATGCCACTTTGGCGCAATACTACGGCTCGAGTCTCAGCACCGTCTTTGTGGAGAACTTGGCGGACCCCGAGTGCTACCGCAATGCCTTCGATGACACAACAACGGGAGTTATTCACGTGGCTAGCCCGGTACATGTCCGCAGCGAAGACAACATCCGCGATATACTAGATCCAGCAATCAAGGGCGCCACAGGGATCCTGAGCGCTATAGAGAAGTTTGCGCCACCGTCATTCCGTCGGGTCGTCCACGTCTCCTCCCTTTCAGCCATGCTCGACGTCTCCAAGGGACGGAGACCTGGCTACGTCTACACTGACGCGGACTGGAACCCCACGACATTCGAAGACGCAGCCACATTGAAGGATCCCATAGCGCTCTACCTCGCTTCCAAGTCGTTATCTGAACGGGCTGTCTGGGACTGGATGTCGGAACATAAGCCTAGTTTTGACATGGTCTGCGTCAATCCTTCGTTGATTCTTGGGCCTCACCTCGAACATATAGAGTCTATGAACGGCGTGACGTCGACTGCCGGTTTGCTCTGGGCACTCGTCGACACTCCGGAGATCCCATCTCTCGAGTATGCCGGGGCTGTTGACGTTCGAGACGTCTCTTTCATGCTTGCAGCTGCCCTGGAGATTCCGGAAACCAGCAATAGGAGGTTTCTTGCAGCGCACCATTTCGACTGGCAGACTGCGGCAGACTTGGCGAGAGAGAATCTTCCCGAAAGGGATGCCAACCGAATTCCCAAGGGAAACCCAGGCGTAGGAAAAGAGGATGCATTGAAGCATATTTACCAAGTAGACGGTCATGAAATTGTCAAGGTTCTTGGTGTTAGCTATCGACCGTTGGAAGAGACTGTTGTGGATACGTTGAAACAGTTTTTGGCGATAGATAAGAACGCTAAGTCGGCCGAAGAAGTCATCCCGAATTCCACTCTCACGTCATAAACAACATATTCATTTTCACAGCGCAATTAAGAGCGACAGCAATCAGTCTCGTACTGAAGAGAGGCCCTCTGTAGCTCTATAGAGTAGCCTTAAGCCCCGATAGTGCCTATGCCCCTGGTTAGTAGTCTAACCGTAACTGTTTCATCGTAGGGCTGTAGGTTGTGCCCTGACAAGAATCCTCAGATTGTTAAGCCCTAGACTGACGACCTGATTGAATGGCTATGAAGTGTGCGCTATAATGGGAAGTAAACGACTCCCTGATCGAGTTCAAGATACTGACAAGACTCTCGCTCCTGTACGGCATACCGACGCCCCCCCCCCCGCCCCCCCCCCGGACGTTGATCGCGCTCTATCTAATGACATGATACCGGAGCTGCGTTGTTTCGAACAATCATAAAATGATGTCGATGACTGCCTGAGATGTTCCCTTGCAGTCAGACCGGCTGTTCCTCGCTGACTTGTGTTTTTTATCTGCTGTTTGTTTTTGTTCCGCCTTTACCAACTCCTCCCATGCGTGCGTAACGCTGTCACGTCCGTCACCCTCTCATCATCTTCCTAGGACGAAGGTTCAGGTAGTATCCAAGACCGCTACATCACGTAATCACTGCCACAGCGCCTCGCTCTGTTTCTTCAATCTTTGAATTACCATTCGTGCCCGAGGGTTCTTCTTGACCTTCGTGGAGTTGGGGGCCAGTTTTGGTGAGTCATTGACCTCGTTCGATTTGTACTCGAGAGGCTAGTTTTTGGACCAGCTAAGCAACACACTTGGAACCTGTGCTTCCGCGTGGTGTTGTCTGAGAATCTAGTCTTGTTCAGGAGGTCCTGATCCAATCCCGGAGCGGGTTTCGCCAAGGGCTGAGAGAGGATAACGTAGGTATAACGTAGGTATAGGATGAAAACTAGGCATGCAACATCACGGGTCAAGCAACCGACGAAGAGTGGTTGGACATAGAGCAGTGTCGAAAGATGTTTTGAGGACAGGCAGACATGAGAATATTGTTCAGCGCACACGACGGTTGAGGCTGTGCAACATTGAAGGGGATATCTGGCTGCATTTGCCATATTCTGAATCTATCGTCACTTATTCGTCCTCTTGGGTCATGCATGGTAGTCATGCATCGTACGCATTTCTGCGTAACTTTGAATCTCTGCTTAGGGCCATCCTACACGCCGGTAATTGCCTTGGAAGTTAAAGTCCCTCTCACCCTAGACATGCCCCTGTCGTTTATCAACCCCACCGCTGGTCTTACCTTGGTGTCGTTGATCTTCCATGGGGTTCGATCTCATGTGATGGTTCGCACATCACCTTCGTTACGTGGCCCTCGTTTTCAAAAGTCCTTCCATGGCCAAGTCGTACCATGCACATGTCGTACTTGACCAGTCGCCAACCCCTGATGAGCCGGGCGCGGCCCCACAGGGGTCAGAGCCAGCCCGCCTATACGCGTATATTCATGAGCATTAACCCCTACGCCGCGATGCGACATGCGCATGACCCTGCAACCGTAACCGGACTATTGGAATCAGCAAATATATTGTACCCATATTCAAGTTCGCATTTGCTCCTCAGTCACCCACGACGATTGGCATGGGCATTTCACTGGTGCCTAGAATCCTGCTGGAAAAGTACAAAAGCACGCCTCTGCCACCCTCTGTCACGATTCTTCAGGGGAGAACCATCGTGAAAATGATCGCCATCCGAGCACTCGCTTTCACAGCTTCTCTATCAACGGTCTTTGCGAGAGGCTGTCGTGCAAAGATTCAATGGAACTCTTGCAATGGGACGGAGTTCCAGACGAATTTTCCTGTTGAATGTGGCTCTGTTTCAACGCCTCTCGACTACACCGATGCCAATTCGACAACTTTCCAGCTGGAAATCGTCAAGATCCCGGCAACGGCAGAAAAATCGAAAGGCAGCATCTTGCTGAATTTTGGTGGCCCTGGACTGGAGTCGCGACAGACTCTGGTATTGCTCGGCAGCCTCCTGCAAACGTACGTCCCAGACCCTTGGTGATGCCTCACAAAACACACTCATAGCTTTAATGGTAGATTGAGTGGTGGAGAGTACGATCTTGTTGCATTTGATCCTCGGTGAGTATCTAAAATACCAAGCTTCACATACAATGAGCTTACGACGTAACGTGAAGTGGTGTAGGCAAGACTTTGCCCTTCATATGCGTCGACAACATCGCCCTGGAGGCTGAGATGGCCTCCGACTCTGCGAAGCCGATTGATTCTAGGGAAAACATTGGCAGATTATGGGCGCGCGGGCGTATCAACAGCAACATCTGCAAGGAAGATCCGCTAGGCGTTGGCCAGTATGTCAACACCGCTTTCACCGCAAGGGACTTTATGTCTGTCGTGGATGGCCTTGGGGAAGACGGCATGTTAAGATACTGGGGTACGTCTGCCATCATTGATCAACAGGACCAGAGCTGAAACATCATCAGGCTTCTCCTATGGCACGACACTCGGAGCTACGCTGGCCAGTATGTTCCCGGAGAGAATCGATAGGATGATCATCGACGGCGTCCAGAACCCCCACGAATATTACAACGCATTTGCGTAAGTCCACCATGAAATGCCTGAACCAGCTCACAGCTTACAGTCAGGTTTTGCACAGAGACTTCGAAGAGTGGGCAGACTCAGATAAAGCCTTGCGAACCATGTTAGAAGCATGCATCGACGCTGGAGCCGATTCTTGCATCCTCGCTTCCCGGAACGAAACAACTATCGAGCTCGAGAAAGGCGTATACAACCTGTTCAATGATCTGAGGTACGACCCTGTTCCCGTGGGGCTTATCATTCTCGACCATTTCCTGGTGCAGGCTGTCGTTGCCGAATTCCTCAAGTCTATTCACTCTTGGCCCTTGTCGATCGCTCTCCTCGACGCTCTCTTCCGCCGCGATATTCATAGTCTCGAAGTTCTCATGCAAATTTTGCTCGGCGAGGTGGGTGAGCCTCCCTCCTCGGGGAGGGTCCGTCCTTTGCAGGGCCTTGAGAACAACTGGGCCATTCATTGCAGTGATCGAGCGCTCAGAGCCACGTCCCTCGACGAGGTGCGACCTACATTTGAAAAGTTGCTGAAGACCAGCCGACTCTTCGGATTGGTGACCGGGTGGAAAACAACGGTTTGTGCCCAGTGGATGATTGAGCCTAAAGAGAGGTACGCTGGTGACTTCAAGGTCAAGACGGAAAACCCGGTACTGGTAATCGGCAACACAGTCGATGCGCACACACCGCTGAGGTCGGCGTACAACGTCAGTTCAGGCTTCGACGGGAGCGTGGTGCTCGAAGTGAACGGCACGGGCGTGAGTCTTTTCGTCGTCAACCCTTTTGAGAACCTGTCTTTTCCTTCGTCTCTTCGTCTGCCATGTTTCAAACGAGCTGACTGGTAAAAGCACTGCTCGATCAATCTTCCTTCCGTCTGCACTGCGCAGCACACAATGCAGTACTGGCTCGACGGCACATTACCGAAGGTGGGGACCGTGTGCGATGTAGATGCTCTGCCATTCACGAACACTACTTGGGCAGATGTCTTTGCGAAGATGGGAGCTGACCGCCGGTCGATGCATGACAGGGTGGGGCTGGAAGAACCAAGAGGATTCTTTGTTCAGCGTCGGTGGTTGTGAGCTGCCACATGTCCGGTAAAGATGGACGTGGGCGATGTCGAACGTTAACATTTTGCTGGCTTCGGAATACGAGGTGGTTGATGCAGCCATCGATCAATGGCTTGAGGCGTCGGGATTATGAGCGCGTACCACACCTCTCCATATACAGCCCGGAACATTCGTCCGGCTGGTTGTATAACAATTCGCCTCTCTTCGAATTGTAGTCGTTCATGTAACCTGTTGACTTTTCTTGCAGCATGGCAGTGTGTCCTCTTGCAACCGATGTAGCTGTAGGGTTGTGTTTAGGAACCGATCCCCAGCAGCGTTAAATAAATCTCCCTTGAGCGCAATGTTTCCGTGACGTCCTGTTTGATCACAGGCAAGTAGGCAACAGCAAAGCGAGTGCACAGGCTGACAAAAGGAGGTGGCACACAGCCCCACTGGTGTGCTACTAAAATCAGCGGGGAACTTTCAGCATGTGGCTGAGCTGATCAAAAGGCTTGACCTCAGTCGCCAATCACAAGCCTAAGAAGCCGGCCCATCGTTAATCCAATGGCAGCGCTAGACCGATCGGGACCCCCTGAAGTGAGAGCCTTAGTGCCCTGGCAGTCAATTCGACTGCGCTGGGCCATGCATGCTTGTCTGTCCTCACGTCCACGCGCAGCTAGAGTCGAGAAACATCGAATTCTCCCAGCAGCCACATTCGTACCTCTTGCCGCGATCACTTCTTTCGTTTCGCCTTCTCTTGCGACGGCAGAGAATCGACAACGGCCGGCCCTGCGATACTCGACAACCCTCCCCTCGCGATAGCCCGACGACCTGGTTCACGATACCAAGCCTCCCGACGCCTGCAGCTGCATCAGCAAGCTTTATGATTTCCGTATCGTCGGCCCCCGCGTGAGACCGCACCATGGCGCGACCCATGGGGTCAGTCCGTCTGAAGAAGGCAAACCCCATCACCCTTCTTCTCGGTGCCCTCCTCAGCATCTTCGTCATCGGCTTCCTCGTCTTGCCCATAGGATCGTCGTCATCCTCCACTCCTCGCCAGCCCGTCAGCGCCGCCGTCCACCACCTCTCACCGCCGACAGCCCCCTACCGTAAGGTCGCCGAGGCCGACAGGAGGCCGCCGCCCGTTATCCGCTACGACCTCAACAATGTCACCATCACGGGCGACCCCATCGGCAACCGCGAGTCCATCCTCATCCTGACGCCCATGGTGCGCTTCTACCAAGAATACTGGAACAACCTACTGCGCCTCGACTATCCTCACGAGCTCATCACACTGGGCTTCATCCTGCCGAAGACCAAAGAGGGCAACGCCGCGACGACGGCGCTGCAGGAGCAGATCACCCGAACGCAGAAGCACGGCCCCGAGAAGGAGCGTTTCAAGAGCATCGTCATCCTCCGACAGGATTTCGAGCCGGCCATCACATCGCAGGACGAGAGCGAGCGACACAAGATGCAGAACCAGAAGGGGCGCCGCGCCGTCATGTCCAAGGCCCGCAACTCGCTTCTGTTCACGACACTGGGCCCTCAGACGTCGTGGGTGCTCTGGCTTGACGCCGACATTGTCGAGACGCCGCCCTCGCTGATCCAGGATCTCGCCCGCCACGATAAGCCCGTCATCGTCCCGAACTGCTTCCAGAGGTACATGAACACAGAGACGAAACAGATGGAGGAGCGCGCCTACGACTTCAACAGCTGGCAGGATAGCGAGATTGCGCAGAAGTTGGGAGCGGAGATGGGCCACGACGATATCCTCCTCGAGGGCTACAAGGACATGCCGACGTACCGTGCGTTGATGGCGTACATGGGCCAGGAAGGCAAGGACGAGCATTACGAGATCATGCTTGATGGTGTTGGCGGCACCGCGCTGCTCGTCAAGGCCGACGTGCACCGAGACGGCGCCATGTTCCCGCCGTTTGCCTTTTACCACCTCATCGAGACGGAGGGTTTCGCGAAAATGGCCAAGAGGTTAGGATGGCAGCCATACGGTCTGCCAAATTACAAGGTCGGTACCTCATTCTGCTCCCTTCACAAAGCGTTTCCTAACAAAATTCTCAGGTGTACCACTACAATGAGTAGGGAGCTTTTCACAGGCTGGATACCAGCATGCATTTCCATCGATGGCATTTTTGCCAAATCCCCCTCAAAATGGGGAACAAACCATTTGAAGACCACGGTCTTCGTCATTGCATCCACCGAGCTCGAATTATCATCGCCGAGTTCATCAGACTCCAAGAACATGACCACCATGGCATCTGATTGAGGAAGCAAATGGACTGGCGTTCAGTCGTTGTAGTATATCCAGCTCCCGCAAAACTGAGGGGATTCGGAGTTTGGTTCTGGTCATCAGGCTTCTCGAGAAGGAGAGAGAGCCAACCCCTTTGTTCATGTAAAAGAAACCTTTACCAAAAAAACAGATATGGGGCCGGTCATTTGGATCACATGCGCGCGTTTCGTGAAGCTGGCATCATAGAGGCGCTTCCTGAGGCTCCCCTCCGGCCTGCCGGGTCGAGAACTAGGAGTGAGACGTCATGTCGATACGTTTTCTACTGTTTTTCTTGTAATGAAAAAGCCAATGTGTTCGAGAAGGTCATTCTGTTGGTGACTGTGACAAGCCCATTGCGAACCGTGATGCTGAAATCAAACCTCCAACGCCAGTACGTGGCTCGGCCTGCCCGAGCAATCCTCCAGGCCTGCCAGGCCATCATCTCCTTCAAGCGTCCTGCCCCTCCCGGAATATCGTGATCATGCGCCATTGTACCGCCCGCCCTCCTCCCCGATCCAGTACTCCACCAAGCCCTTCGCACCCACGGCATCGCCCCCCCTCAACAACGCCGCAACATCGACGTTCAACGGACTGTCCACCCCCGGGTACCCCAGCAGCGTCCTCACAGCCCTCACGCTCTCCAGCACGCTGTACGCCGGCGTCCACGCATCCTTCAGCAGATCAAGGCAGATCTCTCCCGTATCCAGCGCAACATTGGCATGTACAATCGGCGTCACGAAGCGGATCGTCGGCGGGCGGAGCGGGTAGGTAGTCGGGACCTGAATAGCAAGCAACCAGCGGCCATCTGCCAAAGGAAGAAAACGAAACGTCAGCACTGGTTTTCAAAGGACCGCACGTTCCCTCCGAGAACTCCTCTCCAGAGTCACCTCGGACGGCAAGGCGCCTTCAGGAGGGGGCAACGCACCGTCATAGCCCCCGCCAATCCCCCGCCCGTTGATCACGGCCTCCCACTGCAGCAGATCCTCGTCGCCCACGGGACCCAGCCTCTCGACACCCCGCTCGTCGACCTGCTCGTGCCGCCAGACGTCCAGCTCCTTGAGTAGGCGGCGCGTGGCGTTGCGGTGCGTCGCGGCGGAGGAGCCCTTCTCGGGCAGGTCCTGGATCTTCCACGACATGGGTGCGGGAACGGTCTCTAAGATCGTGTTGCGGTTTGTCTCCGTTCAAGGAAGATGGTTTGGTCGCTCAAAGAGAGAGTGTCTGCAGGGTGTTTGGCGTGTTAACGGTCGTTAAGCGAATAGAAGCAGGCAGGGTAGTGGTGGTCGTGCTGGGCTAGAATCCGGGGAAGTCGAAGCTTGACGGGGACGAAGCCCAATGACGCCCAGTTGTCAACTAGCAGGGTCCGAGCTTCGAGCCAACCGAGCCGAGGCACTTCAGCAACACGCCAAGCTGGTGGAACACATCTGACAAACCGCTCTTCAATTAGGAACATCACAGATTAAATGTACAGGACGGCACTGGTTCATATTTGATTGTTATGTTCATTAATATTTGTCTACGTGAGAGTTTGTGCCTCTGTCCATCGTCTAAGCGGCCTGCCATTGGCCGCGAGAAAATCCCACCAGACACGAGTGTGCCTATACCTCACCTCGCCTGTCCCCTCCCCAAATCCCTCGACAAATCCCTCCTCAAGTTGTCCATTCTCAATGTAACGGTATGTTCGGTGAAGAAGAAGTAAAGTGTAGGATCCATGCTGCTCGCTCCCGCAACCGTCCACGTGTTCCTCTCCTTGGGAACACTGGGCCGCGGTGCTGTGAATCCTTATGCTGCTGGTGCTCATGCTGTCGTGAAAACGCCGCTCTGACTTCCGGAATTCCGAAGTTGTGGACGACTTGGCCCTCGTTGCCGGGGACCTCGCAAAACAACGCCCAGATGCTCCCCTGGTGACGATCTAGTGGGAGGCTGGACGTTGTGCGCGTTAGTTGGTTTACTCTGTAAGAAACCGAGTGGCGTAAAAGTGTACAATGGATCCATATACAGTCGTGATCAAGATTGCCCAAGATTTCTCAGATGGTGGGCCGAGAGCTGCAGAAGAATGGCCCGCCGTCGTCTTGTCTGACCTAGAGTGACTCGACTGCTCTACGTCGCCGGCTCGTCCTTGGGTCTCCAGAACTGCACCATCCGGCTGAGGCGTTTAGTTCGGCTAACTTTCTGCTTCTTATCCGCTTCGCTTTCGCACGGCACCTCCTCTGAGAGCTTGCTTCGCTCGCCGTGAGAGCTGCTGATCAGCCTGCTCAGGCTTGCTAAGCTCGAACGACGGCGGCCGAAGGCTGCAGATGAAACCGAGACGGGTCGCTGGTCCGGGCGGAACGGCATCTGAGCCCGTGGCTGAGGCATCGGTACAAAGGTGCTATCCCTTGTCATGGTCGATGTGCTCGAGGTCAGCGAGGGTGGAATATCAACCGAGCACCTGACTTCTGGGCCAGGTTCTCCGAGAAGTAACGACTGGAAGGTGTTCTCCTCGTTGACCGACGATGGCGCTGTGGAGATGCGATGGGCGTCGTAAGACATTGGCGACCGCGGGGAAGGGAAAGAAGATCCGTGGCTCATCGAATAGGGACTGATGGGAATGTTGGATGGGGTGGCCAGGTGGAGAGGGCTGACCTCCACTGGTGCCAAGTCCCTAGGTCCCAAAGCATGCCGGGGTGAAGGCGTCGCGGAGCCGGTCGAGTCAGATCTCTCTTGGAACATGGACCCGGGCCGGAAGTCAACGTTGCGGGGCTCCTCAACGATCACTTGCTCATGCAGGGAGTTCATTGATCGCTCGGACTTCATGCTGGCAGCATGTCGCGTTCGAGTGAAATCTTCATCCTGCACGGTCAGTGCGTCCAGGATCGGATTCTTCTGGGTCGTGGTTGCCGGGGGTGTCTCGTCGTCGCTGGAGGTCTCGGCAGCCTCGCTTCTGTTGTCTTTCAAGGAATCCTTGCTGGTTGGTAGCGAGGACGTGGTCTTGCCGTCCTCGCTGTCATCATCGTCATCTTCCTCATCCTCCTCGAAGACGTCTGCCATGGTGGAGCTGCTGCCAAATCTGTTCATGCCGAAGCGACTCCCTTCAAAGGGAACCATTTCGGGGGCACTCTCGGCTCGACGGTGGTAGTGCATTCCTGGTCCACTGAAACCCTTCATGCCCTGGGCGCTGTGCAGTTGGCGCTTCGTGGAGCCCGCAGCCTTCTGCGCTGCATCCCATTCCGCATTGTGGGGAACAGGTGTATTGAATGGACCGAGCGCGGCGTCCAGGTCGATCATTGAAAAGGCTGCGTCGTCCTCCGGTGTCGAAACAGATCGCGGCTTCCAAGGTTGTGCAGCCGGGTTGGGGCTGGATGAGTCGGTGATGGTTACCGTTGGTGTGACCGGCGAGGCGATCGTATCAACAATTGCATCTTCTCCTCGGCGCTCGAGTTCAGGCTCGCTGTGGGTAGAAAGTTGGTCTGGAGGGCACTCCGTCTCGGTCTTCTTATCCCTAGGTTTAGACTTGGGCTTCAAGATCGACCCAGCCCAAGCTTTAACCTTCTTCTTCTTCTTCTTAGATTTCTTTGTCGACTTCTTCGAGGTGGCAGGCGCGGATTCAGTGCTCTCCGGGACACAGTCGGGAGCATGGTCAGAAGCGCCGGATACCGAATCTGCCGCGATCGATAGGAACTCCGGCTCCCCCGAGCTGATGATGGGTTGCGAACGGATCGGAGAGTGGGCGCCGACAAATGGATCCAAGCCAAAGAAGGACCATCGCTTCGGCGTCTTGGTAGGACTGGGCTGAGAAGGAATGTTTGTGGCTGGATCGGGGACGTGCGTCAGAGTCGGAATGGAGTTTCGCCGGCGAGGAGAGCTGCCGCTGTGATTGACAGACTGTATGCTCTGTGAGCGCTCCAGAATAGCACCGGCCGTGCTCGGCCTTGACTCTGGCGCAGGTAGTGACCGAGTCCGGCGGGGCTCGACGGGCAACGGGACCTCGGCCTCCTTCTCGAGCACCGGCTCGTCGTTCATGGATATTATCGACGAGATACTGCCCGACACTGAGTGGCCTCCGGGACGCGCAGTCGCGGTGCTAGACGCGTCGCTAGAAACCAAGGAGAGGGGCCGGGGAATGAATTCCAGCGTGTCTGAGAATCCGACCCGCGCGCGCGGTACGGGCTTGGGCTGCCTGGGCGTCGTCTGCGAGGAGACTACCGGAGCCTGCTCGACAGGTTCGATGTCGACTGTCGCGTCGGACACGGTGGGCTCAGTGGTTGGGGTCGCGGGCACAGGAAGGTGGACTGGGGAGATCGTTGGAGACTCTCCTGGTCGGCGGCCGAAATCTGCTGGGCTGTTCGGCGCGCTACTGCCCCGCAAAGCATTCGCCGTCTTCGGCGGCTGAAGAATCAATGTGAGGTCATGGCTTGAAATAGCAGCCGATCGTCGATGAGCGTGTCCACGGCGACGGCCGCCTGCGGGGGGTTCTCCGAGCTGTGGCGGTTGGAAGGTCGGTGAGGCGAAGCCGCTCTCAGATTTCGTCGGGCTGGTACTCATTACGGCGATGGACCCTCCTGAACGAATGTTCCCACCCACAAACTCGCTTCCTCCTCTCCTGTGGCCATGTCCACCGGAGTTCGAAGACGATGGGATCTGTCGGGGGGATATAGGTGACATGGGAGGGCTTAGGAGGGAGGCGTGGGTATCTGGCGCCATAGAGGCACCGGGGTTGAAACTGAAGTTGGGTAGCGCTGGCGATCGTCGGGGTCGGTCAGCGCTGGGAAGGCCGTCGTCGAAGGTAGAGCGACTTGGGGTCTCGATCGCCGACTGTGGTCTCCGACCAGATGCTCTAGAGTAGGAAGACGGGGCGGAGGAAGAGGCAGGTCGAGCCGGGAAGACGAATGGGGGATTCGGGGGTGGCATGTTGCGAGGTGAGGTTTGATCTTCGTCCGAATCGGGCTGCGAGTGCGCCAGGTCTTCCATGGGAAGCATAGAGGGCAGGTGTCGGGTGGCCGGCTGCTCAAAATCGAACGAATTGAGTGCTGCAGCTGTTGCGTTCATTGCCCTTTCGGGCCCGAAAGCAGTTGCCATCATGATCCGACCGCTCTGTGGCACCTAGGACAACGAGCAACGGGTTCAGCTTAGGGGAACATGAGCGGGAGAAACAAGTCGGAAGGAAGTCGTGTGGCTTGGGTGGTCGTTCGGGGACGAAATGGCGGGTTGCTTGTTGGCCGCTTGTCAAAGAGGGTGCTGCTTGCTCGTGGACGTTGGAAGAAAGTGCTTCGATCAGAGGCGACGGGACGACCGCTTCTACAACCAGGTTCACCCGTCAGCACAAAGATCCGGCTAGAGTAGCATGTGGCCGTACAATGGATAAGCAGAGGAAGGTATACGCACCCAGTGGTATTGGTGTAGGATGGTCGGCAATGGGAATGTAATCGAGGCGGGTTCACGGTCTGGTCTTGGGACGAACCGGTGCATCAATCGCCAAAGGGCAGGTGAGGAGGGTGTAAAGACGAAATGCTGATTATCAAAATGAGGCAAGTTGGATTGTGTTGGGTCAAAGGAATGGACGGTCCAAGAGCAGAAATCTGGCGACTTTGCTGGACCTCGAAGACAACGAATTGATGTGGTTGTTGCTTCGGGAGGTGGTGGTGCAGTGGTGGTGTTGGGTTGGAGATGGTGGGTGAGACGAGACCAGAGGCGTGCGAATGGAGGAGACCTGGAGCGTAAGAAGGGAATTGGGTGGTGGAAGGAGCCAGCGCTGGAACAGTGGAGCAGCTACCGCGACTGCGACCGTGAGTGACCGTGACCGTGACCATCCATGACCTTGCCCGCGACCAGGCCAGGCAGGCGACAGAAGGAGGTGCCTAGGTGGGTCCTGCCCATCAACCCCTGCAGCCACGCCCGCACTGCCCACTGCCAGTGTCCACTGCCCACTGCCCACCTCGCCGTCCCATGGCCCCTGCCCACTGCCAGGAGGGGCCCGGCCAGGATTAGCGGATGGGGGCAGGAGGGAAGGAGGGAAAGAGGTACTCGCGTCCCATGTACCCCCCTTACCCATTTGGGACAACCACTTTGGCACTTCTGCATCTTCTCGAGCTGGAGGCAGCCACACTCGGCGGTCATGGCCCCTGACTGGCCAGCCCGTATGGCTTCGTCTGGTTCCTATGCACACCTTGGACTGAACCGGCAAGATGAGATCTTGTTTTCTGCCCGATGCGCACTCATGAATCGATGCATCAGCCGCAAGATTCCGACGCCAGGAGGCCATCATGAACTGCTCGGCCTCCCGCTACAACAATGCCCGTCGCGCCCTGGCAACGGGGGGAAACCTCATCATCGGTAACAAGCAAGGGAAACAGCCCCTGTTCATAAGACTGGGTAGATGGAGATGACGAGCGTCCAATGTCGCGTCTGGCCCAGCTCGTTCAAGTGACTGCAGCATCCGAACAACACCAAGTGACGCAGCCTGGGGCGACACATCATCATGTTCAATACTCATTTCACGATCCTAATCAAAACAACGGCATCACACGAACCACAGTGCAGCACGCAGCCCGCTGAGTCCGTAGCCACCGGCGGCTTGCGCGCATTTCGCCCGTGCCGTGCCAGTGCTCTGCCCTGCCTTTCCGCCAACACGACAACCTCACAGGCTCATTACGGCCGTCAGTGCGAAGGGAGCGGCATGACAATACGACCCGTCCGTCTCCCTCGGCCACGATCCTCGGCCGCCAGCAGCCTAGCCTCCTCCCACCATCAACCACTACTCGACTAGTTAGACTGGGTCGATGTGGCGGTCAGCGATCGTCAAGCCACCAGTCCGACTCGTCTACTTCCGTTCTGACCCTCCCACATGTCACCGGTCGCGACGCTGGGGCTGGTGGGATGATAATAAACAACGCTCGCTGCCAGAATCCGAGTCCCATCGGCTTCTCTTTCGCCTCCCCCCCAATGTCCCAGCGTCCCGCTGTCTCCATGTGTCTCCAGCGCCAAGCTCACTAAACTTGCGTGCAGGAGGCGTCTTCATCTCCCTGTCGGCGGGGCCAGCCTTTGATCGCAATGTCCTGCTCCCGCAATCGCCCACCAGCCAGATCTTGCGGTCCATTTTCTTGCTTCTGCCGACTGCAGACGTGGCCGCTCATCTCACGGCGGAAGCCAGGTCGAAGCTCGGCAGAAAGAAAACCATGTTTGCTTTCATCTGCCCTCTGCACCAATCCAGCCTCTCCTTGCGACGCAACCGTATTACCGCAGATGAGCTGCTGCTAAAAAGGCTGACAGTGTGGCCGCCCATGCCAGGGAAACCCTCGCAGACGGTGCCGCCAACAGGGGAGGGGGGTTGATCTGTGGTGGCAGTCCGGCAGAGAAACAGCTCTCAGAGAGGCTGCGAACGGCCACCGGAATTGTCCCTCCCTCAGTGCCCTGGGAGCCTCCTGAACATTTCGCCTCGCAGCGCCCCGACAAACAAAACTTCAGACAGGACGTGGCGGCTCAGGCGGGAGTTGAGTGAAGCCCGGACCCCCGTCAGCGCAGGGAACGTATCGGGGCTTAATTGATCGGTCCTAGGGAACTTGGTCGCGAAGTACCTGTCCACAAGTGGCCCTGGCTACCCTTCCCGTATTTGACCCCTTAGCACAAAGGTGTGGGGGAATCCCTGGGCCTTCACTTCCTGACGAACACATCAACATTGGGCAAGGGAGAGCCAAACAGCCAGCACGTCGACGTGCTACTACGCTACCGAGCGCTGGCAATGGCATGCCGCGGCCCCACGCCTAGGCAGGTCCCGTATCTGCTCCAAGAAGCGATGACGGTGCGGGTGAAGACGCGAGTGTAATTGCATCTGCATTTACATTTGCGGGTTCCGTCGCCAATGCGGATGCGCACACAGACTGGGACCGAGAGTGACGCCTGTGCTCCCGCGCATGGCTGCCGCAATGGGAGCTGTCAACGAACACAGACATCCGCCCGACCCAGCCATCACCATCAGCCCATCATCCTCAATTGTTTCATGAGGCCCGGGCCAATCCTTTTCGGGCGCTGCATCAGCATTCGTGCCCGTCCGACGACTGATTCCACCAACTTACGACCAAATGGGGCCGGCGGTTCACCCTGAGGCCTGCATGCTGATGTGCCTGCCTCCATGTCCCCTCCACTATTCGGGGCCTGGCATGGGCATGGGGCCGTCAGCAAGGTCCCGTCACTCGTCCATCCAGGCAGATGTACAGACAGACCTGCAGGAGCGCATGCAGGGTTGTCAATCAAGGTGGGCAGGGTGGTAATCAGCCGGCCAAACGTTGCCCAAAGGGGTCGAAGAAAGCCTCGGGATGGGATGATCAGTTGTTTGGCTCCCTCGTCACAGCGAAGGCGGTTGGCAACGCAACGAGCGAGAGACCGGCACATCGTACAGAGAAAGCCGCCCGTGCCCTGCGCTTGCATCCCATCGTGCATTCATCTGGACCGGATTGTCCGCTGCCGACCGAACCGTCCTATCATTGCCCTGTTCAGCAGACCCTACCAGAGCGCTCTGCGGAGTCGAAACACCAGAGATCTGCCTCGGAACTCCTGTGATTTACTTTTCATCTTGGCGCCCGCGCAAATCTCCACCTCTGGGGTTGCTGTGGCTTGGGCGTTCGTGCTCTCTCGTTCCGTATTCCGAACAAGTCGAGTCTGTGCTTGCTGCTGGCCTGGAATCGGCGTCTTTCGGTTTGGCGAAGAAGCAGGCAGGTCCGATGTTTCTCTCCGGTTCCCAAGCGCACCCACAGCCGCCCCCCCCTCCCCCTTCGCAAAACATGGAGATCTGGATCTGCCAATCTGACAACGCATTCTAAGAATAATTTGCCTTCCACCTCGCCCTCGGGCAGGCGACGAATCAGGTGCTGCCTCCCGCTGTTGTTCGAGGGGCCCGTTGCGTGGACCAGCGTTGGGCAATCTCGCGTGTTCGGCTGCCCAGATGAACAGGAGGCCGCTTTCAGCAGACCCCACGCCCAACGTAATCAAAAACAACCACTGCCAAGGGATGCGTTGGACCATGTGCAATCTTCGGGGGTCATCATCACCTCCTTCCGACGGACAGCGTTTACCTTGTCTAGATGATTAGGATATTGGATCGCTGCAGCGAACGACATGAACGTCATCAACGCGGCTCCATTGTCGTGCGCCACGATATTATGGCTGCCCGTGGCTTCGACGTGACGGGTCGTTCCCTGCTCGCGTGGCAGCATCGGCGTCCGCGATGTCAGAATTTGCGTTCCACGGGACCCGAACCCTCCCTCCCACTAGGGATAGGGGCCCAACAGCTCGGGAGAAACAGCTGTCGTCATCTCCGCCGAGGGGCCAACGACCCATCTAACAAACAGGAATAGAGGCGCTGCCGTTATTTGACATGTCGAATCGTTCACCCTGCAGCAACATACCGATGTGTCTTATGATCCCTGCAGGGCTGTACGAGGCAATCACCCTCGTGCGCCGACATTCTTCGACCTGCGGGTTGGGCCATGGGCATGTAGAGTAACACAGGTAGGGCTCAGGGGCGTGTCGTCGGATCTGCGAATCATGAAATCGCCCCAAGTCGCTCACTTGTTCCATTCAGTTCATTTCATGCTCCCGTGGCCTGGCGCTGACCTACCCCAGAAGCTCGCGGGGAAAGCCTCAAGCTCCAAAAAAAAGTCTGGAGCGTGGAACGTGTCATCCGATCATGCTCTCTACGGCGCGCATTGAAGATGCCCCTGACGTCACATCAGATTTCACACTCGGTACGGTGGAAGTGAAACAGTCAGATGTCTTGCGGTTGGCAGAGCCGTTGTTGCCGGTGCCTGGATGCGAGATCTGAAAACCGACGACGAGACGCACGACACCACACAACGGCGGCTAGCCACTGGCAGTGACTGGGCTGGCGGACACGGTTGGGATTCAGGGGGCCGACAGTGGGAATGTGGGGAAATCGGACCCTGAATTTCAGCCACAATCTGTGGTTTTGGTGGGTTGCACAGCCACTCACGGTGGGTTTTCGCCGAACCGAGAAGAAATCAGGATAGTGGGCCGACAGGACTGGCGGGCGGCCAAAGTGGGGTCCTCTCAGCCTTGCATGCCCGCCTCGTGCTTGCGATCCGAAATTTTTGAGAGCGAGAATCTCCAGCAGACCTCCGCCCGCCGCCTCGCCCGCCGTTTCCGCAATCTCTGAGCCCGGCACCTCCGACAACCTCGTCTCGACCATCCTGACCTGCCTCAGCCACCGAGAGCACTGCACAATGTCGACGACCGAAGCAACACCCGAGGCCCCGGCCCCGGCCCCCAAGACGCAGGGCATGCGCGTCAACGGCAAGCACTGGCTCCAGCCCAAGGCGGCCTTCCGCCCCACCGCCGGGTTGACCTCGTACGAGAAGCGCACGCAGGAGCGCGAGGCCATGAAAGCCATGAAGGCGAAGGAGAAGGAGATGAAGGACGAGAAGGAGGCTCTGCGCAAGGTAGGTCTCAATGCTGCCCTGGGCCGCGGCAACGGTGACTAACGTCCGTCCAGCAAAAGGTACAGGCGATCAAGGACAAGCGAGCGGCCAAGGAGGAGAAGGAGCGGTACGAGAAGATGGCGGAGAAGATGCACAAGAAGCGTGTGGAGAGGTTGAAGAGGAAGGAGAAGAGGAACAAGCTGATCAACTCGTGAGGGACGAGGGTGACGGCTTGAGAGGCACAGGGCATCGAACGAGGGAGGCAAGGCGGCTGCGCACTCTCTTCGTACACAACCATGGCTTGGAAGAGGGGTCAAGGGTGTCGAAGAACCGCGGGAAATCCCCGCAAGAGCTGCCGCGACGCTCTGAGAGGACAAGGTCTTGCGAGATGCACCAGCAATGCATGGGCGGGCAAGACTCTTCTTGGAACGTTCACTCTTCTGGGGATGTCTGCGCTCAGAGTCGGGCAGCTGGGGCAAAGCAAATGAATCATTCGGCGTCATCTGGGGAATTCGGCAGACGAGCTCATCTGGGACGGGACGAGAGTCAATGACAGATGAGGTCGCTACAGCACATCAGGGATAGAGGACGGCGTTCACGACTAGCATGCACCTTTGAATTCCAAATTCCAGTCTCACACGATTCGAAATCTGATGAACCGTTTCAGAGCCAAACCTCCCTTGACCCCGATCATCTCTGATTCTGGGGGCTACCCGTCTCCAGCTCCAGCAAGTCAACCGGGACCTGGACGAAATGTTGCCCGGGGTTTCACGCTGAGACCGGCCAGGACCCCGCCGCCCTGGCAACTCAGTGAGTTGGTTGCAGGTGAGCCGCAATCAGGGACTCGCACTCCCTGGGCCAAGCCCGGGAACTCACCCGACGGCTGCACCGCTCCAGCGCTGAAGACCCTGTACGTCACAGGCCATCGGGCCCCCACAACGCCCGAACTCTCTTCCCCATCCCATCCCTTTCCCTGACCAGTAGTACCAGTACCAGAACCAGGCACAAGCACAAGCAAGCACCTACGCAACCCGACTCGTCGGATGTCGCAGCACGAGCAAGGTGCGACCCGACGAGACCATGGCTAGCGACTCGCCGCCGCCGCCGCCGTCGCTGCCGACGCAGCTTCTGCCGTTGTCCAAGCCCTCGCGCGGCCGACACCAGCTCACCCGCTCCATCACCGAGTTCTCGCCGCCCGTCAAGCTGCGCCATCACCATCACCACGGACACCACCACCTGCACCACAGCCGACACCACAGCCGCCAACACTCCACGCACCTCGGCCGCGACGGGGGGCGGGACGACCGCGTGCCGCAATCCGCAGGCGCGTCGCTGACCAAGGGGCGGCCGTCGCTGGACGTCGCGAGGGCCGAGACGGGGACGCCTGGGAGGGGTGTGAGTCCCGAGCCCGGGCGTAGGGATCTGGGCATGAGCGTGGGCATGGCCGCGCCGGTCGAGGACGGGCGGGACCTGGAGCGGGAGCTGAGGGAGGAGCAGGAGAGGGCCGAGGCCCGCGTCACGTATGTTCCCCCTTCCGTCGCCCGCCATCCGCCTTCTCGGGCGTCGCTTGAGGTTCTTTACTGACGGGGCACCTGTGCTGCTAGGGGCCTGAAGAAATCCCTCGCCGACCTGAGCGGGTTTTCGAACACGACGACGAGGCGGCTGGACGAGACGTACTATGCCGTCCTGGAGAAGACGAGCGCGCTACAGGGAACGATCACGGCCATGAGGGAGCTGGCGGTACTGTCACGCGAGATCAGGGGGGTGTTCGAGACGGAGTCTCAGGAGATGGTCCGCGAGGTGCAGGGCCAGGTGGACTCGCTGGGGGAGTTTGAGGAGCAGGAGAGACGGATCGGGGACCTGCAGGGCCGGATCGAGACGGGGCGGACCAAGATCCAGGCTCTCAGCGGACGGGTCGACGTGGTCAAGGAGAGGATTGAAGGGTGGGAGAGGGCGGACCGCGAGTGGCAGGAGAAGACGCGGAAGAGGCTGAAGAGCATGTGGATCGTCATGTCTGTCGTATTTGCCCTGCTGCTGCTGCTGCTGCTGGCGGCGAGGTACACGGCGCCCGAAGGGGATGCTGCGGCGAACGGAAGGTTCTCGCTCTTTGGGGGCGAAGCTGACGAAAGCAACCAGTCCCGCGTATTCGGAGATGAGGAGCAGCCTGGCCTTGGTCTGTGGAAGAAGAGGGCAGGCGAGCAGGAGGACCGACTACGATTTCTGGACGAGCTCTAGTTTGAGACGGCCCCATTGTGATGGGTGCCTGGGATGGCCGACCTTTGGCAAGCATATGTTACGGCACCATGGTAATAGTTAGCACTGAGAATGATACCCTTTGACTTTCTATCACAGGCCAGACGGATATTCGGAAGTGCGTCGCCGTCTCTTCCGCCAAGGGCCGTCTGGTCCGGAGGCCGATCCGCCCGGCGCCCGAGTGGAGCGGAAGTTGGCCGGGGCTAGCTCTCACTCAGCCTTCGAGTCACCCGAAAGAGGTGTCCATCGAGATGAGATCGGCCTGAGATGGTGCTCCCACGACCAGCTCTCGTGCGGCCCTCCAACCCCCGCAGGACACAAGCAGGAGAGCGCCGAGGCCTTAAAGTCAAACGCAGCGTCTACAGCGGCCAACGGTCACTCGGCGGTGTTGAAAGAGAACCCTTCCCCCCTCCATATGCAGGAGTCGTCTGCAGGTAGCCGCCTTAAAGCTAGCGCTTATCCACCATCCCGAGATCCCTTGTGGTTCCTTGCCGTTGCGTGCTCTCCCATCAGTCATCATTTCGGCCGGCGGAAGCAGCGCTGGACAGCGCTGGACTGCGCTGCCACCCACTCCGGACTTGTCCGCGAGGTCTGACTCCACCTATGGCCGTGCCAGCGTCAAGAGGATTGCGCGTCTCGCGACTTGGCGGGCGAGGCTGATGCCGAGTGCGCGGGTGGCAGAGACTTTTCACTGCACTGGCGTGCCGGGCCTGGGGCTTGGCCGATACGAGGGCGATGCGAGCCGAGCAACAGGGAAGGGGCTCTGGCGCGTTCCTGGTCCTGTTGGATCCTGAGCGTGGCTGCTGTGAGGGCAACGTCATGCCCAGGCTCCCAGAGAGTCAGTTGCTTGCTCGGAGGGTGCCCATCAACGTGGTCACCCGCGCCACGCCATGGCCGGTGTGTCTCAGGGTGACCACAGCTACGCGCTCTAGATGACACTGTCGGGGAGTTGGCAGGTCTTGTTGGCAGGCCTTGTTGGCAGAGACTGGGACCCGAGGGCAGGTTTGTCGGAGTATTAGATGGCCATGATGTAAAAGCAGTGTCCTCCCGAGCAGCATTGCCTGGGTCTGGACCAGGTCTGACTCGCACCAAGCCCCTCACCAGATTCGCGTCCCCCTTCCCCCTGGTCTCCATTTGCACTCAGCCCGGAAACTGCTACCCCGCCATCCATGCGACACGCACTACAGCGCCATACCGCCCTACCCATGACCTATGACCTATGACGATCGCCCGCTGAGAGGACCGAAGCAGACCTAAGGTAAAGGTTGCCCACCTCCCCTACCTATCGACCTCGAGCCTTCCTTTTCGCTCGCCCATCCTCTCGACGATTTCGGATTTCGGCATTCCCGTCACTCTTCATCATCATCGTCGCGAGAGGCGTGTTGGATTCATTTTCGTTTGCTCCGGTCGTTTGCTCACCCTGGTGCGAGTCATATAGATTGCGCTTACAGACACATCCTTCTCCCGCCCCCCAGCCGTCGATTACTGCAGTAGCCTTTTCATCTCTGCAAGACATCATATTCACCGCACCTGACCGACATTCTACGACCATTGAAACCTGGACACGAACGTCGAGTGAATCCGAACACCGAAAACCCCCAACAGAGCACACATATCACGACCAGTACACCCACATCTGCCGGCGATGGCTTCATCCGCCCCCGTGCAGCCGCCCAACGGCGACGCTGTGGCCCCCGGAGCTGACGCTGAGCTCCCCAACAGCTCCACGACCAGTCTCAAGCCCGCCAACACTCCACCGCCCGGCCAGACTTTGACCGGCAAGCAGGAGCACTGTAAGCGCCTCTCCTCGAGAGCTCGGGGGCTCAATCGTACCTGCAGGCGGACTAAGCTGACATCTGGACCCAGACCTCAAGCGCGAGCTTATTTCGGACCAGGTCAAGTACGAGATCTCGGAGCTGAACTCCCCCACCGCCCTCAAGCGCTTCGGCGCGCCCTTCAAGTCCGACTATGGCGAGGTCTCCCCCCTCGAATCCGAGCTTCCCATCCTGCGTTACATCTTCGTCCACCATGTCCGCGACTTCCCCTTCCTCGACAAGGCGAGGGAAAAGGAGTTTTGGCAGGACAAGCTGCAAGTGGTGAGTGCCCCCCTGCACGCACCTCTCTGTGCCGGCCGCGTACTGACATCTACCTGCGCAGTTCCTTGAGTCTTTCGCCACGAAGAACATTTCCTCCTCCGAAGATCGTCTCGAGGAGACCAAGCGTCGCAAGCTGGCCCTGAAGAGTCAGAAGCTCGTCGAGCTGATGATGGTGTCGGGAGTCAAGACGTCCTCGGGTTTCGAGGAGCGCATTCGTTTCTCTGAGCTCGAGGTCGTCGACAGCAACGCCATTGACACGGGCGTCATGCACACCATGCCCGAGGGCAACTACATCAACGGATGGGATGTGAACGTCGCCGGTGTCCACATCACTCAGGTGAAGAAGACCATCAGGCATCACAAGCATGCTGTAAGTGAACCCTGCTTCGATTTCTTGAGGCAGCGAGCTGACAGGGCGACAGGAATTCTTGCTGCGCATCAAGAGGAAGGGGGAGCTTGAGTTCTTTGTTGGCCGCCGCTACGGCGACTTCAGCAGGTTACACAAGAGGCTCCGAATCGAGCTGCCGGGCAAGGTCCTCCCTACTCTGCCTAAGAAGAACAAGGCCGACACGACAACAAGCGGCCTCTTCTCGTCAATGACTAGCGGCAGTAAGGATGACGATGCGTCATCTTTCTCCTCGGTCTCTACTCAGATGACCAACCTCAAGCTGGGAGGTGACAGCAGCGGACAGAATCTCACAGTTCAGGGTGCGTACATAGGCTCGTTCCTAGCTTGGAAGCAATCACTAACTGGTCGAAGCAAGCCACCGGCGACCTGGCTCCATCGCATCGACTGGACGCGCTTCGCCGCGCACTTCGACGGACGACAGGACTAGGAGCCCCATGAACCTACTCGCAAAGAAGAGTGACACCGTCACGCTGTGGAGAGAGTCGCAGAGAGTGTCCCTCAGGGCCTTCATCCGCTCGCTGCTTGCCAACCCCCAGATCGCTCAGACGAACGCGATGGAGGAGTTCCTCACCAAAGACCCCATGACGCCTACCGACGATGATGTGGATGACATCATGCGCCGAAAGGCCATTGATGAGCAGCGCATGGAGGAACAGAAGAAGTTCTACGAAATCGCCAGGAAACGCGCGGCAGAGCTCGACATTTACATGGAAGAGTAGGTTGGAAATGAACCAATGGCCGCGGATACATGCTAACGAACGTATCAGCTTCCGACGTGAAATTGTTGAGCGCAACGGCCTCACCGCGCTCTTCCGAGAGATCAAGGAGAAGGAAACGATTGCCGATCTCAGCATCCAGTATCGCAAGTTCGCCGAGTGGCTCAGGATCGAGATCGCAGCTACCATCTATCATCTCTTCCTCGCCGAGGACAACTCTCCCGAGCTCTTTGCCCAGGCGAAGCGGATCCATTCTCTCATCCCGTACACGGTCATGAAGAATGTCATCAGGATAGCGAACCCGGCGGCCGTCATGTCCGGCGTGCTCGATATCTTCCTCGCGCAACCTTTCGGTACCAGGTCGCTGATGCAGCGCATCTTCACTCTCACCCTTAACGACGGCATCCGCAGCTTCCAGAAGTCGATTGACAGTCTGGCCGCTAAGATTGGAGACCAGGCTCTGGTCGACAAGCTGAAGCTGTACACGGAGTCGGAGGAGCACATCAAGATTGCCATTCGCGAGGAGGCCGTGAGCGAGGATATTGACCTGATTGTTGTCATCCTGCGCTCCGAGTACCTCGAACCGCAACTCACATCGGAGCAGATTGGCCGTCTGTACAACGCCTATGTCGCCTTTAACAATGCGGTGGAGAACGTGGACGAGGAGCTTCGGCAGGGTGCCCAGCTCTTCTCTTACCTGAAGCAGCTTCTGAAGCTGTTCACGCGCCAGCATGACAAGGCCATGATGCTGCAGCTCATCGAGGAGCCCGTCACTCTGCAGCTCTTCAGGGACCTTTTCACCATCTTCTACGAGCCGCTGGTCCGGGTCTACAAGTCTGCCAATGTGTACTCGAGCGTGACGGACTTTGCCGTCTTCATTGACGACATGATTCAGGTGAGCATCATTTTCGAAGACAATGCCCACGATTGAATGCTGACAGGTGCCACAGGTCGTCGAGAAGTGCCAGGAGCAGGATGCTTCGGCTGACCCCAACCAGACGGTTCAAGGCTTTATCGACCTCTGCGCGCGCCACGAGCACAACTTCTACAAGTTCGTCCACGAGGTGCACACGCACGACAACGGCCTCTTTGACCAGCTCATGGGCTGGATCGAGGGCATCCTGGAGTTCCTGCGCACGGGACCTAAGAACGGCACGCTCGACATCAATGCGCTCTTCGAGGGCGGCGTTGGTGCCGGCGCCATCGACAAGGAGAAGGTCATCCAGGAGGTCAACGAGCTCATTTCGTGGCAGGAAGCCAGGAAGAAGTGGCACCACGACAAGACGCGACAGAAGATGGCTGCCGAGGGCGGCGGACAGGGCCAGGCGGATCTCGTCCCTGGCGGTGCCTTCAAGTCGTCGGACTTTGGGCTCGATCAGATGGATCTTGAGGACATGGCGTACGACGACGAATCGGAGGACGAGGCAGAGGCGGAGCAGGAGGACCAGCTGGACCCCATCGCGGCGGAACGGCAGCGTAGGGCGAAGAGGCGAGACAGGCTGCGCCGCAGCGCGGGCGAGCCGACCAAGCCGCACGTGTCGGAGGTGCACAAGCTCAAGGAGAACTTCCTGGTGATGCTGAGGGAGACCCTTGCACAGTAGACGGTGGGACTAAGATGCGCCTGGAGAAAGAAGACTAGAGGAGTCGTCATTGATACCATGGAGTGGCAGATGCGATGAGCCTCGGCAGTGGAGGGGCAGCCAAGGGTAGAGGTCACGAGACTTTCGATGCAGCGCGTTTGTTTAGCGAATGAATGAAAGAGGGTCGCTGGATGAAAATGAATCGTGTTTTCTCGCATAGTCATTCCCCTGAGCGGGGGAGCCACCCGAGAAGCGCAATGCGGATCGTCTGAAAAGCCTAGGGTAAGGGGGTGGATATCAGTCCTGCTTGGTGAGCATGTGAAGTCGAGCTGTCATGGACCGGGCAGAATGTGGCTAGTGACAATCCGATGTGGCGTGCCGAATGTGGCGCACCGGCAACTGGCCGGCTACTGAGCTAATCATCAATTCTCTGATTGGCCAGCTGGGTCGAGCCAGCCCGGGCGAGAGCGACCGAGAGCTGCCAGTGTCGCCTCCAATGCACGTCTTGAAATCATCGACGAGAGATTCCGACCATCACCCGCAACCTCGCATCCCTCCCCTCCACTCCTTGCTTGCAGGACAAGAGCCGCACCCCCTTCCATCCCCTTTGTTGATGCACGCAGTTGAGACCACAGTCAATTGATCATGGCATCCTCAATGGCAATGAGGAGACTGGCCGCCGCGCCCTCCGTGAGTGTTTTGCCATTCGTCCCCGGATCTCGCCATTTCGCTGACCCGAGGTTCAGTTTTCGCGTGCCTCCAGACTTCAGACGAGAGCCTTCTCCTCCACACGGCCTGCCGGTATGTTGTCACCTCCATCTAGTTCTTCGGTAGAGACATTTCGACTGACAGCTTTTGGGCAGCCCGAGTGTTCGCGAACGGCCCTCTGCGCGCCAAGGAGGCGTCCCCCTTCGTGAGCAACAAGTACGCCGTCATTGTACGTCCCGATAGCCCGAGACTCCACGCTTGCCATCGACGCGCCGGCTAACCCATCTTTCCCAGGACCACGAGTACGATGCCCTCGTCGTCGGCGCCGGTGGTGCCGGTCTGCGTGCCGCCTTCGGTCTTGCCGAGGCCGGCTTCAACACGGCCTGCATCTCCAAGCTGTTCCCTACCCGAAGCCACACCGTCGCCGCCCAGGGCGGCATCAACGCTGCGCTCGGCAACATGCACGAGGACGACTGGAGATGGCACATGTACGACACCGTCAAGGGCTCCGATTGGCTCGGTGACCAGGACGCCATTCACTACATGACGAGGGAGGCTCCGGCTTCCATCGTCGAGCTGGAGAACTACGGCTGCCCCTTCTCCCGTACCGAGGACGGCAAGATGTGAGTGCAAGACGCTTGGCGCATAAAGACAGAATCGCTGACTGCTTCTTCCCCTCCAACAGCTACCAGCGCGCTTTCGGTGGTCAATCTCAGAACTACGGCAAGGGTGGCCAGGCCTACCGTTGCTGTGCTGCTGCCGACCGAACCGGCCACGCCCTTCTGCACACTCTCTACGGCCAGTCCCTCCGCCACAACACCAACTACTTCATCGAGTACTTCGCCCTCGACCTGATCATGCAGGACGGCGAGTGCCGCGGTGTCCTGGCCTACAACCAGGAGGACGGCACTCTGCACCGATTCCTCGCCAACCACACCGTCCTCGCCACCGGTGGATACGGTCGCGCGTACTTCAGCTGCACGTCCGCCCACACCTGTACCGGTGACGGCATGGCCATGGTTGCCCGTGCCGGTCTCCCCAACCAGGATCTTGAGTTCGTCCAGTTCCACCCTACCGGTATCTACGGCGCCGGCTGCCTGATCACCGAGGGTTCTCGTGGTGAGGGTGGTTACCTTCTCAACTCGGAGGGTGAGCGCTTCATGGAGCGTTACGCTCCCACCGCCAAGGATCTCGCCTCGCGCGACGTCGTGTCTCGTTCCATGACCATGGAGATTCGCGACGGCCGTGGTGTTGGCCCTGAGAAGGACCACATCTTCCTCCAGCTCAGCCACTTGCCTGCCGACGTCCTCCACGAGCGTCTGCCTGGTATCTCGGAGACGGCTGCTATCTTCGCCGGCGTCGACGTCACCAAGCAGCCCATCCCCGTCCTGCCCACCGTCCACTACAACATGGGCGGTATCCCCACCAAGTACACTGGTGAGGTTCTGACCGTTGACGAGTCCGGCAACGACAAGGTCGTCCCCGGCCTGTTCGCGTGCGGTGAGGCTGCTTGCGTGTCCGTCCACGGTGCCAACCGTCTCGGAGCCAACTCCCTCCTCGACCTCGTCGTCTTCGGCCGTGCCGTCTCCCACACCATCCGCGACAACTTCACCCCCGGCACCAAGCTCAAGCCCATCGAGGCCGACGCTGGTGCTGAGCACATTGAGGTCCTCGACCAGGTCCGCAACTCGGACGGTCCCAAGTCCACCGCCGAGATCCGCCTGGCTATGCAGAAGGCGATGCAGACTGAGGTCTCCGTCTTCAGGACACAGGAGAGCTTGGACGAGGGTGTCCGTCTGATGAAGGACATTGACGCCCAGTTCCCCCAGGTCGGCATCAAGGACCGCAGCATGATCTGGAACTCTGACCTCGTCGAGACGCTCGAGCTGAGGAACCTCCTGACCTGCGCGTACGTATTTTCCGATCCAGACACGTGAAGGCATGACAGACTGACATGAGGATAGTTCGCAAACCGCCGTCTCCGCCGCCAACCGTAAGGAGTCGCGTGGCGCCCACGCCCGCGAGGACTACCCCGACCGTGACGACGAGAACTGGATGAAGCACACCCTGTCCTTCCAGAAGGAGCCTCACGGCAAGGTCGAGCTCGGCTACCGCCGCGTCATCGAGACGACGCTAGACGAGAACGAGTGCAAGCCCGTCCCGCCGTTCAAGCGTGTTTACTAAGCGGAGCGTACGTGAGGGTCGAGTGAGCAGGAGCTGTGAGATGCGCGAGACAGTGGAATCCCCATCCCTGTTAGGGGGGCATTCATGATACCACGGGCAGAGGAGGAAAAAACAGAAAGAAGAGGGGAGAGCTGGGGCTGCTGGCGTGGCACGTGTACCTTAAGTTTTTCGGCATTGGGTCTGGTGTTGAATGTACAAGCAGGAGAATTGAGGATTTTTAGAAGAACTTCAGCACATTCCGTGAGATGGCGAGGTAATCAACTGGCGGCGAGCCTGACGACATGAAGCACGGCGTGGAATGGTGATCGATGCTTTGTCCAAGGCGAGAGCTGACGGAGATGAACTAGATGTGAGTTCTACCTGGCTTATTTCGCAGGTGGTCTAGCTTTTTGTTCGATTCCGCTATCATTCTCCTTGACTCAACAGCGAGCGTCAGAAGGAGGCCGGTTTCTTCTCTGCTGGTGAAGTTTTAGTCCGCCCTCCGTCAGAGGCCCTCATTTCTTAGGATCTTGGTACAACCCCTGCAGCTCATCTGGGATGCAACTGGTGCCGCCTTTTCCTCTTTGACGCTTCGCATTGGCCACCAAGTGAGAATTATCCTTATGGGAAGCATGCCCCAGGCTCATCCTCGCCATCGCCAGGGGCCCGTCGCAGGCTCTGTTGCTGTTGGTTCATCGTCGTTCTGACGCCGCGGAGCTGCCTCCACGGCCGAGGAGCCCGAGGAGATCTACCTCCCCGCCATCACGACCATCGCTCCCTAGATAGTTCACGGTTGGCGCTGGGCTAACGCCATGCTGGCACAAAAAATGGCCATCACTGGGTGTCCTAACTCGTCGTGCTATGCGTATGACTGTTGGCGTACTTTTGTCGACAGCACACGGCATATAGCTGGATGAATCTCGACGGGATTCTTCGCAGACTTTGATGTCTTCCATGACTTGCCATGCGAGCAAATCGGCGAGGGTACGTGAGTTAGTGCTCGGTAAGAGCCGACTGGCGGCGCCTGTCTTGCCCCCCCCCCCCCCCCCCCCCCCCNCGCATCATCATGTTCAAGAACGCCGTAAGCATCGTGATCCCGCACCGTCTTGCTTTATTACGTATTCTGAAGCCCGCTCGTGTTGATGAACGCCCAGTTTGCCGCACTCCCGGCGCCTGCGGTCCCCTTTTTCGAGATCTTGCCTTCACTGGCTAAGGTGGTGATTACTGTCAAGTCCGGATCATACATCGAAAAGGGGTATCTTATTCATCATCATCTCATGTAGGCTACTCAACCGCTCCACCCAAAGCCAAACATCCCATCAGCCGTCCATGCAGTTCCCTTGATACTCAATACTCGGCATACAGATTCTGTAGCCCAGCCTTCATGTTCGTCAGAGAGGCCCGCAAGGCCTTGTTCTTGTTTTCGCCAGCCACAACCCTCTCCTGCAGCTGGGAGATTCGCTCGTCCTTGGCCTTCAGCTGGCCCCGGACGGCGTCGCGGCCCATGGCGATGCCGCGAGCTCGAGCAGCGTGCCGGTCGAGTGTGTCCCTCAGGGCGTGGGCAACGGCCGGAGACAGGTTCTGGTCTTTGAGGAGGGCCATGACTTCCTCGGTGAGGTCGGCGTCGGCGTCGGCGCGGGACACGGGGCTGCTGTGCAGAGCGTCGCGGGTGCGGATCGACGTCGGCGTCTCCTGCGGGGAGTGGAGGCCGGTGGACATGGTTCGCGACTCGTCGGTCAATTTTGCCCGCTTGGGGTCTGGGCCGGGGAAGAGAGTGCGGGCCGTGGCTGGGGTGGGCATCCCGTGGAGGAGGTCGGCGGTCCGCTGGTTGGCGGGCGTGAAGACGTCTCGAGGGTCAGGGATGCCATCGCGGATCTTCTGGGAGCTGCGGGTCACGACCTCGTCGAGCTGGCGCTCCTCGTCGGAGGATAGGTCGCCGATGAGATCCTCCTCTTGCTCGAACTGGACTCTCTTGCGCTTGTCGTTCTTAGAGGGAGTCCGAGGGACGGCGGCGGAGGGCGCGGGTAGCTCGGCATCCTCATCAGACGAGATGTCAATGGGGCCTGGGCCGAGAGCGTTGACGGTCTGCTTCTTGGGTGACTTGGGGAAGAAATCACACAAGGTCTTGTTCTTGGGGCTGCGCTTGGAGGGTGCTGTCGAAGGTGGGGCTGCTCGCTCCGGCAGCTTATCCTTGAGCTCGGAGGAGGGGGCCTTCACGGCAGGTTCTTGGATGGCGGGCTCCTCAACAGTCGAGACGGTCACCCCCATGGTGCGTGAGGTGGCATCCTCATCCCAGAGGAAGAAGTCGCAGGACCGGGTGATGCAGGTCCAGAAGAGCTTGCCCTTGTTGGGGCCCTTCTTCTTGACGGGGAACTGCTTGGCCTCCTGGCGGGGCTCGCAGTTGCAGTACCAGATGCCGTCGGCGTAGAGGCCGTGGAGACGCTGCTTCTTGGAAGGGGTGGGGGGCTTGGAGGATGAGGGCGCGCTGGAGTATGTGCGGTCGTTTTGCACGAGACGGCCGCGGACTCGGGTCGATCGAGGTGTGTTGAAGGGCATGACGGTAGGGTTGGGAGGAGGGGGAGGGCGTGGTTCAAGGTGTAGGTTAAGCTCAGGATTGGGGCGTTGAGGGTTGTATGTGATCTTGGGGGCGGCGCCGTTGCCTCGCAAGTGGGGATGATTCCACGGGAGACGGCGGCCCATGGGTGCCTGATCTTGCCTCAGAGCACGAGGTCCAGAAGGCAAGCTGTCCTGGTTGTAGACAGTGCTGGTGAAGAATTGATCTTGTGGGGGGGATCGTGGAGGGGAGATAGCATGAGGTTATACTGGGGGGATGGTAGTGGCAGTGGCAGTACAGTGACATGCGACAGAACAGGTGAAGTCGAAGTGGATCAATGCGGGAGCGGCTAACTGCGGGGCAGGTGGCTGGGGAACGAATCTGCCTTGGGCCTCCTGCCGGCTGCCAACTGCCCTATTCCAGCTGTCAGGCTCCCTGGCAGGCTGTCATGCGGCCAGGTTCCCTTCCAACTGCATGCGGCCGGTGGATGCTTGCGGACTTCCGTTCATAACGGCCGTCTGCTGAGTAAGGCTGCGGAACCGTGTGGCCAAGCTTTTCAATGCCGATTTCTACCTTCCCCACTTGGACCCGTGTACCCATGACGATTGTGACTGGATGGTGCAAGCAGGCAGTCTCAATCCGATCGCACCTGCTCATCTTCTCACTCATCCAGAGCAGAGCAGAGCAGAGAGCTACTAGCTATAGCTCACAAGGCTCCTTCCTCCTGCCTGAGCTCCAACTCCAACTCCAACGCCAGCTCCGGCTTCTGCTCCAGGTCTCCTCGTCTCCTCAATCTCCATCCCCCTTCCCCCCTCGGCATTCGCTATTCGGGATTCCCCTCCATCAACGCGCCATCACCACCACCGGTATACACTACCGACCGGTCTTTTATAAACTCACAGCCCGCTGGGCACGGTCGCAGCCAACATGCAGAGGGAGAACGAAAGGGAACGGGATGCTCACGTCGGCGACGATGCCCGCTCGACCCCCGACCCGGCGCACCCCTCCCTCGACAACCTCACCCCCGAAGAGGCAAACCGCATCATTCACTCCCATCGCAAGGTCCGCTATGGTACAGCCTGCTGGCCGTGTCGGCAACGAAAGGTCAAGTGTGATAATCAACAGCCCTGCGAAAACTGTGTGAAGCGAGACCACCCCCAGCTCTGCTCCTACAAGCCCAATCGCACGTCGTCTGGCAAGCCTGCGACGACAGCCTCTGCGACGGCGTCCACCACGACCGCGGAGAGCTCCAACACGCGCAAGAGGCCGCGTTCTCCTGACCCCCCGGTCGATGATCCCAGTCGGACGCCCTCACAACGCCAGCCCAGCTGGCCGCGCACGTTTGCCAGCGTCGATGAGTCCGAAGCTCCCGAGAGCATCACCCGCTATCTCGGTCACAACAGCATCCCATCGCTGCTGCGCGAACAGTCTTCCTCGGCCGAGATCCACCAGGGCAGTGATATCCGTCAAGACATGCGTTCCATCCTCGGCCTCGACACCTCAGCGCCCTTTCCTCTCATGTCCTCCCGCCACCTCGACAGCCTGACGAGAGAAATCTCATCCGAGCTGCCCTCGGATCGGGAGGTCATGAAGCTGTTCCGCACCTACAAGGAAACGCCTCAAGCCTTCTGGGGATTCGTGGTCGACATTGACGACCTCGAATCCAAGCTGATGGTCTACCTCGAGGACAGGGCCCGGAATGCCCGCAATTCCACAAAGACCACCAAGCCCGTGTCCGCGTCCTGGCTCGCCATTCTCTTCGCCGTCCTCGCCGTCGGTTCTCAGTATCACGACTCGCCCTTTCACATCCGGACGCGCGACTCGCAAAAGTATATTCAGATCTCGTTCCACTTTCTCCGCCTTGGCAACTTCCTCCTCCGACCCACCTTCGACTCCATCCAGGCCCTCCTCATCACCGGCTTTGTCCTTCTCAATGACATGAAGGCCGAGGCCTCCTGGGCGCTGCTGGGCCTGACGTGCCGTCTGGCCCAGTCGCTTGGCCTCCATCGGCCCTTCACCCAGGACGACCGCGAGAGCCTGCCTCCTCATCTGAAGTCCAGAGAAATGATCCGCCGCAAGCTGTGGTGGACCTGCGTCTGGCACGACACCCTCACCTCCCTCTCCTTCGATCGCTCCCCCATGACCAATTTTCCCTGCTGTCCAATACCCACCGCCTCAGAAACCGGCGAGGGCAACTACACCTACCTCGAGACCATGTACCACCTCTGCGAGATCATCTCCCGCCGCCTCAACCCCGACATCACGACCACCGTCTCCTACGAACAGATGGTGGACAACTGTAAAGCCGTCGAGTCCCTCCGCACCATGGTCGCCCCCAACATCCAGTTCAAGGACCAGTGCAAGTCTGTCGTCGACCGTCTCCAGTACTACGGCATTCGCCTCCATTCCTCCTTCGTCATTTCCGTCTGCTGCCGTCCCGCCCTCCACCGCGACTGCACGCAGCTCGACCCTGACCAGAAGAAGTTCCTTTCCGATAAGTGTCAACATAACCTCATCGAGACGGTCCGCATGTTCCTCGCCATGCACCAGCTCTCCGTCATTCCCACCCGTTCCTGGGCCTACACCTACCACGGCCTCTCCTCCGCCCTCCTGCTTGGTATCCTTGCCGAGACGAAAAACAGCCCCGACGTCCGCCAGTTGCAAGGTGACCTCATCGCCGCGCTCTCCGCCACCGCCGCCAAGGAGACCTCCCCCTCCGCTCACATTCCCAAAACTGACAAGGACATCGAGCTCTCCGGCCCTCTCCACCGCGCTCTCACCGCGCTACGAAACATCTACGAGCACGGCTCCGTGGTGGGCTCCTCCGCCAAGCGCGAGTCCGACGCCGGCAGCGGCGTCGCCAGTGGTGCCCGCACCCCGTTGCTGATGCAGCAGCCTCCGTTTCTCCCACAGCCTTCCAACGGCGGCGCCCTCGCGCCAATGACGGCTCCGACAGCCGCCGCTCTCGACCCTCACCAAGACGCCGCTCTGGCCATGGCGGAGATGCAGCAGAACGGCACGCCCATGCCGCCTGACTACGCAGCCGCCGGACTGTCGGGCGTGTATCCTCCGGCGCCAGGCTTCGAAGGGCTCGCGGGGATTGACCCGGCGACATACATGTCGCCGATGGATTTGTACGAGTCGATCTGGTGGGAATCACCAGATCCGTGGAACTCGGGAGTTGATGCGATGAACTTGGACTTTACGGCGCATCCGCCGCCGGGGCAGCCGCAACAGCAGTATTATTTTTGAAGCATAGGCTTGAGAGAGGCAAGAACGAAGATCTGATAGTTAGGGGATGATGGTCTGGGCGTTGCGGCTAGAGCTCTGCGAGCCCTCTTGCTGCTGCCTTGTTGATGATGTGAACGGATTTATTTTGGGACATGTTTGGCACGTCTTGGAGGATAGACTGGCGTTGGCTTCGTTGGCCTCGGGGTTTTGCTTGTGTGGCCGATTGGATTTTCCAGCGGAAGCGCTGTAATCTTGTTGAATACCTTTGAGCAAGCCTTCCTTATTTCAGGGGATCTCTTCCTGATGGTGGGACAATTTTCTCTGGGAGTTTCTCGCTCATGCCAGAGATTACCAATTAAAAGCGGTTAGGCGTTTACCTTGGATGAAAGGCTCGTCATCTTATAGTGTGATAATCTCGTGTTGTTACCATCCATACTTGCCCTTCGAGACTCAGCCCGGCCGGAGTTTATCATCAACGCCAGAGCCTGTCTACCGATTGGCATCATCAAGATGCCAAGCTGCCTCCAAGTGCCTTGGGTATATCCTCTTCATTATACACAACGCGCACCCGCGTCCACTATCCACAAACAATCAATAAAGGGGGTATGTACATGCCTCGCCAGAAGAAATCCACTCCAGAACGATGCGGAGGCTCGTCTCGCCTCCCTCCCTCCCTCCCTCGTCCCTTCCTCGCTTCCCAGCCCCGTCGCGCAGCAAGCAAACTAGAGGGTATATCAAAGCCAGACACGCAAATAAACAAGCCTCAAACACACGTCTCCCACCTCCCCCTCCCTTTCCCTTTTTCGTCTTCTCGTATCTTGTTGCCCAGATCACTCGTCCCTGGTGCTCCGTCCTCCCACCCTGTTGCCGTCCCTTCACACCCTCTCGGGCGTTCACACTTCGTAGTAGTATTCCTCGTCCAGCCCCGCGCGGCTAGGCACGACGCCGGCCCCCGGCGGGGGGCCCGAGTACGCGGCCTCGACCCTGACGTTAAGTAGCCGGATCTTGAGGCCGTACTCGCTGACGAGCCCGACGAGCTTGTTTGTCTCGGCCGTGATGGGTGTCTGGTTGAGGATCATGAGCAGGCCGTCCAGCCACTCGGACGCGGCGCTGTGGTTGACCGGGTGCAGCGCGAGGATGGCCGTCTCGCCGCCGTCGGCGGGGTCCGCCGGGTCCGTGAACCGGAACACGGTGATCTTGGTGGACGAGCCCGCGCCGCCGATGCCGCCGCCGCCGCCGCCGGCCGTCGCGGGGTTCCTGACCGTCGCGCCGCTGGCGGCGTCGTCGGCCGCCGACACGTTGGAGACGACGGAGCTGATGGTGCCGAGGTCGACCTTCTCGGTGAGCGCGTCGAGGCTCGGGTCCTTGGGCGTGCGCGCGGCAAAGTCGGCGTAGTGCAGGAAGCGGCGGTTGTGCGACAGCTTGGCGAAGCGCCAGGGGGTGGGCGTGTAGAGCCGGCGGCGGGGCGGCTGCTGCTGCTGCTGGGCGTCGCTCTCGGTGGCGTTGGTGTCGCGGCGGGGCATGGGCTTGGAGAACCAGGCGCCCTGGAGGAGGCAGCGGACGCGCTGCTCCTTGACGAACTGGAGGGCCTCCTGCTTGAGCTCCTCGCGAACCTGGTAGAGGTGCTGGCCCCACGAGTCCTCGAACGAGAGCTCGAGGAGCTCCATCTGGAGCTCGCGCAGGCGGGCGCAGTCGTACTCGGCCAGGTCGTCCTCGACCTCGAGGACGTCGCGGGTGCGGGCGGCGCGGCCGACGACCTGCTCGACGAGGATGCGCACGAGCTCGGTGACCTTGTCAAAGTCACCCTGCTCGGCGCCCGTGGCCTTCCAGACGCGGAAGAAGGCGAGCAGGCCGGCCGTGTGGAGGCGGGACCACTGCAGCAGCAGCGGGCGGAAGAGTTTGTCGTTGTTCTTGGCCGACGAGCCGTCGAGACCCTGGTAGCCCTTAGCGTCCTCGGCCTCAGACCTGTCGACCTCGAAGTGGTCGTAGAGGATCATGGTGACGGACAGGCTGGCGCGGGCGATGGGGCAGCGCTCGTGCATGGGCTTGGTGGACTGCTCGAGGAGCATCTTCTGGAAGCCGTCCTCGTGCTTGCGGACGTAGTCGGTGAGATCCATCATGCCGAGGAAGCCCGTGACGTCGAACTCCTGCGCGGGGCTCTCCGTCTCGAAGCCGAGCCGCCGCCACTTCTCGGGGTTGTGTCGCCGGCTGCCCTTCCTGCTGCCTTCGATGGGTTCGTCTCTGGATGCGCCGTTGATGCCTGGGCGGTCGGGAGCGCTGGCGATGTGGAGGCCCTTGAGGCCCCTCCGGTGCTCGGGACGCTCGACGTCAACGCGGACCTCGCGCCACTTGCGGAGGAGGACCTTGGTGAGGGACTGGAACTCGAGCAGGGGGTGGGCGAGATCCTGCAGGGCCGAGCTCTGCATCAGGTTGTAGACGGCCTTGATCAGGCCGAGATCCTGCAGTCGCTTGATGAACTTTGACCACTCTTCGATCGGAGGTCCGCCAGACTTGGTGACTGGCGCTGCTTCGCGGGCGGCGGCGTCGCTGGAGACGGCATCGCGTATCAGGGCGTTTATGAGCATGAGGGCGTTGGCGCACAGGGCGTGGTCGGCGGACTGCAGCTGGGCGATGACGAGCTCGAAGAAGTGCGGATAGACGGCAACGGCGGGCTTCAGGGCGCGGAATCCAAAGGAGCCAGGTGACCTCGGGCCTGCGGCATGCATCCTCCCCGAGTCGGACTGCGAGTGGCTGACCAGCGCCACCAGGATGGACATGGCGCCGCGGAGAATGTTGACGAGGGGGTTCGTGACGATGAGCTCGACGACGCGCTCGACGAGGTCGCCGGCGGCAGGGCCCTCGAAGATGTCCCAGCCCATGTCGACCTCGAGCAGGCGCGTCAGGCTCTGCAGGGAGTAGGCCAAGGTGTTGCCGCCGGTGCTCATAATCAGACGGCGCAGGATGACGAGGCCACCGGAGGAGATGAAGACGTCGGCGAAGGCGGGGTCGTTTATGGAGGATTGGAGCTTGAAGACGGCCATTTTGCGGGCGGCATCCTCGTCGGAGGCCAGCCGCGAGAGCAGCGCGGGGATGTCAGCCTGGTCCATGGCGGCGGCGGCGGCAGCAACAGCGGCACCGGACGGTCTGACGGGTTCGAGTCGATCAGGTTTCTTGATAGGGGCGCCAGGAAGGGCGTCAGCGAGGAAGTCGGAATCGGCACGTGGTGCAGATCATGATCTTTCGGGGAGGGCGCGAATCGGCGGCGAAGACATGGGCGGGCAGCCTCGCGAGTGGGCCTCGGGCGATGACTGAGGGTGGCCGAGGAAGGTTCGGAGGTCGAAGAAGTTGATCGTCAGGGTCGAAGGTTGAGGCGAGGACGAGTATTGTGATTGTGCTGGTTCGAGGATTGGGATCGGAAGGTCCATGCGCACAGCACGGTCTCGATGCAGGGGTTCAGGAGATTTACGCGACTCCTGCAATTGATCGATTGGGGCCAATGGCAGCCACACGGAGTGCCCCGCGTTCTGGCCTAAGTACGTACCTAGGTACCTCCTTAGGTGCCTTACCTAAGGTGCCTAAGCCGGCCCAGAACAGCGGGAGGTCTGAGTAATCAAGGCGAAGCTCCAGCCACATTCCAGCACATGCGGTACCAAGCCTCCGCCTTAGCTAATCAATTCTTTTCCTCTATCGCCCCTGCCTACTCAGGCGCGACGCAAGGCTACATCAAATCTTGCCCATCCTCCATCCGTCGCGACGCCAGCCTTCCCCGAGCATCACCACCAGCTCGCCAACTCCATCCCGACACCTCGCCCTCGACTCCCGACACCTCGCCATCGAATCTCGACTCTCGAAACCAGACTCCGAGCTCAAACCGCAGCCATGGCCAACTTCCTCGCCTCCATCTTCGGCACCGAGCTCGACAAGGTCAACTGCTCCTTCTACTTCAAGATCGGCGCCTGCCGCCACGGCGACCGCTGCTCGCGCAAGCACGTCAAGCCCTCCTACAGCCAGACCATCCTCATGCCCAACCTGTACCAGAACCCGGCCTACGACCCCAAGAACCGCATGAACCCGAGCCAGCTGCAGAACCACTTTGACGCCTTCTACGAGGACATCTGGTGCGAGCTGTGCCAGTACGGCGAGCTCGAGGAGCTCGTCGTCTGCGACAACAACAACGATCGTGAGTTTCTTCCCTGACCTGACCTGTTCCCCCCTCCCGCCCTTTCCTTCCCCCCCCTTCCGTCTTGATCAAGCAGAGCTGACCGGCCAGACCTCATCGGCAACGTGTACGCGCGGTTCAAGTACGAGGACTCGGCGCAGAAGGCGTGCGACGCCCTCAACTCGCGCTGGTACGCCGCCCGCCCCATCTACGCCGAGCTGTCCCCCGTGACGGACTTCCGCGAGGCCTGCTGCCGCCTCAACTCGGGCGAGGGCTGCGTCCGCGGCGGCTTCTGCAACTTCATCCACCGCAAGAACCCCTCCGACGAGCTCGACCGCGACATCGTCCTCAGCACCAAGAAGTGGCTCAAGGACCGCGGCCGCGACGAGAGGAGCCCCTCGCGCAGCCCCACGCCCGAGCCGGCCAGGCGGCGGTTCGCTTAAGGGCAGGGGGGCCGATGGATGGCCCGGCACGTGGACAGGCTGGCGGGCGGGCGACTCGAAAAGGAGAGCGTATTGTATGATACCCCCGTGAGGGATGCAGAGAAGGGACATCTCTCGTCGGGAGAGGGCGTTGGGCGTTTGGGTCCGTGGGGGGGGACGGCGGACGGCAGACACCTGCCCGAGGCGGCCGTTTCCCGTCTCCGTCAGAACAGAGGGGGCACGAGGCCACATGGCCGTGCCCGCGCGCATGTAGTCGGAAAGAATATGTGTAGAATTTTTACCCACTCGATGCAGTCGACCGTGTATCACTCATTACCCGTGACGATGCACTATCTAGAGATTGTACATGCGGATGTGTCGTGTCGCGATCGTGGTATCCCTTTTCTAGCCCGCCCATCTTCAAAATCATGAGAGCCTGCGGCAATTTCGCGCGAGCTCATGCTGTCTGTGCCGTCCTCACTTCTCCACTGCATCCTGAAAATCATCCTCGCTGGTGTCGGCCCTCTTCAGCTCGGGGACGTTCTTCTTGAGGTCGCCGACAAAGTCAATCAGCGGTCCCTCCGCCGCCGGCGTGCCCGTCTGGCTCAGCATGCCCGTGATGTCCTTGGAGTCGTGCCGAGTCTGCTGGGCTGCCGCCGCGGGCAGGGACGTCGGGGCCTGTGCCGCGGGTGCCTGCTCCTGGGTCGGGGCTGCCGTCTCGGACTGACCAAAGTCGATGAGGTCGCTTGCCGGCGCTGCCGCTGCCGCGGGTGCTGCGGCGGCCGGTGGCGGCGCCGTCTGCGAAGCCTGCGGCAGCGGTGTCGCCGGCTTGTGAGGCGGGATCTGATTCGCCGAGGAAATCTTCTGCCCAGGAAGGATTGGGTAGACGGCGGTAATCTGCTCGGCTTGCTTCTCGGGCGTCGTCGCATCGCTGGCGTCCAGTCAGCTCCGAACTCCGCACTTCGCGTTCACATGACGATGCAGGTCACTCACATGGTAGCGTTGATGATCCACTCGAGGTCCTCCTCCCCCTCCTCGGAACCACCGGGCCCACCCCTCACCGGCCTGAACAGCCTTGGGTGCCACTCGACGCCGTCGCGGTTCCGCGATTCCCGCTCCTCGCGCTGCCTGTCCTCGACCTTTGTCTTCTCGTCGGTGGCGAGCTCGTGGTTGCGCTCCCGCACGGCCTGCGCTGTGTTGTACCACAGCTTCTGCGACTCGCGCTCCTCCTGCTCCTCGATGGGTCGCACAGACGGGCTGGTGGGCTTGGACGTTTTCGCGTTGAAGAACATCTCCTTGTGGCCGGTCTGTCGCGGGTTAGCCTCCTGCCTGCGGGAAGCCGCCGATGGACTTACCTTAACGTCCTTGATGTACATCTCATCGCTCCACAGGCCGGACAGCTCGTACAGGATCTCGTCGGTGCTCTCCCTCTTGATGAAGCCGCCAATGGCGTTGTAGGTGCCGCCGACCCATCCCTTGGTCTTGAACTCAATGTCGGCCACGAGGTCGAGCTCGGGGCAGCGCACGAAGCTGTGGTCGCCGAGCTCGTACTTCATCTTGCCGAAGAGGATGCCGCGGGCATACATGTTGGGCTGGGTCAGCATGCTAGAAGGGCGTCAGCGGGATTCGGAACCACGTGAGGCTGTCGGCCACGCACTATCGCTCGCCCTTGGTCTTGTCCACGCCCCTGTTCAGGAAGCTCAGGGTGACGGTGCCCTCCATCAGGCTGGCGGCCGAGTTGCCGAGGAACTTGCTCCGGGGCTTCAGGGTGCCGTCGACGCGGATGTGGTGCTCGGGGATCATGTAGAAGTAGCTCGACTTGGGCGGGTGGTGGGAGGTCTGTTCGGAGATGTAGTAGGCGCGCGTGCTGTCGGGCAGGTCCCAGTAGCAGCTGAAGATCTCGCCGATGATGGGGTTGAGGGGTTTCTTGACGCCTCTGCGGTCAGGTCAGCTTCGGCACGCGGGCAGTGCATCTTGGGCAGGGCGAAAACTGACGGAGGGCGGATGTGCCAGCCGCTGAGGTAGAACTTGACGACCGAGGCGAATCGCTGGGTGGGATCGTCGATCTCGGGGATGGGGAGGAGCATCTCGGGGTGGCACATGAAGCTGGCAGAGGGTCAGCATGATGTTAACTCGGAGCGCCGGGGGATGCGAAGGTGTCTGACTTTGTGATTCTCTCGAGCATGCTCCGCGGCTCCAGGATGAAGGTGGGCAGGACCACCCGGCTGAGGTCGGCGCCCGGGCGGAGCTGGGAAATGATGTGGGTGAGAACTGCGTGGCAAGAGAAACGATCAGTCTCGATTCCGCGGTTTCGAAACGCATCGCGGGGGGCGGCAGGGCTGGCAGCGCACGCTGTCGCGTCGCATCGCAGCGCATCGCATCGCGGGGCAGCGCGGTGGATTTTTTTACGGACGGAGTCAAGGGTACGCACCATTGCCCTGGTCGGGCTCGACGACGAGGGTGTCATCGTCCTCGCCGGGCTTCGCGTCGGCGGCCGCGCTGGTAGAGCCGTTGCTCGCTGCTGGTGCAAGCCAGTTTAGCATGTTGGGCGACAGAAAGGAGAGGTGACGAGTCGGGGATCTGGGGGGGGGAGGCGGGGGGAGGGGCGCGAGATCGTGACGTTGATGGTTCGGAGGGGTCGAACACGGACGCAGCAGGCAGATCAGATCGGTCAGGCAGGGTGCGGGAGAGAGGACTCACTGAGGGAAGCGGATCGCAGGCGAGCTGGCACATGGACCAGACCCATGACTGCGACTGGCCCAACGGCGGCTGACTAGGACTGGGACTGAGAGACCGACGGGGACTACGGCTGTGGAAAGGCGCGCCCCTCTTCCGGGCGGTCGGGCTAAGTCGGTGCCTGTGCCTGTGGACTCGTGGGCAGCCAAGGAGCCTGGGGTTTTGCTTTTCTGCTGTGCTGTGCTGTGCTGCTGATCGAGAGAGCTGGGGGGGCTCTGCTGGGCGTCCGGTTCGGGTCAGGTATCGTAACAATCGTGACGAATGATGAGGTAGGTATCGTCACGTCAGGCAGGGTCCGAGCAGGGCGATGCGATCAGGTATCGTGGAAGGGTTCGAGGAGAGCGCATCAGGCTGCCGGGAGTGGCGGAAATGTCGAATAAATAGGTCACACAGGCAGGCAGGCCGCTAGGGATGTAGGTATGGGTTGTGTATGATGGATGTGACCGAAGAACCCGGCGTCCGAGGGTGGGAATAGGGAAGCTGGGCAACGCGGCGTCCGGGGCGTTGTCTTGGTCCAGCTCCAGGTGTAGGTCTGGGTCTGGGTCTGGGTCTCGGGGGGGGGGGGGGCTACTGATGAAATGACATGAGGTCTGCGTAATAAGGAAGGCGAGTCCAGGGCCGTCATCCCCCACAGCGGGATTGAGGCGATATAGAGAGCGCGGCAGACCAGACCAGAGGCTGCTGGCAGGTGGTGGCAGTGAAGGCAGAAGGCAGAAGGCAGAAGGCAGAGCAGGTTTCGAGGCGCTCATCGATCGCTGTTCTGGCGGGATCGGGTGATGATTGCCACCTGCCGCTTGCCTCCAGGCAGGCAGGCGATGAGGATGGATGACCTTCGCGCATGACAGAACGGCACAGCTGGCTGGCGGCCGGGCGCTGAGCGCCAATTCATGTAAGCACAGCGACCGGCTGGGCGCGTCAGAGAATATTCACTGCATCGCGAGTGGTCATGACGACGCGGATGCTCCAGGCTCCAGGCGTGGCACTGCTTCCAGCGGCCTGCCTGCGCGCGTTGGGCACTAGAGGTTGGTGGTGATGCTGCGAGCACAGACGGTGACGGCGCGGATGCCGGAGTGCTTGGTAGGATGGATGGGTGCTAGGATGCTAGGGTGCTAGGGTGCTAGGTCTGGCCCTCCCGCGCCCCAGTGCCGTCCAGGTGTGCTACGTAGCCCTGTGGCATGGGCCCCCAGGCGCTGCAGCTGCACCTCCCAGTGGGCAGGTCTCAGGGCTTGCAGGGGGTGTGCTGTGCTGTGCTGCCTGTGCAGGGGGTGGGGGGACAGAACAGACCGAGCAGAGAAAGAGGGGGGGCAAAAGAGGGGCAGCCCCCAACTACATCATCGCAGTCCCATGACGACATCTTCGACAGCCTGTCGCCCGTCACCTCAAGATTTTGTCAACAGGACCCAACAGCAGCCAGATCGTCTCGCTTCGGGACCAACAGCAGCCTGGGCCGGCTCCAGCTGACGGCATGAAAAGGGCTGAGCTGACGGGCGGGCTGTCATCTCGACGCCCTGCAAACGGCTGGTTGGGACCGCATGCCGTTCCTTCGCCTGCGCGACAATCTGAAGACCGAGTGCCGGTCAGCCCAATCACCGCTTCTCCCGCCGACCGTCGAGACCCCTGCCAGACCCCTCTCCCATCCCACTCGCCCGCGTCAGAGGTGCCCGTGGCGCTGCCCACCTCGCAGCGTTGCATCCATACATCCTCAACGCCCGGGAGGAGGTCCTCCTCGACCAATGGACCGCCCCCCGTTCTCGCGCTGCGAACACGAAACGGTCGTTTACACTCGGGTGCAGGCGCGCAGGCGAGGCTGGCCCCCTCATTCTCGGGCCTGTCGAGAGGTACGAGCCCTCGCGCCGTCGGGTTCGGTTCGTTCATCCGCCGCGAGAGCGGAGCGGACCCCCCAGCCTCGCGATGCCGCTGAGGGCTTTCACACAAACCTTCCTTCCTGCTGCCATTAAATACCGCTAGGCCGTTGGGACTCGAGTCGCGGAAGTCACCAGACGAGGTGTCAACCCGAAGTATCCGGCGTTGATGCTGCTGTGGGGAGGGGAACAGGCCGTACCGCTGCCGGGGACCGGCAAGCTCCGCTGTACAGCTCCATCTTCCATCTCCCCTGCTTCGTCTGCGGGCGAAGAGGCCAGAAACGGCATGCTTCGGTGCTTACGGCGGGATCTTCAAGCGCCGTGCCCAGGTGGACACATGAGGTGACTGTCAGAATTAGATATGGGACGCTCTAGATGCATGGGAAACCTTGAATTGAGGCAGCGGGGCACCATTGCTTTGCAGAGTTGTCAACATAGTTGAACAGGTAAACATTGGCCCTGCGGATTGATTCTCAGAGGCAACTCGCGGGAGCTAAATTGCCGTCTGGAGGAAGCCTTGGCTTGTGAATTTAGAGAGGGCCATAGTTTGGCGCTCCCGCGGTCTGAATGGATCACTCAAGAACCCATAATCCTCGATTAGGTTTGGGGCTTTCTCTTGGGACCGACTTCACAGCATGGTGAAATAGAAATCATTAGCGTGCCGTGTCTCAACCACAACGCGGCAGAGTGAGCCTCGCAGGGTAACGCCTGATGAATTAGGTAGGCTGATCTCCGTCTTATATATTCAACACTCAACTACTGAATAACCAGGTATTTGCCACGGTGTAGAGAGTTCACAGGACTAGAGTAGATAAACCGGAGAAGCAAGGACACCAGCACATCGTTAGTAAGCATGCCTCTGGCTGCCTGGAACAGGGTTGTCTCTTGTGTTTTGTATGGAACTACCCCTCCCTCGACGCTTGATCCTTCCAACGGATGCTGCGCCGCTGATGGATGCTCGTCTACCTGACTGCCAGGGGCTTGGAGCAGATAGACCGCCGCCTACATAGCGGAGTCCAAGCCTTGGAACTGGCGACGTGTTCCCTCATTCCCTGGCCTGCCCTCCGCTCATCGAAAACCGACGCAGTTAGGTCTCATGTGACAGCAACAAAACTCACAGAGTCCATCAATCAAAGCAAAGTCCCAGTCGTAGTGCTCTCATCGCCCTTGAAACGAACACTCCCCTCGACGACCTCAGCCGAGCAGAAAATGGCCTTGGCACGGCTCGCCCCAGAGCTTCTCCACGCGTGCTTGAGCCACGTCGGTAGGGAAGACCTGTCACAAACGAGCCTGGTGTGCCGGGACTGGCTCAAGCCGAGCCGCGACCTCTACTGGAACGGTGTGCAGGTGACGCTCACGGACGAGAGCGTCAGTCTTCTCGCGCCGGCGCTGGGCGAAGGCACAACGGTACCGCGGAAGATCAAGGCGTTCACGATCGACGAGTCAGAGGACGTTGAGTATCGGGAAGCAGAAGACACGGCTGCTTGGCAGGCCAATCTGCTCACCATCACGCGCCACTTCACATCCGTGTCCCATCTGATCGTCGGCTGCCTGAATCTCAGCAAGTTCCCCGCCGAGCAGCGGCCGCAGGTCTTATGGCCGGGCCAGGTCCACGGCCAGCTCATCATTCCGTGGCTCAAGGTTGAGCACGCGCACGAGGCAACTTCGTTCATTCTCAATCAGCCCGACATCCACTTCCTGGGAATCGGCAGCATCCTGCTGGCCCAGGATGACGAGAACCGAGACGAGCAGGATGGAGACGAGGAACAGAGCAAGGATGAGACGGAGACTGAGAACAAGGTTGAAGACGGTCCGGTCGCCATAGATGCATCAGCACCATCGCCGGAGCCCATCGTCCGGTTGGACAAACTCCGCCATCTCTGCCTATTTTCCGGCTCCAGAGGCATATGCTGGTCCCACATTGTGCCCTCGCTGGCAAAAGGGATGCTCACGGAGCTGAAGACCCTCGTCGCCAACTGTCACGACAGAGAAGCGTTTGTCAAACTGATCGGCGCCGCGGCGCCGGCGCTGCGCTCAGTAGGCGTCGCCCTCAATGGTCCCGGTGCGTCTGAGAGCTCTCCCCTGCCGTTGGGAACGAATGGCTAACGAATATTTTTACTGACAGGCGCCGACATTGACCTGAGCAAGGCGCGGTCTTTGACAAACCTCAGCCTCAACCTTGCCATGTACCCGCGAGACGAGCACATCCTGGCCGACACGGTCGTCACCGTCTCATCAGCGCCGCCCAGCGTCGAACACGTCTTTTTCAACGTCGGTCCCGGCATGGTCAAACCGGAAGACCAGCTAGACAGCGCGCCACCGCTGTGGGCGGCCCTGGACGCCACTCTCACAGGCATGCCGCGGCTCCGATGTGTGACCATCATCATGGTGTTAGACTCGTGCATGAGCATGTTCGTGAGCATGTCGTCGGGCGGCATGAACAAGTTCGTTGAGGAGTGGAAAACCGAAGCCCTCGACTACATGAAATCCCAGCTGCCCGGCTGCAGTGACAAGGGCCTTCTCGAGGTCAAGAGCGTCTTCACCGAGTGGACCAGCAGCGCGTTTGCCGGCTATGATTTACCGGAGTAGAGATTCCTCTCTACGAAATTATAGAAGTACAACAAGTGCTATAGAGACGACTTGGTTGTCGCAAAAGGGGGCGGGGGGGGCGGCATATACGGCAAGTACTTCGAGCACAGCATGTTTGTGGTAGACAGGGGAAATAATCTCAGAGGCAGAAAGAACGACTGAACTGCCATTAGCGCCAGGGACATAGAGGACGTAGAGGACGTAGAGGATGCCAGGGACGCAGGGGACGCAGGGGACGCAAGGGACGCAGGGGACGCAGAGGACGCTGGTGCTACTAAGGACACCAAGGATATCAAGGACAGCGAGATACACGAGGATAGCAAGGACGGTACTCAAGAGGACGGTTTCTGAGATGATAAGATCATCACATGACTTTAAGGAGAATAGAGGCAATCCGTATGGGAGGACCGATAGTGCCAGGCTACCTGGAAAGGGGGGCCCCTGAGTGCGCCGGGCAGCCGCGCAACCAGGCAACCAGCACGATCTCGTGAATCATCGACTGTCCGCCAAAGCACGCTCCTGCCTGAGTTGCCTCAAAAACCGACTACAAAAGAGACCGTCGCGAAAGCTCTAACCTTTCTTCCTTCGACAATCAGCCACTACCGCGACCACCATCGCGACCACCACCGCGACCGCGACCACCACCACAACATCACTACAACCATCACCACAACCAACACCAAGATGGCCTGCGGTAACTGCAACAAGACCTGCGTCGACGCAAAGCTCAAGGTCTGCGCAAAGTGCCTCACTACCGAGTACTGCTCTCGCGACTGCCAAAAGAAGCACTGGAAGGCTCACAAGAAGACCTGCGTTGTCCAAGCCGCCGAGGCGCGCAGCGTAAGCCTCAAGCCCCCTCCCGCCGTGATCCATCACTACTAACCCCTATCCAGGCCCCTCCTCCTGAGCCGGTTCTCCCGCCTGATGTAGAGAATGAGAACGCCCACCGCTCTCCCCCGCGAGGCCTGAGGTCCTTTCATACGGACCCCTACACCCACCTCCACCGCGGCACTTACCTCTTCAAACGGCCTAAGGAAGACGTCTACGCCCTGCTCATCGACACCTACCGCCTTCAGCTGGAGGATACCGACACGCCTTATTGCCCCATCGGCATCGAGTTTGATATCATTGAACCAGTCAACACGTTCCGCCCCTTCCTCCGCAAGGCCGCCAACGCCGGCATCCTGCCCTCCTGGTGGGACCACACACACACGGCCGAGTGTGAGAAGCGCGGCCTCTCCATGACCGAAGGCTACTTTCACGACCTCTGGAGCTGGCCTAAGCCTGAGAAGTTTGCGGAGTTCTACGGCGAGGAGGTGTTCCTCGAGCAGCTGCGCATGCTGGCCCGCCTGATCACCGGCATCAGCCTGGATGGCTGGACGCAATGGCGCGCCCATCTGGAGATGATGGCTATTGCTGAGACATCCGTACGTGAGGGTGGGCCTCCCGGTTGGCCGTGGAACTGGCGGGAGGCACCCGAGCCACGAGAGGATTAAGCTGCTGGCCTATGACCCCTGTGCTGCTCGAGCAAGTCTAAGATCGACGCGAAGGTCTCTTACTACTTGGTTCATTCACTTTGCCAACCTAAGAGATATCCTTGTTGGGAGTCATATCAAGCTGGTTCATCAGGTCAGTGCTAACACCCAAAATGACCAGGCACGGTTACTAACTGCCCATCTAGGCCATAGCCAGGGGGAATACCTTGGCCCTTCCTTGTTGCGAGACGGTCTGGAGACAGGACCTAGATAGCCAGACTGTGCTCCCCCAGATTGAAACTACAGATTCACAATAGAGCCGATCAGCGGTCCCGCTTAAAAGTGGCTTGTTCATTGATATAGTCTCGTCTCCAAGACAGTGATCTACCAGAATGGCTTGTCCTGGTTCTCATGCATACAAGGCGGCCATTCACTGACAAAGACAGCAGTCCTTCAGCTGGCCCCCATTTTGTTCCAGACAATCATCCGTTCAACCGTGCCAAGCAGGCCACAGGGTCTCCTTTGCAACATCACATCCATCATGACCAGCAGCTCCGTGCTGCACACACATCAACCCGAGGGTATCTCTCTCCTCCCGCCTCCCCCATCCCGCAGAGCGACCCTTCGTCTCTGCCCTGCCCGCCTGACTAAATGCATCGCGAGCCGCCTGCCGTATGCCATGCCGCTTTTGATATCATCATGCTTTGGTGCTCACATTCTACCCTAAAAATTGATCTTGCCAGCTAGCCGTGAACCGCCCTTAACGGGTGCGGGAAGGCATTGGCAAAGACGCTCTCGATCTAAGAAGAACTTATGTTAGCAAGCTGCCACGTTCCATCCAGCCCTGGGGTATAGACTTACCAGCTTCGTTCTCAAAGAGGAACGAGACGTCATCGTGCTCTCCTGGCAGGTCCGGGAAATCCAGGCACACAAAGCCCATGTCGTCCGTGGGTCCGTCATTGTCATGGGGCATGCGTGGAAGCGGGAACTTGGCGTCGACAAAGCGAAGCCCGAATTTGCCACTGCGAGAGAACGTTTCGTAGACGTCTGTTCCTTTGAGAACAAAGTTCATGCACTGCCCATGCTTGAAGTCGGGGAAGAAGGCCAGCAATTGCGGTACCGTATCCTGCTGCACCACCTGAACTCGTGTCCAGCCAGCCTCCCATTTCTTATGGACTGGCACCACCATCCGCCGACGGGCAATGGTGAAGCCGACGGCGAGACTGTCGTATTTTACGTTGAAGCCCGTGAGGGCGGCTTGGAAGGCGTGGAGGTCCTTCAGGCTGGGGAACTTGAACGTGCGAATAGATTGCGTTGTCTGCAACATCTGCAGGGTCTGCTCCATCTCCTTGGGACTTTCTCTGCCAGCCTGAGAGTCGGAAACCGCCATGGTCACATCGTTTTGAGGACGGCGCAGAATGACAAGCGTTTTGGCATCGCTGACCTCGAGCCGAACTCTGAGCTCTCCCGTCTCGACATTGACGCGGTCTGTGATGGTGCCCACTTTGGAATCGACGATGACTCTCAGCTTGTCGGAGAGTACAGTTGGCGGCATATCGTCGCCTCCATGATCGTCGTTGATGACGCGAACAGACTGCCAGGGTAGCCTGTTGATTCCGGGCAAGCCTTTGGAATCTTCCAGGGAGTGGCCCAAGGTAAATCCCACCAACGGGACATCCGCATAGATGGTCTCATCGTTTTGGACAGAAGTACCGGTGAGGAGGGTATGGAAGTTGAGACGCTCAGCCTCATCATTGAAGGACAGCACCATGCTGCCCTTGTAGCGCCCACTGTCGCATTTGAGCAGTAGAGCAGGGTCGCCGCCTTCGCCTCGGAGGAAGCCATAAGCGATCGGTTGTTGAGGTGTCCAGGATGTGTTGATTCCGCTGAGGGTCCGGGTACGGGGGCCAGATACCACGGCAAGTCTGAAACCCCGGTGGAAAGTCCGAAGTCCAGTTGGCGTCTTCTCCTTGAGACTCTTTTCGAAGAGAGCAATGTCGCAAGTAGGTACCGGTTCCTTGGGGAAGGATCGTGACTGCGCATCGGCGTCAAAGAATTGGAACGTCCGTACCGTTGTATGGAAGATGATTTGCTCGTCCTGTCGAGGGTAGAGAGTATCCTGAGTCTTGTTGCCGAATTCGTACATGTTCCACATCATCCTATAGTCTTGCTGCATGCACTGCACGGCAATCTTGAAGCCTCGGGGTAGACGAATTTCAATGACGCACGTCTCGTTCCTCCACCGAATATCCTCCCAGGTTGGGCCGATGTTCTTATCGTCCTGGATTCGAAGATGAACCTCTCCGTTTTGGCTCGCCAGGACGATGCTCAGGTTAGCCTGGTTTCTTGGCCTGACGGCGGACAGAAGACACTTGAAATGATATGTCTGAGATTCTCTGCCCTGCTCCATGAGATACGCATCGACTGAGATTCGGCTGAAGTTAAACATGTCTGGGGTGTCGTTGATGGGTAAAGCGTTCAGTCCTTCCGTTACTGTAGGGGCTTGTAGAACACCCGACATGGCAGCAGCCGAGTTACCTGTGAGGAGAGCAATCATGTCTTGGCTGAGTTTGGGATACTCGACCCAGATTGACTTGTCGATGGTCTGCGGCAGAAATGCTTCTTCGGGAGGCAGGAAGCCATTACGCTTCATGGATCCCGCCAACTTACCCAGCGTGGACACCACTAGTTTTCGCGCTTCATCGACTTCAGGATCGGGCGGCAACCGTCTGTTGGACATGATCTCGGGAATAGCCTCTTCGGAAAGCCAATGCGCTTTAGCCAGGTTCGTATATGCTTGTTGGCGTTCCATCTCGTTCTGCATCTGTTCCTTGGAGCTTCCTGGTCGCGCCCTTATGGCGACCTCAAGGCCCATCCTACCCTTGAGGAACCACCAAAGCGATGCCCTGACAAGTTCAGGAGTTGAGCAAGCACCGACTGGTCGAACAGTTTCGGCATGCAGTCTGAAAAGCTCGCTCAGATGGCGCGTGCGTGTGACGAAGGTCAAAAGCGCATCATCCCCCATTGGCGATGGGGCATCTTGCAGGTTGAATGAGGGCTGGCGGTTCGCTGCGGCAGAAGGAGGAGCCATGGTGCTGCCGGCGTAGTGCGAATTAACACTCTGCTGGCGGGAGATGTTGGCCTGTTGGCCATGACTGCTGAGTGTTGAGTACACAGAGGAGGGACTCTGGTCAGGCTGCGTGCTTGGCTTATTGTACTGGGTGTTGTGATGTGTCTCAGGGGACGTTGGTCGGACACTCGCATATTGAGGTGGTGCAGCTGCGGGGTGCGGTGGTGGCGCGACTGCGACTGCCGCAGGGTGTGGCGATGAGCGCAGCCTGTCCAGAGGCGATTGCTTGACCTCAATGGCATCCTCCCAATCTCGCGGCTGCTGCTTCTGCTGCTGCTGTGGATGAGAAACCGACGTGCCTGCCGAGCGTGCTGCTTCCGCAAACGCCTTGCCTTCAGCTTGCCGCATCTCTGCCTGTTGCATCTCGAGGAAAGATTTTCTGTTCTCGTCCTTGGCTCTGCTGTTCGATGTGTCCAGAAACCTGGTGCGTGCAGGGGTACCTGGCACGACCTCCTGCCGCGGAGGCGCCGTGGCCTCCCTGGCAGAGGTGTAGCCGGTCTGGGTGCGCTTGATCGGGTTCGGTATAAAATCATCGTAAGGTGGAGGGTCGGCAGGCTTTGGCTGTTCTTCGTACGCGGTGGGGTTTCGAGGAGAGGGAGGAGGGCGCAGCTTCTTCTGCTTTGATATTTCAATGGTAGGGTGGGGAGACTCATCACCACCCTCACCAATGACCTCAGGCTGGGTGTCGGCAAAGCGAACAATGTAGCCCTTTCTGTTCTTTTTGGGTGCGCGCGTGGGACTCTTGGGGCGAATCTGGAGTGGAAGGCTGTTTTGCGAGTCGCCGCCGACGTCGTGAGCCTGGGGGTAGCGCGAAGCATTTCGGGTGTCGAGCTTGGTGAGGGTGGGGAGGGGAGGAGCCGAAGGGGCGACGGTCGGGTGGAGGGAGTCGGAAGATGCATGTAGGAAGTCGTTGACATTGAGGGCGTTGTCGGCCTGCTTGCGATCCTTGTCCTTGGCACCGAACAGCTTGCCCATCAAGCGGCCGCGGCGCGAGGAGCGGCCCTCGTCGACCTGGCTATCACTGTCCATCGTGGCGGAAACAACGCTCGTGGAACGGCGGCGTCATGAGAAGAGGTCCTGCCAGCTGACCGAATCGCATTAGCACCAGCTGGATTGGCGACGACAGAGGGAGTTTCCGCAGGGCTGCACGCCTTCGGGTAAATGGTTTGACAGGAAGGAGTACTGACCTCGTGGGCGTTCCGACGGTTATGTACGAGCTGAAGCTGACGAGAGCAGGCACGAGATGGAGGGGGGCACAGCAGCAGCAAGAGCAAGGGCAGTCACGATTGGAGCTGCCCGATTGCCCAGGGGGCGGATGGCGCCAAGCCAAGCACGTGTGCGGGAGACTGCGCCCGTTTGCCCGTGGCAATGTGCTGCGCAGCGACTACCGATGTTGAGAATCAAGTGGCTCTGGCGATAGGAGGGGAAGAAGAGCGATAGAGACGTTTGAACAGATGTCGATTGACGGGTCGCGACAATAGGAGGACGAGGACGAGGTGTTGACACGGAATTCACAAAGGAGGAAAGCCGGGGCAGGGCGGGCTGGGTTGGGCAGGCACGGTAAGGCAAGGTACAAACATCCAACCGCTGATGGATGGATGGGTGAGGTGGTGGGAAGGTGCCTGTGGTAGGTGGGTAGGTGCGACATGCGGTGGGCGCAGTTGGCTTTCCCGAGCAGGAACAGCAGCAGGAGCGGCAGCAAGGCAGGAGCAGCAGGCATGTATGTGCAAGGGGTTTCAGGTTCGAAGCGATCGTCAACGACCATTGCCGACCTAACATCATCTCACCACACCTCTACGTGCACCTCAGTCAGTCCAAACTCCCCGCCTGTCCCCTCCCCCCCCCTTGCGCTACGCACCAACACCAATGGATGCCAATGACACCAGTGGGCCGTGGACCCTGAAGTCGCTCCCTATCAAATCCCCCCAGGCCAGCCCAGTTTCCGCACTGGGGTCCCCCCCTGGAAACCCTCCATCTGGTAGTACCGGCCCTTGGCTCGCCTAGACACGGACGCTGGCCCTCGATCGAGGTGTTGGCCGGCACCTGGGGCTGGCGCACCCTCTTCAGAGAGACGACGACAGAACCAACATCGTCATTGACGCCTCGTGCCGCTGCTATTTTTGGGGGCGTCAAGGGCGTCTAGATCGGGCACTACCATACGAGCTTTACCGCCGACAGCTCGTGTTCCCTCGCGGCCAGGGAGGACTCCCCACGATGCAAGGCCTAGACATTGATGGAATGTCTTTTTAAATGGCGGGATACGAGAGAATTCGGCTCCCTCCCCCACCGCCAGACGCCTTAGCCTCACGAGCCTCATCTGTTTCAGACTCGCTTGTGGCTGGGGAGCTGGGGACCCTGCTTGGGATGTGGGCACACGACACGACACGACACGCCACGCCACGACGCCGACTTGACGGAGTCCTCGGGCTGCGTGGCGTCACACGAGGGGGGAATTCTGCAGGGCCCTCCACGTACGGAAGTGCCATTTCACCAACGCATCAATGAGACAAGTCATGCTAGATTGGCTCGTGAGCAGATATTCGAGGGTTCCCTGTCTCCGACACTGAGGCATTCCGCGATAAAAAGGCACAGACGGAATCAACGAAAGAAATTGCTTCAGGCCAAACCGAGACTCCAAGGTCCCCCAGTTCTTCCAACCATTGTCATACCCAAGTTCATACAGTATTAGTCAACCAAGTGCCACCGCAAACTCCAAGACCTCAACACGGACTCCGGGCCATGTGCCATGCCCAAGCCAAGCCCATGCCCATGCCATCCAAAGACCCTAATTATAGCTCGTGGACCATCTGCTTCAACCGCTTCTCAATCTTCTCCCGGCCTTCCAACGTCGACCAAACCTGATGAGGCGCCTTCTCAACGACATCCCAGTACTCCAGCTTCCTTGTCAACTGGCTCAGGTCCCGCTGCTTATCCTCCCACTGGCTGTCCCTACGCATCTCGACCCCCGAGCTCACGAGGACCAACGGAGTAGCCGGATACTGGATCGCTCGCGCCGAGATCACGTCACGCTTCGATAACGTGTCGGCTACCAGACTTTCCTGTAGCTTGGCGAAGATGGTCTTGCCGCCCTGAAGAGCCGCGCAGCCCCAAATCCTATCATTTCCGTTACGGCCCTTGAAAAGGGCCCCCGGCAGCCTGTCTAGGCCGAGAGGCGAGATGACCCCCCGAAGCCAGAGCACAAAGCCGCGCCCAGGAGTTGCAAATCGGCCCAGCAGATCCTCGTGAACAGGGTCAATCAACATGATGCCACGAACCTCCTTGCCGTGGCGGGAAGAAAAGACACGAGTATACATCGATCCGATGCCAGCGCCAGCCAGCACCCAAGGGCCCGTCTCGCCAGCCCGCGCGAGGGCTTCGCTAAGAGCGTCCGTGGCCATGCCGGCAGACAGCGGTGAGGGTGCTGTGTCGCTCCACGCGAAGCCAGGACGGTCGGCAAAGCAGTATCGAGTGATGGAGCCATTCTTGACGGCATTGTCGGCGAACTGCCAAAGACCGTTCTCGACAGGCAGCTCACCGCCTTCGAAGAGAACCGTCGGGAGCTTCTTGCCCACCGCGTTCGTGTGGTAGCCTTCGCAGTGGACGTGGATCTGGTACTTGTCGCCGTCGACCCAGTACCGCTTGCCTGGTGGTGCAACACCCGCATCAAGTGATCGGATGATGAGCGTCAAGGTGAGCAGAACGATGACGATCGAGAGGACAATGTAGGCGATGGTCGAGAAGAGGACGGCGGTCCATTCCAGGACTGATCGTCTCGTCTCAATACGACCAGTGAGGCGCTCCTCCTCCTCGGCCTTGCCCCATTTGACGGTTCGGTCGGCGATCAACGCCCACAGGCTCATGATCAGGGCCCCTGTACAAGTCAGTATTACAATTCCAGTCGTGAGTCTTCCGGGTCGCCTGAGCATCTACAACTTACAGATGACGCTCGTAATACCAACCCAGCCCTCTTCATGCCGGTTCCGTTGCACAGCCAGGGTAACAATCATGTCGACAAATAGCATGAAAGCCATGAACACGCTCAGTACGCGCACAGCTCTCGAAGGCGCTCCGAAGAAGACCAAGACGAACAGGATCGTAAACAGGGCCAAGCTTGCGTAGCTGAAGGAATAGAAGCCAGACCCCCGAGTGTGCATCCCCGGAGGCGTAATAAAGGTGGCTACGAGTAACAACACCCACCAGACGAAGGTCACCACGGCGAACAGCACCGTCGCGTACCGCGTGACCCGCACCGCCCACAGGTTGTACGGGCTCACTGCTGGGTCATCGGGCGCCAAATACGGGCGGTCGCTGTCGAGTCGGTTCGGGAGCAGGCGAGTATGCTCATTAGGTGGCGGGCGAAGGTTGTCCTCCGAGGAGCGGCGTGGCTCCGCCGGGGATGTCGAATCACCGCTCGGCTCATCGTCATTCTTGCTACTGTTCGAACCGAATAGGGAGACCATTTTGGCCGATTCGTCGTGGGATCTTGTTCGAAAGGGTGGTTTTCCAGCCGCGAGGGGTATGATCGTCGTCGTGGGTGGTGTGGAATGCTGCACGTACTTCAAGCTGCAAGAAGGGGTATCATAAGAAGCAGCCCGCAAACTTCGGCTCTGCCAGTTAACTCAGAAGGGGACATCATAAATCCCTATTCTAATTCCCATCAGGACCAGCCAAGGGCTTTATCCCAACCCGTTCCCAAAAACCCCCGCCCAGTTCGTCAAGCTTTCCTCATCATGCGCTGGAGCCATCGAGTACGTCATTCACGCCGCGCGCCGGGGCACTCACTCCCGCTACTCCCCCAAGCTCCACTAGAGAGCTGCTGCGAGCTTGCCGCACCACCACCCCCCTTATCCCCCCCGGAGCCTAGCTCCGCCCGGCGCCGCCGCTCCCATCGAAGATCCCCCCTCTGATCGCGGCCGCAAAGCAAGCTTCTACGCTCGCCTAACCCCAGGCGGGACGCTCCAGCACAGCAAACACTGCGCTAGCTGAGGCCGGCTGGATGCTTGGCTCGAGGCAGTCGCGTCGGGTGACTTGGGTGATCTTCATGCCTTTTGGCTGGGACGGTGACGCTTCCTACTTTGGGGGAACCTGGATGAATGGGGCTTTCGTTCGCTGGTGTCCTGGGCCGGAATTGGCGTGTGGCGTTCTGAGACGCGTGGATCGTGAAGGCAATCGACCAGTGGTGTTTCGGCTGAGCACGACATACGGACAGGTACGTCTTCCTGGATGTGTCTGTTCCATCTGCTCATGTCAGGAATGACGAAAGCTTGATCTGAGACAAGGCTACATCGCGATCCTGTCTTGAGCACTTCGAATAATCATTGGTTATTGCTACAGACTTGAACCAGGAGACGGCACGGCACCGAAAGCGGGACCGGCCAGACCTCCGATAGGGTCAAAAGGGTATCGTTCGTGAGAGGCGAAACAACAAGACAAAAAAAAACACCCGGAACAAACAACGCTTGCAAGATGTTCCGATCGCGGTGGCCGTGTCTCACACGCACACGCCAGCTCCCAACCCAGCCTTTACCACGTTCCTTGCATCCTCCCAATCAGCAACATGTTGGGAATGCAACATAAGCCACACGTCACCGTCGCGTGGTAACGCGACAACCTCAGGAAGTCCAAGGTGCTATGATGTTCCTGTCCTTCAGACTCGAACTCGACCCGGACGAGATGGACTGCGAAGTCTTCGGAGGATTCCCAAACGACTGCATCTTTGACCTCTCTTCTGCCCGTTTCCTGGCCGACTTGGCAGGGTCAGGCCCGCCGGACGGAGTGATGGCGCCCTTGGGTATTTGACCGATGGGCGCGTGCATTTTGGCTTGCGCTTCCGGGTCATCGACCGCAATGCCTTTTCTCTTAAACTCTTCCTTCTTGAACTGTTTCCAGTCATGCGCTGATGGCTCTCCAGTGCTGAACCAGTCCTTCACGTGACTGAGCCACCGTCCTTTGCCGTCCTTCTGTTTTGCGTTTCGATGCCCGGTCTTTTCAGTACGACGAGTACCATCACTGCCAGCGACAGATTGGCTGTACTCGGACATAGACCGGTTTCTCGAGGTTCGAGGCGAAGAGTGCGGTGGGCTTGCCTGAAGTGAGCCTGCGTCATCTGTTCTTGAAGGCATGGTGCGGTTGTGTGTACTGAACGATGTCACTGAGCGGCTTTCTGTCTTGTCGACTGCGAGACCGATGTTGTGCCACTGGTTGCCTGTCGATCTGAGCGCGGCGTCTGGCGTGACACCTGCGCTCGAAGCCGGACGAGGCGGCACGAATGAGGGCGGGAAAATAAGCCTGCTATCTATCGAATGAGCAGGCTTGTGTCGCGGAGTGGCTGGAAGGTATGAGCGTCGTCGATTACTCTCTTGGTCCACTCCGGCTGGCCGGGGATGGAATTGAACGGCTCGATTTCGACAAGACGGCGAAAGAAGAGGCTCGTGTGAGCCTCGAGTTTTCAGCTTGGGCGCTGGCGGTGGGGGGGACGGGGATGAACGAGTATCCGTGTGTGTCTTTTCAGAAAACCCGCTTAGTCGTTTCTTTGGTACCAGGGTTGCTCTCTCAAAGTCTGCGAGTGCAGAGTGGTCCACGCCCACGGAGAAGGAGGACTCAGGAGACTGGTCCGTCGCTTGTCGATTCGGTGCTCCAGACGATGCCCAGTGCTAGAGGGAACCGCTGGTATTGGGCACAGGTGCCACGATACGTCGTTCAGGCGAGCAGGACGACAGATTATAGGCCTGGCTGAACGTGTCCCACGAGAAAGAGCGGCGTTTGGGGTCGTTGCTGGATACCGGATAAGTCGACGCGACTTGCGGCACAGTCGTTGGGTAAGAGAAATTGCGCAAGGCGGGTTTTGGTGACGTATATGGTGATGATGGTCGTTTATCGTGGAGATGTCCTTGTATGGTGTTGTGCGGCCTGAAGAAGCCAAACGAAGGCATTGTACAGGGAACAGATGAAAGGAGATCGGCTTCGACGAATCTGGGCGCTCGATGACCGGTATATGAGAACCGATCGTGTCGTGCAGGGGGGTGCCCTCACGACCAGGGCAATGGCCGAGACCAACGGGCAGGCGGGGATTCTCAGATCGACTGACCCTGGTCTTTCAAGTTCTGTCAACTCCTGACTGGATCAGACAGCCATGCTGAAGAAAAAAAGTGTGCCCGTGGCGTCCGATAAAATGGGACAAGGTGCTCGGAGCTCTGGATCTGGCCTGCTAGGGCTGGGAGAGGCTTTTCAATCACGATGCGGTGGTACGAGGCGACAGTTTCGCCGACCTTCGCCGGTGACACGGGCAACGCTGAATCTGGAGGCGAAGCGTACAGCAGCCGGGGGGGGTTGCCCGCACGAATGCACCAGGGGCCGGGAGCCAGGAACGCGGGTTCCGTCAAGAGGTGTCGGTAACGGTGATAAATGTCTAGCAGGGCAACAGAAACATGTCGAGCATGTGCTGCGTGGTTGTCGAAGATCGACAGAGGGGGAAGAAAGGTGATAACCACGGGAGCTACATGTGGCAGTGAGACAACGAGGAAAGAAGAACCGGGAGCCATCAACGGCGTCCGGGAGGCAAGTGGGGATGCCTAGACCTTACCAGACCAAAGGGAAGCCACGACCCAAGACTCTGTCCGGAAGCACCTTCCAATAACAGGTTGAACCAGGCACGCCACTGCCTCCGACTCCGCGAAATCGACTGGAGGTGGGTAGATGGGCAGGGCCAGGCTCGACTGCACGGGATTGGGATGGAGGTCGGAGAGGTGCATTGCGCTAAACGGACATGGGATGCTCAGCTCGCGCGCCTCAACGCCCAACGCCGAGTCTCGTTGGTTGGTGGCGTTTTATTTCGACCTGGCTGGCTCATTTCCATCATACTGAGATCATCATGTGCCTCGACCTGGACAGGATGGAGGCGGGAAAACCGTCCTTTTCTGGGTGACAAGGATCGAGAATTCCGGCGGACAGGCGTGTACCCAGTCGGGGACGTTGGGAGGCAGCCACAGCCAGCCCAAAATATTGGCCTGGAGAGGGGTGGAATATTGAACCGGCAGAAGCAAGAACTTGATTTCGTGACACCCCAGACCAAAGACCATCCTTGCTGGCTGAGAGATCGATCGACTTGGCGTGGCCGGCGCAAAATTGAAGGTTCGGGCGAGGCTCTCGTTCAAGTGGTTGACTCCTGTATCTTGGTATCGCCGTCCTCTCAGGACCTATCGGTTCTTCTGAGGAGAGAGGCCCACATCTACCCCGTTGAGAGGTATCGGTCTATGCAGCCAGCAGCTTTGCTGCCCAGGATTTTGGCCGAGAGATATACCACGCAAAGTCAAATGGCGTTACTAGTGCAGCCTCATGGGTCCCTGATGTTCCTTCGGTGGTCTCCGGTACGGATGAATGTCTTTGATTTAGCCGCAAAAGACGGAGAGCTGCTGAGATGGGGAATCTGTAGGTTGAGTGATCAGCATCTTCGACATCCTTTGTCTGGCGGAATCGACTTTCAATCAACGCCATTGTTCAGCGAAAGGCTCGCTCGGTAATAGCACTACAGTAGTCATCCGCAGGAACGGCATGGGTGGCACGGGCACTATCCAATCTCGCATCACGGGAGTCTGTGCAGTGCCAGGTATCCTTGCCTCCTGTGCCGTGGGGCAGCTCCCACTGGAGCACCAGGCGCTGCCTGCCTGCCTGCTTGTGCCGAGGAGCACACCCAGCTGAACACCGAGCTGCATCTCTCATGTGCTTTCATCGCCCTCAACCGCTCTTCGCTCAAAATGGCCCGGATGTTTGTCGGGTGCTGGCTGTGACGGAAGCTGATAGGCTGTATGCCTTGTTGAGTCATCTCAATCCGTAGAAGGGTGAAATCCCATCTACTTGAGTACGGTCCCGTGGCTAGCTAGCGCAGCTCGTCATGCCCTCTTCGACCAGTCTGCGCGTCGTGGTCTTGCCCCTGCGCTCAGACCACCCCCACCTCGTTGACCCCGCCACATCCGCTTCGAGCCGACGTCGCTCAACACCGTGCCAACCACTTCCTCTCTCGCAACACCACGAACCATCACCATCGGCAACATGCCCGGCCTCACGATATCCACAGACTCCGTCTCCCCACGAACGAGTGCCACACCATCAGGAGCGCCACAAATACAACCACAGCCACAGTCTCAAGCGCCGTCTGCGCCAACATCCACGAACCCATCTGCGAACGCACCACAATCACCACCCCGCTCAACGTCTCCAGTTCGCCCCCCAATAAGTCCCATAACACCAACCCTCCCGGCGACCGAGCTTCCACCTCCACCGAATGCGCAATCGCTTCCTCCCCCCGCCGCTTCAGTCACACCCTCCTTCTCCGCCGGCCGTCAAACCTTCACGCACAATCAAGCCGTCCCCGACGCTGCTGCGACAGCCATCCCACCCCCGCGACCCGAACCGATCGACTTTGACGCGAACCCTGACGTCCTAGCCCTCAAATCCGCCATATCCATCCTCCAGCTCCAGCGCCAGAGAGCCACAAACGACATTCGCGCCCTCGGCGCCGCAAAAGATGCCGCGGCCGCAGACCCTCAAGCCTTTCTCGCCGACCTGACCACCGGCAAAATCCGCGGCCAGCAAGATCCCCTCTTCCCCACGGCGCAGGAAAGCGAGTCGTCGTCCTCCGAAGACGAAAGCGACGAAGAAGAAACCGAGCAAACAACATCAGAGGATGCACCCGAGGGCACGAAACCGGCAGACGCCGAGGCCAGCGCCATGGATGTAGACCCGGCCAAGTCCCCCAAGCGCAAATCCAAATCCAAGAAGACAGCCCCCGCCGAGCCCCCGAAACCATGGAAAGACCTGCCCCGCCCCCAGAACGTCGTTCGATGTCCGCCCATCAACTGGGCGCAGTACGCCGTGGTCGGCGATTCGCTCGACAAGCTGCATGCCGAGCAGCGCGCCCGGCCGAGTCAGGGCCAGCCGGCAGTCGTCGGCGCGGACGGCACGTTCGAGTTCAAGGGCGCCAGCGATGGGAACCGGACTGAGTTTGTAGGCGTCGCGGCGCCGTACGCGCCTGGCCGGGACAAGCTGGACAAGAAGCCGCGGGGCGGCCGGCGCTGAGCGAAGAACAAGGCTTCGAGGCCTCGCGTGTGCAGGGCACACACCGTTATGTTTCATGTTTACGATTACATGTTTCTACGCGCTCATGATTAGACTTGCTGTGGCGTTAATGTCACGAAAATCATCAGGCTCCCACTGAGCATCTCTTCCCACTCCCAACTGGGCCTTTGAGCCGAGCTGTTTTCATCGTCATGCAAATTATCAATGCCGCTGCGGGGAATCTAGCTGAAGTTGTGCCCCTTCCCTCGTTCATGGTATGCCCCCAAAAGCCTGGCCCAAACGCCCCCTCCCGCCCCTGAAGCCGGTTTTCGCCGTTTTCCTCGTGAATGTTTGTCGATCTGCCTTTCGCTATTGAACCATGCAATGCGCAGCGTTACAGTCTTAACCATGCTCGCCCTGAATCCTGGCAGCGCCACCAGACTGCTCGGCCTGCACCTCTCGTTACGGAACTCAGAAATCCCTGAGACAAGTCAGTCATGGACCACCGGAGAGCGTAAGCAAAGTGAACTTACTCCGTGCTCTGTTGGACGGATCGTCTGAGACGTCGGTTGTAGGTCTTCCTGCCGTCCGCGCCACTCCAGTACAGCTGGTTTGCCTCGAGGTTCACCAGGGTTCGAGGGTCGTAAGCAGGGTCCTCCTCCTCCAGGTTATCAAACATGGCCTCAATGTGAGACAGCACGTCCTCCTTGCGCATCGGGTTCGGTGAGTAGCACGCTGTACCGTCCAGCGCAATACGATGGTGAAAGATCTTCGTGTCGAACTTGATGCGGGGCTGCTCGTCAGGGAACCGCGGACTGAAATAGATCTTGATCCGGAAGAGACCACCATCTAGGTTTGTCATGGGCCGGCCGAAATACGTGATGACCCAGACAAAGGGGTTTTTATCCTCCAGCTGGATATCGTGAGGGATATCCCTGCGCTTGAAGTTCTGGATGATCTGCTCAAACTGGTGTTGCAGGTTCACGCTGACGGTGGTTTCCTTTGTTTTGGCGTCCAGTCCCTCCTTGGCCCACTTGTCAAGCTCCGCATCCAGGGCGCTCTTGATGTTATGTAGACGGCGCTCCAGCTCCGTGTAGTTGAACTTACCCTCCATGGAGTTGCTGGAGCCTTCGAACGGCATGCGGATGAAGGGCTGATGATCCTTGACATCTACCTTTGCCTTCCGAATGGCCTCCAAGTAGGAATCGTAATACCAGAGAAATCTGCGCTTGCAGAGGTCCTTGAACGGCTCGAAGGGTACGGACGACTCGTCGAGGTCATCCATGTCCTGGTCGAGGCTTTCGTGGTCGGCGGCCGACTGGGAAGCCAGTGCCACGCCGTCCGGAGTCAGACCTAGATACTGCTCCATACGTTGGATAACCGAGATGCGGAGAGTCTCGTGACGGATCTACTTTCTGTCAGTCCGAACGCCATGCCCTTGTGCCCGCCAACGCTGACCTTCTGAACATATGCCTCCTGGTTCTTCTTGTCGGACGGGTCGTTCGCCTCCTCGAATCCGGGTTCGTTCTCGTAAGGATTTCCAGACATTAGGCTCTGGATTGATAGGAGAATCGATTCAAGACCCTGTGCTGCGGACCACTCCTCGCCACGCTCTCCGCGCCACGTGCTATGATCTCGTCAGCTGGAGCTCGGCGGATGGACGAACCGCACATACCCTAGAATGGACCTTCAATTGTTAGTTAGACTGGGAGCAACTGGGACAGCTATCAGACTTACAGGCAGACCTTGCCCGTCGAGTAGATGTTCGGATTGAAGCGGCAACGGCCTGAATTCGTCGTAACAGCGGTCACAATGGGCGACTTACGCGGGTACTCTAGGTCAATATTAGTGGCTTCCCCGACGTCTGGCTACTCGATTCGGATGCGGACCTTTGTTGATCTTAAAAGCAAACTGGGTGACTTGTCAGCAATCAAGAACAAGGCTCGGATGGAATGAACGGTGGGAGAGGCAGGCATACCTCGAAAAAGCCGAACTCGTACGGAGTATCGTGTGGTCCGATTATCATCGCTCGTACATTGCGCACGTCGACGTCTCTGCACGCCACGGCGAGAGCTATTGTGGTGTCGGGCGTCAGTCAAGGCGGTGCAAGTTACGGGAGACGAAACTTCGTACACAGATCCGACGACCGCTGAAGATCGCTGAGCTCCTGCAGGTCCTCGTGTCAGCTGAAAGTGATATGCTCAAGAGATGGCTGTATCGAACCTTGGTGATCCGGATTATCGACTGATCTGCCATGGTCAAGATTGGGCACGGGTTCACTGCCCGGCTATCGCTTCGTGGGGGCTGGCCGTGGTTGTGGTGCTGAGGGGTCAGTCGTCGGAATCTGGTGCGAGAGCACTTCTGTGATGCGTCGTCGCCAGGTGCAGCGTGCAACGCAGGATGGGCTTGCGCGTTGAACGTGTGTGTATTGTGTCAAGGGAGGTCGTTGGCCTGGTGGCGGCGGAGATGGACAGTTAATGCGCGACGAGGAGATGGTAGGCGCAAGGCACAAACACAGCCTGGCCGTAACAGTTGGCCGAAGGGGAACGATCAAGGCAGGAGTGGTTTGGCGGGGTACCCGTGATCGTCCCAGGCCTGAAGCGCGGGGCTGGCCAGGTACTTATCTCCTACGTCGCTTACAGGCACGAACGGATGGATCTCAGCTATGACCCTGCCGATTTTTAGGCAGGGAGGGAGGGATGGAGTATGCATGGACCCTTGTATTTCCAGCTCTCGATCTTTTTTCGCTTACTGCAAGGCCGTCCGTCTATGTGTTGATTCTAGTGATTGAGCCGGTGAGATCGCATGGCCACTTCTTGCCTGTTGTAGGTACTTGTAGACAAGATACATGAGCATGCACAATGAACCTTTGGCGCCGTCGTGAGTAATCACTGCATTCAGCCTGGCAGCACTGGTCTGACCCGACCCTTCACATCTGTGCATCTTACTTCTTGAGCTTCAAGTATTTCTAAAATCAAACCGACCACTTCAAATGTCAGTCATTGAGGATGGCAGAGCTTTTGACGTGGCGGGTGGTCCAGGGACAATGAGGTCATTGGTGCTCTGTCGAAGGGTTCAACTTGAGGGATGGGTGGGTCCCGTCCCTCCCAGCACAGGCATCCGTGCTGCTGCCTTGCCCCCGTCGCGACCCCCTGCAGATGGGGGAACCTCGCGCTGTCGGCTTGACGCGTTAATGGATTTCCAGCGCGTCAACTAGGCGAACTCCAGCATACCGATTTTCAACCATCACCACCAAGCTCGACGACTGCCCCAGGAGCACCTGCCTATACCGCCACCACATCATATTCCATCAGATACTCTGGTTCAATATGGCCAGCTTCTTCGATCTCAAGGCTAGAAAGCAAGCCGCAGCCAATGGCACCTCGACACAGAAGCAGGACAAGTCTGCGCAACCACCACGAGCACAACCCTGGGTCGAGAAATAGTATGTGCAATGAGACCCCTTCCAACAGAACCACACTGACAGCATTTCCAAGCCGTCCGAAGACCCTCAGCGATGTCACAGCCCAGGACCACACCGTCACCGTGCTGCAACGCACACTACAAGCCTCCAATGTATGCGACCCCAACAAGAGGGATGACGATGAAGACGTTGCTGATGCCAGGATAGCTCCCGCACATGCTGTTCTATGGGCCACCAGGCAAGTAGCTCACTCACGTCGACCTGACCTGGCCTGCGAACAAAAGTGCTGACTGTTTACCAGGTACCGGCAAAACGTCGACCGTTCTCGCCCTCGCAAAAGAGCTTTACGGTCCAGAGCTGATAAAGACTCGCGTCCTCGAGCTCAACGCCTCAGATGAACGTGGCATCTCGATTGTGCGAGAAAAGGTCAAAGACTTTGCCCGCATGCAACTGACAAACCCGACGGCCGATTACAAGAAGCGATACCCCTGCCCTCCCTTCAAAATTATCATCCTCGACGAGGCCGACTCGATGACGCAAGACGCGCAGAGCGCTCTGCGTCGTACCATGGAGACATACAGCAAGATCACACGGTTCTGTCTCATCTGCAACTACGTCACGCGCATCATCGACCCTCTCGCCAGTCGGTGCAGCAAATTTCGTTTCAAGAGCCTGGATCAGGGGAACGCCAAGCGAAGATTGGAGGACATTGCGAAGAATGAGGGCGTCGAGCTCGAGGATGGCGCCGTTGATGCCTTGATAAAATGCAGCGAGGGCGATTTGCGAAAGGCGATCACGTTCTTGCAGAGTGCCGCGCGACTTGTTGGGGCAACGGACAATGCGGAGGGAGATCAGTCGATGGACGTCGACAAGAAGCCTATCACGGTCAAGATCATCGAAGACATTGCTGGTGTCATCCCAGAGTCGACGATCGACAAGCTTGTTGCCGCCATTCGTCCACGGAAATCTGGCGATACGTATCAGGACGTGGCCAAGGTTGTCGAGGAGATGGTCGCTGATGGTTGGAGTGCGGGACAAGTCGTCTCTCAGGTATGCTCCACTCATACGGATTGATGTCCAGCGTTGACCCTTTTCCAGCTCTACCAAAGCGTCGTGTATGACGAGACGATTCCTGATGTCCAGAAGAACAAGATTGTTCTCATCTTCTCTGAGGTGGATAAACGACTTGTTGATGGTGCCGATGAACACCTGTCTATTCTCGACCTGGCGCTCAGGATATCTGGAGTAATGGCCGGGCGGGCTTGACTGAGTTTGGTGAACTGACCTACAAGACAAAAGCTGGAGATGACGAAGAGCTTGGGACAGAATCATAGCCCTGTAATGGTTGACATGACTTCAGCAGCAACATGGCTGTCGCGACGGGGGCCATTGCTAAGGACTAGAAAATACCCTCAGCCCATGAGACCCAGTTTCCCATCCAACGCAGACCAAGGGTCATTAGGTTCACCTTGTTTTCCTGCAGGACGTTCCACCTGTCGTGTACCTCCTCCCGCCTTGGGCTTTGACTCCTCTGCCAACCAGATGTCATCCTCCGTCGTATCTCCCACAGTCACAGCTTGGTTCCCGTCAAATCTCCGCCCAAGGAGCTGGTCGACATCGTAGAGGGCCTTCCTGGAGCCCTCAAGCGCCAAGTGCCCTTCTTCAACCTTCTCCGCGACAGCTTCCATGGTGGCAATCTTCGCCGAGTCCGCCGCGTATACCCATGGCCTGACTTGGCCGACCGTGTCCGGTTTGTCTGACGCCGTCGCGGACATGTGCTCATCGAAGCTCGACTTTCCTTTTTTAAAGCCCGGTACGGGGTGGCTGGGAAGCAGCTGGCTTTCCTCTGAGAGGTGGTCCAGCATTTGGCGTGTGTCTTTGACCTGCTGTGCCAGGACCGTGTTGACGTGTGACTTGTGTTGGATCATGCTCTTCTGCTGGCGGGATAGATCGAGCAGCTTTTCTAGGTACGGCAGGATCAGGTGTTCAGTCGGGGCAGGCGACTCATCGCTCTCCTCGGTTCGAGTGTCCGATGGTACGTCTGGCTTAAGCGTCGGTCGCTGCTGTTGAGAGACAAGCGTCAAAAGAGACTTGCGCATCGCGACGTAGCTCGCATATTTCGCCTTTACGTTAGCGAGCTGTTCTGAGATGTCTGTCGCCGCCGCCGCAGCTCTAAAGCCCTTTGACGCGGGATCATCTGGGTCACCATCGTCCTCGGCGCCCCCGGAGGCCTTGCTGAGCTCCGTTTCGATCCAGTTGATGAGTTCGTTTCGCGTTACCTCGAGAGCATGCAGCCTGGCCGCATCACTGAAGTTGGCTTTGAGGGGTTCGGTGCGCGCTCTCACGTCGTCGAGTAGCTTCTCTTCTTGTCGAAGAAGTAGCTTGGTGCTTAGCACCACCTTTTCCATCTTATCGACAGCCCCTGCAAGGTCTGCCTTTGCGGAGCCGGTGTTTGAGCTGAACTTGTTCACTACTTCACGAGGTACTGTGGGTAGTTCGGGCGAATCTCTAAAGAGCTCCTCCAGGTTGAGGAAATCGGGTGATGCTGCCGGCTCCTGGTTGAGGAGATCCAGATACTTCTGGATCGCCACAAGTTTGTCGTGTTTTTGCTGGAGTCGGACGAGCGCAAGGTGTTCCTGTATTTGATCCGCTGGGCTCGGCTGGTCTCCTTTTGGAACCCTCTCTGGCGGCACTGTTTTTTCGAGGAGCTGCGCATATTCATGGCGTGCTTTTAAGTTGTTGCGCACCGCTCTCAGGTAGTCTCGCTGTGGCCCCTGGGTATCACGGTGATGTTGTACCTGGTCCGTTGCATGAATGAGCGATAGTGGGCGTTGTAAATTATCGGTTTGGCGTTGCCGTTGCAGATGAAGAGCCAGCACTCGTCTGATGTAAGCAACTTGTTCCCGAGGCTTAATATACGGCTCAAGGGTGGATTTGATCTGTTGCATAGCCTCCGGTTCTGGAACTTGCGCCATCTCGTTATTCAGTGGTGTCCTCTGTGCGAGGGGAACGCTGTTGTTGTGAACTCGGGAAGCAGGCCACGTTTTGCGGGACTCGGTCAACAGAGGGATAGCCAGGGACAGTGAATTCCAATTAAAATTCAGACACCGAGGAACGGACAAGAAGCGCAAGGCAATGCAAATAGTGACTGTTCGCTCGAGGCTGTCAATTGAGCTGTTCATGCACCACCTCGTCTCAAGGAGCTTGGGATCGAGTGGCGCAGGCGTGGCTGGTACACGTGATTTCGCGCTCATAGCTTCTCAGCCACACGCCGTCAACAGTGGACCCGTCAACCATCTTTTCAGCCTTCTGGACTAGTTACCTGCATCCATAACGACAAACTGCATCGCGACACCTGCTTTCGCCACAAGCAAAAATCTCCGGCGCAAGACGACACGGGCGCTTTCGGCATCGGCCCATGGCAGACGACTCCCCACGAATCTAGCCAAGATGTCGGACCAACAGCGCGATGTCTCCCAGTACAAGTACTCGGCCATGTCCAACCTGGTCCTCCAGGCGGACAAGCGTTTCGTTTCACGACGAAATGACGAGTCTACCGGCGACCCAGAGTCGCTGGCTGGGAGGCTGAGCATTCGGGATATGGGCAATCGCGTCGCGCGCGACGCCGCACCGAAACAGAAGAAAGCATCAGGCGTCCCCGAGATCGAGAGAGGCAGGGTGCAGGACGGGCAAGACGTGTTATTGCGCGAGCAGCAGAAGAAGAAGGGCGGCGCAGGACAGATGCGCGGAACCGGCGTTCTGGGAACCACAGACTTTGCCATTGAGGGCATCACATACAGACCGCGCACACCAGCAACGCGCGCAACCTACGAACTCATCCTCAAAATAGTTGCCGACAATCTCGGCGACGTGCCCCAATCGGCAGTTCTCAGCGCAGCAGACGTTATCCTCGAGTTTCTGAAAGACGACGACTTGAAGGACAATGAGCGAAAGAAGGAGGTCGATGACATGCTGGGTGTCGCGTTGAGCCCGAAGGAGTTCAACGAGATGGTCAACCTCGGCAAAAAGATTACCGACTACGACGCGCAAGACGAAGATGAGGAGATGGAAGGCGGAGCGGTCGATGGCGCCGATGATGCCGAGATGGATGACCGTCAAGGTGTGGCAGTCGTTTTCGAAGACGAGGACGATGACGAAAACGCTGGCATTGCAAATGAGGTCAGGGAAGAGTCATCGGAAGACGAGGAAGTCGACGAGAAGGACGCCGAAGATCAAGACATCCTCGGTGACAACAAGAAGTCAGATCTCGACGACGATGAGATGGTGATCGACTCGGCAGGAACGAAAGATGCACAAGACGGAAAGGATGCTTCTGTGCAGGCTCGAGACATCGACGCGTTCTGGCTGCAGCGTCAAATCGGCAAGCTATACGATGATCACCACGAGCAGGTCGACAAGGCTGCGGAGTCGCTGCGCATACTCTCGGGTGAGCCTGACGAGGCTGGCGGTGAGGACAAGTCGCTCCGAGAGATCGAAAACGACTTGATGGAACTCTTCGACTACGAACATCACAATCTGGTTCAGCTTCTCATCAAGAACCGGGAAAAAGTCGTGTGGCTCACGCGCCATGCCAAGGCCGACACAGACGAACAACGGGCTGCTCTGGAGCGCGAGATGGCCTCGGAGGGCCTGCAGTGGATTCTCAATGAGAAGTACGGCCGGAAGTCGGACGATAAGTCTCGGAAGATGGAGATCAAGATGGACATCGATTCGGCAGATATTGCCTCCGGCAAGCCTGCAGAGCCCGAACGTGCCGAGGGCCAGCTTCGTGGAGGGCTTCAGCCACGCAAACTCATTAACCTGGAGAATCTGGTGTTTGATCAAGGAAACCACCTTATGACCAACCCTAAGGTCCGACTACCCGAAGGATCAACCAAGAGGACATTCAAGGGCTACGAGGAGATTCATGTTCCGGCACCCAAGAAGCACACCGACCGCAATGAGGTGCTCGTACCCATCACCGATATGCCAGAATGGTCCAGGACGCCCTTTGGTACGACGAAGTCGCTCAACCGGATTCAGACGAAGTGCTTCCCGACAGCTTTCGAAGATGACGGGAACATGCTCATTTGCGCACCCACCGGCAGTGGCAAGACCAACGTGGCCATGCTGACAATTTTGCGCGAACTCGGCAAGCACCGCAACCCCCAGACCGGCGACATCGACCTGGACTCCTTCAAGATTGTGTACATTGCGCCTTTGAAGGCTCTGGTGCAGGAACAGGTTGGCAACTTTGGCAAGCGACTTGAGCCATATGGTGTCAAGGTATCCGAGTTGACCGGTGACCGTCAGCTCACAAAAGCGCAAATCGCAGAGACACAGATTATTGTGACCACCCCTGAGAAGTGGGATGTCATCACCAGAAAGGCGACCGACATGAGCTACACGAACTTGGTACGACTCATCATCATTGATGAGATCCATCTGCTTCACGACGACCGTGGCCCAGTCCTTGAGAGCATTGTGAGCAGAACCATCCGCAAGACTGAGCAGACGGGAGAACCAGTCCGGTTGATTGGCTTGTCCGCAACGCTGCCCAACTACCGAGACGTCGCCAGCTTCCTTCGCGTGGACCCCACCAAGGGCCTCTTCCACTTCGACGGCTCTTACAGACCTTGCCCCTTGCGACAGGAGTTCATCGGCGTGACTGACCGCAAGGCAATCAAGCAACTGAAGACGATGAACGACGTGACATACAACAAGGTCATGGAGCATGTGGGTACGAACCGGAACCAGATGCTCATTTTCGTCCACTCGCGAAAGGAAACGGCGAAGACGGCCAGATACATTCGCGACAAGGCCCTCGAGATGGACACGATCAACAACATTCTGCGTCACGACGCAGGTAGTCGCGAGGTTCTCAACGAGGCTTCCAGTCAGGCCACTGATAAGGAGCTCAAGGACCTCCTCCCGTACGGCTTCGGCATTCATCACGCTGGTATGAGCCGTATTGACCGAACTGACGTCGAAGATTTGTTTGCCCGAGGTGCCATTCAGGTTCTCGTCTGTACAGCAACCCTCGCCTGGGGCGTCAACCTGCCCGCTCACTCCGTTATCATCAAGGGCACTCAGATCTACTCTCCCGAAAAGGGTAGCTGGGTGGAATTGAGCCCTCAGGACGTCCTGCAGATGCTGGGTCGTGCAGGTCGGCCTCAATTCGATACCTATGGTGAGGGTATCATCATTACGACCCAAAACGAAATTCAGTACTACCTCTCCCTTCTCAACCAGCAATTACCTATCGAGAGTCAACTTGTCAGCAAGCTTGTTGACAACCTCAACGCTGAGATTGTCCTGGGCAATGTGCGTTCGCGAGACGAAGGTGTCGAGTGGCTCGGCTACAGTTATCTCTTCGTGCGAATGCTTCGCTCGCCAGGATTATATCAAGTCGGCGCAGAGTATGAAGATGATGAGGCTCTGGAGCAGAAGAGAGTCGACCTTATTCATTCTGCAGCATCCGTTCTCCGCAAATCCAACCTTGTCAAGTACGACGAAAAGACGGGCAAGCTCCAGGCGACAGAACTTGGTCGCATTGCATCCCATTACTACATCACCCACGGCTCAATGGAGACCTACAATAACCTCATCCAACCCTCCATCACCACTATCGAGCTTTTCCGCGTCTTTTCTTTGAGTGCCGAGTTCAAATATATCCCGGTACGTCAGGACGAGAAGCTCGAACTCGCGAAGCTGTTGGGTCGCGTTCCAATTCCGGTCAAGGAGAGCATCGAGGAGCCACACGCCAAGATCAACGTCCTACTCCAAGCGTACATCTCAAGGCTCAAGCTGGATGGTCTCGCTCTTATGGCGGATATGGTGTACGTGACTCAGTCAGCTGGTCGTATCCTCCGTGCCATCTTCGAGATCACGTTGAAAAAGGGATGGGCTTCAGTCTCGAAGACCGCTCTAGATCTCTGCAAGATGGCTGAGAAGCGCATGTGGCCAACCATGTCTCCGCTCCGCCAGTTCCCATCGTGCCCAAGGGAGATCGTCCAGAAGGCTGAAAGGATCGAGGTCTCATGGAGCAGCTACTTTGACCTAGACCCGCCACGGATGGGTGAGCTCTTGGGCATGCCCAAGGCTGGAAGGACTGTCTGCTCCCTCGTCGCCAAGTTCCCCAGAGTTGAGCTTCAAGCTCAGGTCCAGCCATTGACAAGATCAATGCTGCGGGTCGAGCTGAGTATCACGCCCAATTTTGAGTGGGATGACGATGTCCACGGCCCGGCTGAGGGCTTCTGGATCGTAGTGGAGGATTGCGACGGCGAAGACATCCTGTTCCACGACCAGTTCCTTTTGCGTAAGGAGTATGCCGAGTCCGAGTCGAACGAGCACATCGTGGATTTCACAGTACCCATCACGGATCCTATGCCGCCCAACTACTTCATTTCGGTCATATCTGATCGATGGATGCACTCGGAGACCAGGCTGCCCGTCTCATTCCACAAGCTTATTCTGCCCGAGAGGTTTCCCCCTCACACAGAGCTGCTGGACCTCCAGCCGCTGCCCGTTTCGGCGCTGAAGGTGAAAGAGTATGCAAACCTCTACCCTGAGTGGAGCCATTTCAACCGCATTCAGACGCAGACCTTCAAGTCACTATACGACAGCGACCAGAATGTGTTTGTTGGCGCCCCTACAGGCAGTGGAAAGACTGTATGTGCGGAGTTTGCATTGTTACGCCACTGGTCTAAGAACTTTGACTCTGAGGAGCAAGGTGGCGGTGCTGTTTACATCGCTCCGTATCAGGAGCTTGTCGACGTTCGCCTCGAGGATTGGCGCAAGAAACTCGGCTCCCTGCGTGGCGGCAAGACCATCGAAAAGCTTACTGGCGAGACGGCGACGGATCTGAAGATTCTCAAGACAAGTGACCTGATCCTTGCGACTCCAATCCAGTGGGATGTTCTCTCTCGCCAGTGGAAGCGCCGCGCCGAGGTGCAGAAGATTGAGCTGTTCATTGCTGACGAGATTCACCTGCTCGGCGGCACCCTGGGCTATATTTACGAGGTCATCGTCTCGAGGATGCACTATATCAGGATGCAAACTGAGCTTCCCATGCGAATTGTCGCCCTCAGCGTCTCTCTGGCCAATGCCAGGGACTTGGGAGAGTGGATTGACGCGAAGAAGCACGACATCTACAACTTCAGCCCACATGTGCGCCCGGTTCCTCTCGAGCTTCATATCCAATCCTTCAACACTCCTCATTTCCCTTCGTTAATGCTGGCCATGGCGAAGCCGACCTACTTGGCTATCAACCAGATGTCTGCTGACAAGCCTGCCATCGTTTTCGTTCCGAGCCGCAAGCAGACGAGAGCGACGACTCGCGACCTGCTTGCTACGTGCTTCGCGGACGATGACGAAGACCGATTCTTGCACGCCGATGCGGAGCAAATGAGGCCGCTGCTCGAGAAGGTGAATGAAGAGGCCCTCGCTGAGGCTCTTTCCCATGGTATCGGCTACTACCACGAGGCTCTGAGCCTGAACGACAAGCGCATCGTAAAGCATCTCTACAACCATGGGGCCATTCAAGTCATGGTCGCGTCGAGGGACGTTTGCTGGGAGCTCAATTGCACTGCGCACTTGGTCGTTGTGATGGGCACACAGTACTTTGAAGGCCGGGAGCATCGATACGTCGACTACTCCTTGAGCGAAGTACTGCACATGTTCGGCAAGGCGCTGCGACCCTCTAAGGACGGCAGAGGTCGCGGTGTTCTCATGGTTCCGGGCGTGAAGCGCGAGTTCTACAAGAAGTTCCTGAACGAAGCGCTACCCGTCGAGTCTCATCTACACAACTACCTCCATGACGCCTTTGTCACAGAGATTAGCACCAGGCTGATTACGAACGGCGAGGATGCTATTAACTGGACGACTTTCACCTACTTCTACCGAAGGCTCTTGGCCAACCCCAGCTTTTACAACCTGACGGATACCACTCAGGACGGTCTCAACGACTACATGTCTGACCTCATCCAGACCACGCTCACGGAGCTTCAGGACTCGAAGATTATTGAAGTGGATGACGACGATGGTTCGGTCATGCCGCAGAACTCGGCCATGATTGCGGCGTACTACAACATCTCGTACATTACTATGCAGACCTTCCTCTTGTCACTCAGCGCGAGGACGAAGCTCAAGGGCATCCTCGAGATTGTCACGTCGGCCACCGAGTTTGAGACGATTCAGATCAGAAGACACGAAGAGGGTATCCTGCGCCGCATTTACGACCGAGTGCCCGTCAAGATGTCGCAGCCGGCATACGACTCGCCTCATTTCAAGGCATTTGTGCTGCTCCAAGCGCACTTCTCGAGGATGCAGTTGCCCATTGACTTGTCTAAGGACCAAGAGATAGTCGTTTCCAAGGTTCTCAGCCTGCTCAGCGCCACGGTCGACGTGCTGTCGTCTGACGGACACCTGAATGCCATGAACGCAATGGAGATGTCTCAGATGGTTGTTCAGGGCATGTGGGACCGCGACAGCCCTCTGAAGCAAATTCCTCACTTTTCGCCCGAGGTTGTCAAGGCGGCGAACGAGTTTGGGTACGTATCGTGTTTCGAGGAGGTTTCCCAGGATGATGCTAACAAGATTTGTTTGTGCAGGATCAAGGACATTTTCGACTTCATGGAGGCCATGAACCCAGAAGAGAACTCCGACTACGCGGCGCTCGTCAAGCGCCTGGGTCTCTCTCAAACGCAATTGGCCCAGGCAGCCAACTTCACCAACGACAAGTACCCCGATATTGAGATGGAGCACGAGATTCTCGATGCCGACGACATCCAAGCGGGTGAGCCCTCGCAGATCAACGTGTCGATCCAGCGCCAACTCGAGGAGGACGACGAGTTCGACCCAACGGTGCACGCTCCGTTCTACCCGGCCAAGAAGCTGGAGAGCTGGTGGCTCGTCGTCGGCGAGGACAGCACCAAGAGTGTGCTGGGCATCAAGCGTGTGACGGTCGGACGCTCGTTCCAGGGCAAGCTGGAGTTCATCGTCCCGACGGCGGGCAAGCACGACCTGAAGCTGTTCCTGATGAGCGACAGCTACACGGGCGTGGACCAAGAGCGCGAGTTCTCCGTGGTCGCCGCGGAGGGCATGGATGTGGACGACAGCGACGAGGAGGAGGACGAGGAATAGACGAAGCAGCGGAGGGAGGACAGCATGATGATTTTTGGCGCTTGGGTCGGCCGTGTACAGTACTGAGGAAAGGATGGTAATTCAGCAATGGCAAATTTGGTCAGATTTCGACTCCGCCCCTTCGCTTCGAATATCACATGAGCTTGTTCTGGTCATTGAGAAGGGTTGTGGTGTCTGAAGCCAGGTTGCGCAGGTTCTGCGCGGTGTGTTGGCGGGCTGGGAGGGATGGCTGGACTGGGGAGGGGTAGGAGCGCGTCAGGGGCGACTTTGGGGATCCTCCACTTCGAACACGAGGGGCTGTGACATTGCGGCAGAGATTTCCTCTCCTGGATTGGGACATTTCGCAGGAGAAGATGAAGAAGCTACATGGCGGTTGTCAAATGTGAGGAGGATCTCAGAGAGAAGGGGGCAGGGCACAGGCAGGTGGCAGGCTGGTGAGACCTTGGTACGGCTGGACTGGGCGAGCGCGATCCCCCGAGCCAAGGCCTCTCTCGCTGAGAAGATGCGAGTGGATCGGAGCAACCTACCACCTTACCCTAGGCACCTACCTGCCTGCCTTACCCTTCCCTACCTACCTCATCCACGACAATCTAATTGGTCACGTGTTGTTGCCGTCATCCCTCCACTCCATTCGCGTCAGCCAGGCCGTGCCCGTGCTCCTGCTCCTGCTCCTCCTGCTGCTCCTGCTGGTGGTACTAGTACCTACGGCGGTTCGACTGGCGCAGCTCTCTGTTCTCTCCAAGACCTGAGTTTCCTAGCCCGATCCAGGTTCAATCCAATCCGTCCAATCCCCCCAATCCAAACCCCAAACCCAAACCCAGCCCGCCGCCTCCCCAGGTTGCCTTTTTCTGTTGCTGCCACCACACCACACAACACAACCTTGACGCCGCAACACACGAGGAGCTTGCCCATTGCCAACAACCATCAGATCGCGGCATCGTTCCATCAGGCGCATCATCCTACCTGCACTCAACACGTACCTCGCGTCCAATAACGCGTCCCAATTTCCTTACCCACTCTCAAAACCCTTCCGTCCCCCCCAAGTCGCGCCTTTCACACTTGTCGTCACCCATCCTGCCTTGCTTGACGCGCAACAATACCCACACTCGCACCATGTCTGACGACGCCGCCGGCGCGCCCGCGACTGCCCTCGAGCAGGTCGAGAAGAAGGACGAAGCCGCGACCACGGTTGCCCCCGCGACCGAAGAGTCTGCCACCAAGCCTGGCGCATCCGACGAGACCGTCGAAGCTCCTGCTGAGGCTCCCGCCGCTGCCACGTCAGAGGACGCTGAGGCCAAGAAGCCTGAGGCGGAGAGCGCAGAGCCTGCTGTCGCGCAGGACGAGGAGAGCACCCCCGCCAAGGAAGCCGACACCAAGGCGCCCGAGGGTACGTCCAGGTCACCATGTGCGCGTTCTGTAGCAATGCGCGTCAATTCAGCTCGCTAACCATATTCCAGCCGACGCCAAGGACACCGAAACGAAGCCTAGCGATGACGCCAGCGCGCAAGATACGAAGGAAGACGATGCCGAGATGAAGGACGCCGATGCGCCCGCTGCGTCTGCCGATGCTGCCGACTCCGAGTCGGCCCCTGCTGCTGCGGATGAGTCCACTGTGCTGGACACGCCTGCCGGTGACAAGTCCAAGGGCCGCCGCAAGTCGGCCTCTGTCCCTGAGCACAAGGGCAAGAAGCTGAACAAGAAGGGGTCCAAGGCTAGGATCCTGCATCTCGACGCGCAGCCCGGCGAGCACTATCTCGTCAAGCTCAAGGGCCACCCCCAGTGGCCTGTCATCATTGCCGACGAGGACATGCTGCCCACGACGCTCACCGAGCCCAAGCGCCCCGTCACCGCCATGCAGGCTGACGGCACCTACCGCGAAGACTTTGCCGATGGCGGCAGGCGCGTGGCCGACCGCACGTTCCCCGTCATGTACCTCCACACCAACGAATTGTAAGTTGCCCCCTCCTGCATCACATCGAGACAATTGAGCCTCGTGCTGACCATGATCGACCAACAGCTCCTACGTGCCCAATTCATTCCTCCAGGAGCTCAACAGCGAGCTTGCCACCGAGATGCTGGAGAAGAAGATCAAGAACAAGAAGCTGGAGGCCGCGTTCCACCTCGCCGTCGAGCAGAACTCGCTCGAGTTCTACAAGGATCTGCTCAATGAGCACGCGGCCGACCTAGCTGCCAAGGAGGCTGCTGCCGAAGCTGCCGCCGAAGCTGCCGCCAGCAAGAAGAAGAAGAAGCGAACCTCCGTTGCCGCCGTCGAGAGCGAGGACGTTGACATGGCTGATGCCTACGACGAGGAGGTGGAGGATGTGGAAGTCCCCGTCAAGTCGAAGCCCAGCAAGAAGCGCAAGGCCGAGGAGGCTGCTGTAAGTGGCGAGGGTGGGCTCCCATGCTTTCATCGGACAACGCACTGACCTCAGGACAGACACCTCAGCGATCGGATTCCGCCAAGAAGCCCAAGATCAAGCTGACCACGTCGTCTACCCCCAAGACGGCGAACGGAACCGCCACGCCAAAGTCCGCCAAGGACTCCGCTGCGAAGCCTTCCAAGAGCAAGCCCAAGAAAGACGGCGCCGAGAAGAAGGTCGAGAAGGACACCCCCAAGGAGCCTGAGCTGAGTGTGGAAGAAAAGCACCAGCGCAAGGAGGTACGTTTCTTAGCCCTCTCCCACCAGACCAGCTGTTTACACCGATTACAGAGAGAGGTTCTGTTCCTCAGGCACAAGCTGCAGAAGGGTCTCCTCACTCGCGAGCAGATCCCTAAGGAGGAGGAGATGAAGATGATGTCCGACTATATCAGCAAGCTGGAGGGCTTCCCGGACCTCGAGGTCTCGATCATCCGGGCGACCAAGATTAACAAGGTGCTGAAGGCGATTCTCAAGCTCGACTCGATCCCGAAGGAGGCCGAGTTCAACTTCAAGTCACGATCCCAGGCGCTGCTCGACAAGTGGACGAAGATTCTCAGTACTGGCGAGGGCGCCGCCGCCGCCCCAGCAGCGGCCAACGGTGTCAACGGCAACGCCGAGAAGAAGGCTGAATCCACGCCAGCACCTGCTGAGCCTAACGGCGTCAAGGACGAGACCAAAGCGGAAGCCAAGGAAGACACCAAGTCTGATGAGCCGACCGAGAGTGCCAAGCCCGATGAGGCGAAGAAGGCCACGCCAGAGGCGGTCGAGGAGAAGGCCGAAGAAGCGCCAGAGAAGGGGGCTGATGCTGTAAGTGATGTCTTTTCACGACGAGACGCACTGTATGCTAACATTCTTCCAGGACGTCGCAGCAGAGGCGCCCAAGGAGGTCGAGGCAGAGGCTTGAAAACGCGGCCCACGCTGACGGCCTTGTTTGACGAGATATCTGGTCAGCTGAGCGATCCTGCCGGGCCGTGGGCCAGAGAGCAGGACGCGTTACGCTGCGCCGGCGTACATGGGCAGATCGATTTGCAAAAGTGGCTTTTTCTCTCGCTCGGGGGGCGTATGTCAGGAGTTTGTAACAACTACGTCTTTTCTTTCCTTGGAAGGGGGCCGCGCTGCTGGAGAGGATGGGAGCGGGGAGGAGGCTGCAGTCGAAGTGACTGCTGACTTGGGATCTTCCTTTTGGTTCGCCTTAACAGAGGTCACGGTTGATGGCTCGGCTGGAAGTGCAGGAGGAGGCCCCAAATGTACAGATTCTTTATTTTTCTTTTTACGCCAAGATACGAGAGAGCGGTCAAGGGAATCCGATGGAGGACATCTGGGGGTTCTCGAAGGGGCTACGGTTCGCTTGCAACATCGTTCTCTGGATCGATATGCTGCATCTTGGCTGGATGGGACCAGAGAGGCAGGCTCATCAGTCTGGAGGACGAGGGAGAGGGCCTGATCATGATCATCTGGCTCCGTGAGCGAGGGAGGAATTTGGGCTTTGTCACGAGTCTCAAGATTGCCACCATAGCTACGAAATCAATGCATTCTCTACTGGATTGGAATAGATCGGCTTGCCCGTGTCTGAGCCTGTTGAGATTACCTGTCTTCACTTGATGTATTGATCATGTTAGCATGTCTCGGGGCTCCGATCAGGTCTGGTTAGGTGGCTTCTCGTCTTCTGCGCCAGGGGGATGTTCACAGTGTTAGTTTAGTCATGCTTACGGTACCTGGGTGCCCGTGCATGGCAGCGACAGGAAGCGCGACTCAACCGCGTCTCACCTCGAATCCATCGAATCTCAGTCCAACTCATCGCCGAGAAACACTCTCAACACATGCAGAAAATGGCTGTTACAGGCGAAGACGACCCTCAGTTCCAGCAGGAAGACCACCAGGCGGCCTACGTCTTCCACCCGCAAGCAGACGGCCCCTCCGCCGAGCGCCCCTCCAAGCGGCGCCGAACCTCCAAGAAGTCGTCCGACGCCGAGCCCGAGGCCGCCGCGGAAGAAGCCTCCTGGTTTGTCCCGCTGCTCAACGGCGCTGAGGCGCCGGCATGCGTGCAGCTCCGGGAGAGGCTGTTCCGCTCCAGCTGGGACCGGGTCGAGGCCCGGGTACAGACGATTCTGCGCGACGCCAACTCGGCGACGCTGGGCGAGGTGGCTGCGTTTGTCCAGGGCGGGCACGTCTCCGAGCAGATCCCCGCGGCGTTCATCATCACGGGCGCGAACATCGCGTCGCAGGATCTGCTGTTCAGGCAGCTGGGGGAGAAGCTGGAGGGCGGCGAGGGGCGGAGCAGGGTCGTCAGGCTGAGGTCTGCGGATGTGGGGAATGTCAAGGCGGCGCTGAAGAAGGTTGTGAGGGACGCGACGGCGAGAGGCGAGGAGGGGGACGAGGATGACGAGGTCTCTCTGGGGCAGGATGTGAGTCGTCTTTTTCCTCGGGGGTGGTCTGCCGCGTGCGAGACCCTTGTGGGCGACCAAGCTGACGTGACCAGGACCGAAAGTATCTGAACTACGATCTGGAAGGGCTGGCTGCTTTCGTCAAAGCGCAGGGCTGCGAGCACGTCTTCGTGGCTTTCCAAGACAGCGAGGGTTTCGACAGCGCGCTGCTGTCGGACCTAATCGTCCTGTTCAAGTAAGATGGATTGCGTTCTTTGGGGGGGAGGTCTGGGCTAACGAGCCGTAGGTCCTGGCTCTCTGAGATTCCCTTCACACTGCTGTTCGGCGTGGCGACGTCAGTCGAGCTGCTGCAAGCCCGGCTGCTCAAGTCGACTTGCCAGTTGTTATACGGCGCCCAGTTTGATGTCGTGCAGACGACCACCATCCTGGAGCAGATATTCAAGCCCTCTGTCGCCGGCGCAGACGTCTTGCTGCGCCTCGGCTCGTCATTGCTGCAGAGCTTCATCGACAGACAGCATGATCAGGTCACCAGTATACAGTCATTTCTGAGCTCGCTAAAGGTAAGATTTGGTGCGTGCCCAGGGTCAACGCAGCTGACTCCTCGCAGTACGCCTACATGTGTCACTTCTACGCCAACCCGCTGAGCATCTTCGCCGTCGAAGACGATGCGCTGAACAGCGAGCTGGTGCAAGCCGAACATCTGGAGGCCTTTCGCTCACTGCCCTCGTTCCGACGCCATGTCGAGGACGCCGTCGAGACGGGGGACGTGAAGTTCGCCAAAGCAGCCCTCCAGGATGACGACTTTCTGCGTGAACGCATCTTCGACATCCCGAACAAGAGGAGATCGTGGTCCGCCCGCTTGCTCCACGCGCTGGCCCTAGTGAAGGCCACGGGAGCAGCTCAGGAGAGCTTCTCTCAGATGTACCTGAAAGCCGTGGCCGAGGGGATCGATCTTTCCTCCAAGGGTGGTACCGACACCCTCCTGAACCTCAAGCGGATGCAGCCAGCCGATTTCATCATCACATTAGAGTGTTTGCTCGAGACCCTCGGACAGGGTGATCGAGATCTGGGGCTCCAAGAATGGAAGAGCGAGAGCAAAGAAGCGCGGGACCTGGCTTTGTCCCTCGAGGGCTTTCTCTCCAAGTCACGCGAGCTCCTCTCGGCGGCCCAAAAGGAGGGCAACACGCTGCGAAGCTCGTACAGCGGGCATAGCAGGATCCTGCGCACCACCGTTGTCGCGCAAAAGGTCCAGCTGAGCCACGACTCGGCAGCCCTGTCGGACGAGGACAAAGCCTTCACCAAGGTGGTGGACGGGGTCGCGGCCCTGCTGGAGCGCGCGGTGCAGTGCGAGCCGGCGGCCAGCAACTTCCTGCACGAGGTGTGGCTGTACGAGTCCAAGACGCCGTACCGTGACGTGTTCGTGCCCCGGCCCCGCGTCGTCTTTGAGAGGAGCTTGATGCGGCCGCATGACTATCTGGCCTGCGAGTGCTGCCGCCAGCAAGACGGCGGCATCTCGACGACGCTGCCGGTGACCTCGCTGCTGTACCAGCTGTACCTCGAGGGCGGTAGCCTCATCAACGTTGCGGACCTGTGGGCTGCGTTCTATGCCATGATTGGCGACGAGGGCGACGAGGGCGAGAACGTCGGAGCTGGAGCTGGAGCTGGAGCTGGAGGAGGACACAATGAGAGAGTTGCGCTGGTGCTGTTCTACAAGGGTCTGGCCGAGCTCAAAGCGTTGGGCTTTGTCAAGGCTAGCAGAAAGAAAGTCGACCATATCGCCAAGCTGAAGTGGCTATGAGGTGGGGCGAGACTGGACAAACCGTCGGCGACGGTGAGTCGATCTGGCCATGGACCTCTCGAGGAGTCTAGAAGCCTCACGTCAATGGAAGAAAGGGGGCTACGTTAGACTTTCCGGGGATGGCCTCGTGGACGCCAGGATCGGTCCCGACGTGTTGGTTCCAGGCATTCGGATCGCGAACTACCGAGATGCCTCGTCGCCCTATGTGCCTATGAGTCAGTAACAGACGATGATGAATCGAAAGGACGAGTCGAGCATTGTTTCTCTCTCCCTGCGCAGCACAACCCCATTGTTGTCACCCGCCACGACACCACTCGGTTGGCGCCATCGCTGCAAGACAGTCCCTGTGCCAAGACGACGGCGACGAGGATGATGAGGATGTAAACGCCGATGTCGCCGCCGCCCACCCACCCCCCTTTGCCTCTTGAATCACACCACATCCGAAGTCTTTTTCAGCAGCACGGGACGCTGGCGGTTTGGGGCCAGGGAAAATGTCGTCGTTTGTCTCGGCGGCCATTCTACATGCGGCGGGGAACCCACCGCGCTTGTCGCCCACCGGTGATGATGTCTCACCAGAGCACAAAGAAAACCCCTCGACCACGAGGAGGCGCCGCAACCCGAGAACCTGGCTCGAGGACGAGCCTGGCCTGTCCCTTTTCCGTCCGTCTCTTTCTCTCTCTCTCTCTTCCTCTCTCTCACCCTCCCAATATAGGCAGGCGGCCCACAAGGGCCCGGTCTCGCCTGACGTCGTAGCGCCGTACCGTTGACGCAGTCCTGCGTGCCGATACCTCTGGGCTGAACGACGCCTGGAACAAGCGTTGCCCTCTCTGCCCTCTTGCGGCGGCTCGGTGTCGTTCGCGTGCCCCCACCCCGGACGGTGAGCGCCGCCTGACGTGGTTTTGGCGAGCTGACCGATCCCTGGCGCGGCGTAAGGAGGTGGAGTGTCAGGTTGATTCTCTCTTTGGCCCGCTTTCCCGCTTGGCGGGCTCCTTTCTGCAGGTTCTCCTTTGGCGTGGTGTCTTGGATTTGGCGTCAAAGGATCGTCGGTGGTTGCCCTCGGGGCCCTGCTCCTTTCGAGAATACAAGAAGAAGGGTGGTGCGCACTTCCTTTGAGGGAGCTGAAGGGGTTTGCCTCTCTTGATCTCGTGTACTTATTCACTCGCTGTCCTTCCTGCCTCTTGCCAGAGTCTCGTAGATTTACTCTCTCTATCCGAACCATCAACACCTTCAGCAACGGCTCAGACTATATCGCGACTCGCCTCTCTCACCGAAACCAGCTCGCATGTCCCGACGGATGCGAAACAGCAAACCAGACTCCTACAGCTACACCAGACGGGTTGTGATCCCGACGCACTCACACGGCATCCCGCACCGCAGGACAAACAATCTTCAACAGCAGATAGAAGAAGGATCGACAACTTCTGGAAACCCACGGTCCCCCGCTCCTCCAACCCCAACCCTCATCTCCGACCTAAGACATTCTGCTACACCACGAGCGAATCAAGAAAAAAGAAAGCAGGGAGCCATGTCCACCAGCCGCCCAAACCACCGCGGCCGCTCCCCCTCGCGTAGTGGCAGCGGCGCCGCCAACACCAGGAGCAGCACAACGACCTCCTCCACCTCCACCTCCAGCAGCAACAACCCCCTGCGCGCCCAGCCCGGCAGCGGCATATCCGCCCGCCGCGGCGCCCGCTCCCCGGCCTTCCGCGAGAAGCTCCGCCAGATGGCCCTCCCGCTGCTGCCCCTGGTCCAGGTCACCTCGGGCGCCGTGCACCCGTCCTTCCCGCGCACGCTGCTGCGCTTCTGGCTGCTCACCGAGCCCGAGCTCGACGCCCTGGCGCGCTTCTACCACCAGCGCACGCCGGGCCCGCACTCGATGAAGTACCCCTGCCCCATCACCTGGGGGCCGGACCTCACCCTCGACGAGAAGAGGAGGAAGATTGGCAAGTTCATCGGGCTCAGGTATGATATTTCCACCCTCCGTTTCTCACCCCACGCCCGACGCTGACCTGCTGCAGGGGATGCCTGACGCCCGTGGCCGTCCGCAGCGCCCGGGACAAGCCCCGGGAGCTGGAGGCCCTGAGCCCGAGCTGGCTCAAGACGGAGGAGCAGATCGAGGCGGACGCGCGGAGGGCGCGGGTCTCTGCCGACGAGGACGAGGCGATGAAGAAGAAGCTGCGCTGGTACATGTGAGCTGCGCCTGCTTATGAGCGATACTTGATGACTTCGAGGGGGGCGAGGAGTTTCGGGGGAAAACCCTGGGGGTTTTTTTTTCTTTCTTTCTGTTTTGCTCGTCGCAGCAATGGCGTTTCGGGAGGTGCTCGCATTTCAGGGACTGAGAAGCGAGAGCCATGAGGGATTGGGCGTACCCGGGAGCGGGCAACGGTGCATTGGGCGGTTTCCACGGTTGGTCACGGAGTCTGGCATGGGGGGCATATAGCACGGATAGAAGCGCACTCGCATCGCATTTGGTTTGACCAGTTCATTAACAGCCTTCCCTCTTGAGGGAACACGATTCTCCTGTACCTCGTCTAGGTGCACCCAGACCCTATGAACGCCTAGCAAAGTGATGAAGTCCTGGACAGGCGCCGTGATGAGACCCCGGTGCCGAGACCCAAGCTGCGGATAGCACAGCACGGCATGGCTGTGGTGGTGGTGAGTTGTTCAGCTGGTGGGACTGCCAGCATCGAGAGAGGGGGGGATATATGGTATGAGTTTTGGGACAGAGCGACGAGCAGCAGAGACGTCGGCCTAGGCCTCGACGACCTTCTTCTTCGCGTCCACCAGCACCGCGTCGCCGTCCACGCTGGGCGGGTTCGTGGAGTTGCCCTTCTCGCTGTCCAGCTCCTTCATGAAGTCGGCCTGGATGGTGCCCCGGCGCTTCTCCCACCACTCCTTCTCGGCGTCGACCTGGTCTTGGATCTCGTCGAGGCGGTTGCGCACGACCGTGTTCGCGGCGATCTCGTTGGCGGACTGGAAGATGATCTGGCCCCAGTTGGGAGCGAGGGCGTTGGCCTGGAGCAGCAGTGGTCAGCAACGAGGCAGCACGGCGGGCCGAGACGGCACACATACCTCCATGACGACGTCCCTCAGCTCGTCCTCCATCTCCTTCTCCGCGCGCTGGAACCGCTGCCACAGGTCGTCGCCCACGCTGCCCTTCTGCAGCAGCGAGCTGCACGCCTGCTTCGCCGTCCTGATCTGCACCAGCCTGTGGATGTCCTCGACGGCACGCCTCAGCAGCGCCGCCCGGACGACGCTGTCTGGGATCTTGGGGCCCTTCTCCTGAGGGTCCTCGGGGTTGATGTGCAGGAGGGAGAGGTAGATGTTGCGCTGCAGATGCGGGCCGAACCACGGCGCCAGGTTTGCGCTTTGTGCTGGAGGAACGGGTCAGAAAACCAGAGAGCCACGCTTCGGGGGGAGGAACTCGACATACCGGCCTTGCGTTTGCGGTAGATGTTGGAGAAGGTGAAGAGGGCGCTGCCCAGGACGAGGACGTAGGCGGCGGGGAGCACGAGGCTCACCCAGTCGACTTCGGGGATGCCAAAGCTGACCATGGCTGCAATATGTGGTGCGCAAGAGGGATCGTCTCAAATATTCGGCCGAAGAGGGGCAAAGGAGTGGTGGTGGTGGCGCGTAAAGAGTGTCGTGTCGCGATGGTTTAGTCAAAGATGCCAGCTGGGGGAAAGTGACCCTTGTCCCTTTGACGTGATGCAACTTGTACTTTTCGAGTCGAGTGTCAATCGGAGATGTGGCTCGATGCGCCGCCACAAGCTATTGTGACTTATCTTATCTAATCGCACCCTTATCGCACTCTGACGCCCCGCGGTGCCTGCGAGACCCACTTTGTGTGCTGGAGGCAGCTCTGCTGATGACGCTGGAGCTGGATCGGAGCCTCTTGCATTTGTGAGCACCACACTGCTGGAGCTCCTGACATCTCTGAGCTTCCATTAACTTGCCCCCCAACCGACACGACGCCTTCCACAACCAACCCCAACATCCCGAGTCCCTCGATTCGAGTCTGTCATCCTCGAAACAAGACCTGCCTGTTCTTTCCATCGTTGGTAGTCTTGGGCCTATATATTCCTCTCGACCAACTCCACTCATCAGGCAGCTCAAAGCCCAGTTGTCTCGCATACCGACGTCTACTCCCCCAACCTGCAGCAGGCCGACCGCACACCCCACGATGCTGCTCAGAGTCCGTGGTCCAGATGGCATGAGCCGTCTGACCGTCGACCAGAACGACAATTTCGGAGACCTCGGCCGCCAGCTTCTTCCCAATCTTCCCGGCACCGTCGACCCCAAGACCATCACCCTCTCCAACAACCCAAACGGCACCGACGCCAAGCGCCTTGGAGATATCGCTTCCTTCAAGCTCGGCCAGATCGGTCTGAAGTAAGGCTCCTCTGATCCGGCTGCTGTTTTTGAACACTACTGACGTCGCGTGTGAAGGCATGGCGATCTCATCTTCATCACCTACAAACACCAAGACGCCCTCTCTAACGGCGATGCGAACGGCACCGCCTCGTCGACATCTCAGATCCTTACCTCGTCGAACCGACTGAATGGCAAGCCCATCATGCCCACCGAAGACCTGCCAGTTGACCCACTTCCTTCCACCTCACCAACCGTCGAGAGGATCAGTAAACCCTGGGAGGTGGTGAAGCAGTCGGCGTTGGACGACCGGCTGGACAAGAGAGACGGCAAGATCCCACGAGGCCGCGACAACAAGATGTGCAAGCATGGACTCAAGGGCATGTGCGATTACTGCATGCCTCTCGACCCCTTCAACGCCAAGTACCTCGACGACAAGAAGATCAAGTACCTGTCCATTCACTCCTACCTTCGCAAGAACAACGCCGCCACCAACAAGCCCGAGCTCGGCAGCTCTTTCATCCCGCCGCTGCAGGAGCCATACTTCCGCGTCAAGCGGGACTGCCCATCTGGACACCCGCAGTGGCCGGAAGGCATCTGCTCCAAGTGCCAGCCCAGCGCCATCTCTCTGCAGCCCCAGACGTTCCGAAATGTCGACCACGTAGAGTTCTCCGACCCTTCCATCATCAACACCTTCATCGACGCATGGCGCAAGACGGGCTCCCAGCGGCTGGGCTATCTGTACGGTCGCTACACCGAGTACGAAGAGGTGCCCCTTGGCGTGAAGGCTGTTGTCGAGGCCATCTACGAGGTGCCACAAGTCGATGAATCGGATGGCATATCTCTCAATGTTTGGGAGAACGAAGAAGAAGTTGACAAGGTCGCGAGGATGTGCGGCTTGCAAAAGGTCGGCGTCATCTGGACCGACCTTCTAGACGCCGGTAACGGCGATGGCTCCGTCGTCTGCAAGCGCCACGCAGACTCCTTTTTCCTGGCTGCTCAAGAGATCTGTTTCTCGTCGCGGCTGCAAGCTCAACACCCCAAGGCCTCCAAATGGAGCGACACCGGACGATTTGGGTCCAACTTTGTCACATGCGTCATCACCGGCAACGAGTCCGGTGAGATTGCCATTTCATCCTACCAGGTATCAAACGATGCAGTTGAGATGGTCCGCGCAGATCTCATTGAGCCCTCTGCAGACCCTACGCAGATGCTTGTTCGTGATGAGGAGGAAGATGACGGCTCCGCGAGCCGCACACGCTACGTTCCTGAAGTCTTCTACCGCAGAATCAACGAGTACGGCGCCAATGTCCAAGAAAACGCAAAGCCCGCGTTCCCGGCTGAGTATCTCTTTGTCACACTAACTCACGGCTTCCCTGCCGATCCCAAACCCACCTTTGTCCAGCCTGGTTTCCCGATCGAGAACCGCGAGTACATTGGCGAGAGCCAGGAACATTCTGCAGTTGCCAAGATCCTCAAGTTCACCGGTGGTCAAAAGTCCAAGGATGACGGCCTTGAAATGTCCAACTTCCACCTCTTGTGCTTCGTCCACCAGATGAGCATACTATCCAAGGTGCGTTTCATGCCACCGATGCCTGCCGGCCATGAAGCTAACATATAACCGCAGGACGAAGAGGCGCTCCTCTGCCGCGTTGCCGCACAGCACGACCTCGCCGACTCGTACCAGCTACGCTCCACCGAAGGCTGGCAGACGCTCCAGGCGATCCTGTCATCGGCAGGTGAGACAACCCCCAAACGTGACAACAAGCCCAAGAAGCGCTCGAGGGAGTCTGAGGGCCACCCCAATGCACCTCCCACAAAGTTTGGTCCCGCTGGAGTCAACGGCGCCATTGCCGGTGACAGCGACGTCCCCCCTACTTCACGCATCCCTGGCGAGCCCGGAGAACCGCTAGCTAAACGATTTGCTGCCTTCAGGCTAAACGAGCGTCAACGGTCCCAAGGATCATGAGATGCGGCGACTCCTATCGGACGATGGACGGATTGCGATAACGACTGGTCTGATGATACCACGGAATGGATGGCAAGAAGGGCCGGGGTGCGATTGGTCTCAAGGCCAGATGAACCTTTTCTGATTTATGGTGCTGGGGAATCTTGAGTTTCAGTCACATGGCCGTGAATCGTTCTCAGGGCGGATGTGGCAATCAGGGTGTTAAGGCAGTGGGTGCATTTAGACGCGATAGGGAAGGCTCGAGTCTCTCAGGCGGATTGCTGCTACACGTTAGCTGCTTAGGCTCAATCACGTTGCCAGTGTCTTCGCCTCGCCATGTCTCGCAGTGTCTCTCCGTGTCTCGCGCTGTGTCATAGTGGTACTACTCGCATCCTTTGGACTGAACTTTTTTTTCCGTATCGACCTAACTACTCCAGGCTACCTACTTCGCAGACAGACAGACCATCCATCCCCCCCACCCGCCGCGACCCGCCCACTTCCGAACGCGGAAAGCAGTTCCAGCCAAACAAGGTCCGAAAAAGCCCATCGAAGAGGAAGAACACACATATCAACAGGGAGAGAAAAAAGACAACAACGGTAAAACAAGGGGAGGATAAAAACGCGAAACATCCTAGTTCGCCCGGTTCAAACGCCTAGAAAGGGGGGATATGAAGGGAAAGACCGCCATCGCCGTCCGAGGGCCCGGACTCGGGGGGCTGACATCTTTTAGGGGGGAAGTTGAGATTTTTTTTTTGAGCCCGTGGCTTTTTTTGGTCTAGATTTCTTATTTACAGCGGCTTGCCACCGATGAAGTCAGACCAGCGGCGGACCTCGGAGGGGATACCCTCGGGGCGGGGGAGCTTCTCGGCCATGCACTGGGCGAAGAGCATGGCGGTCTGGCGGTACGTTAGCACGGAGAAGGTCAAGTCAGGGGGTCGAAAGCGGGAGGGGGGTTGGCTTACCTTGGGCTCCATGAACAGGGGGACGCCAAAGTCGACGGCGTTGCGGCGCATGACGTAGTCGACGTCCATGACGGTCTTTCCGCGGGCGCGGGCGAGGTTGAAGACACCGCGGATGTCGTACTTCTTGAAGACCTCACGGAGGGCGCGCTTGTCCTCCTTGGGGAACTCGATGACCTCGACGTTGGCGCCGCCCTTGGCGGACGACTCGATGAAGCGCTTGACCTGCTCGTCGGCGGCGAAGAGCTTGTAGCCGAGGGGCGCGAGGTGGTCGACGACGGTGGTGAGCCAGGGCTCAGAGACCTCACCGCCGAAGAGGAGACCCTCGCCGGGCTCGGGCATGCGGAAGTTCATGGTGGACTGGAGGGAGGTCCAGTAGGCGTCAACGAGATCCTTGCCGAAGCAGGCAATCTCACCGGTCGAGGCCATCTCGACACCGAGGAAGGGATCGGCACCGGCAAGACGGGTCCAGGAGAACTGGGGCACCTTGGTCGCGAGGTAGTCACGCTTGACGGCCATGAGGTCGACGGGCTCGGGGACCTGCTGGCCGACGAGGGCCTTGGTGGCCACGTCGATGAAGTTGGTGCCGAGAACCTTGCTGACGAAGGGGAACGAACGGGAAGCACGGAGGTTGCACTCGATGACCTTGAGAGCGGCCTCGCCGCCGGCAGGGTCGTCAGCCTTGATGATCTGCATGTTGAAGGGGCCGGTGATGCGCCAGGCCTTGGCGACCTTCTCGGCGATCTCCTTGACGCGGTCCATGATGGACTGCTCGAGGTTGGCGGGGGGGAGGACGAGGGTGGCGTCACCAGAGTGGACACCAGCCTGCTCGACGTGCTCGCTGACGGCGTGGAGGATGAGCTTGCCGTCAGAGGCAACACCGTCGACGTCGATCTCCTGAGCGCCCTCGATGAACTTGGTGATGACAACGGGGTGGTCGGGGGAGACGTTGCTGGCAGCCTCGAGCTTGTCCTTGAGGTCCTCCTGGCTGCGGATGACAGTCATGGCAGCACCGGACAGAACGTAACTGGGACGGACGAGGACGGGGTAACCGACTTCGGTAGCGAAGTTCTCGGCCTCGGCGACGGAGGTCAGCTCCTTCCAGGCGGGCTGGTCAACACCGATGCTGTCAAGAATCTCAGAGAACTTCTGCCTGTCCTCGGCCTTGTCGATGTCCTTGGGGTCGGTTCCGAGAACATTGGCGCCGCCAGTCTCCTGGAGGCGGAGGGCGATGTTCTGGGGGAGCTGGCCGCCCACGGACACCACAACACCGGACGCCGACTCGAGCTCGTAAATGTCCATCACACGCTCGTAGCTCAGCTCCTCAAAGTAGAGCTTGTCGGCCGTGTCGAAATCAGTGCTGTACGTCTCGGGGTTGTACTTTGAAGGATGTTAGCTGTTACTCTGTCTATGATGGCAGTCAAGGGCTTAATGCTGAAAACATGGGGTCCTATGCTTGAGACAAAGTGTCCAATGCTCATGACACCGGCTTCCATGTCAGAGACATAAGGTTCTATGCTCGTGACAACGGCTTCTGTGCTCGAGACAAAGGCTTCTGTTCTCGAGACAAAAGCTTCTGTGCTCGAGACAAAGGCTTCCATGCTTGAGAAAGAGGGTTCTATGCAGGTACTTACGTTGATCATGATCGTCTTGTTTCCCATCTCACGAAGCGCTTGAGTAGCGCTCACAGCACACCAATCGAACTCCACAGAGCTACCAATGCGGTACACACCACTGCCGAGGATGATGGTGCCCTTGTCCTCGAAGGTGACATCGTGAGACGACGCGTTGTATGTGGTGTACAGATAGTTGGTGTCGGCGGGGAACTCGGCAGCCAGGGTGTCAATCTTCTTGACCCACGGGCGGATGCCGAAGCCCGTCCTGACGGCGCGGACCTCGTCCTCGGTGCTCTTGACAGCGTTACCGATCTGCCTGTCGGAGAAGCCGAGCTTCTTGGCCTTCATGACCTGGTCCTTGGTGAGGGCGCTCAGGCCGCCGGCCTCCTGCAGCTCGCGGGTCATGTTGACAATGTTCTCCAGCTTGTAGAGGAACCACTTGTCGATCTTGGTCAGGTCGTGGACCTTGTCGACGGAGTAGTCGTGGTGAAGCATGGCCTGGCCGACAGCCAACCAGCGACGGTCGGTGGGGTTCTGGAGCTCGAAGTCGAGGTCCTCGAAGAGGTCGCCCTGGAAGCCGGCGAACTTGGGGTCAACCTGGCGGATGGCCTTCTGGAAGGACTCCTCGAAGGTGCGGCCGATGGCCATGACCTCACCGACCGACTTCATGGCGCTGCCAATGTCACGCTTGACGTGCTGGAACTTGGACAAGTCCCATCGGGGAATCTTGGTGACGATGTAGTCGAGGGAAGGCTCGAAGTTGGCCGTCGTCGTCTTGGTGACCGCGTTGGGGAGCTCAGGCAGGGTGTGGCCGAGACCAATCTTGGCGGCGGTGTAGGCGAGGGGGTAGCCGGTGGCCTTGGAGGCGAGGGCAGAAGAACGCGAGAGACGGGCGTTGACCTCAATGACACGGTAGTCGAGACCGTCGGGCTGGAGCGCGTACTGGACGTTGCACTCGCCCACGACACCCAGATGCCTGACGATCTTGATGGCCGCGGAACGCAGCATGTGGTACTCCTCGTCGCTCAGCGTCTGACTCGGGGCCACGACGATCGAGTCACCAGTGTGGATACCGAGAGGGTCGAAGTTCTCCATGTTGCACACGGTGATGCAGTTGTTGTTCGCGTCGCGGACGACCTCGTACTCGACCTCCTTCCAGCCCTTCAGGGACTTCTCGACCAGGATCTGAGGGGACAGGGTCAAAGAGCGAGCGGCCATATTCCTGAGCTCCTCCTCGTTGTTGGCGAAGCCAGAACCCAGACCACCCAGGGCGTAGGCGGCACGGACGATGATGGGGTAGCCGACCTTCTCAGCGGCGTCGAGGGCCTCCTCGATGGTGCCGACAGCGATGGACTTGGCGATGGGGATGTCGATCTCGTCGAGGGCGCGGGCGAAGAGGTCGCGGTCCTCACTCGTCTCGAGGGTCTTGACGCTGGTTCCCAGAACCTTGACGCCGTACTTCTCGAAGAGGCCGAGGCGCTGCATCTCGACACCGAGGTTGAGCGCAGTCTGTCCACCGAAGGACAGGAAGATGCCGTCGGGCTTCTCCTTCTCGATAACGTAGGTGACATATTCGGCGGTGACGGGCAGGTAGTACACCTCGTCGGCGAGGGAGTGGTTGGTCTGGATGGTCGCGATGTTGGGGTTGATAAGAACCGAGGCGACGCCAGCCTCCTTGAGGGCCTTCAGAGCTTGCGAACCTTGATTGAGCGTGACATGTTAGTCTATGGGGATCCATTGAATTTTATCGTGACTCATGCCTCGAGGCGGACTCGACAGCACAAAACACCAGATATGGGGGGTCATCGCGAGAACGAACCTGAGTAGTCAAACTCGCCGGCCTGTCCGATGGCCAGGCCACCACTTCCGATGACGAGGACCTTCTTCACGTCGACAATCTCCCTGGGCTTGACGACACCGCTCTCGAGGTAGGCCTTGGGGTTGGGGGCCTGCTGCGTGACGTTCAGGCGCATGGCGGTGGACTGGAAGAGGCGCTTCTGGTTGAGCCTGGCCTGAGCAAGCTGTGACTGAGCAGGCGCAAAGCTCTTGGAGGTGGCGGCCAGACTGGTGAAGCTGCGGACGGGGAGAGCGACTCGTCGACCATGTCGGAGGACCGCCGGAGCTCGCCCGGCCAGGGAACGAGACATGGCCGACGGCATTGCGATTCTGGTCCAGACAGACGTCACAGGCGCTAGAATCCGGGTGGTAGAGTGAGCGATCTGAAGCCCAAAGCCAATTGAGGGATTGCTGGACCGGAAGGCAATGATGTGTTGCGCCGCGACAAGAAGGTTTGTGACTCCTTCAGAAGAGAAGTTGGGGGATCGTTGTGGAGGGATTGGATCGGACGTCTCGACCGACGGGGGAGCTCAGACAAAGACAAGGACGTAGACTCACCCAAATGGCGGTCCCAGTGAGTAACAGATAAGATAAGGAAATTTTTCCTGGGTGGAAGTGATTAGGGTGCCGGGGTCGGAGGCTGGGGCACCCGAAACGGTAGATGATCCCCTGCAGGCCCCCTGGAAGTCCCCTACCGCCTGGTGAACGCTACAGGGGTCTGCCTCTGTCGCAGGTTGCCAGTGCCACTTCTCTGACTGCGATGACTGGTAGCGCCAGCCAAGCCACCTCTTTGAAAGTGACTCAACGCCCAGCATCGTATTTTTTCTATCTCTAATTTTCCACTGCCACGGTCAATTACATAGGTGGGCTGCAAAAAGAACAATTGCTCTCCATCGCTGTCGAGGGATCAGTTTGTGTCTCTGATTCGAATCACGGTGAAAATGCGGTCAGGCTCCTATCTCGGAGACCGAGCACCTGCAGTGCCCCGCCACTCGGCAGCTGCCCCTCCATTAAGCACCACACACAGCACCGAATGCACTCAATTGTTCGGCGTGCCATTGGCCAATGGGTCACCTCCAGCATGTAGATCACGATCTGATTTCACACCTGAATGCACACCGATCACACCCAATGTCTAATGTCCTGGTATTTTCCCCTTGCCACACATCATCGCTCCCCACCGGTTTCATACAATCATCATATGCTCGTCTACATCCTCTAGTTCTTCTCCAGCCTGACCGCCGCGTTCCTCTCGATGAAGTTGAGGTCCACCTTGTGGCCTAGCAGCTCACGAATGTTGGAGATGCCGTACTTGATCATGGTTGGCCTCTCCAGACTCAGACCCCAGCCGTACACCCGCATGTCCTTCGGCAGGCCCATCGCCTCGAGCATCTCCGGTCGGAACATGCCACTGTTACCAATCTCGACCAGCTTGTTGAGGCCCTTGTGGAAGCTGAAGATCTCCATGCTCGGCTCCGTGTACGGGTTGTACGCCGGCTTGAACTTGAGATCCGTGATGCCCATCTTGTTGAAGAAGATCTCCATGAACTCCATGAGGCCACCCAGCGTCAGGCCGTAGTCAGCAATGACACCCTCGACCTGGTGGAACTCGGCCAAGTGCGTGGCGTCGACGCTCTCGTTGCGGAACACCCTGTCGATGGAGAAGTACCGCGCGGGGGGCGGCCGGCCGTCGGGCCCCTTCATGCCCGCCAGCTTGTGCAGCATCGCCGTGGAGACGGAGGTCGTGTGCGTACGGAGGACGAGCTTCAGCGACTCATCCGCCTCCCAGGGGTAGCGGTAGCCTATTGAGCCGTACTTGCCGTCCTGGTGCACCTGCTTCACGTTCTCCCAGTACGTCTCGTAGTCCTTCTCGTCGTCCTTCGACTCCGGGCCGGGTCGGCCGGCGACCTTGGGGTCCGAGATGTAGAAGGTGTCCTGGAGGTCACGGGCGGGGTGCTGCTGGGGCACGAAGAGGGCATCGAAGTTCCAGAAGCCGGACTCGACGTACTTGTTGGTCGGCATCTCCTCGAAGCCCATCTCGAAGAAGATCTGGCGGAACTCGTGACGGACCTTGTTCAGGGGGTGCAGGGCGCCTGCGTTCTGGACCGCGCCGAGGGCCTTGAAGTTGTACGGCTTGAAGTCGGCCGTCTTCCAGGCGCCCGAGGCGATCATGTCGGCAGTCAGATCCGTCTCCTCCTTCTTGATCTCGAGGGCAAACTCGGCGGCCTTGGTGATCTTGAAGCTGATGACCTTTTGTGTCTTCACAAGCTTGCGCTTCTTGAGCGCGGTGATGATCTTCGCATCGTGGGTTTTTGTCTCCTGAATCTTCTTGAGCTGCTCTCGCGTAACATCCTGGATCGAGTCGGTCTGTTTGTGACGGTTAGCGGGGTGGTCTTGGGATTCAAGCAGCAACATGAGACCTACAGCAGCAACCAGCTTGCCATCCTTGCTCTTGGAAATCCACTTCTCCTGGAAAGCCTTGCCCTGGCCGTTCTTGGTCACGGCCTTGTCACCAATGGCCTTCTCAAGGTCGACCACGCTCAGGCCGTCGACAGCTTGACGAAGAGCCTCGAAGACGCGGGCCTCGTGACTGCCATGCTCAACGAACTGCTGGCCTTCGGGTTCCAAAGTAGCCTGCTCTCTCTCGATGGTCTCGTAAGACACCATAGACCGGCTTGCCAGACGGTCAAGTGCGGCCTTGATGTCGGCGAAGGGCGACTCGGGGAACGACTCGGCAGACAGGATGGGGTCCTTCTGGGACAGCGCCAGCAGAATGCGGGTCGCCAGATCCCCCGAGGGAACGGTGCTGCTTGTCGTCATGGCGAATATCGGGATTTGAGGGTATCGAGGGGTGAAGTGTTGCACTGTGTTGAGCTGCGACTTGCAACCTACGGCTTGAGTCACCGACGTGGTCTCGGCAGAAATAATTATGGCGCCCCCAAATGGCGGGGCACTCGAGGCGGGCAGCACACCTCCAGTGATCGGGGGCGGTGGGTGGCAGGCGGGCTGGTTGGCGCCTAGGCCCCGCCAGAGGTCCCTCCGTATTTTCGTTTCTCCAGCTTCCGGCACACGCTGATGACAGGGTGGAGCCTTCACATGGTCCAGGCGTTTGGGTCTCTCCAGGACACGCGAATGGCGTCACTTGGTGCTGTTAGAATCCCTGTACGCCTTACGCCAGGGCCATCAGACAAACGACGAAAGGCTTGCGTTCTTGCACGCGCCCCTGCATCACCCCACACCCTCTTCCGCTCGACTGCGCGGAGCCATGTCATCCCGTCTTCCTTTTGCGACCCCATGAGATGACCGAGCTATGAACAATGCTTCTCCGCCGACTTCGCCGGCGCCCCGATCGAGCTCGACTCCCAACCTGCGCGACGAGAGCCGCATTCCTGACGGCCCTTCCACCTCGCGACGCGACAATGACCTTGGCACGCGGTCCTCTCGGCGGCGACGGCGGCGAAAGACCATCAAGCCCGACGCTGGGCTCGTCAAGAAGTTCGACTTCATGACGCAGCTGCTGAAGAACCTGGACATGCTCGTCTATGCCGAGCTTGCCACACAGTATTACATGGAGTATGTCTTGTCCTGTTGTCCACCACCCACTTGAATATGGCTGACCACACATCCAGATGCTCCGCCGTACGCTTCTTCTTGCGAGCATGGTGCCAGCAAAACTTCCTCAGCCCGAAGCCCGACGACTGGCCTATACCCCTACCTGCGATCCAGGCACAGATTCTGTCCGTCTTCTTCCCAGCGCTCTTATGTGTTCTGGCACATTTACTAGAGTCTCTGCCCACGGCGGGAGAAACATCGCGAGGCTATCTCCACGGCGGCATGATTGTGGACTTTATCGGGCAGAAACCGCCGTCGACGAGGTTAACGCTGCTCGCACTGGATTTGGTGATATTGGCAATCCAGGGGCTGATGCTTGCGGCTCATGTCGAAAGAGAGAGGCTTCGACTTATTACTCGGCCAAAGCGATCACGGCTCGTCACAGCGCTATCAGAAGACCTCGGGGCCGCGGACTTGATTCCTGGGTCCCGTGAAAACGACACCCACGAACAGCATACAGTGCCAAGTGTCACGGGGGCGGCGACAGAAGGAAACGAGGGCATAGAGATGCAGTCATTCAGGAGAACCGACAGCCAGACGTCTGGCGCGGGTGTTGAGGAGCAGCGACCCTTCCTCGCCGACACACCAGCCGCCCCGCCGACCAGGAGAATCGCATTGATAGATGTGATGAATTCGGGGAACGGCATGCTGCGAGACTTGGACGTCTTCCACACGATACGAAACTCTACACCAGACTTTTGGGCAACCGTGGGCCACGCGCTTCAGTCGATAGGGTACCAGGCAACCCTGGCTAGAATTGCGAGCAGAGCAAGAACGCTGGCATTCGGGAGCAATCAGGCACAGAGATAGCGGCAGTCCATACACTCATGCAGCATTTGCATCAAATGAAACGCTTGAATTCTTACAGTTGGTATCTCATGCTACCTTGCGTCCGACATTGCCCACGCCGCTACCCTTCACCGACACTACGATATCGTCCGTGTCGTCCTCGTTGACGTCTCGCAGACCCCAGCTGCTCGCGCCAAACGTCCGCAAGTCTCGCGCCAGCCCGACAATCTCCTCGGTGCCTACCACGTCCTTTCCTATCCTCAGCCTGCCGACGTCCTCGGATCCCATGGCCATCAGGGTCAGGACGGTGCTCGCCGACACCCTGCTCACGCAGCCGCCCTGCGCAATCGTCTCCAACAGCTGGTACGCGCACTTCTTGCCAATGTCCTCGGGCACCACGCCGCCCGTGGGCGGCGCGACCAGATCAGCGGAGTAGATGACGCCCACGGAGCTCGACTCAGCCACGAGACTGAGACCGAAGCCGATGCCCGTCCGCGTCTTGGTCTTGTCCGCCCCCGGGATGAGCGGCGCCTGGTCGTACTGGGCGGCGATGTGAATGTCGGATACGAGGGGGTTCAGGACCTCCCGCGCGGCGTGGATCAGCCTGCTGTTGTTCGAGGCCGAGACGCCGGTGCAGTAGGCGACGCCGCGTATCCTCTTTATCCTGCCGGGGCTCCTGTTGAGATGGAGGGTCTTGGGCAGCCGGACCTGGCTCGCGAAGCGCAGCTCGACGATGCCGCCTCCGCCGCGGCCGCCCTTGCCGGCGCATGACCTCTGCAGGACGCGCAGCTCGATGCGCGCGGGGGGGATGCCGAAGAGGCCGAAGAGCGGCAGGATGGCGGTGCGGAAGGAGTCGACCGAGATGTCGCCCGTCTGGGTCGCGGATGTGATGACGCCGGGGCCGGAGATCCTGATGTTCATGTGTGCTTTCGAGAAGGGCGCGAGGAGGCAGATGGGCAGGAGGAAGTACGTGATGCCCCTGTTGTTGTTGGCGGGGAGGGTGTGCTCGATGACATCGCCGTCCGTGGCGCCGAAGCCGGCTATCGTGCCGGTGATGAGGCCCGGGTGGTAAGTGATGGTGGTACCGGTGTATGAGATCTGCAGCGAGCTGCCGTTGGTGACGGCCTCGAGCAGGCGGAGGAACGAGACCTCATGCGGGGCGAGACCAGGATGCGTTGGTGATGAGCTGCGAATCTTGGAGATGTGGATGGGGCGGCCGGTCAGGGTGGACAGGATCAGGCGCTGGGTGAAGGCCCGGTGGCCGGTGAAGCGGAGGAAATCTGGGGTGGACGACATGGTGGGCGTCGCGGGCTTGTGTCGACAAGCGGGCGTATCTCTCGGTCGGAGGTCGGAGGTTCGAGGCTCGAGTGCTCGAGACGGCGATAGTTCAATGGGAGGAGAAAATAATCTTTTTCTGCCGCGGCGCAACTGTCGAGGTCTCGGGAGAGAAGGCGGTCGGACTTTTCAGTGGGGGTTTCTCTGCGTGGCGATAAGATAGGGGGCGCGATAAGATTATGACCCCAACTTCCGCGTCGCGCGTTGTCTGTCGTCAGGGCAGGGTCCATCTAAAAATCTCTGGATGGCTTCAGCTATTGACTTTCCCACCCCTCTCCTCCTGAGCAAGACCTGATGCGAGCTGTTGCGTGGCGCTCATGTCTCAACGTACTCTTTTTCGCGACCTGCAATGTCGGAACAACTTTGTTTGCCAGTCATGTCTCTCGACATTGGGGAAACCCGCTCCATTAGCGTGGCAGACTCGACAGAATAGCTCCCAAGCTGCCCAGCGCCTCCGAACACAGACCAAGGGACGCCGCAACCCCCGAGCTTCAGCACGATCTCAAGCGCAGACGCCTTTCTCGCTACCTCTCAATAAAGATGGCCACAATATGGACTCGGGAGGTGCTGCTGCTGCCCTGTTGAAACAACTTCTGAATAAGGAGAAGGGGTCCACCATGCGATTCTTCGACAAGGACGAGAGGGGGGCCATCACCGAACTCCCAAACGATGATGCTTTTTCCGACTCGCTCAACGGAAAGGGGGAGCTGGAACAGGAATTCAAGCTGAACCTCGGCTCCGACATGCGACAGCTCCTGGGCGCACTGAAGGAGGATGGAAGTCTGAAGAGACTTGGCATCGAAGATACGGACGCGGTGGCCAGGGATCTTGAGGCCCAGCTGGGAGATCTCGACAACCCCGAAGGCTTGGGCGAACGGTTTGACGAAGTCATCAAGGAGCTGGAGGAGAAGATTGAAGCGCAAGGCCATGTCATGGATCGCCTCACCAACCTCGAGGACGACGACTTTGAGAACGATTTCGAATTCCTAGACCAGCCCATCGCGAAAGCCAAGAAAAGCCGCCCGGTTCCTCAGATCCCCACGGACATGTGGACATACAACCAGAGAAGAAGGCTCAGCCGCCTCAACGCCATCCTCGAACGAGTGGACAAGGAGCTTCGACTGAGGGAGGAGATCACGGCGAAGACGGTCCAGTCAGTCTGGAAAGCATACAACTTGGCCAGGCAGACTCTTGCCAAAGGATGGGCCAATGTCCCCCTGGACGTGTGGGACCTGCTCTGGAACATTCTGTCGGTGGACGAGACGATCAACCCGAACCGGTTCGCTTACCTCTCGCTTCTGGCTCGGGACATGAGCGAAGCGAAGGTTGCGCTGAACCCTTCACAACAACTCATCACCATGGAGGCCCTCTTTGTTGATGGCTTCGAGGCGAAAGCGATCGACAACTGGAAGAGGTGCATGGCTACACTCGGCGACAGCGGATCAGAGACGTTTCAGGAGTTCTGGGAGCTGGGCGTCCGCATGTCTTGCCAGGCGGAGGATCTCGTGCAGGCGGAGAGGGCGATCAACAAGCTCATTGAGCGGCAGCTCGACCCCCGAATCCTCATGCCTTATATCCGGGTATGCGCAGCCCAGCCGACAGATGCAATGCAAGAGAAGGCATGGGACGCCTACCGACGCATGAGGGATCTCCTTGGGGAGTCGATGGGACTGGAGGACTACGATCAGGTCATCGCTTTTTTCCTGACCACCAACCAGACTGAGCGTGCTCTGTTCGCGTTTGTGGACATGATGACCTCGGGAACTGTCGATCTCAGAGGGGTCGCACAGCTTCCTTCCAGCATCGGCAACAAGTTCTTCTTTGGCAAGTGGCTCAAACGGCTCATCGGCGCTGGCGACCTGGAGGGAGCCCACAGCGTGTTCACGTTCATGTGTTCCCGGGGCATCCAGCCTGCAAGCATTCAAATCAATGGCCTGATCGGTGCTTGGCAGAGGAGTGGCGGTGCTGAGGACCTCCAGAAAGCTGACAAGCTTGCCTGGGACATGGTCAAGGCACGCATCCGCTTCGTCCACGCACGAAGGCGGCTCTCGGGGCTGGAGGGCGCAGCGTACACAAAGGCCTCGAAAACGACAAGCATTCACGAGCCGGATCCCGTGCCCAAGGCGACTCTGGAGACATTCTCGCTGTTGGCGGAGAACTACCGGGTGCGCAGGCTGCAGAAGCCCATGGAGGACCTGTGGGACGCTTTCAGGGAAGCCGAGATCAGCCCGGACGCTTTCATGCTGAACCAGCTGATGGAGTCTCACTCGCAATTCGGCAACATCGAGGAGGCACAGGAACTGTACCGGTCCCTTGTGCACGAGCGCAACGTCAAGCCAGACCCGTACACGTTCATGGCCCTGTGGAAGATGATTGGTGTCAACAGGCTCCAGATCATCTCAGAGGAACGAGCTGCCGATGAAATCAGGCTCACGAGGGAGACGTTCGCAGAAACGATCAGCTTCTCGCACGTCTTCAATGGACAGAGCCTCGATGGCCAGCTCGCGCGCAAGATCCTGCACACCTTCCGCCGTCTGAAGGACTTCGTCGGCATCATCGTTGCTCTGCGGGCACTCAGGGCCGTTTTTGGCTACGTTCCCCCAGAGGTGCTGGGTTTGGAGATGGTCATCGGCACCACAAACCTGGCGTGGGACACGGCGACAGCGAGGCAGAAGCTCCGGCTCACGAAACGCAAGATCGACAAGTGGGTGGAGGACAGGCAGAAGCGGCTGGGCAGGCCGTCGAGGACGCTGGACCAGATGTCGCCGGAAGAGCGCGGCCAGGAGATGCTGGAGTACCTGGAGAACGAGTTCCTGCCTCTGACGCCAAACGTCGAGGCCGATCTCGGGGAAGCTGCCCGCGAGATGGGCGTGTACGATATTGTAAAGGATTACTAGGCCCAAGGGGGCAGAGCCCCGGCCCACCTGTACCATCTCCAAGATATATACCATACTCAGCATATAGAGAACAGCGAAAGGCACTGCGAGGAGCAGTGCCGTGTAATTGAATAACGAGGCGCCAACGCTGCGAGCGCTGTTGCCGTCTAATCGTGGTCTTCCTCTGTCAGTCCCGGACATCCCTCCATAGTCTCGTCGGGGTATCTGAACTTGCACCAGAAGCAGTAGTGATACTCCTCCCTCATGTATGCCACCAGCTGCTTCAGCTGCTCCTGGGGCTCGAGGATCTTGAACTCATCCAGCTCAGGGTCCTCCTCGTCGAGGTCGTCCGCCGCCTCGTAGACCGTCTGCTTGCCCTTGCCCAGCGCCCTCTTGTCGTCCTCGTCCTCGTCTTCGTCCTCGTACGTCGGCAGTCGCGAGAGGCTCTGCTCGAGGTCGTGGCGCATCCTGCGATCCCTCTCCTTCTCCTCGCGCTGCCTCGCCAGCCCGCGCCACAGCACGTTGACGCCCTTGAGCGGCCTCGCCTTGATCTTGCGCTTCTTCCCGTCCTCCTGCACCTCGGCCTCGGCCTCCTCCGCCATGCCCTCCAGGACCCTCTGCGCGCTGGCCACCATCCTCTCCACGCGCTCCGCCTCCCTCTCCCGCGCGATCCGGTCGCGGTACTCCCCCGGCTCCTCGACCTTGACCCGCTTCCTCGCCTGCTCCTCCTCCGCCTCCTCCAGCTCCCTCATCTTCTTCCTCTTCTCGCTCTCCATGCCGATGCCCCCGCGGTCCTCCTTGATGCTGATGGCGATGGGCTCCCGCCTCGCGCCCTCAGCGCCGGCGCCGCGGTCGCCCTGCGCGCCCAGCGCCCCGCCGGGCCGGAATCCCATGCGCGCCATCATGGCGAGGCCCTTGCTCCCCTGGTGGGCGGGGGCGTCGAGCATGGAGGTGCTGAGGGCGGCGTCGCGGCGGGCCTCGGCCTCGGCGGCCAATTCGGCCTTAGATTTTTGGCGCGCGCGGGCCTCAGACTGGCGCTGTTGGTCTTTGCGGCGCTGGAGGGAGGTGACGGGGGGTTTCGCTGCGGGGGCCTCGGGGATGGCCATGGACATGTAGTCTTCTTCTGAGTCGGACATTTTCCCTGTCCTCTTCTTCCTTTTTCTTGCTGAGGGGCGACCTTGATCAGGCTGCTGCTTATTTTGAGGGTTCGGCCCAGGTATCGGATGTGAGATGTGTTGGGGAGGGTGAGTTGGTGGTGGTTGATGTGAGCGAGGGAGGTGCAAGTGCGAGTGAGGACTCTCAGGCGCAACTCATCAGAGTTTGGTGCAGGCACAGTGCAGTGACGTTGGGTGGGGCCGGCTGTGGGGCCGTGTTCACCTAGCGCCCGGCCCCGGACGGCATCTCTTGCCTCAGCTCAGGCCTGAGTATGACCTCTACTGCAAGGCCTACAATTCAATTCCAAGAATTCTAGATTGACGATTAAATATGAGAAAGTATTTAGACGTCAGGGCAATTCGACTCTTGATCTGGCCATGGTGGTACCGGTAAGCCAGGCGATGCTCAAACGCCTGACCCTCGCCTTGATCGACAACATCACAGAAGCATCAGGGAAGCGTAGTGTAAACAATCTGAAGGCATTTTTTAGAATGGCTCGCGCTGCAAGCCATCACCCAAGACCTAAAATAATACTAGGGGTATAAACGACCGTGGGTCAAACACCAAATGATAACCCTCCCCCCGCCGCAGAGCCACCAGGCCCGCACTATTTGAACGCCAGCTTGCCAACCCGAAAGCATCGCTACCAAACCGATCCAGCCGAACAAATTAAAAGACCCTCGCGTCATGTATACCGACGAGGTAGTCCAAAAGGGGAGACTATCGACCATCCACCTACCCTGCATCACACCCGCCCAGGCGTCCTCGGCACGAAGGGCTTCCCCCTCCTCACGTCCCCCAGCTCCGCCTCCTCCATCAAGTCCGTGAACGTCGTCGCCGACGTGTTCCGCTTCGCCCGCGGCGGCGCCAGGCCCCCGGACCGCGCGCTGCCCACCGTGCCCGGGTCGGCGAAAATGTTGATGCACTCGCCGCTCGGCTGCCGCTGCAGCCGCGGCGTGACGGGGTCCGTCGGCGTCGTGGCCTGCACGGCAGCGGCGTGGGCAGCGGGCCCGCGGGACCAGGCGTTGTTGATCGTCGGCTTCTGCTGGTTGCGCATGGTGCGGATGGGCGGGATGTTGAGGTGCGCCGCGTGGCCTGCCGTCGTCATGGTCGCGTTGGAGAGGGTGCGAGCCGGGATGCGGGGCGGGGAGCGGGGGTTCGAGACGATGACTGTCGAGCCGCTCGGGGAGTACGAGTCGCGGCGGAAGAGCGAGCTGAGGCGCTGCGAGGCTCGCGTCGTGGACGGCGTCTTGAGGATGAAGTCTGTGCGGAGGGCCGAGGCGTCGTTGGGGATGGGCTCCGAGATGATGTTGCCGAAGGACGAGGTCGACGACGAGGCGCGGCAGAGCGCCGGGTGTTTCTTGTCGGATGAGAAGGGGCGCGACGAGTCACCGCTGCTGCTACTCTTGCGGCGGCGCCGCCGGGAGAGACACATGAAGACACCGACCGCGACGCCGATGAGGACGAGCACGCCGCCGAGGACGCCGACCACCACCGCTGCCGTCGGGAAGGGAGCCTTGTCGTCCGCGGGATCGTCCTGCTGCTCTTCGGCGCCAGCAGTGGGTGTCGTGGCAGACGACGTCGCAGCAGTGGATTCGGCAGTGGAGGTGACGATGCTCGGCGAGGGGAGCGTTGAGGTCGGCGCTACCGTTGTCGATGAGATCTCAGAAGCCGGTCGTTCTGACGGCCTCTCGGACTGGTCCTCGTCCATGTCGCACTGGCCATCGCTGTTGCAGGTGAAGCCGAACGGGCAGCAGTTGTCGCCGCACTTTGGAAGTTCCCCTCGGAGTGCCGTTGTCTTCAGAGGCGCGTTCGGAAAATCGGCAGGGTTCTGCGCGGCGACATTGCACTGGATCGGCATGATTCTATTGCAGGTCGGCTCTGGGCAGCAGAGGACCGTCGAGCCACCGGCTAGATAGATGCAGGTGTCTCCCGTCTTGCAGCAGAGGCCGTCATCCACGCCGCTGCTGCACTGGAAGAGGTTCTCGCCGCGGCAGACTGCTTCATCGTCGCGCTGGAAGATGGAGGGAATAGAAGCGGCCCTAGCGCAGGCCAGCGATGCCGCAAGCACAAGTGCCCGCGTTCGTATCCTTGACATGACCAAGACTGATGGAGTAGATGTGGTTTTGAGGTTTGATGAGAGACGATGTCTCTGGCGTTAAAGAGATTTCGAAATTGTCGTCGTGTGTAGCGTGTATGTTGGGTCAGGCGTCAGATTCGAAGTGATTCAGATGACAGGAGCAGAGTCACGAAGCAAAGAGATAGGCCGCGAAGAGCACAGAAAAGTGTGCGCGGAAGCAAACAAGAGTACAAGTGTGCCAGAACAGGAAAGATGTTCGCCCACTGTCGTCGATACAAGGGCCTTGTTCGTGAAGATCAAAAGAAGAGAGCTGTCTCATCAGCGCGACTGACTGCACAGGCGGGCTGGTGTCAGAACAAAAGGGAAACCGAAGCAGCCGCGGCGCTTGCCTAGCGCGATCAAAGAGCCATCGGATGACGATGAGCTTCGTCTCGGGCCACGCGACAGGCGATAGCCTCAAATTCTGATATCATCGGGCAGCCAGTCGCTCGACCAGCGCCCAGCCCACACACCTAGCCCCCAGGCTCCAAGCTTCAGGCTTCAGGGCTCGAGCGAGAGAGGCATCCGATGAGTGCCGTCTTTGCCTATGGTCTGACGGCTCGGAAACGGCGGCGGCTCTTGCAGACGCAGGGCTCGATCGAAAGGGTTGCAGGTCAGGCCCGCTGACGGCCAACCAAGGACCACGTCGGCGGCAGCGTGGGATCTTGGGGGCAGAAGGAGAGACCGGCACGACTGGCTGGCAGGGCACCCACTTCGGGGGCCGAAGCAAGCAGGACGACGACAGCCAAGTCTCATCTTGGATCATCGAGAATCATGGGTCCTTCGGGTTCCAAATCGGCTCATGACTGAGCACGGCATAGCAAGCCCATCGTACTCGTGAGGCCTCTGGGCAGCGGCACGCGATCGGAGGACGAGGCAGTGCAGGTCTGGGAGGGTCTTGGGTTCCAGGAAATGAGAGGGTATCATGAAGCGCTGGGCTCGCTACGACCACCACCAGGCGGGCCGTTCTTGTGGCCACTTTGAGACTGCGAGGTAGGCAGACGGATGAATGGCTGAAAGACTCCGGTGGGGAGTCACGGGGGGGTGGGCGTTTCGGTTGTTCAAAGGAGGTTGTTTTTGGTTGCTCTTCTCTGGTTGTGAGGCAAGTCGAGGCGTGTAGCCGCGCAGTCGAAACGCGCGCGCTTGATTCGTTGAGGACGCCCGAATTAGATGCGCCCCGCTTTTGCCGGTGTCGCTTGCCGGCGAGGTGGGGCTGTGCCGGCACGAAACCCCGAAGATGTTCCGTTGGTGCCTGATGAGGCAGCCAGCCAAGGGAAGCACTCACCTGACCTGACAAGCCTCGGCTGAAGCCACACCGCTCGCCTCGCCCAGCCACACGACCTCAACCTCGAGAGCACGCAATAGGTCCGCCAAGCTGGCCCCAGAGTCACAAGACCGCCTCTCAGTTCACCGCAACCACAGGATTTTAGGTAGGGAGGAGGAATGCCATTTCACTCAACGCACGCCCTCCCGGACAGTATACCTCCAGCCCGCCCCGAAGTCGACCCCCGAAAGACAAAGCGACCGCCCCCGGGCCTTGGTAATTCCACCCAGCGGACAAATCGCATCGCCCAACGGCCCCCTGCACACCCCGAACAAGGGCATTGTTCGACAGGGTCCTCGGGCCACTGTGTAACATACGCAACGGCATTCGCTGGCCCCCAACCGGCCTAGAGCCCTAGTCCCGACGCTTGCCTCCCGACGATCCCCTGGACCTGGATTCACGTGGACCTTCGCCGCCAGCGAGCCCGAGCATGAGAAGCCTCACGCGCAAGGGTACGATTGACGGCCTGCCTGGTTTTTTGGTGTTTCTTGGGCCGTGAGGCATTATCACGGGGCGTGTGAGTCTTCGTTCACCCCGGGACTGGGCGGCGGTGAGGCCCTCATAGGCCGATTCGAGGGGCTACGACCCGTGGTCGAATGGGGAGTCACAATGCGTTGGCGACCTCTGGGGGAGGCGAATGCTGGGCTGATTGATACGCGTTCGAGGCGTTCACGGGCGAGAAACCCTGATTTCAGTCCTCGCAGGGGTGGTCCTGGTGCTCTCATTTGCTCGTCGACGGGCCGGAGCCGAGTACCCACGGCGGGCCGTCGTTCGCTCGGGGGCGAGCCCACGCTCGCCACAAAGGACACAGGACAGTCGCGTCTTGAAGATGGAGTCAACTTGACTTTCTGGCTAGTGATCGGGGTCTAGCGTTGACTCACTGGTCGCAGAGGATTTGGCTTTGGATGTTGTGGGTTCACTCACACGCACAGCGATCGAGTAGCATCTTCGAGTGGAGAATCCACCGTCACCTTGAGCATGCTTCAACTTGTTGTAGATTCGCTGTTGTCACACGGTAGATGGGAAAGCCCACTGGACATGCGTAGTAATGTGTGGTCTGGCGGGCTGGATGAGGCACCACACCGGATCACGACGACTAACACGGTCCTTAGACTCCTAGGGAGGCCTACCATCGACTACCAAAACACCAAAGCTCTTTCTCACGTGGCAAAGTACGCTCTAGGAACTAGAAACCACCATCAAAGCAAAGCAGACAAGCAAGGTATGGTTGAACTAATTGGGTATTCCTATCTGCTTCCTAAAAAGCCCACCCAAATCCACTGGGGATCTACCCTCAAGCTAGCAGCAAGAACATCCCATCCAGCGGTTCCACTCGTCCAAGCCTCATCATCCTATTCTCCCAACGCCCTCCCAAAACCCATGCCCCTTGCCCAGAAATGTTCCAGCGCCCGTGCCCATGCAATGGTATCCAGCGAACGTAGCCCCTAAGAGGGAGAAAGAAGAGTTGTCAATCAGTCCGCCTCGTCCCGCATACCGCATGTTCATCCAGTTCGTCTCCCATCCGTCATCCGTCCGTCCATCGCCACGGCAGCCTAGCCCAGCTGCCCCGTGGTGCCCCCCAAAGGGGATTGTGAAGAAGTAGGTAGTAGTAGTGGTGAGTAGGTTTGTGTCCGAAAAAAAAGTTGAAAAATGATCCAAGTGTCGCTAGTCGTTTCTCTTGCCTCGCGGCATCCTCTATAAAACCTCCAGTGTGCGTTGTCAATCGACGGCGCCCCTCTCTTCAAAGAGAGGGGTGTTCCAGCCGCGTCAGTGTAATAATGGAATGTGGGTTTGTGTCAAACAAGTAACAAAGTAAAACGTATAAGGGTTCCAGCGGAAGACATCGCGGCGGCACACGATGCAGATTTCAGGGACGAAGGGGGGGACTCCGGCCGATCAGCGCAGCTAGATCAGCAAAAAGTCCCACCCCTTCATCTGCATGACATCCCGCCAGTGGATGTACGGTACCGTCTCGGTCGACGCGCTGGACCCGGGGCTGCCGGCGGCGCTGAGGCTGGGGCTGAGCTTGATGGTGCTCGTCTGGTACCAGACCTCGCGCAGCAGCGAGGCGACGCGGCCGAAGGAGCCAATGACGGCGAGGTCGCCGAGCTCGGCGACGCGGTCCTCGAAGAAGTGGCGGAACGAGCTGTCGGGCAGGCTGACGGAGCCGCCGACGAGGTAGATCCAGACGAGGCTGCGGTCGAAGCCAGCGGGGCCGGCGGGGATGTGCTGCAGGACCGTCGTCAGCTTCTCGACGAGGCCGACGCATGACGGCTGAGCGGGGTTGAAGCCGGGTACGAGGCTGCAGAGGTAGATGCGGGCCGCCAGGCGGAAGGCGGTCGTCAGGTTGCGGGAGAGCTGCTTGGGGGAGAGGGTGCCGGTGGCGTTGAAGGGCAGCTTGGGGGTGGTGTCGCCAACCTCCGTGAGGCCGATCTGCTCGCCGAGGGCGTGCACGTGCTGGCAGAGGGTGATGTCGTCCATACCCTCGCGCTTGAGGGCCTCGAGGCAGGCAATCTCCGAGATGAGGTACATGACGCGATCCTCGCAGCCCATAAGCTCGCGAAGGCCGAGGCTGGGGTTGGTAGGCGACAGGTGCTTCTCGCGATAGGTGTGGGCGAAGGTCGGTGCCTGACCCTGCATGGTAGCGCCGAGGATGTCAATCCAGGCCGTCAGGGTCATGTTGAAGGGAGTCTGGACGGGGGTCTCGTCAGACACCAGGCGCGGCAGGTCAAGCTTCTGCACTAGGCTGATGGCGGCCTGGAAGTGCTGATGCCATGGAATGTCGGGGAGGGCATCGTCGAAGCGGCCGACGACACACTGGAAGAAGATGAGGCCAAGCGCCGCCTCGAGGATCTGCTGGTGGTTCTCGTCCCGGTTGAGGGCCTCGCACAGCGCCGAGATGGTCGCATAGCGATGGCGCATGATATCGTGGTCAATCTCCTCAGCCGGCAGGTTCATCGTCGCCTTGTAGTGCTGGGCGGCGATGCTGAGGCAGCAGTGCAGATAACCTTGGTTGTTTTGCAGGGCTGGGAGGATGAGGTCCGAGCCGACCGAGCCGTGCTGGTTCGACTCGAGAATGGGGAAAATGGTGGGCAGGACGAACTGAATGAAGTGGTCAAGCAGGCGCTGGTCGTTCTCGTCAAGCTCAATAGCAACTTGCCTGTTGGGCATGGACGGGCCGTGGGAGAAGTCGAAGAAGTTGAGGTTGAGAGTCTCTTCGCTGAGCGACTCCTTGCGCTCCGAGTACACCTGCTCGGTCCACTCACCACCCTCGAGAGGGACAGACGAGGGCAGAATGGTGCCGGGCGGCGGGGGGGTGTGGAAGGTGCTGAAGGTGGAGATGTGCGACTCCCGGAGGGTGGGCACGTCGTTCATGTACACCTGCCTTTCTGTCTTGACATCGACTTCATAGGGCGAGGGGAAGGCGCCGAACATGAAGTCCTGGTGCATCTGGGGGTGGAAGCCATACTCAGACCCCAGGGTTGGTGGGCTGTTGAAATTGAAAGGGTTGGAAAAGTGCGAGTCGATGGAGGCAGATCGCGTGCGGTCGAGGGGGTCGGAGAAGGTGGCAGACGTGGGCAGCGAGTGCGACAGGCCGGGCGGCGAGTTGACGGAGGTCTGGATGGTGTGCGATGCCTTCTCCGAGAGCTTCTTGCGCTTGATGATCATCTTAATGTCGTCCTTGTGCTTTCTACGCGCATCGTTGTTGCTCCACCACATGGGCCTCTTGTACTCGCATTGCAAGCCGAGATGTTTGCAGGCTGTGCAGTGGGGTGTGCCTTCGTCGCACTTCTTTCGTCGCAACCTGCAAGTGTAGCAGCCTAGCGAGCCGAAGGGTCAGCTTGAGAATTCCATGACGATATCATGAGCATGTAAATGAGAGGGAAGGGAGGGAAATCAGTGGTGGTGATGGTGGTGGTGATGGTCGGTGCCCGTGGGACCAGCTCGGTGTAAGTGGAACGGTTGGGCGGGAAGAGAGCTCGCGTACCTGTTCTTGAGCGACGGTGCATCTGTGCCTTGGACTTTGGGGTAGCATTGTTGGCTTTGGAGGCCGATTTGGCCTTTGCAGACTGAGCAGCTGCCATCTTGACTGGAGGAGCTGGTCTCGCGAAGTCGTCTCGAAGGTGGTTGGGGGGTAGTGTTGACATTTGTACCCTCCTTCAGTATCTCCTCGCGATAGAGGTGCGGTGCGGTGCCTGGACGTGAGCGACAAGGAGCTCGGGGTCCTGTGCTTGGGAGGGGGGGCGGGCGGCGGGTTGAAAGGTGTGTGTGGAGAGGGAGACGGACGAGGGCCGTCGAGCAGGGGGGGGGAGGGGTGGGGGTGTGCAGGACCGGTGATACCGTGCAATGCCGGGATCAAATGGCACTGTGCGTCCGAAGGGTCGAGGTTGGACTTGAGTCGGGGCTGGGGTAGATGGGGGAGGGCAGGGGGTGTTGTCCTCTGGGCTTCCAAGATCCAGTCCAGACCGGGGCGAGGCAAAAGGCGGGTTCGGGTTCGGTCGTCTTTGCGCTGTCGTTCGTCCTTTGGCCCAAGTGTGCACAGACTGGAGTGATCACACGGAAGTTTTCTGTCTCTGTTGAGCTGTCCTGTCGTGCGCTCTGTCGTCGATGACTCGTCGAGAGCCGTTGAATGAGGTTGTTCCCGGGATATTAGATTATCTGGATGTAAAGCAAATCGTAGTCGTAGCAGTTCGTCTGGCGAATGCTAGTGGTTCGTTGCGTGCAGCAAAAGTCGAAGGAGTGACTGATCCGAGCAAGTCCAGCTTGCCGTTCACTGAAATTGTTGAGTTTGGCGGTGAGGGTAGGGGGAGGGGGTTGGGGAGGAGGGGGGCGGATGGAGGGGAGAGGAGTGAAAGAGAAAGAGGGGGAGAGAAACGACACTTGGATCACGGTCCTACTTCTTGACCTTCTTCAAACCAGAGGAGAAGGAGGCTCCAAACCGGTCATGGTGTTGAGGGCCCGAAGCCTTATATTGTGGCCGCCGTGTCAAAGGCCAGCTCTTTTCTTAGCCAGCCAGCTCGGCAGACGCATCTGTGAACGACGTAAACTATTGCAGTGATGTTGCTAAATTTGGCTACACTCGATGGTCGATGCCCGCTGCTCTGCCCGCAGAAGCACGAGCACGAGGCAGGCACAGACGGAAGAGGAGTGGACGGGCACGGCAGGCCACGACGAGGACCCGTCGTGTGAGTGAGCCAGAGTCGACGTGTGCGCTTACAGGCACCAATGAGGAGGGGCCGCCAAACTTGGTCGCACCCATCATGGAAGCTAGGCCATATTCGTTGCCTGCCTTGCGTCCGTCCTGCTGTTGGCAGCCCCCACTGGAAGAGGAGGAGTAGGGCGTTCGGTCGGAAAGGTGTGGCAGCACGGTACCGGGGTAAGGGGCAGGGGTACACCCTCATCCGCAAGCCCGTCGAGCTGTTCAGCGACTAAGCTGGCAGCAGGCGCAGGCGGATAAGGTGGGATGCCATATCTGGCCGTTCCATTGGCAAGCCGGCCCACATGAGAAAGGTCGAGAAGTGCAGAAGCCGTCCCAGAGCACTTGTTGGGGCAGGCGAAAGCTGGGCTGGTCCAGGGCGAGGCAAGACAAGGCGAGGCAACTCGACGCTCGTCGAGCAACGGCCTTCAGGTCTTGGCCCTGGCCGCCGAGAGGGTCCTTCTCCCTCCAGGGTAGGTAGGATCTCATGTTGATCGTCCATCTGAGCCGGCGACCACCGGCGGAAAAGGGTAACTGCGCCTAACGTACTGCGCTAGCGTAGCCTGAAGACCGTGGAACCTCTTTCCGTGCGGACGATCGTTGAGGAGCCGCTGACTCCATCCAGAGCAGAGCTACCCAGGGCCGAAAAGATGCGCCGGCTCGTCTGTGCGGCCCTCTAGCATGAACATGCCATGCAGAGACGTCAGGCCAAGGACGTTCTCTAGCACGACAGCATGGCGCCTTGCTGTGTCGGTGCTGTCTTCTCTGCCGGGTTGATGATGCGCGCTGCCTTGGGCGGAGAAGGACAGGCAGGTTGGACTACCATGATGGCATGGAGACGCTGTACGCTGGACGTCGTATGCAGGAAAAAAGACGCACAGGCATTCCGGCCCCTCACTTGGGGAGCATGGGTATCTTTTTCGTCCCATAATGCCGTTGGTACAGCAGCCGGGGCGTGCAGACATGCCGTATCCCCCTGCGCACCGACGGGCTGTAGCACGTCATATCGGTGTAGGCTGTGGGCTGGAGGTACCGCGTCGGTTGCGTTTCGCTCGGGACCGTCCATCGTGGGTTGAGGATGGAATATTTGCCGTCCACCCACCGAAGTCGCCGTCTCTCGTCACCGTGCAACCCGAGAACAGCCGCGATGTCTCACTCAGAGAGCGAAGGCCCTGCCAAGAATACCGATAAGGGTCGACCAAGAGCCGTCCGGTGGTCCCCGACTCGAGCGCAATCTGGCTTTCTTGCCGTTGAGGCGTCGAGTCGAGCAACAATAGGGCTTCCAGGACCGGTCGTGCCACCAATCACGTTACAGAGAATGGCGGTCAGGGACGGGATTGGTCAAAAAGACAGGCCGAGTCGACCAGTAGGCGGCCGTTGGAGGTGTGGCTGGGCGAGTCAGCAGAGACGGACGTACGACTCGCGGGGAGAATCTGGTGACCTGGGCGACGGGGGATGCTGACGGTGGACGGTGACGGGACCGAAGAGGAGGGTACGTCGTGATGCATGACGAGGTACGGCGCGAGGTGCGGTCTGCCGGGGCACAGGAGCAAGTACCGTCGAAGCGCGGGCCATGTCGTGCGCGGGAGTGAGACAGGGGAGGGGGGGTATTCGTTCTGCAAGCCGTCCTTCTGATGGCCAGGGATGGCTGCCGCTGGCGTTCGCTGGCGTTGCTGGCCCGACAGCCGGTCGAGTCGACTTTCTTTGTTCAGGCCGGTCGAGGTGCGTTGGCGTGGTTGGTTTGGTTGAGGAAAGAATGGAGAAAGAAGCGAGCGACATGCGGGTTTTGGCGAGGAGAGGGTAGCCGCGGATCATGATTGGCCCGGGACATGTGACGACTTGTCGGCTCGTGCAGAAGCGGTAGGGGCCGCGGGACCAACCGATTCTAGCGCCTGTGATGCCTGTGAATGCCTGTCGATGCTGGCAGGGATTCAAGCTCAAGGAGGAAGGGCTGCTTCCGATCTCGATTGGCTCGTGCCGTGAGATCGCGCATCAATATTAGCAGGGGTCGGCTTGACAAGCACGGCCTGGCACCTCGGCCGGGGAGGAGCTCGCGCCAATGAGGGGGACGAAGTGGATGGTGGGCAGCTGAGCACACGGAAAAGACCAGGTTGCTCGGTGCCACAGCTCCGTTGTTGCCAGCCACACTTGCTGCCGGTGGTGTGCCCATTGTGCTCTGCTGTGCTGTGCTGTGCAGACTCGACCTAGGGACAATAGCTTGTCTGCTTCGTCGTGATATCTGACGGCTTGGGCATGGCACGGCGGATGGAAAAAAGAAATTCGTGACAATGCATTATTTCTTTCACATCACGTCCAAAGTCATCTGAACAACCTCCCGCCAGCAGGCGGCCTTAGACGTCGACTTAGAGTGTGGCTCTTGCGCTTCCGGTAGTAGCAACGTCTAACGGGCTAACTGCCCATCTCGTGGCATAATAGCCGCCCGACTTTGGCCCGCCCGCCGTCACGCAATTAGCCCTCGCACTATTGAACTCTACATTTGCCCTCCTGAGCACCCTTCCAACTGGGCTAATTTTGGATCTCTGTCTGCGTCCACCACACCCTCACCTCGCATTTCCCCGTGCTCACCGCACCTCACCGCGCTGGTTCACGCGATGATGCAGTCCAGCGGCTACTGGCAAGACAAGAGTTATCGATTCCTATTTTTAATTTACCCCAGCTTCTGCGGGAATTTACCCCCATCTTTTCATCGTCATGCCACCTCTCTCTGTCTGTGCTGACCTAACCGGATGGGCTAATTTTTGCTTCCTTCCCACGCCCGCTGGCCCCCCTCTGCCTGCCCCCCGAAACCCCCCGGCCCTCCTCCATCGAGTGCCACTCTATTCGGGCAGCCGCGACCGATGTTTCCTCCCCCACGAGATGAACATGTCTTGCTCCCCTCCTACCATCCGTCTGACCACAGGACAACCTTCGCCTACCACCACACCAACCTCATCACCCGCCATCGAGCTGACCACCGTCTCATTGGGGGCCAACCGGGACCAGTCCGCCCTCTCCCTCCCGCGTTGGACGAGGGTTAATGAGCTCCCGCTTCGGGACGCCTGCTTTGCTTCTCCCTACCACCAGCTTCCGGTCTGCACGCCATCAAGCATTCCATCTCACCTCCTCGACAACTACTCGCTGCGATTCTCTTCTCCAGCAGCCACATCACGACAAGGCACGCCACGAAACCGAACTTCGGCCATCGTCGGCTTTTGACTGCAAGACACAGCTATACCCTCCGTCTCGCGTGCTCCGTCTCGCGTGTCAGAGCACGCCCAGTGTCTGGACGGGCATGTCTGCCGCGCAGTTGCCCAGGCCTCGCAGTTCCTTTCGCCTCCGGCATGCAAGAACGATCAATCACGTCGGATCAATTGCCGATACGACCAGACAGGCCTCTCAGCTTGCAACACCAAAGCAACGCTACGGTGGCATCGGTCCAGCCCACCGTGTCCAGAGGACTCGGCGTTGATCATCAGCCTCGGACTTGGTTCAATGGCATTGCAAAGCCTCATTGCAGGGCGTAATTTCCCATCAACCGAATGCGTCGGTACGCTGGACGATCGCAACCCCCAGAAGCCCATCCGCATCTGCATCTGCGCACCTGGCCCGGACGGATCCAGGGGTGACTGATGTTGTCCCTCGTCCTTACTCAGCGCTGCTGCTTCGCCGTTGCAATCTCCAGAATGGGCAATAGCGTGTTGTGATGTGATGTGATGTGATAACCCAGGCAACCCTGCTCCCACTTACCTTGACAGTGCTTGACAGAGCGCAGCCTCTACCCTGTCCACCTTGCCGACCTGGCGACCTGTCAGTCTCGAAGCGGATCTCCCGGGTGGCACTGACCGTGCGCGGACGGTGATCCCGGCGCTCCCCCCGAACCCCCGTATCCCCGTCGTCCTAACGGACGCATCTCATCGCGACCTCGAACTATTGACGGCACATCACCGCTTCATCCCGACCTGGCCCGCTCTGCTCGCCCGTTCTGTCGACGCGGGCAGGTAGTCTAGTCTAGTAGCTGACAATCAATCGCAGCAGCGTAAGACAGGGAACCCTCGTTGCTTCATTGCCACGGTCTTCGAGCCGCAGCTTGGTCGAAAACACCGCAACAACACTAAGACTGCACACCATCTTCCGGCAATCCACATCGTTTTCGGACATGGGGTCCTCGAGTTCGACCGGTCGAGCCACAACGTCCGGGCTTCGCTGCCATCGCCTTCCGAGGCGGATGCCACCCCCCCCTCTCGAGAATGCTCCTCACCAGCCCCTTGTCTAGGCCTTCGTCGCCTCAACAACAGCTGACAGCCACATTCGACGAAATCTTGCCATGCCACACCGGTCAGGTCAGATTCATCATAGTAGTCGGTCGCATTGGCCCGGTGTCGCTCAAGACAAGGTCTGAACGTCGAGTTGAACGTCCTTGGCTTGGTCCGATGGCCCCTCACAGAGCCAGCCCCCACAGTCCTCGGCGGCATAATGAAGCCGTCGCTGTCATTCCATAACGGACGTGATAACGCCCGCGATCCAGATGCCAAGCCGGTTCAGATAACTGTGCGGTGGCGTCACGGACCATGTCAAGGGATGATGCATGTTCAACCACCATGATCGTCTGCTAGATTACCTGCAGCCCGCAGTCGCTCAGACCATCTACTCCGCACGCCTACGCTCCACCAAGGACGAGAACAAAGAATCCGAAGAGATAGTCTTCAGGGTCTCGAAAGCGGTCGCATTAGGGCCACGAAATGTCGAATCGACGCTCGCCTCACGTACACGACATGGACGAAAGTCAACTATCCACCACGACAGCACGAATCGCGCATTAGCTTGCCATCATGTGAGGACGGCGCGCGATGATCGTGGTGGGCAGCAGCTAGATTCCTCGCACACCACACGCAAGTACGAGATCTGGGGAACCTCTCAACGACGTGGAGCTAACCACGACGATGCTCCCTGTAACGGCCGTGGTACCCATCGAAAGTGACAAACAGGCTTGACTAGCTGCCAGAATTTCCCTCCATTCCTAGCTCGACCCCCTAGCTCAGGCCACTGACCGATGGGGGAGGCGTTAAGAGCAGGGAGGGGGTCACTGTGTCAGGCAAACTGTGCTTCAGCCACACGGTACACTGCTACACTGCTCTTCGTCACCCGTCGCTGCTGAGATCTCCATCCAGCATGCAAGGATAGGCATTGGGCAGGCAGTCACGAGAGGACATTCTCCGATAAATGGCTTTGCGGACGACGCGCGACTCAATGCTGGACTCAGCCCTCGAGGTGTTGCTTTTCGGGTACGATCGGCGGACGGGAGACAGCACATCACCCTTCGAAGCCGATCGAGCTGTGAGCGACCTCGTCCCGTGTCATGTGCCTCGGGTTCCGGGGCGGGCTCATCAGAGGCTAAGGCCCTCTGTAGTCTGGTTGGACATAGTGCCGTTGGAACTCGCTGAGACCTTCTGTGGCACCTAGGAAAAACTTCTGAGACATTGGGTCGCACCAGGTGGTCCCTTTGTCGACGCCGTGTCCGCATGAAGTCATCAAGGCCAAACGCCTCGGAAGAGTCGGTGAAGAAGCAAGAAATGGAACCGCGCAGGGCAGCTGATGAGACTTTCGAGAAGCCCTCGGCGCTGTCGTCCCCCATCTCCCAGCCCCCCTTTTCCACCGGGGGCGTGGCAAGCTGGCATGTCTCTCCCCGCCGTGTCTCTGAGAAGTGCATCTCGAAAGTGGGATGGGGAAACGGAGCACGCATTAGCGTGAACGTGCTCGTCCTGCAGTCCACTGCAGCTTGTCGCACGGCCAAGCTCGAGGATGGGGCTCGGGGCTGGAGAGCTTCACGCTGTTGAGTCATCAGCGGAGCTCCTCGCTTACTAGGTGAGGAGTCGGCCAGCTCTTCACCGATCCTTTGCTCGACAACGTTCAAGGTCCATGCCTGGACACCCTGAGGTGTGCGAGTCTTGGGCTCTCGGTCCCGAAGCCTGCCGGAGATCAGAACTGTGCGGCGCACGGAAAGGTCGAAGGATTCGGGTTGGTGCGGTGCACGACACCTTTGGCTCAGAACCCTTGTCAGCTTGCAAAATGCAGAGAGAAGCCGCTTCCCCGAACAAAGAGCAACCAACTCCAGCAAATTCATAATTGAAGATGTACTTTTCAAACCAACACTGGAGCTGTTAGGGTCTCTTTCCGTCTCCATATGCTACTGGTTTCATGCCCACCAAGGAAATGGAGGCTAGAAAACGATCACAAGTTGATCGCTGGATACGTACAGGGCAGCACGTTATAACTTGCGACTACAGCGATTCTCGAACACCAGATCCGGAGACAGAATCTGGTGTTGACAATGCGGAGGATGCTAGCAATCCCGGGTCTGTTGAAGATGCGGTCCAATCTACGTCTACAGGCTCCTCTTCGACCGAAGACAGGCTTACCGGGGTAGCTGGGGATGTCCTGATACCGTCTCCTGTCGAGATCGATCGTATCTACGCCAAGGGCCACGCGACCTGGTCTGGCTTTGTTAAGACTGCCGAGGCCCTCCCACACACAACCTGGCCGCCCGGAATCGACGACCCTGCAGCCATGCTTATGGATATGCCCGCTTTACCCAAGAGTCTGCCCAAGTCCGGCCTACTTTTTGGCCATCCTGTATGGCGGGTTCCAGAACCGGAGCAAGACAACCACGCAAACGCAACCGGGACAGCATACGAATCCAAACACAAGACTGTTGCTGGAGCGCAAAATGGCACCTGGCTTACTCTCAAGGAGCCTATGGAGTGTCGTATTTCATTCCACCCTTCCTTAACTAGCCCAGAACCCCAACTGACCGGTAGGGGTTCGATCCGTACGGAAGGCCTCTCGATCTTGACAATGTGCTGGTCTTATATCATCTCTGCACGCTATCTCGAGCTACAGGACAGGTCCATCCGGTACACCAGTCACTGTCTACGACCCTGCACCACTGGTGTCAAGCTGTCTGGATCGACAGACATTATCCTCGACGTGGGGCGACCTGCTTCTCGTCGCCTTATTATGTGGCTTTGTGCCATTCTTGCCCCGAAACCCGGTTGGTGTTCTGCCAAAACCAAAGGTTTTCCTCCATGGGCAGCTTACTGCCATGGGGACGTGCGATACATTATCGCTACTGACGAACCTTTCACTTTCTCGTCGTCAGAAAGACCTCCAGACTCTTCACAAGCTACAGATCTGTTGATCGAACTTTGTAACTTGTACGGCTTCGACACATGCAAGCAATCCGACCAAACATCCGGCCCTTTGTCTCCAGTCGCGTCTGCATTTCTTGCGGCGCTTTCCCTCCCATTCTACGAAAGCAGCGGCTTGCGGCCACAGTTCTCGGCAAACCGACTGCAAAGACGCAAGTCGACCATCGATGCTTCAGCACAAGTTCGCCAACTTTCTTCTGACCTTGGATATTACATGACCCTGGGCATGCAGCCACTGTCCTTTGGCCCCGTCATTTGGAGCATATTCTGGCAGCCTGATGTAGACTGTAGGCTTGTCAGCCCCTGGCTGGCGTCAGTACTCTGCGTTTTGAGGCCCATCATCAACACCCAGAACACTTTATTGCTGGCCAAGACATTTGCCTTGCGACGACCGCGTGTCACTCTATGGTGGCTTGGTGTTTTCCTGCTCGGTGATCTCGCCATCTTCGACAGAATCTCTGATTATCTCGAGAAACTTGAGGAACGATGGGGCTATGGCTCTGCGTCACAGCCAGATTTGGCAGTGTCGGCTTGGACCGGCGTGCCACATACTTTCTTGGATCTGGACGTCAAGAGCATGAATGTTTACCAAGACCCACAAGATCAAGTACCAAGAGATGAGCTCTTGCGACGTCGCTTTCGCTGGCGGTTGCAAGATATCATGAGCCCTCTCATCTCTTGGCGGCCTTTCGGAAACGTTCTCAAAGAGGACGTCGAGGTGGATCTTTGGCCGTGGCTGGAGCAGAAATATTATCGGGAATACGTGCACTGGGTTTGGTTCATCAGACAGCGAGACGGACAGACGACAAAAGACATACAGCTAGGTTATAGGCGAGATACAGGCAGGTTCGTGGACGACGTCCCGGACAACCTGAGCATGGCCAGCGCGGAGGTACCGAGTGCCTGCCCGGGAGAGGACATCAAGCTGGAGCCGTCGAGAAAGTCGACACGGCGGATGATGAACGACTACGTGGAGGGGATAACTGGAGATCGGGACATGAGCATTGCGGTCATGCCCGCCGGGATTGAGAGTCACCCGTGGCTCAAGGAATGGAGGGGCCTGGAATGAGCAACATCCGAACCGAACAGACGCGGCAGGGCTCAGACAAGAAATTCTTCCATGACCGTGCGACGATACTCGTGGCTGGCTTTCTCGCATGCGATGCCGTCTTCGCATGTGCAACAGACCTGGACGGACTAACGGCACAGCTCATGTACGGGGCCGGCTCACGCACTTACTCATGCACGACGTCGAGTCGGATCTTCAAGTCCAGGAAGAGCAAAGATGCGGGGTAAAACAAGACTCAAGAAACGACAAGGGTCTTTCCACCTACAGAGAGCTTACCTACCCTACCAGGACGCACTCCGATGGGGGGGCGTCCTTTGAGGAGGACAGGCGTGGCGCCACATGTACACAGTACGCAACGCTGCAACCGCAAGGTACAGTTCCACGGCATGACGAGAAGCACCATGGACCGGGATCTCTGTCTGGGAGCTCTCTGCTCTGGGAAGAGGGGCAGGGCAGCGAGTAACGGATCTACTGCATCTCCCGTGCCCGCCCATCACAATTCGGCCGTCGTGCGGCCATATCCCAGGCCGAACGCGGAAGCTCTCGCCTGCTCAGCAATGGTGAGCTCGCTTGGCTGGTTCACTCAGCGGAGCACCAGGTCACCAGGAGAGAGGAACAGGGAAACGGTGAGGAAGAACGCGGCCCGTCGGACGGGGGGAGGGGTCATGTGCTCCGCGGCTACTCGCAGCGGAGGTCACGTTGCGGCGTTGTCGGTCTGGGGGGGTTCGGGGGTAGTATTGGGCAGCGAGAGGTCGCCGCGGGCCGGAGCTGCTTCCTGCCTGCTCTGCTCGGTCTGTTTCGTCCGCCGGGGCGAGCTGCGGCTATGTGATTTGCGAGCTGAATGTAAGGCGAGGTACTAGTGTTTCGACGACCAGCTGGCGTGGGCCAAGAGAAGGGACCCTTTTCCCATCGTGACCCTCAGTCGTCTTGGTCCACAGTGCCCTGGGCATCCGAGATAAGGAGGCGGGAACGGGAAACAACGGGCGGAACCTTCCTGGAGGCTCCTTTGTCGCGGAGATTGGTGAGGATACTACGGACCGTCCCTATCGAACCCTCTCTGTTGGCAGTGGCAGGTAGGTTGAACCCGGTGGAAGTCTGCTCTGGAGAAAGGGCATCGTGGGACGTTCATTGGCTTCTGGGATCCCTGGACAGGACGGGCTCGACGAGGGTCTCGCCTTGCCCGTTGTTTTCTCCGAGGAGGAAGAGGGGGGCTGGCAGTGTAAGGCGAGTGGCTGGTGCAGGGCATGGCATGGCGCCAGAGGAGGGAGGAGGGGAGGCATGGGGGCATGGGGGGAGGGGAAAGACAGAGAAAGTCAGTTGATGATGGGGGGTGGTGGGGCCCGCGTGGACTTGTCTTGGCCTTTTGCGAGCTTCGCTTCGTGGGAGGGGGGGTGAGAAAGAGAAAAGGAATATGGAGCTTTGAGAGACTCGAACGACATCGGTCTTCTCGTTGGCTGGATGGCAGGGGGAGGAAGACCATGGAACGGAGTCTCTGATGATCTGATGAGTGACGGATCAGTTATGAGACTTGGCCGCTGAGTGGATTTGGCTCCATTGTCCCATATTCCTTCCCGTGTTTCCGCCGTGGCTTGGAGACGGAATAGCGAGGACGAAGGCGAAGAAGAAAACGACAGACTAGGCAGGTCGAGGCCCCAGTCGATCTGGAGAGAGATTTTCTCTTCTCACCGGGGTCTAGTCCAGATATCTTGGTCTTAGGCTCATCTTTTTTGGCTTTCTGCCCGACTCCCTCTGGCTCAGGGCAAGTCACCTAGGTTGGTCTGCAAGCAGCCGGTGGCGGGCGTCCCCCTTGGCAGGGGACCCGGGTATCGCCCGCCGGGGCACTGGCTGCCACGCAGGCCGCGCGCCGGTGACGTTCAGAGTTCAGTCCGGTTGCTGAGGAAGCCGTGCGGCCATATGCCTGTCGCGTGGGAGAGCGGGCTAGACTTCGAATGGGGGGATGTTTTATCATCCAGAAGGAGCATCTGGCATCCAGCGGCGTGCAGTCTGCTAGTGGCGTGCTTCTTCAACCCAACATGCATCTATCGTTCTGCACGTACGTTCATGTACGGTAGGTAGCGCGGCTACGGGGTTCTGCCAGGGTTGCATGGCGGAAGGGAGGAAGGGAGGGAAGAAGGGCAGAAGGGAAGGCCGTCTTGGGAGTTCTGCTGAGGAAGAAAGGGAATGGGCTTGGGGTCCCTGTCCTTGTTTCCCCTGGGCCCCTGTCAGTGATGGACAGCCAAGAGGGGGGACCCCTGTGGTGCCGCCCGTCTTCCGCCGGTTTTCCCTTTTTGCAGTCTTGGGCGAGAGAGGCGATGGAGACGACAGGAAAAGGTCGAGGTGAGGCGGGGGGGAAGGGGGGGGNAGGGGGGGGTGGAGGAGGGATGTGACATGGATGGAGACTCAGCGAAGACGGGAAAAGACACGACTAGAGGGACGAGGGCGCTTAAGGGAATTTCTGGCCAATGGGCATGTTAGCGCCCTCCAAATAGAGTCGCACCGCAGGGAATTATGACCAATGGGCGGTGTGAACGACCCGTCCAGTGAGCTTGGTCATGCACGGGGTCGCAGCTGGCTCAGGGCCAATCAGGGCCGTCGGCAGTCGCACTACCGAGGTGGCCCAAGCTTCGAGCTCAACGTCTCTGGCCCCACCCGCACATCCTCGTCCCACCCCCTCCCCCCCCCCTTCCTCTCCACCTGTGGCACGACGACACACCACCACACAGGCGACCATTCACCATCACCACCACCATACCAGGACCACGGCCTCATCCTCCTCAACCACCATCGCTGACTCGATCTACCCAGCCATCCAGCCATCCATGCCGCCCACGCCCCACGCTTGGACCGACCGCCGACCGTCGACATGCGCGATGATGGAGGATGCCGCCGCCTGGCATGCCTGCCCACATCGACCACCCACCGCTCCTCACTGTACCTTACCTCGCAGCAACCCCCTCCTCCTCTCCTACAGGCCACACCCCCGGCGCTCGCAAGACATCTCCAGGGGTCTATTCTTATACCACCCTGCCAGCCTAGCAGCTCCTATGGCCTGTTCTTGTCGTCGGCACCCCCAGCGGTCAGTTCCCTGTCAACCGCCCGCAACCCACAGCCCGTTGCCCGTCGACCGAACGTAGCCCATGGCCCCCAGGTTCAAGGGGCCCGTTTCTGTTCGTTCGCTCTTCGCGCGGTTGGACTGGGGGGCCGGCCGTGTGCGAGTGCAACACGGCCGAATCACGCACATCGCACCATGCATGCGCGCTGCTGCAGCACCCGACTGTGATGTCCCATGCCGATGCTCTCGCTGCTGCGCTGTGCTCTACTGGGCTGGGCTGGGCTGGCGCTGGGCTACGGGCTCTGATCTGCTCTTCTCTGCTTCTGCTCGACCCTCTCTCGTCCGTCATGTTGCTCACGCACCCACCATACATAACCCCTCGGTAGGCGCCCGGCGGCTATCCCAGACCCTTCCTCCTTTCCCGATTTCCTCCTTTTGCCACTTTTCCACGATTCTCGTTTTCCTGCCGAGCATAGCGAGTGTGCTCTTGTCTATGATTCTTCTGCATCTCGTCCCGTGCTGTGCTGCGAATCCTCCGACGACAAAGCGAGAAAAACGAGCTCGACTGCCGCTGTGCTGCGGTCCTGCTTTTGATATAGCCTAGACGTGCCGGCAACGGCTGCTGACGAGGTCCCCTGTGCGAACGCGGGCCGGATATCACATCCTCAGCAAACCTCCCCACCCAAAACAAAATCACAACACAAAACACCATGACCATGGTGAGTGGTCCACCTGAGCATACTCACAGTCTAGAGACGGGGCTGACTGGTCTGCCAGAACTACACACAACAACACCGCCCCATGGGCGAGCGCCGCCTGCACCACTCCGAGATGCGCCAGAAGGCCAGCCTGCGCGATACCTTCTTCGGCCTCAAGAGTGAGCCGCAAGATCGCCCCGTTTCCGTCGCCACAGAGTTTGTCGACACGGATTGGGATGAGGAGATCATGAGCGAGGCCGAGGAGAACTCACCACGCCACAGCGTCAACTCGGTACGTGCTCACTTGGAGGCTGGGATAGCGGTGCGACCTGACTAACACCGGCGCAGTCCGGCGGCCAGCCCAGTATCACCACCCTCTCTTCATACGATGAGGTGCCCACGCCCAGGTCAAGTCAAAGCCGCGTCGGCTACGTCGAGGGGATATCGCCCAAGGCCGTCGAAGGCCCCAGGGGCCCGCACCTCTTCCGTGGTTCGACCGCAAACTCGTTCGAGGACGAGGCCATCCTGACCCTGTCGCCAATCACACCCAAGACGGCGCTTCCCTTTCACGAGGGCATGCACTTCACCATGATGCACGAGCCTCTCCCGATCACCCAGTCTCTCCCGCCGCGCCGCCGGAGCAGCCCGACCGCTCGCTTCACCAACGCCGAGCTGGACGCCTCCAACCTCCTTCCCTGGACCCCTGAGATGGTCGCGCAGTCGATGCTCAATGCTGGCATGGAGTACTCGGTCGCCGAGCGGTTTGTCGAGAACGACATCAACGGTGCCATCCTCATCACCCTCAAGTTTGAGGACCTCAAGGAGCTGGACATCCCCTCCTTCGGCATTCGCACCAAGATTTGGAACCAGATCCAGAACCTCCGCGACAGCCGACCGAGCTCCCCGAGAGCGCCGACGCCGATCCAAGACGAGCCGAGCCGGGAGGTGAAGAGGGAAAAGAAGAGGGAAGACAGCGAGGGGCTGCATCGGCGAAAGAGCAGTCGGCGGAGGCCCAAGAAGCCCTCGCACGACGACATCATCTCGCCCCTGGAATCGGTGTCCATTGTCGGCATCGAGCAGCACATCCCCCGACCGCACTATTGCTCCAAGGGCGAGAACTGCTCCAAGTACAGGAAGGCGCAACGCCTCATCGAGGCCTTCCGGAAAGAACACCCCTTTGTGGATCTTGAAAGCGGCGCGGTGCTGGTGGCCGGTGATCCTGGTAACCCCCTGACCGCGCGCGCACTAGATCCCGCTGAGATTCTCCGCCCCGTCTCGGACGCCGTTCCTTCGGTGGTCGCGTCCTCAGACATCCTCGGCACCGGTGGTGTGCCGCCTCTGCAGTACCTACAGGAGGCCAACCTGCGGGGTGTTCAGGCGAGGGACCCCCAGGACAATGTCAGGCAGTTCCTCGACTTCCAGCAGTGCAGCGCCAACGAGGTTCCGCCTACGCCTCCCTTTGAGATCCTCACCTCCATGAAGGCGCCCAAGGAGGGTCTGCGCGCGCTTCCCAAGCTTGCCATCCCAGGCAAGTCGCCTCTGCGACCCGAGTCTTCGAGGGTTTCTACCATGGCGCCGCCTCCCGCTCCTCAGCCCGCCCAGCAGCAGCAGCAGCAGCAGGAGGACGTCTCGTTCGTGCCGTACCGCATGGACAAGGCTGAGCCCCTTTCTCCGGATCTGATGACACCCACCAACCCCTACCGCTTCGGCACCCCCTTCTCGGAGATGGATGTCCCCATCACGGCAGTGCCCGTGGACCGCATTGAGCGGAACATCTCTCAGTCGGTCCCGCCCGACATGAACTACCACTCCATCTCCACTTCCAACCCCCCTCCTCCGCGAGCCCAGACGCAGTCCCGGGCCTCTGCGCGCCGCCCCTCGTTCCCCGTGCTCCCGGCTCTCGACGAGAACGCCGCCACGCCCGTGGTCCGCACCTCGCCGGTCCGCGCCGCGTCAGTCCGCAACTCGCCGGTGCGCGGCTCACCCCAGCGGCCCTCCGTCAAGGCCCCTCCCCGCGGCGCCTACCCCTGGTCGCCCGCCACCGAAGGCCGCACCTTCGAGCAGGCGATCCCCCCCTCCATGCCCGTCAGAGAAGCCGCCGCCTCAGCCACCTCAGCCGTCGAGACCCCCTCGACCGCCACGACCCTCGACAGCGGCATCTCCTACCAGGGCCCCATGAAGAAGCGCAAGACCCGCATGCTCCGCCACGAGTGGAACGACGGCTACTTCACGCTGAAGGGCACGCGCCTCGCCATGCACAAGGACGCCGTGCACCTCGAGCGCGCGCTCGAGTACGTCGATATTGACGACTACGCCATCGCGTGCTCGTCGCTCGCGAGCCAGAGCAAGCTCAGCGCCGCGTTCAAGCGGGTGCACCTGACCTCGTCGTCGGGCAGCCGGGACACGGACAACATTGGGGCGTTTGCCTTCCAGCTCATCCCGCAGGACAAGAACGGCAACGGTGTGACGACGAAGCTGAGGAAGCGGGAGTCCGGCTTCTCCTTCAACGCGGCCAACGTGCCGGCCGAGGGCGTCAACGGGACGGGCAAGACGCACCACTTTGCGGTGCGCAACAGGGACGAGAGGATCGACTGGATGAGGGAGCTCATGCTCGCCAAGGCGCTGAGGCAGAAGGGCCAGGGGTTCGAAGTGAGCGTTAATGGAAACATGATCTAGGTGACGTTGATGACGGGAAACAGGGCACGGGCCCGATGAAGATGACGATGGTTTTTGTTTCGGTTTGTTCTGTTCTCGCCTCTCCTTTGGAAAAGATGTCGTTGGGGATGGGTGCTCTCGAGAGTCGACCCCCCCTTGCTTTTTTGTTTCTGTTTGCTTGCATGGTTTGGCGTGGCATTGTGATACCTTTTGATTGGACGCTCCTTATGAGGGTAGATACGTAGTCTGCAATCGAAGCATGGCTTGGACTTGTTGGCCTTTGTGGTGACTGTGGTTCGTGAAGTGAATGGCGGGTCTCCAGGGACACTGACAAGACATTGACCTATGTACGCAGAACGCCATGTCAACGTGAGCCGATGCCCTGGTCAGCTCATGGCCTATTAATGGACTAGGCATTCCCGAACGACGAGGAATGCTAGGACTGATCGAACAAGCCGGCGATCTCGTTTCTGCTCTGAGAACGGCATCACTGTGCCACGGTCTGTCCTGTCGCTCATTCTTATGCGGCTCGATTCCCACCTGGAGCCTCAAACCGATTCTCTGGGCAGCCCGAACCTGATGCGAGCCCACAGGGAACCGTCCTCAGGCCCCATGAGCACAAAAACCTCGAGCATGAGCATCACCGCCTGTCATCGCAAGGAGCAAACTACAGCATAGTACATCCATTCTTTTCTGCCTTCTATACATGTGATGCTAATCTTACACCCTGTCCCCGTCCCGATCCCATCGATACAGCGCGCGCGTCGGCCGTTCCCCATTTCAGACCTGGAACGCCGGCCGCGGGCGAATGTTGGCCGCCTCGCCGACGACGGACCAGTCGATGGCGTCCCACCAGGCCTCGGCGAAGGCGCGCTTGCCGCCGATGCCGTAGTCGCGCAGCCAGGTGTGCTCCCAGGTGTTGAGGCACAGCAGGGGCACGAGGTCGAGCGAGCCGGGGGGCTTGGCGCCGAGCTGGCTCGCGCGCTGGGTGCTGCGCAGGAAGCCGGCGGCGGAGCCGGCGGCGCCGGCCGTGTTCATGTCGCGGCCCTGGAGGCGCCAGTGGGCGCCCGGGTAGGGGGTGCCGGCGAGGTAGGTGGTGAGGATGCGGTACTCGGCGCCCGAGGGGGAGGAGGACGAGGACGAGGAGGCGGCGGACCCGCCGGCGGAGGCGAGGATGCCGGCGGAGGAGGGCCCGGAGGAGGCGGCCGGGGAGGCCTTGACGAGCCAGACGAAGCCCGGGCCGAACATGGAGGCGGCGGTGAGGGTGAGCTCGCGGCGGAGGGTGTCGAGGGAGGAGAAGGCGGTGGTGAGGTCGGCGGCGAGCTGGGGGGGCATGGGTTTGGGGTTGGGCGTGAGCGTCTTGAAGAAGAAGTGCGTGTTGTGGGCCATGGAGGCGTGGTTGAAGATGGGCGCTTGGTCGGGGTCGCGGGCCGTGGCGTGGATGATCTGCTTCGTGTCGCGGGTCTCGAGGTCGGTGCCTGGGCTCTGTTAGTGATGCTCGTGACGGAGGTTTCTGGTCCTGGAGGCTGCTTCGACAGCCAGGTACGCCAGGCCATCCATCCCTCCCGCGAGAACCCCATCGAGGGGAACGGGGCACTAACCGGCCGTCAACGCATTGAGCTTGTCGAGCGTGTGCGTCATGTACTCGGTCCAGGCCATCTGGAAGCCGTCGGCCGACAGGACGCCGGGGACGCCATTGGTGAAGTCGTGGTCGAGCTTGGGGATGCTGTGCAGAGAGCGCTGCTGCAGCTGCTGCGCCAGGCGGACGCGCGGTAATCTCACTCGTGGTCGGACCATTGTGTCGTGTGTCTGGGTGTGAGGTTGCTGAGCTCTGCTGCTGCCCCTGTCGTCGGTCGTCGTCTGCGGGATCGCGTGTCGAAGGGGGTTCGCGATTGAACTTTTTTCGATCGTCTCCAATTGGCGGCCTGATGGGTGAGGCCAGCCAGCGAGCGCCTGGGATCCCCACAGATATCGATGCTGGTTATCGATTGACTTATCCGTCACGTGATGTGCTCAACATGGTGACCGTCAGAGTTCCGTCTCTACAACACAAACCACTTCTCACCAAACCATTTCTCATGCGGATTTCAAGACTATTTCGGAGTCCTTGAGCACATTGTTTTGAAACATGTCGGGAACCCGCGGCCCTAATAGAAAGGACAGCGATTAACACGTCAGGACCTTTTCCTCCTCCCAAGGCAACAAAACACGGAGGTGATGGAGATTCTAGGCAGCGGAGCAGCAGCGGAGCTGGTAAACATCTGCAATTGACACGCCGAGAAGGTAAATTGAACGCTTTTAGATATTAATGTTGAGTTGGGAGAGATGAGCCCCGGCAACGGTCCAGTCCCATTCATCCCACCCTGATGATCACTTTGCCCTTCGTCTTCCTGCTCTCCACCTTGTCAAACGCTTCCTGGAACTGTTCGAAGCCAACCGTGCTGTCGATCACCGGCTTCGCCCTGCCCGATTCCACCACCCGGGCGATGTCGCTCAGCTGGTCGCCCAAGCTCTCGACGATGAACCAGGCCGATTTCTCCAGCTGCTTCTTGTTCTGCGCCGGCCTCACGCTCTCGGGCGTAGCGCAGATGCTCAGGAACGTTCCGCCGTTCTTGATTACGCTCCAGAGGCTCCCCATCGAGGCGCCGCCGATGCAGTCCACAACGAGATCGACCTCTCGGTCCCGCGCCTCGGTGACCCACGAGTCCACGCCCGTCTTGGTGTAGTCCACGATATCCGTCGCGCCCATCTCGGTCATCGTGCTCGCCCTGGAGCCCGAGCACAGCGCGACGACTCTCCCCGCGCCGGCCAGCGCGGCAAACTGCACCGCCCACGTGCCGACGCTCGTCCCGGCGCCGGCGACGAAGACCCTCACGCGGCCGTTCCGCGCCCGCGCCTCCTCGTCCCCAAACACGGCCGCCCTGTCGAGCAGCCCCTGCACGAAGAGCGCCTGCCAGGCCGTGAGGGCGGAGAGCGGCGTCGCGGCGGCTTCCTCCCAGCTCAGGCCCTTGGGCTTCAGGGCCATCTCCTCCTTCCGGACCAGGGCGTACTCGCGGCACCCGCCCGGGCGCGACGCCGTGATGCGTCCGAAGACCTCGTCGCCCGGACGGAAGCCCGAGTCGCTGGCGGCGCGGACGACGGTCCCGGCGACGTCCTGGCCCGGCACGGGCTCCTTGTCGTCCGGGAAGGCACCGGGCATGTCGGCGACCCAGCGGAGCTCGCCCAGGCAGGGGGAGGTCGTGGCGACCTTGATGAGCATGTCAGAGGGGTGTTGAGGGGAAGGGATCGGACCCTCGGTCATGATGAGGTTGGTGCTTTGAGGATCGGGCTGATGAACGACCCTCATGGACGTCGGGAGAGACGCGGGGGCATCCATGGCGTGAGCTGCTCGTGGGTAGGTACAAAAACGGAATTGTCGGGTGTGGCGTGATGCTGGCGTTGGTGACCTTGAAGGACGAGATGATGCACGTTGTCTGTTCATTCACTCCCGAGCTGCTTCGTCGGCGGCCGATGCTACATACTTATAAGCCGCTGCACCCGGCTCACATGTCCCAAAACCTTTCGCATTATGTACTGAATATTGATTTTGACTCCGACGTATCCGGTTCTCGTGCAGAAGGCGTCCGCCGCCTCAAGCAAACCAGCGAATGTGTCGTCGAGGAAGCCGGCGTGAACCGGGTGGATGAGTAAGAGGGGATGCCTGGGCGTGGCGAAACGTGAAGCTCGGGATGACTTTCGTCTGCTTACACTGGACATCGGCAGTTGGTGGCTCGGGTCCGGCGTTGGGGTAACGGTAAGGGGGAATCGCCCCTGTATCGGTCGTCCGCGGCTGAATTGCTGACAATGCCAGTGTCCAGGGACATGCTCGATGCTGCAGGCTACGAACCATTGACATCATGGGAGACATTGCATCCCGCACGACTGCCGTCAATTCAAGTAAGGAGACAGGCAACTATGGGACAGGTCTGGACATAGGTCTAGATATGTCGGGTCGAGTATTCAAGCCCCTTTCTCTCGCTGTAAGGAATCGATAAAGTTACAGTCGATGGCAACATATGCCAGAGGAAGTGCCAACTGAAAAGCCATCCCATGCACCGGTAAATCAAAACCTCCACGACTCGAAGACGATTTTAAGGGGAGCTTGCAGCCTGTGCCTGCCCCTGCTGCTCCCTCCGCCACTCCCGCGTCAGCCGCCGCCGGTCACGGATCGCAGTCCTCCACTCCATCGCCACCTTGTACGCGACGAGACCCCCGAGGGCGACGAGCAGCCCGCACGAGAAGACGATGGCCGCGACGCTGAACCCGAGCGCCGCGTCCGCCGACCGCGGGCTCCGCACCGCGGCGCTCCCCTCCCCCACCGTGAAGATGACCTGCAGCCCGCTCAGGACGACCGACATGACGCCCATGACGAACAGGATGGGGACGTAGAAGCGCGCGAGGTACGGCCCGTACTGGTACTCGACGCGCTGGAAGTTCGACCGGCCCAGCAGGAGGGGGGCGTAGAAGTTGAGGCGCGTCAGGCGGATCTCGCCGTAGTGGTACCGCGTCGACACGTCCCGGTCGTCAATGTCGGCGAGGCGCGACGAGAAGGCGCAGAACTGCTCCCACGTGACGTCCTCGGGCACGAGGCCGAGGCTCCGGTCCTGCGCGACGCGCAGGTCCGACTCGTGGAGGATGAGGTGGTGGTACGTCCGCAGGAAGCCCAGGGCCGCGCGCCGGACCCGCGCGCCCCGCTCGTCGGCGCCGGACCCGTCCCCGGCCCCGGCGCGGAGGATGTGGTCCCGCCAGAAGGCGTGGGACCCCATGTAGCGCGGCAGCGGCTTGATGAAGACGCGGTCGTAGATCCAGACGAGGTGCAGCTTCGGGTCTTCCGTGACGACGATGGTCCGCCGCTTGACCGCCTGCCGGTGGAGCGGGGAGACGTTCCGGCTGTCCTGCCTCGACATCCACCACAGCCGGTCTGCCATCCGGTCGAGGTCGTTGTTGCAGAGTTCTTTGGTCAGGAAGTCTAGGACCTGGCGCTGGTCGTCCAGGCGTACGCGGGGATGCCCCGGCACATGCTGGGCCGCCTCCTTCGCGTCCTCGGCGACCGCTAGCAGCTGATGGGCCGGTTCGAATGGGGGCCTCTGAGCATCCGGCATGTTGCCCAAAATTGGGAAGTTCGGACACGGCAGAACGAGACGACCATGATCGCGAGCTGAGTTGTGTGATCAGGCTGCGGCCTGCTTCCACGTGATGGGTTGGTGGCCTCGCATGCACGAGGTGGGATTGGGCGGCTACGAGGCCTGGAGAGGCTGCGGGTAGCCGCCCAAGCTGAAACGATCACATCTCATCCTCTGTCCTCTTCAAAGCCCACGAGCGCTGACCCACTGGTGTGCGAGCAGGTTTGTGGCACTTGAGAAGTACTGGAATACTGGATCGCCAGGTAGCATGCTGCTTGTCGTTGGTAGCTGCGGAGTGGCTAAGCTGGGGTCAGGTCTGACCTGCGACAGGAACATAATGAACACCAAGTTAGCATATGTGCTGAAAATCTCTCCCTGCAAGGGCCCCAGAGTAGTTTGCAAGCATGCTGATATTATCGGAGCATAAGGGAACGTAAACGGTGGGTCTAATAGTTTGTCGGCCAAAAGACACAGGAGAGTGCCGCCTGGTCTCCGGCCTGGTGGCGTGATGTCGTGCCGAGGCGGAGGATAGCCGGCGGGGGATTGTCGAATAATGAAATACCCAGACGGCAAATATCTACCACCTACAAAGATTCCACCGGCCTATATAATTAAGCTGGAAAAAAGCCTCGAGCTTCAGCCAGATCTCAGCCGCTGGATGCCTGATTAAGAGGGCCGTTTGATCAAGAATCCAGCTCCCCGAAGCTCCAAACGTCACACCGGCCAAGTCCCCTCTTAGCAGCGTCACAGCGACTGCCGACCCTGGAATTTGTTGGGAATGCCGCAGCAGCGCAACGGCGTCGCGCCTCGACTTGTTTCCTCGCACCCACATCCGCTGCCGACCGATTCGCGCATCTCCTGTCAAACGGTGACTGTATTTGAATTCTTGGTACCAAAACACCCAACGCCAGCCATGGAGTACAGTCCCGCGCCCCGGGCCCCGGACAAAGCCCCGGAGATCCCCACCAAACACCAGCGCAGCGATCCGAATGCCCGATAGAACCAAACCCGAGGGGGGTATCCTACATTTACCACGCAGCCGCCCACTCCTCCCGACACTTCTCCCTGCAAAGCCTCCTCGAGACATCTCCCGACCCTACGAATCCTGCGTCATGTCCGCCAGGTCCAGCTCGTTCTGCACCAGCCGCTCGAAATCCTCCCGGTCGATCCCCGACGCGCGCGACAGCTGCCACAGGCTGCGGATGCTCTTGGACACGTGCTGCTTGACGGCGAACCCGCTGGCCTCCTGCTTGCCGGCCATCTCCTCGAAGCGCTCCACGGTGCGGCTGCCGTTGCTGCTGGCGCTGGAGGCCGGGCGCGGGTGCAGCAGCTGCGCGGCGCGGCGCTCGGCCTCGAGGTCCGGGGTCGCGGGCTTCTCGGGCTGGACGAGCATGCGGGCCGGGGGCGCGGCCTCGGCGTGCTGCTGCTGGGACTGGGCCAGCGGCTCCTCGTCCGGGTCGTGGTTGTCCATGGCGGGCTGGACGTCGTCGTACTGCGCGTAGTAGTTGTCCTCGGCCGAGTCGGCGCGGTAGGTGCCCAGGTGGGAGGGCTGCGGTGCCCGGGGCCCGGGGGAGCGCTGGGGCGCCGGCGAGCGGGCGGGCGTCTCGTTGTACTGATTCCAGTAGTCGTCGTTGCTGTCGTCCATGTCGGGCGTGCCGGAGAACCCCGGCGTGGCGGACGCCGTCTTGCCCTCCTCGAAGGCCTTCTCTGCCTCGGCGATGGTCGAGTGGCCGCCAAAGTCGGCGAAGGGGTTCGGCTTCTCCGCGACGGTCACCTCTCCGACCCTCCACCCGTCACCGCCGCCGTCTTGGTCGCCGACGCAGTACACGAGCTTGAAGGCCAGCTCGAGCTCCTCCAACACGACAAAGGCGTTGAGGGTCTCCAGGTCGAGGCGGCGGTACTTGGTCTTGGCGTCGTACTCCCAGTCCACCTCGACCTCGCCGGAGACCTGATGCGGCTCGAGGCGGCCGCTCTGGACGACCTCTGCCAGACGGGCGGTCTTGGCGGGGTCGTAGCTGAGGAGACGGAGCCAAGGGTCTGTGCTGGCGATGCCGAGCAGCTGGACTCTTTGCCTCAGGATGGGGGAGAGAAGAGGCAGGATGCCGATGGCAGGCTGTTTTGAGACGGCGGCGGCGGGGAGGGCGGGCAGGATGGGGGCGAGAAGGCCGCCAATGTTGGGCATCTCTACTCTGGAGGACATGACGGATGCTGGGGAGGGGGGAAGGGTTTTTAGGTGGTGATGATAAGGAGGAGGAGGAGGAGGAGGAGGAGGAGGAGGATAGAGTGGAACGGTGAGGGGGTATCAAAAGGCGAGAAATGATTTTCCGTGCAGGCGTAGAGAGTGATGATGCCGTGGTTGGTGGTGACGGTGGTGGGCGAGTGTCACATGCGCATGCCTCGAGCAGAGCGTCTCAGATGTGGCCGCCAACGGAAGGGTCTGGGCTCGTGTCGAGAGGGTAAGGTATGCTGCGCGATGAATGCCGTGAGGGGATGGGATCAGACCGACGAGGCGAGAGGAGGAGATGAGGCGAAGAAGAAGGGAGGACGAGTGAGCAGAGAAGAGAAAGCTCCGTCAAGCCGCGCAGGTGTGCCGTGTTGTGTCGTCTCGTCTCGTTCCGAGTCTTGACGTCCGCGTCCAGACCAGAGCAGGAGCAAAGCACTGCACCCCACTGCAAAAGGCTCGAGGCAACTCCCTCTGGCCCGGGCCTGATGGGTCCCTCCTTCCTTTGCTGAGGTCACAGGTGGTCCCCTGCTGGCCAATCAGGCACCGCGGGGGCTTGGTCTCGGACGAGAGGAGCCAGTCAGAGAGCGAGGAATTCCGCTTGTGTCCGGAGTGGGGTGTAGTGTGGCTCGTGCGCGGGCTTTAAAGTGGTGCCCGGGAATCGACTCCAGCAGGTGCGACTGCGGCATGCCTGCCTTTGCCTACCTCACGATGGATGCACTGCCCGCCGGATGCATTACTCTACTCCATCTGCATCTGCACATTTCTACGAGGCGTACTGAGGGAGACTGGTCCCGACTGCGGCTGGCCAGCTGGTGAGTTTCCGAAGTTGATAAATCAGTTACTGGAGTATTCACACAGGCGCTGAATGTAAAAGTGTTGTTTGGTCAGGAATCACTACCAGCATTGCTGTGAGGCAAGTACGGACCGTAGCTACCTTTCTTACCTGCTCGACTGTAAAAAGTTGTCTAGGCCAAGTGGAGGAGCAACGTCGAAATGCTGGGCAGCTGGGGTAGTGGGGTGGGGCGATGCGAGCCTTCGGCTTAGGCCTCTAGGGGCTGCCGTATAGAGACAACAGCGCCTGGTGGGCACGCGCTCCAGCGGTTCAGCGGTTCAGCAGTTCAGCGGTTCAGCGGTTCAGCGGTTCAGCGGCCTGCAGCGGGACAACATCCGCTGATAGGCGGTCCGTTTCGTGGCCATGTCGTCACAAATTCCAGGGGTCCATCGATAAGGGACGAACCAGACTCATCTGTCTTGACCATCAGAAAAAAACATTTGCGCACGACAGCAAACCACCTCTCGGTCATTACCGCCATTGCCTTCCATCGACATCTCGACGATCAACTGCGACCCCATTGGAACCCCGACCACCATTGGGTTTCTTTCTGTTCCGACCTTCTGTGACGCCAAACCTCCGCCTCCGAATCCGACGGAAGAGCCCGCCCGCATCTCCGAGGCAGTCAGCACCTCCCTCCCTCCCTCCCGCCGCGCTCCTAGCGGCCTCAATAGGAGACCCGGATGCATGTCCCCCAGCGCACCACGCCTCAAGGATGAGGGCTCCAAGCTCCAGGTCGTGACGGCCGGCGCCACCGCCGGCCTGGTCTCACGGTGCGTCCTCCTGCCCCCTTGCCTCCCTGCTTCTCTGCTTGCATCGTGCCTCGAGCAGAAGACTGACGACGGACCAGCTTCGTCATCGCCCCCCTCGACGTCGTCAAGATCCGCCTCCAGCTCCAATCCCACTCCCTCTCCGACCCCCTCTCCCACCCCGCCGCCCAGGGCGGCCCCATCTACAAGGGCACCCTCTCGACTCTCCGCCACATCCTCCGAAACGAGGGCCTCCCCGGCCTCTGGAAGGGCAACGTCCCCGCCGAGCTCATGTACCTCTGCTACGGCGGCATCCAGTTCACCGCCTATCGCTCGGCCACGCAGATCCTGCGCGGCGCCTCGGGCGACCGCCACCTGCCGCACGCCGTCGAGTCGTTCGTCGCCGGCGCTACGGCGGGCGCCGCCGCCACGACGGCCACGTACCCGCTCGACCTGCTGCGGACGCGGTTCGCCGCGCAGGGCAACGAGAGGGTGTACGCGTCGCTGCGGGGCGCCGTGCGGGAGATCTACCGCGACGAGGGCCCCCGGGGCTTCTTCCGCGGCCTCGGCCCCGGCGTCGCCCAGATCGTGCCGTACATGGGCATGTTCTTCGCCGCCTACGAGGGCTTCCGCCTGCACATGGGCGAGCTCGAGCTGCCCTGGGGCGGCGGCGACGCGACGGCCGGCGTCATGGCGAGCGTCATCGCCAAGACGGTCGTCTTCCCGCTGGACCTCGTGAGGAAGCGCATCCAGGTGCAGGGCCCTACGAGGGCGCGCTACGTGCACAAGAACATCCCCGAGTACCGAGGCGCGTTCAACGCCCTGAAGACGATTCTCCGGGTCGAGGGCGTCAGGGGGATGTACCGCGGGCTGGTGGTCAGTCTGGTCAAGGCGGCGCCGGGGAGCGCGGTCACGGTCTGGACGTACGAGAGGATGCTGAACTGGCTGATCCGGATGGACGGCGGTTCTGAAGATACCCGCGTGTGAGGGCTCGTCTCTGTTTTTGGGGCCTGTATCACCGACTGTACCACATCTGTACCAAATTCTGTACCATCAATAGACGGACCGCGGCGATCGCTGAATACCAGAAATACAGTCATACACAGCAAGTCGAATCGCAGCCGTGACGTCGTAGCGCAAACGCCCAATTGATCGCCCCTCGAACCCCTGAACGATCTCGCGGTCCAGACCGGGCGGCAGATGCACCCACCGCCACGCCGCATGGCACAGGCACACACCCCTGGCCTGGCGCAACCGCTGGCGCCCCCCGCCGTCCGTTGTCTCTTGGGCGCAAAAAAGGCCCAAACCGATACCAGAGCTGACCGGCTCGACGGCCCCAATCTCCCTCAACACTTCCCAGCTGCTTTGCCTCAGCTGGAGCAACCCGCCCGCCAGAGCCTTCCCGCCAACCTCCCACCCCTCCTTCTGTCGCCGGCAATGCCTCACCGTCGACTTCGCACCTCCGCCGCCTCCTCCTCGTCTTGACAACCCTCTCCGAGCCATCCGGACCACACCAGGCCACCTTTTCACGATACCTTCAGCCGGAGCACCCGAGTCAGGAAATAAAAATAAAAATAAAAATGGCCACCACGCTTCTCCTCCTCGCCCTCGCGGCATCGTCAGCCGCCCAGTCCCCCAAGACCTACGTCCCGGAGGACGGGCCCTACGTCTACCAGGGCTGCTACAACGAGACCACCACCCTCTCCGACAGCAACACGCGCGCCCTCTCCGGCGGCGTCTCCCAGCTCGGCTTCGGCAACATGACCGTGCCCCTGTGCCTCGAGTACTGCGCCGGGGGCACCGACACGGAGTACAAGTACGCCGGCCTGCAGTACTCGCGCGAGTGCTGGTGCGCGCAGCGGCTCTCGGGGCTGAGCGAGGAGGTCGACGAGGGGGACTGCGATCTGGCGTGCGACGGCGACAAGGGGATGGCGTGCGGCGGCGACCTGAAGCTGAGTCTGTACATGGTCGAGAGCGGTGCCGCCGCCAGGACCGTCGGGTGGGGGGTTGCGGTCGGCAGTCTGGTCGTGGCAGCGGTGATGCTGTGAGGTGATGTGGCGAACGAGGCGCGGGATAGATTTAGATGTGATTGTGCATGCGAGGAGTTTTGCGATGGAAAGGTTGGACTGGATCATAGATACCCCCGACGTTCCTTGATTTTTGGGGTGGGAATACCCTCACTGGCGCCCCCGACGAAGTAGATACTACATCGCTGGCTGAATACACGTACATCGACACACACACACACACACACACACAGTCTTGGGTCCAAGCAATGGTATCCTGTTCATAAATCGTGAAACACGCTTCTCCTGGCTTCAAAAGTTGATCGGCCCCAGACCCCGCTGCTTGACGGCCGTCTGCACCTCCTCCTTGAGGCCCGCCACCGCCTTCTGCCACCCGCGCTTCCCCGGCCCATTGCTTGGGTTCGAGCCCACGAGAATCTCCAGCCATTTCACCAGCTGGACGACCTTGCTCATGTCCCTCTCCTCGAGCACCACCCTGGCGAGGTACTTCTCAAATACCTGCACATCCGCCTTGTGCGGCCCTTCATCCTTCGACTGGCCGTGCCACTCCTCCAGCATGTCCTTCACATCTGCCAGCGAAGACAGGCCCGTGCCCGTAAACGCAATCTTTGGCGGCGGCGTAGGGAAACGCAGCTTGGTCTGCCCCGCGGGCAGACCGTTGGACGCCTCCCCCGGCTGAGGCCTCCGCGCCGGAGCGTTGATGTTCAGGCCGCCCTTTTGCGCGAGTCGTTTCCGCCGGTGATCCTCGACGACCTCGCGGCGCATATCCTCTGGCAGCTCCGCCAGGAACGCAGGATCCAGTTCTTCGAGCGCCTCCTGCCCGTCCGAATCATCGCTGCCAGCTCGGGGCGGCGCAAAGTTTGTCTGCATGCGGTTGGCGGCGGCGTCGTGCAGGCGCTCCCGCGTTGTGCGTGCGCCACCACGGCCCCGTTTAGTCGGCGTCGTTGACTTTTTGGCTTGTATGATCCTGTCACGGCGGGGAGACTGCGGCAAAGGTACTGGTGTTGGCCTGCGGCCGTAGGAGGCTAGGACCTCGGCTTTCATGTCGTCGGGCAAGGCGTTGAAGACTTCAGGGTCGACCTGCGACGTCGGCTGTTCCAGGACTGCTGGACTTTCGCTCCGAGGTCTGGTGATTGGCGATGCTGCTCTGGCAAACGACAAAGGCTGCTGCCTTGCCTGGAGCTTGGCCCTGATGTCCTGCGGGAGTTCTGCGAGAACCGATGGATCGACTTGTGTTGGCATGATGAATTGGGTGCCGGAAATATTCAGCGGTGTCATTGACTTGGTATCGATTTCACCCGCGCGTGCGATTGCCAGGGCTGGATGGATGGGCTTCGGCTTTTTCGGCGTCAGAGGATCGTCGGCGATTGGATCTTGGGCAAAGTCGTGTCCAAACGAGACCTTTTTCTTCTGAGGGCTCTCCATTTCCTCGATCGGATCAGTCTTGGCCTTTTTCGCTGATGTCGGAGCACTGAATGTCGGGAAGGCCAGTCGCTTCTGGCTTCCATCGATGCCTGAAGTGCCCGCCTTGATAGGCTCGAGTTTGGTCATCTGGGCGCCGAGTCCTCGCAGGTCGCCAGGACTCAACTTGAACGAGCGCAGTATCGAAACAGCCTCTTTCCCGATCGTCTCGGCGTTGTGGGTGGCCACACCAAAGACCACGCTTTTGTTGAAAGTGTCGCATTTGCCGTGTCCGAGATGCTTCGCCGGATCCAGAGGTGCGTCGAGTGATCTCCTCATAATCTTCATCGTCAGCTGCTTGCCTTTGACTTGCTCATTCAATAAGCGGCGCTCGAGTTCCTTGCAAAGGTTCATTATGAACTCTTCCGCTTCAGGCTGGTTGATGAAGCGAATACCCCAGTTGACCTCCGCAGAAACCGACTTCCGTGCTGCCTGCTCGCCGACCTCCGTACGATCGATGCCCCGGGCATACTCCCAAAGCTTTTCTCCCGTCTTGGGCCCTAGCGTGCCCGAGAGCTTCTCCTTCGAGAAGGCTCTGATGTCCTTGACGAATTTGATGCCAATCTCCTCAAGCTTTCCGCTCATGCTGTACGCAACACCAGGCAAGCTTCGTACCTCCAGTTCTCCAATCATATCAAGCACATCTTCTGGCTTGAGCAGGTGTTGCCCAGCTGGCTTCGCACGTCGCAGAGCAACTTTGGCCTGGAGAATGTTTCCACCAATGCCGATAGAAACTTCACAGCCTGTCTTTGCCTTGATCTTGTTGCGCAGTTCGAGTGCCAGGCCATCCACAAATTCCTGCTCACGCCAAATGCTGCCTTCGTCAACGCCTTCACCACTGGAGCTGACGGCATCATATACTACGCCTGTGACGTCCAGTAGCGCCTCGTCAACGCTGACGCTCTGAACAACACCACCAGCTTCCAATATTGCTTCGTAGAACGACTCGCTTGCTTCTTCGTATGCAGGGAAATCGTAAGGCAAGACCTTTAATTCGGGGCAGAGCTCCACGGCCTTCTTCATCCACATCCCATTCTTGACGCCGAACTTTCTGGACGGGTAGTTGCAGCTGGCGATCTCAGAACCGGGGCCCGGGCTATGTGCGACGGCCACTGGCTTGTCAACAAGCTCTGGGTGCTTCTTCAAGGAGACGGCACAGAAGAAACTGTCAAAGTCGACATGAAGAATATACCGGCGGGATCCTGGTTTGCGCTTCGCCACCTTGGCCGCAGGCTCTGCCTGCTTGGCCAGCCGTTGCATCTTGGACTTGAGCTCAGCTTTCCACGTGGAGAGGTGGTGAAGGCGGCTTTCGGAGTAGTACTGCTGCAGGAAGTCCGGGTTTGCTGTCGACGACTTTCGCATTCGCGGATCAGACAGCAACCAAGCGTTGTGTTCCTCAGAGGTCATGTTCTCGGGCATCTTCTCTCCGGATGGCTCGAGTATATTTTTCTCGTATGCCCTGGAATCGGACAGTTTGGATTCGGGAATCTTGGGGTCAGACTGCTTCGGCTCAGGCTGCCTCAGCTCAGTGCTGGCTGCTTCTGGCTGCATAGCAGCAAGTGGTGTCGGCGATCGGCGACTTGCCAGTCCTTTCTCCCGTGGTGTGTTGCCCTGCTCTGCCTTGACTTGAGGCGTTGGCATGTCGATATCCACCTGGTCGAAGAGCGAATCGTCAAACCCATCACTGTATTGGCCGGATGAAGTCGGATGACTCGGCCTCGCCGAATTCTGCGTTTGCTGTTCCGGAACCTTGGAAGGCGATTCTTCATACATGCTGGCGTTTCGCACCTTCGATGGAGTCGCTGACTTGGCTGCGGAAGTGGCAAACTCGTTCGCGTAGAAGCTGTCGCGCGAATGATCTTTGTAGCCGGTCTGGTTCCTGGGGGTTGCCTGGCTGAGGAAGCTGCCCTCGGCAAAGTTCATAATCTTTTGCCTCGGGCCATCGTTCAGAACTCGGTAGTCTGTCCAGGGTAGCAGCTTGCCTGCTTTAATCGAATCCGTCACCCACGCGGGCTTTACGATCCTGTATCGGCTGAACTCAACAGCCTTTTTGGGCGTCAGCGTTGAGGCGATGATGTGGGTCGCCATGGTCTTGGAATCCAGATACTGGAGGAAACCAGCGCCATGTTGAACCAGTTCACGGTGAAGACTTGATCATCGTCAGCCTTGACGCTCTCTCACCCCGTACACACGAGGGCGAACTCACACGCTCAAGGAGGGTTGCGTGTAGCCCGACACGTGGGCGACGATTCCCTTGAAAATCTGGGGCTTCTCCGAGGATGATGCCCGCAGATTCGCATCCAGATTCTGGAGCTTGATCTTCTTTCTGCGGAAGTAGTCAGAAAAACCGCCGAATTTGCTTGGCTCGTACTCCTCGCCCTCTTCATCGTCGAATGTGTGGCCTTCGATGCGCTTCCTCACTTGCGACGAGTTTTTCTCGAGGCGCGAGCCCATCTTGGAGTTGGAGCCCGAGGGGTGGGCGCAAGCTGCAGAACAGCTGAGGGACACTTGGAAGTTCGCGAGCGTGCTGGTTACTAGAAAGATCGCCACCAGGATGATGCGCGAAACAGTGCCTTCATCTTCAGAGAACGGTTATCGAGGACATGAGAAGCGTCGAGCTGATGCCTAGAATCGGTGCCGTCGAACTCCGTGATAACTTCATTCACAGCGTCGCAAAGGTGGTTGGATGAGCTGAGTTGTAGTGGGGTGAACAACGGGTGAAGTGAAGCACGAGGCAACCGCGTTGAGTGGAGTCGCCATGGGCACACGTCATCACGTGAGCTCCCAGCTTCCAGTGGAGCGAAATGCAAACAGGCGTTTCTAGCCCGCAGTAGCACGTCAGAAGTTCATTCAACGGGTGCCATCGTCTCTGACTGGAAGTTTGACTGCTCACTACCTGGCTTTGCTACGCGATGCAACCATGAACAACGACCAATTTCGAAGGCTTGTGGGCGCCAGCTCCTCCAAATCCGGCAGCCCCAGCAATGGATCGACCCCGAGTGCCTCAAGCCCGGCTGGCGCAACGCCGAGCGCCCTAGGATCGCGACAGCGTGCTAGCATCCCCATGACACCGTAAGTCGACCCTCTCTCCTAGATTTTCCGCACATACTGACGAGACCGTGCAGACGGTCTGTTGGTGGCCATAGCAGTCGCTCCGAGTTTGCGCGCCAACTAGCCGCCCGAAACAACCCAGACCAAGCGCAGAAGAAGTACAGGACGTCCGCGCCGAAGGGTATCCGCCTCGCCGAGGGCTACGTCGACCGCTCGAAAGCGAGGGAAGCTGAAGAGGAGGACGAGCGGGCGAGCCGAATCAAGGCGCTGGAGGAGCTGCTCAAAAACGAAGAGATCGACCAGGAGACGTTCGACAAGCAGAGGGATCAGATTGCGGGTGGTGATCTTTCCAGCACACATCTGGTCAAAGGCCTGGACCGCAAGCTCCTGGCGAGGATACGACAGGGCGAGGATGTGTTTGGCGACGAAAAGGACGCATCACCAACCGAGGAGGAGGCCCAGCCGAGCGAGGACATCGAAGATGAGTTCGACAAGATCGAGGTGCAAGAGGTGCAGGCCGTCGCCAACCCGGACAAGGCCGAGAAGAAGAAGGGTCTAGTCGCCCTCATACCCGGCAAGAAACGGACACGCGATCAGATCGTCGCCGAGATGAAGGCGGCTCGACTTGCGGCAGCTGAGGCGGCGAAGGAAGCAAGCCTGGGCGACAGGTTCAAGAAGATCGGTGCCAAGCACAAGGCAGGCACACGGATCGAGAGGGACAGCAAGGGTCGCGAGGTCATGATCATCGTGGACGAGGACGGCCACGAGAAGAGGAAGGTGCGCAAAGTGCAACGCGACCTGGAGGAGGACGCAAGGCAACGCGAGCTCATGAGGCCCGACAAAGATGCCAAGCCTCTGGGGATGGAGGTTCCGGAGATGTACCAGAAGCAACCGGAACCAGAAGAGGAAGAGGACGACGACATATTTGCCGACGCAGGAGATGACTACGACCCGTTGGCAGGGATGGACTCTGACTCTGACGAGGAGGACGAAGACAAGACCAAGGCTCACAGCCCAGAAGACGCGCAGTCGAAGCACGAAGCGGATGCCAAACAAGCCATGCCACCCCCACCCAGGCCGATAGCAGCACCAACGAAGGACTACTTCAAAGGGTCCAAGACGGACCTGTTGTCCTCGCAAACCCGCAAGGCGCCGTCCATGTCGGATCCGGACATCCAGGCAGCCTTCAAGAGGGCGGCCCAGCTCGGTGCGGCGGCCAAGGACCGGAAGGGAGACGGCGAGGACGACGATGCGACGGACGAGGAGGCCCGTTTGCGAGCAGAGCGGCACAGGAAGATGCTCGAGTCTTCCAACCGAGACGATGCCGACATCGACATGGGCTTCGGCACGAGCAGGTTCGAGGACGAGGAAGACTTTGACGAATCCAAGGTCAAGCTGTCCGAATGGGGCAACGAGGGAGACGACGATGATGGGAAAGGCGGCAAGGGGAAGCGTAAGAGGGGGCCAAAGAAGAGGAAGGGCGACGCCAACAATGCAGCGGATGTGTTGCGGGTGATGGAGCAGCGCAAGGCGGCGGGTGCATGATCATGACCCGCTAGGAGGACGTTGAACAGCTCCTCAGAAGTCCAATATACCGTATGGACCATGGCAGAGGTCACTCCTGTTCCACATGGCGACGAATCCCGCAACTCCAAGTCTCACGATCGCGGTGCACCCGGCGAACTCGGCGGCTGAGTCATCTGGTTCGCATTAGCAAACGCAACTCTCACCTGCCAATCTCGGCATGGATCCGTCGGTCCTCGTATGCCTCGCGCACCAGCAATGCGGCGACCTCCGACCCCAAGGCATTTCCTTGGCCGGCTTGGCCCTATGTCGTGTCGCGCGGTGCGCCGAGGTCGAACGGTCGGGACGGGAGAGCCTCTTTCATTGCGGCAGCCCAGTCAAAAACGCTGGTGATAGGTAGTCCGCTGTACCACGCTCTACACTAATTAAGTAAGATAGAAGCCAAGGGACTTTGATCCGGATTCCACCTCAATCGGTTCCCCGCGTTGGAGGTCCACCCGCTTCGTCTAGTTGGTGTCCACCGAAAGACCGAAGCCCGACCTCCTCTGCGCTTCTCCCCGCAACCTCACCTCCCGACTACGTCTTCACTTTTATCACTCCCACTGCACAAAAACCCTCTCCCTACCCCCACGTACGAAACCTGCGTCGGCACCTCTCTAGCAGGCGTACCTAGCATCAGTCTATCCTGCGATACTCAACAGTCGCCCGTCATGTCTATTCCTCTCTCCCCTAAGATTCCCCTCTGGCTGGACTGCGACCCTGGCCACGATGTAAGTCAATCTCATTCAGGGGCAAAACCTGCAGCTCGCATTATTTCAGTCACAGCCCGTCTGACCCTCATCGCAGGACACATTCGCCATCCTCCTGGCTGCATACCACCCCGCCATCAGGCTAATGGGAATCTCGACCGTCTTTGGAAATGCCGCCCTAGAGTAAGGCTCCTCCGCCGTTGCCGTCTCTTATCGAGGAGGCGAGATGAGATGAGACGAGATGAGATGGTAATCGGGCTTTCTTCTTCAGCATGCTAACAGATGCAGCAAAACCACCCTCAACGCCGCCTCGATCCTCACGTCCATCGGCAAGCACAATGAGATCCCCGTCTACGCCGGCGCCTCGCACGCCCTCACGCGCCCGCCGATGCACCACCCCACCGACATCCACGGCGAGTCCGGCCTCGACGGCACCACCCTCCTCCCCCAGCCCCTCGTGCAGCCCAACACGACCAAGCCCGCCGTCGACGCCATGGCCGAGGCCATCCTCGCCGAGGCCCCCAACACGGTCCACGTCGTCGCCACCGGCGCCTTCACCAACGTGGCCGCCCTCTTCCAGGCCCACCCCAACCTCAAGGCCCACGTCAAGGCCGTCACCGTCATGGGCGGCGCCTTTGGCGACGGCTTCACCGACATCCCCCTCGGCAAGGTCGGCGACGAGGAGCGCATCGGCAACTACACCCCCTGGGCCGAGTTCAACATCATCGCCGACCCCGAGGCCGCCTCCTTCCTCTGCGACGACCCCGTCCTCAGCGCCAAGCTGACGTTCATCCCCCTCGACCTCACCCACCAGGTCCTCGCCACCGAGCCCGTCCGCGACCTGCTCCTCTACGGCGACGGCGGCGCCAAGACCGGCACCGGCAAGACCACCCTGCGCCAGATGCTCGTCGAGCTCCTCATGTTCTTCGCCAAGACGTACAGCGACGTCTTCGGCATCACCGAGGGCCCGCCCCTGCACGACCCCCTCGCCGTCGCCGTCGCCCTCGTCGGCACCCCCCACGAGATCGCCTTCCGCGACTTCGACACCGCCAAGGCCCAGAGCGGCAGCGTCAAGTACCGCGAGCGCTTCGCCGTCACGGTCGAGACCGAGGGCAGCTACGCCGACGCCATCGAGGGCCGCACCCAGACGGGGCGCACCATCTGCCGGAAGCTCGAGGCCGGGAGCGGCGGCGTCGGCATCCCGCGGGGCATCGACGTGCCCAAGTTCTGGAAGGTGCTGGAGGAGTGCATCCAGCGGGCGGACGAGGTCAACGCGGGGGCGGTCAAGGGGCTGGCCGAGAAGGGGCCTCTGCACGCGTAGGGCGGGATGTCGGGTAGAGCGGTTGCATAAAATTTAGAGGCAATGTTGCAAAACACCGCGGTGCTGATGTTCATGGTGTCTGTTTGTCGCTTGATGTACATTGTCACGTTGCGCGGAAATCTAGCCGATTATTCTTCATGGACTAATTTTGATAATACCTGAACTACAAACGTCGTTTGGGAACTTGGCAGCATGATACCTTGTACTTCATGGAGATAGTTCAATGCGAGGTGAGACTGGGAAAGATCGACTGCTCGTCCATGGGCTTCGCCTCCTCCTCACTATCATTGTCTGCATCCTCAAGTAGGGTGTTCTACGCCGATGAAGTATGCCCGTCGCAAGCACCCGCCGCAACGGACGGCCCATCCACCCCCTCGTCCAAGCATCTCGGATCCGCCCACTCCAACCCGTTGCGCAGCTGATCCAGCAGCAGCACATCCCTCCCCCTGATTTTGTCCTCCTCCGGGAGCATCAACCCGAGTTCGTGGTAGAGATTAAGGACGGGGTCCAGGCAGTCGTCGCAGACGGACATCTCGGCGCGCATGCGGTGCTCATGCTGCTCGGTAGTGTTATCGTTGGTGCCGTCGGCGTTGGGACAAGCATCCGTGTCTATGACGTTGATGTAGACACGCGTGTATTTGCGGTCACCGCAGCGGTGGCAGAAGTAGGTGATAGGCATGGTCACCTGTGTACGGCAAAGACTCTTGTTGAATATGCGACTTGAGATTCTGATGGATTCTGGGTTCTTGAGAGAGGACCAGGATATAGAGGATGGATTCCCTCATATTTATTCTCATCCAGGACTAAACACAGCGGGTCGAACATGCACGCATGGTCAGTTTAGGGATCTCAATCAAGAATTCAACGTTGACAATGCGGTGAACAGCAATGAGCAACGTGAGACAGGGTGACTGATGCTCGATCAGATAGCTACAGGTCGCCCACGACTTGTTCTGTTCCCATACAACTGATCTTGTCCATGTTTTGTTGTCGGAATGCTTGGCGGTAAGCACTCTTGACCGAATCATGAGACGACGGTTACGCTGTCGCCTGTTATCAAGCCCATACGTGAAGTTTCTATACCTTAGACAAAGGGTCATCCCATATCATTGTTTGGGCTCGGCAAAGAAGCCTGTCTGGCTTCATGTGGCACGGATGCCAATGTGCCTGAGACGTCTTTGTTGGCCGGTTTTCTCAATGCGTAACTTAGAAAGCTGTCGAATCAAAAGATAGCAATGGATCAGAATCGTTTTTTTAAATACTCAGCCTTTGTATGTTTCTTGAACTGGGATCATGGTGTTAATGTTGTCCCTGGAAGTCAGGGATAGTTCAGGACACCGCAGCGGTCTTCCAACCCAGGGCCGCCATTGCAACATGCTCCCTATGTTGAAAAGAGACGGGGCCTCCCCACTGCCTTCATCTGACGTCTGGTAAGAGCGCTGGCCCCGTAGAAGATGTTTTATGATGTGTCTGGAGATCTCAAGTGGCGAAATCGTCTGTTGTACACAGGAGCCGAGTTGGCAGTCGGGTCTCCAGTCGCCTAAGCTTGAGCATATGGAAGACACCATCCGCTGTCTTAAAGTATTCAAAAGTGAAGCATGGATAAGTGAGATCGAGGAAAAGCATGTCATAATCAGTCATTAAACGCAAGTAACACTACAGAAAGCTAACAAACTGTCATCTCAGGCATCTCCAGCCAAGATCCCTTTATCTGCTCTCCATGCAGCTTCACTCATCATCACTCCGGCCCAACAGGCAGCTGGCTGCCCGCAATGTTGCACTGCCTGAACAGCCTCACCTCGTCCTCGGCAAAAGCGCCCACGACCGAGTGCAGCACGCCGCGGTTGTGGAAGATGACAAAATCGCCCTCCTCCCAGTCGTGCGCGTACACCCTCTCGGGCGCGATGCCCGGCCTCTGCAGCCTGTGCACGATCTCCCTGACTTCAGCGAGGTCATCGAGCACAGTGCCGTCAGCGAGGTGCAGCTTACGCACTGCGGAGGGGTGGACCTGCAGCGCCAGGGCGCCGGTGGCGGGGTTCCGCCAAAGCATGGGCAGGACCTGGATCTTGTCGGCCTCGACGGGCGGCAGATCCGACAGGGGGATCTCGCGACCCTCGGAGACGAGGCCGAGGCCGTCGGAGCGGGAGCGGGCGCCGCTCATCCAGACGTAGGGATGCGGGGCGTACTCGACCTTGGTGGTGCGGCAGAAGGCCTGATCGGCGGGAGAGAGGGCGTCGTACATGGCGGCGCCAGAGACGAAGGCGGTGGTGCCGAGGGGCACGGTCTTCTCGTCGCCGGTGCCGTCGTCGTAGCGCAGGGTCTGGGTGCGGCCGCCGGGGACGCGGACGGCGAGGAGGGAGGTGGCGACGGGGGGTGCGAGGCCGTAGAGGGCGGCGTCGATGTGCCAGCGGTAGAAGCGGGTGAAGTTGAGGTCGTCCTCGTCGGGGATGCGGGTGGCATGGAAGGTGCGGTGGTGGGGGTGGCGGAGGGTGAAGTTCTCGAGCCCCTCGTAGCTCTCGACGAAGCCGTTGCCGATGACCTGGACCTGGGGCTGGTGGGGGATGGTCTTGAGGTCCGGGTGGAGGATGGAGCGCTTGGCGTCGAGGGTCTTGCCGTGGCCGTAGGAGCCCGCGGCGGCGGGGTCGAAGCGCTGGGTGATCTCGTACTGGGCCTTGGGGGAGACGTGGCCCTGGTTCTTGAAGACGACGACTTGGTGGCGGTAGAGGGCGTCTTGGATGACGTGGAAGTCGGCATCTGGCGAGGAGGTCAGCAATTGATCTTGCCTCGAGAGCAGAAGGAACTTACCAGAGGAGGTTACCGATTGTACGGGTATTCTCCCAATTCAAGTAGCATGGCACGTCACGGCACAGTGGAGGTATTCACTCGGAGCGATCAGGTCTTACCAGAGAGCGTTTCGATGTCAATGTTGGAGATGATGGCTCCCACTGCAGGGCCTCCCTCCCGGGATGAGATGGGGTGGACTGCGGGGGATGGCACGGCGGACGGCATGGCGAATGTAGCTGGGGTGTTCTGGGTATCTGGGTATGAAGGCAGCTTTGTGTGACGGAGGTTGATGGTGGAGGGGGCAACGTCTTTCGGGTCAGGAGCTGCTGAGAGGGGTTTTTGTACAAGGCAGGAGGTACCCAGGAAGGCAGCACATGGAGCAGGTTCGATGGAGGTCGAGATGAGGTGAATCACGGCAACTGGTCATGCACCGGGCGCTGCCGATTGGTCGGAGCGGCATCTTATCTTTATCTGCCCAGCTCCGCCGGCCGCGGCCGCCGTCCGCCTGAGTCTGACTTGATATCCATTCCGACTCTTCTACCCTCACCACACGCAGTTTGTTGGCCCGCCCTTATCAGTGGATGTTTGGTGCTCCTTCGGCGCCACGAAAACGCCGACATGTGCATTTCCGCTCCTGTTGGCGGCGATGCCCGACGGGTGGAGGTTGCTATCGTCAGCAACGTCGGACCCAGCCTGCAGCCTCCGTATTGCCCAGTGTCACAAAATATCAGTCCGTTGCAACAGCAGCAGACTCTCGAAGCCCCACGCATTATCAATAACGACGTGTACTATATTGATTGACGAACTATAAGCCTAGCTACTGAAACCAAAATGCCGCAACAACTGCTCATCCTATTCACGTCTTTGATTCCTTTGGCGGGAATAAGACCTTAGCCACAGACCTCGTGTCATGCCTACCGACCTTTACGCTTCCACTCTTCCGCTCGTCGCTATACCCAATGACAACCTTGTTGATGTTAATGGTTTGTGCCACGAACTGTGGAGAGCCTGACTGGGCCTTCGCATGGCCTCCAGCCTGCCCATTCTCTCCATCGAAACGCTCGGGCATCAGGGCCCGAAGCATCTTCGTGACGATGGTCTCGATATCTGACTCTGCCTTTTCGCTCTTCTCCCCTACCCGAGCCTCCTCTCGTTCCTTTTGCTTCTTCCCAGTGGCATCAATCTCGCTCTCCGGAGATGGAGGATCCAATACGACCACAGTCTTTTTGCCTGCTCCCTTCGACGGGGTCATAGTATTGGCAGAGATCCGGCTTTCACGGGCAACCTCAACTCGGACGCTTTCAGTGTCAATCTGGTTAGGAGTACCGCCATCCGTCGCGGAAACGGCGGTCTTCTGCGTAAATAGCCAGGCGCGGGCCATGTCCACCACCGCCGTCTGCTTGAACACCTCGTGCGCAGCGTCCGTCAGCTTCCACTTGTCTTCAACCTTTTTGTACGCCGGCATCTTGACGATGTGCTCCATGGCCTCCACCGTGCACAGAATCTGCTCCCTCGATGCCTGGAACCAGAACCACTCCTTGTGGGACTTCCCGCACGTCGGACAGCCAGAGACACGGATGTTGTACTCGCGCAAGACAAGCTGCGCAAGTTTCTCGGCTCTGTGTGCCGCAAAGAAACGAGCGCCGTTCGTTTCGCGTATGATCGTCGACGTGGACTTGCAGCAGCGGTTCGTCTTCAGCCTAGCCGCTGCGGAAATTTTCGACCAGCCAATCTTATAGAAGCCCTTGGCGGTAGTGTGCTCGAGGACGTAGACGATGCCGAGATCTTGCTCTATTTTGGTGAGAGGCTTGTGCAACATCTTGTAGAAGTGAGATTGGTCCCGGTTCGAGCCTTTTCGCTCCGGCGTTGTCACCGTGCCGAAGCCTTCAACAATTTGAGTCTCGGTAAAACTGATGGCCTCAGTGTTTTCGCCCGTACCCGTCACCGTCGTGGTGGTTACGTCCTTTGTGACGGACTCCATGAAAATACCCGAGTCGTGCTCCGAGCTGGGATCAGAAGTCGCCCTCGGCCGCTCCGGCGTGCTGAAAGACGCGGGCGAGTCATCGCCCTCTTCGAAGCTGACCGTGGAGACTCGCCGGGCTGAGCGAGCATAGCGCATGCGTGAAGACTTCTCTTGAACCTCGACAATATGTACCGATCCATCGGATTCTGCGTCCGATACGGCCTGCTCGTCCGAGTCTGACGATGCACAGGAGTGGTCGCTCTCGGAGTCGATGCCCGTCGGGTTCTTTTTCCAGTCCTGAAACTTCTTGACTGCCTTTTTCTTATGCCATCTCTTACAGTGGAGGTCCTCCACGAGGCTCTTAAGCTCGGCGAGGAAGTCCTCCGTCATGGGACAGTCCTCCATGAGACTCAACTTGTCAAAAAGAGCTCGTGCTTTTTTATCTCGGGGAGCCTTCACGGGCAGTTGGCATCTTTCCGAAGTCGTTTCAGCACGGAAAGAGCATGTACCGAAATCCCACTGCTCTGTCGTATCCGGAACAAACCCGGTCGTTCCCTGAACGGCCCGCAGGGCTCGTAACGCGGGAGGGATCTCAACACTCTTGATGATGGCCATGTTGACGAGGGGGACACAAAATATAGAGACAAGATGAAGAAATCTGGCTGTGTGTGTCGTTGGAAGACCTTGGGACTGAAGAGAGCGCAGCCTGCTGGACACCCCAAGCCATATAGGAGACGGGCTCAAGACCCAGCCCAGCACCATCAGGTGCACACCGGGGAAATGGGCAGGCTGGCGGCACATGATACCATGCTGCGACCCGAGCAGACTGTCCCGGGGAAGTCGTCCCCAAGCGCCGGCCCCCACCTGCCTCTGCATGTAACCATCCTCATGCTGTTGGTTCCTAGTGCGATTTCAACCCGTACACTTCGGGTAGGTGATCCTCTATTTCGAACCCATTCGAACCAATCGAAAGCCCGCTCCGGCGCGATCCTTGCTCAATTCATCAGCTGAGTATTCCTTCCTCTCCATCGGGTTCGAGTTGTGAGGCTGGTCTTCACTGCGCCCTTTTCCGAACGTGATGGTGTGCAGCGCCGACTCCGTTCGCCAAGCCTGAGGACCAACGGGCAAGGCAGCCAGGGGGTGGTCCGCGAACCATCGCACAGGGAACACGCGCGTCCCCCGTCCTCCCGACTCCCGCGTCCAAGGTGACGGGACGATGGAGCCCGGATCCAAGCTGTACGTGTGTGTGCTGGATTACTCGATTGTGCTCTGACCCCCCTTCCTTGCGCAATGAGCCAGGATATGACGGAGAGGGAGTCCCAGGCGTTGGAAAGGATGCCTCGCCATACTCCCCAGCCGCTCACTTATGCAAGTCCTAGCCTGCGGACGGTGATGGTCGATGGCACAAGTTCGAGGGGCTGCGGTGCCCAGCCCCCGTTGGTCTCACCTTGGCCGGGGAATCAGCCCAGGACGGGCCTCGACTTCCTGTCCCCCTGGTCGTCCGCTGTCTTCTCTGCTGTGGGAAGGCTGGTTTGTGCACCGCTCCCTGACCAGGTGGTTTTGCCGTCGAGGTTGACCGGCCCTGAATCTGCCTTGTCAGACACCTGAGACGCTACAGTCCGTTGGAAGCACCTACCTGAGAGCTTACCCATCTGTGCAGTTAACCTACCAAGCTAAAGGCGAACGGCATTGGTTGTCCTAGAGAAAGGGGAGAATCGCAAGAACCTCCCTCGCCGCGGTGCGCGAAGTTCATAGCTCGAGCAAGGTCAGAAGGGGATTGTTAACGGGCTGGCAGCGAACAAGGACTGATCAAGACATCAGCAAGTACGTCGACAGCGAGGCCAGAAACGCAGGTCCCTCCATCTGCACAAGACACGAAAGCAAGCTCGGGAATGAATCTTATGTGACGATCTGATGCTATAAACAGACGCTCCAAATGCCCAGAGCGCTATGATCCTTTTCCTGACCATGCACCAGCCGTGACCCTAACTCCAGGCCCTTGGGCCAAAACTCAAAAAACACAAAAGCTATTCACGTAATAAAAGATGGGTTGCGTGCCTGTGCCTCGCTTACTTCATCCAGATCCCGACACCACCGATGATGGACCCCGTCCTGGACCTTGTCCCGCCGAAAGAGCTCATGCTGTCCGTCCGAGGTCGGAACCCAGCCGACGAGCCGGGCCGTGACTGTGCCTCGACGCTCTGCTCGTAGGCAAGGCCGAGGAGCACACTTGAGGGGCTGCGGTGCAGGGATCGGCGTCGCACGGTGGGGCCCTCATCTGGCGTGCTCTCGGCGAGCTGCGAGCAGACGTAGCTCGTCATGCGCAACGGGGAGCCGTGGCCGTGGAGGAGCCCGAGGTAGCCGGCCGTCGGGGAAGAGAACTGGCGTTTGTGGGGTTGCAGCTGAGGTCGACGTAGAGGCGGGGCGATGTTGGAGAGGCTAGTGCCGTAGGAAGTCTGGGGGCGAGAAAACGAGTGACGGGCGTATTTGGAGGGCGATTCGATGCCCTTGAGGGCGAAGTCGAAGTCGTCGGGGAGGAAAGGAGAGCGGTTGTGCGACCAGAGGGTGAGTGACGTCGAAGAGGCTGAACTGGTGAGGTTGGGACGCTCCAGTTCGGGGAACGGGCTGGGAGAGTGGTCGTGGTTTGCGAAGGAGTCGCTTGCGGCGCCCGAGTCGTCAGTCATTGCTGGGGTGTGAGGTTCAGGAGACTCGTGAGAGTGGCCATCGGTGGGAGTCTGAGGGGTGTCGTCAAGGATCTCGGAGGCGGTTTCGAAGCTCCCTGAGGAGGAGTCGATGGTAACTGTGAGGGGTTTGGGAGAGATTGAAGCATCCACAACAGTGTCAACCTCACCGGGTGTAGCTGCTACCAAAGGCTTGTCACCGTTGGCATGATCAATACCTGCGTCGGGTTCATTGTTTTCGACCGGCACCGCATGCTCGTCTGGCACTGTCGCCCGGGTGCCCTCAACCGCCGCAATGGGTTCGGTGACAACGGCAGCTGTGGCTTCCTCTGCGGTTTCAGCCTCGTTGGATGGCTCGACCGGGTCAAGGGGCTCGACGCTGTATCCAAGCCAACCCTCAAGCTCAGGCGTTGCTGAGCTCGAAGACGGGCATTCGATAGGCGCAACCTCAACAGCAGCAAGTTCTACCGGTGCAGCTTCGATGGAAGCGGTAGCAGGTGTTGCCTCGAGAGGTGCAACCTCCAGCGTCGTCTGGGGGGGCTCAACCTCGATCTGTGTAGTCTCGACGGCCGGCAGCTCAACAGGTGCGACTTCTTGCTCTGCTGGCTCGGCCACGGCCAACTCAATGGCCTGCTCCTCGACGACTGGCTCCTCATCGATAGGCTCGCACGAGTAACCCAGCCATCCCTCAAGAGAGGTCTCTGTGGACTTTTCCTGCACTGCAGGCACAGATGAAGGTCTGGCTCGCCTGACAGGCCTCAGGATCTCGACATGCCCGATCAACTCTGCCGGCTTCGCTGTCTCGACAGGCTTCACGGTTTCGGCAGACGCGGTTGTCGTCTGTCGAATCCGCTTCCCAAGCAGCCCGAATCTGCGCGGCTCTTTGACCATGGCAGTCGTAGGTTCCTTCTCGACAGCTTGATTGGGATCCTCGCACTCCTCGTCTGAGGCGTCCGAATCGTGCCTAACGCGAACGTCGTCAGTCGCACCAGAGAAGGCTTGCAGCGCCGGGGGCGTGTTGGGGTAGCTGTGGCGAGGGGTCTCGATGGCGTAGTCGCTTAGGCTGGGGGTAGATGGCGGGGTCGAGTGGACGAAGTCGTTGTCGGCAGGGGGCGAAGAAATATCAGCGCTGCTCTCGCGGCTGATCGACGGGGTTTCCAACGCGTGTTCGCGGTCCCTGGCGATCGCTTTGGTTGGGGTTTCAGGCCGATGTGGGAGCGCGGCCGGGGCCGTCTCAACGGCTGTTTCGGGGCGCGTCTCATCCGTTTGAGCCGAAGGTTCGGATGGTGCGACGGACGGGCCGCAGGGTCCATGGGCGGATGCGAAGGTGAGCTGGCTGGAGGAAGGGGTTGCAACCATTTCGTCGACAGCTTGACCGGACGAGGCGGGTGCGCGGCGCTCAATCAGGCGAAGGTTCTGGGGTCTGGCATGCATGTCGCTCAAAGACCTGGTGTCGAGTATGACCATGGCAATATCCCGCTGGATGCACTCTTTCAGACTGGACAGAAGGGCTTCCTGTTCCGTTTGAGGCTCCTCCGGGAGAGAATGCAAGGAAGTGAGAGAGCTGAGAGAGGCCGGTCGGCCAACAAAGGTCTTCTCGAGGACAGAATGGCCGCGCTTGGTGGCAGTCATGACGAGGGTCACGTCCTTGCCGTACAGCACGTGGGCAATCCCAGACTGTACCCTGTCCATGGCAGCCTCGATGGTCCTTGCCGCGTAGCAGGTTGAGGAGTCGAGAACCACGGCAAATGGGTTCTTGATGGTCTGGTCTCGGCCGGAAATCTCGCGGACAATGATCTTGAGGTCGTCGAGGGAGCTGAGAGCCGCGTCGGTCTCGTCCCTCAAGCTGTTGAAGGAGCTGTTCAGCTGCTCGACAAATTCACGTGCATCGCGGGCGTCGGAGTCCTGGAAGAGAGGGAATCTGCTGGTGACGGAACGACTGAGGAGCGAGTGGTCGCCGCCAGTGTGGTTCTGCAGCTTGAAGTCGATGGAGACAGCCTCATCCTCGAATGAGTCCTCGACCTCTTCAAGATCATCACACACCGTCTGACGGTCATCGAAGATCCGTTTCCTGGCCTCAAGCGCGTCGTGCATGCCTTTCGACAGCTTCCAAGTCAAGCCTTCGACCAGTCGCGGGGTCAACGGTGTCGTCTGCGCGCTCTTGATGACGATGCGGCGGTCCCAAGTCGCAGGCTGGCGTGACCTGCACTTTGAGCGGAAATTCAAGACAATTTCGTAACCGGGAACGAAGTGCTCCTCCTGTTTCGTCACGACAAGACGATCATGGGTTGCGGAAGGGAAGAGAGAGGCGCTGTGACGTGTGCGAGGCCTGGTGGTGCGAGAATCGATCGAGAGTCGATCGGGAGCCTGCCAGGTAAAGCCTCTGTCATGGCGCCGAAGGAAAGTTCCGATAATGCGATCGGTCGCAAGTGCAACATCGATGGCGGCCTGCCTGTCCAAAGGCAGTTTCTGGTAAGATCTGTAGGTAACGGAGGTCAGGTGAGAGCCGGCGCGGGTGATGGTGAAGTGTGCCTCGAAGCGCAGAGGTTTCCTGCCCGACTTGGGGTCTAGAGCGGACGAGTCGCGGCGGGTGATCAGGTCATGGCAGCCGTGGTCGAGGCGCCGGAGCAAGCCCTGGCAGATGTTGTCAGACGGGACAAAGTCTCTGCAGGCCTCGTAAATGTTGTCGTAGTTGGCAAGCAATGGCGGGCCGAACTTGATGAGAACGCGAATGGCCAGACCTGCTGGCGTTGGTGTGGGCGTGAGAGCGGGAGAGTGTGGTGGTGGTGTCGGCGATGCCCTTGTTGGTGTTGCCGGCGGTGTTGACACCGCAGCGCCGGGCGTAGAAGGCCTCCTGCCGACGAGGGGAAACCTCCTCCGCACGTCAACATCGGGGGTAGGCGTCTGGCATGGCGGGACAGCGGCCCTGGGATCCATGGCCATGATACTCTGGGATTGGGTTTCGTGGAGAAAGAAATGAAGCTCGGCTTCGCGAGTGTCAGAGGCCGAGCTGGGGGGGTGGGCAGGGCCGTGACTTTTTCAATGAGCGGTGGACAGCCTCGAGAAGCAAAAGACGAGGCAAAACAGTGGAGGCAGAGGTGCAGACTGGCAGCAGGGCGGCTGGGGGTTGGTATGTCTGTCTAATGCAGGCGCCCCATAAGAGAACCGCTTCCAAGGCCGAGGCGGAGAGGCGGAGGGACGCGGGCGGCAGAAGGGGAAACCCAGGAAACGAAAGAAAACCGGCGGGAGAATGGAGGAGAGGAATGGGGTGAGAAACCAAGGCCGGCGGGGTAGATGCGGGAAGGAAGAATGTGAGATGTTCGCCGGACGACGTGGTGTGTTCGTGACGTGAGAACCGTGACGACAGACGCGTTCTGGCTCTGGGACGGATGATCCGAGGGTCGGGAGAGAAAGACAGGACGTGGGACCCGGCGGGCGAGGTTGGGGGGAAGCGGGTGGGCCTCCATCGCATGATATTTCTGCCCCGTCGATGCAGCGATCAGGGCACTTGTCTGCTTGTGCTTTTTTTTTTTGCTGCTCCGCCGCCGCCATGGGCTTTGCATGGGATGGCGGCATGACATGGCATGCGCTGGCCTGCGTCGTCACAAGGAACGCCCGGGTGGAGGCGGCCCTGTCGACCTAAGGGAGGAGGACTTGGGCGTAATGCATCGCCATGGTGATGGCTGAGTCCGTGAGACGAGACGAGACGATACGATACGACGAGTAAGGCGGCAGGCAATGGGAGCCTAAAAGAAAGGTCTGGTCAGCTAAGGTAAACAAAACAAATAGCAGATCTGCGGCTCCCTGGACCTGGACTCCCACCGGCTTAGCGCCGGGTCTTTTCGCTGGCCCGGGGGTCTGACATCAATTCGCCTGGATTCCTCGTCGAATGATCATCTTGCTGAAGCATGGATTCTCCAGTGACACCATCCCTCGACTCGATGGACGACAGGGACTTTGTGATGATATTGGGTGGGTTTGCGTGGCTAGGCGCCGGGCGTGGTGGGGTGAGGTGGTGCCCAGAGGTCCATGCTCTTGTCTCTTCTTTCCCAGGCGGACGGACACCTCATTTCGGCACATCCTGCCGCGCCACAAGTCAACGGCCCGCAGCCACATTGCGCCTGTCAAGGTGTGGCGTGCGAGACATGTACCACTTTCTGTTGCTGCCTGTTTAGGTACATTGTACTATCTCTCTCTAGACACAGCCTGCCCTCACACCTCCACGACCAGCTTCTCGCCGCTGACACCCTTCTTCACCTGGTCCATCGCACTCTGGATCCCGCCAAGTCCGCCCTCGACCACCCTGTAGTTCAGCGGCTTAATGGACCCCGACTCCAACCACGCCGGCAGCGCCTCGCCGCAAAGCCAGGCCGCCAGGTCCGCCCTGCGGTCCCAGAGCGCGTCACCCCTGACCTCCTGGACATGAATGCCCTCGGGTCGAGTCAGGTCCTGGGCCCAAGGCACCGTGGTCCCCAGCTTCTTCGCCTCCGTCGCCGACGACCCCTTCAGCACCTCCGCCACCTGCGCCAGCGTCTCCGCCGTTGAGATGGCATCCACCGCCCACGCGATCGGCTGGCCCGCCGCCTCGGACGCCGCGAGGAGCTCCTCCGCAGCTTTGCCCGAACCGTAGTCCGCGACGACGCTGGCGCCCAGCCCGCGCAGCGCGGCGTGGTGCCTCGCGCTCGCCGTCGCGTAGACGGTGAGGCCCGCCTTGTGCGCCAGCTGAATGGTCAGGTTGCCCACCGCCGAGGCGCCTCCCCAGACGAGGATCGACGGGGACGAGGATCCAGCGCCCGCGGCACCGGTCTCGAGCGCCGAGCGCGGCAGACCCAGGACGTCGACGAGCAGCATGGTCGCTGTGCCCGCGGCAGAGGGCAGTGTGGCCGCCTGCGTGAAGCTCAGGGCCTGTGGGACCTTGGCGGTCGTCGTGGCCGCGGCGACCGTGTACTCCTGGAAAGCGCCGTTGTCGTTGTTGCCCGTGAGGAGGCCGTGGGCCATGGCCAGGACGCGGTCGCCGGGCTTGAGACCCGTGACGGAGGCGCCGACGGCGGTGACTTCGCCGGCGACGTCTGCGTTCGCCAGTCATCAGCGTCAGGAACGAAAGCAGGAGGGTTCGTTGCTCGGTATCTTCTTACCTGCGCCCAGGACGGCGGGGTACGTGGGCGTCATGAAACCCCAGGCCTGGCGCTTCCAGTCGATGGGGTTCACGGCGACGACGCGGTTGCGGATCAGGACCTCGTCGGCGGCGGGGGTGGGCGTCAGGCGCTCCTCGACGATGAGGCTGCTGGCGACGGCAGGCAGAAACGCCGCGCGGTGAGTAGTCTGGGTGGCCATTGTGCGGAGGAAGGGCGTCATGGGCTTGAAAGTGATGTTTGAGTGAACGGGTCTGGTAGTGATGGTGATGATTGTGATGAAGCTGCTGGTGATGCTGAACTGACTTCTACTCCAAACCGAATGCCGCCGCCATCTCTTATATCCATGCCATGAGAGTTTACCAGCCTCGAGGATACCGGTCAAGGCGGATTGCTTTGAAATCGTCGCCAAGGACACATTTCATCCGAAGAGTGATTTGAAATGCCATTGACTGTCGTTCGCCCAACTCGCCGCATGCTGGGAGTGTGTTGTCGCGGCGAAGTGGTCGTGGGACGGCTCCGGCGAATTGGCCGGTGCTAAACCTGGTACGACCACCCGCGACGCACAATCAACTCGACGTGATAATTCAGGCGCGCGTGCGAGACATGTCAACGCAAGTCGCTCGGCCTTCGGCACAATAATCACATTATACGCCGTCATGGTCGTTAATCATTTAATTTGCTCTCGAGGCAATCTTGGTGGACAGACGGACCCGCATTTCAAATCCGGCACTTCGCCATAAGATACTACAAAGCGTCAGTAGCAGCTCACACATCGCCCATCACCATCGACAGCATCATCCCTATCCCGTCCAGCCCAGCATGCCACTCATCTAGCACATCATCAATGGCGCGGCTCGCTCCCCCCGTCGTCGCCGCTCCCTCCGCACGCGCCCTCTGCCTCATTGCCCCAGACAGCTCGCACATGGTCTTGAGCTTCTTGCTCCCGTCCCCCTCCGGCCCCCAGGACGCAACATACTCCCTCTCCCATTCCCATTCTTTCTTGGCCTCCCAGAGGGCCTTATGGCACGGCAAGGGCAGTTGGAAAGGGTTCCCCATGCCGTCTGTGCTGCCCGTCCCGGTGACGAGAGCCAAACAAAAGCAAGTCGTCATAATCCTGTTGGTGAAGTTGTCAGTCCATGTCAGTAGCTCAAACGCGCGGCGCATCCTTGAAAAAGAACAAATGTCAAAGTTTATGAGGAGAAGAGGCGCGTACCGCCGTCGTGTCTCATCGCACAGCCAGTCCTCCCAGCGATGTCCTATCCGCCTCTCGTGCGGAGGGCTGAACGGCCCCGACGTGTAGAGCGCGATCCTGTCACCCAGGTCCTGCGCCACGGATTGTCAGCTCAAGGAGTCCTCTCGACCAGCGAGCAAGGAACTTGGACAACGAACAAGCATCAACCTGACCATCCCCTCGTTCGTGATGAAGTACTCAGGCCCCGACTCGATGAGCCGCATGATCGTATACGTGACCATTGCCTGCGACGCCGCGATGACCTCGCCCAGCGAGAAATTCTGCATCTGAACGCACCATACAATATTAGCAACGTGTCTCTGCGAGTGCCGTCTCCAGCGTGGGCACCGACCTCTCTCTTGATCCACCGCTCCTCGGCCTCGATGCTCCGCCACAAGAAGTCCGACGAGCCCTCCGTCCGCGAGACGAACCCCTGCGCGATGACACGACACGCGGCCAGCGGTCTCAGCGGTTCGGGCGCCGCAGACCTGGGCTGGGTGTCGCGCTCGTCGAAGTGCAGCCCGCAGGCGAGAGGGTGGATGAATGGCGGCCAGCTGGCCGGCTGCGCCATCAGGCGCGGGAACGTGCGCAGCGTGGCGGTGATGAAGCGGCGGCAGCCCGGGGAGAGGGCCTGGCCCAGAGGCAGATCATTGGCAAGCACACGGCCCGAGATGGAGATGAGGCACTGAGATTCAGGTGCGGGGGCTGTCGGGTCTGCGGGTTGGCGGAAGAGCTGGGTGATGGCACTTGGGGCGGTGAGCTTGGGGAGCGGCGGCATGGCGAGGAGCGTCTCAATGGTGGTTGGGCTGGGTATCTCGGGATGGAAGAGGGTACCGCTGTAGATGTAGTCATCTGGGCTCAGAAGGCTAAGTTCCATTTGTGTGTCCGTGGATGCCCATGGTTCGTCGACTGATGCGGCGAGGGGTTCTTCTGCCGCCGAGGCAGTTGTGACCACAATGTGATGTGTCGCCGAGGTGTCCGTGGTTCCCGAAGGCCGGCCGTAGGAGCACTCTGCCTGCTTCGCGACGCACCGGGAGCATGGCTGGCGGAAGTCGCACTTGCTCTTGGTGCTCCGACAGACATGGCATGCCGTCGGCCGGGCCGGCTGTTTCCTGGCGGCTCGCCGACGGCAGTACTGGAGGTGGCGCCCATATGATGTTTCTGGTCGGTTCAGTCAGTCATTCCTGAGTCGTGTCGGTCAACGATGCCCCGGCGGTTCCTGGAACGGGGAGGCATCGCGGCTCGACAGTTTGTTGGAACCATGGGGACCGAGTGACTATCGCACCTTGATCAAATGACTTTCCACAAAGAGCGCAAGCGTATGTGGAAACGTCCTGGACTCGCTCCATTTCGACCTGTCTGTCAAGTATGAAAGACAAAATGTGAAAGACAACCGCACGATTGAGTAGTACTAGGTAGAAGACACTGAACGATGCTCGTCGCTCAGCGCAAAAGGTTTGGTGTACTCATGTGAGTACTTATTGACCACAGCAGGGCTCGAACCTGCAATCTCCTGATTCGTAGTCAGACGCCTTGCCATTGGGCCATGCGGCCTTTGTTGAAAGAGCAATGGTATCAAATGCCTCATGACGCCTGCGGTACGGCCGGTTCCGGTACTAAACCCAAGCGGCGGAAGCATAAATCCACCAAGCTCACTGAATCATTGCAATAATGTAGGGCTCTACTGAGGATAGGCTAGGTGTGAATAATGGTGCTTTAGAGCGTTCAAGTCGCGATTGGAGCCCGCGTTGTCGCCCTCAACCTGACTTTACCTTCACTTGAAGCGTCTCTCTCCCGGCGGTCTGATGAACACTGACTTGACCACTGGGAATAGGCATTGTAGGCATTGTGCAACCCATTCACCACAGCGATTCATTAGTCTTCTATTGAACTAGTGAGCTGCGTAGCTGGAAATCACTGGCTTGTTGTGCTTCTGGCACGCGCTGCAGTGAACTCCGACGGACCAACCTTCACTAAGCCACAAAGGTTAATGCCATCACAAGCAAAAGTCACTTCTCTCTGGATGCCAAAAGCTTCCTGTAGAGTACTTAAAGCGGGCCACTGTGTCCGCTGTGTTAACTTTGCTGCTTTATCATTTCCTCCCGGGTCAACGGAGACCTGGGTAACGCCCTCATCTTGTCAAGGACAGCTAGCGCTGAGCACCGGGTTGGCCTGTTCTACTTCCATACATTTTGACCTACGGCGTCACTTACAACAGCTCTTAGCCAGTGATCAGGCGGAAAATATCAGCATGGCTAGGCCTAGTAACGGAGATCACGCAGCAAACGCCAGTTATACTCCAGAAGCAAGTACCAGCAGGCCAATAAGGGGGGATAATAATACCTCAGATACCAGGGGCAATACGTATACGAAGGGTGTAGACACCACAGATACCAAGGGGGCTACAGACGCCAGAAGCACCGCGGGAGCACTACTAGATACAAAGGAGGGGACCCGGGGAACACCAGACGATGAGGAGGAAACCACAGGAGCACCAGACACCAAGGAAACCAAGGCCGGCGCCAGCGAGACCAATAACACATCCGAGACCCACGGCACCCCCAACATCAAACCTCTCCCTAACAACGTCAACATGGACACCAAAACGAAAGCGCCCGTCCCCGGCGGCTCCGGCCCCGCCCCCGGCTTCCGGCCCCCGAGCCCGGCATCCAGCACCACCAGCACCACCATCTTCTACACGCCCTCCGCCTCCGAGAACGACGACGACGACGAGAACGAAGGTATGCAAGATCTCGACTACGCCCAGCTATGGGAAGACTACTTCCAGACGGGGGAGCTCCGCGACTGGCAGCGCCTGATGGCTGACCTGGGCTTCCAGGGCGGCTTCCAGAGCCGGAACCAGTGCCGCAAGGTACAGACGCCTCGCGAACGTCGAATTCTCATCACCTGGTGCATCGCGCAGTGTCTGGTCACGGGCTAACTTTTCTTCCTAGGCGCTGGCCACGCTGTGGATCAGCATTCCGCAGTTTCTGACGGCGGCGAGCAAGCCGCAGGACGTCATCTTCTTCAAGAGCGAGAGGGCGCTGAGCTCCTACGTGACCAAGACGAGAACGACGTTCCCACGGAGGGCGATCCCGAGCCAGAGCCCGCTGCGGCAGCTGTTGACACACGTGAGGAGGCACGGAAAGAGGAGGACGGCGCCGAGTGCGGCGTGACGGAAGCGTCGCAGCAGCAGCGGCAGTCGTGGTACGGGGGCGAGGGCGCGCAGACGGTCTGGGAATGGGTTCTCTTTCTGCATCTACCTGAGATTCTGCTCTTCCTGTTCCTCAGCTCGGGCCTGGCCCCGGTGCCCATCTGTAACCCCATCGTGTGGACCCCGCGTCTAGCTCATTATCTCCCATAGGCGGATCTTGCCGACGTCGTTGCCGACGGCGAGCAGGTCGCTCTTCCTACCGAATGCAACACAGGTGATGCGACCTAGGGGGGTGTTTTCCGTCGGCCAATTCCTGTAGACGGTGCAGCTGGGCAGGTGCGCGAGCTTGAGGGCGTCCTTCTTGTGCTGGCTGCCGAAGGCGAGCAGCTGGCCGTCGGGCGAGAAGGTGAGGACGGTGACGGGCGTGACGAGCTGCTCGAAGCGGCGCGTGGGCTCCGGGTTCGCCTTGACGGCACTGTCGCCCGACTTGTTCGTCGTGAACAGCTCGTTGCGGTCGTAGATGTTGGTGACGCCGCTGTTGGACCCGACGGCGACCCAGCGGTCGCCGCCGATGGACGCCGGGCCCTCGTGGCCGCCGAGCGCGACGACGATGCCGCCGATGCAGCCCTCGTCGTGCCAGACGCCCAAGAATTTCCGCTCCTCCATGCTGTACTCGCCGACCTGGCCGCCCCGGCCGAGGATCGTGAGGCCGTCGCCCGTGCTCCACCACGCAAAGTCCGCGATGCCGTGACGGCTGTCCAGGCGTGCCGCGGCGATCCACTGCCTCGAGCCGACGCTGATGATGTTGATGATGCCTCCGCCTTTCCTCGACGACGCCACGATACCCATATACCGGCCGCAGGGGCTGAGCTTGAAGCGCTCCATCGACTTGTGCTCGGCGTTGTGGCCTTGGATCTGCGACGTCTTCTGCACGAGGCCCGACTGCAGGTCCCAGCTGTGGAAGTACTTGCGGCGGCCGGCGAAGAAGATCTGGTCGCCGCTGGGGCAGAGGAACTCGGATCTCCTGACGTCGATCTGCTTGGCCTGCACCGAGGTCAGGAGGGGGTTTGGTGTGGGGTGGGCGGTGGGGTTGATGTGGTGGAGGAACAGCACCGACGCGACGCTGGAGGAGAGCAGCACGGGGTACTCGGGGTGGAAGGAGAGGTTGCCGACGGCGGCCTTGTGTGTGTCGGGTATCGGGCGCGTGCGTTGAATGTCAATGACCTCGGGCCGCAACCTCCTCTTCTTGCCGTCGCCCTTGCCCGCCAGGCGTCCGACGTCCCGCAACAGCTTCTCCAGCGGCGCGGCGGACAGCTCGCCGTCGCTCTCCTCGGCGTCGTCGTCGGAGCTGCTGGACGAGTCGGACGCCGCGGCGGACGACCGTCTCCTCCTCTTGGCGGGCCTGCCTTCCGCCTCCTTGGCCCACTTTGGCAGGGGGTTCAGCGCCAGGTACTGTCGTCGCAGCCTCTGGGCGTACTCGGCTCCCGTGACGAGGTCCTCGCTCTCGGCGATGCGCAGCTTGCGCAGCTGTGAGACGCCCGCCAGCGACACGGTCAGTCGCTCGTCGTCGCTGTCCTCCCAGGCCGGCGCACCGGCGGCGGCCGCGTCTTGCTCGGCCTTCTTCGCTTGTGAGGTCTGCTGGCTGGCCGCACCGGGCGCCGCGTCGACAAAGAAGAGGTCGGCATCGTCCACGCCCTCGAGGCCGGGCTCGTCGGTCTTGGTGAGCTGGAGCTGGCGTTCCTTCTCGAGCAGGTCGAAATCGGTCAGGGTATCGTTGCTGAAGAGGTGCTCGCGGAAGCTCGCTTTGCTTCCCAGGACCAGGCGTTCGAGCTCCTCCTCTTCGGCGTCCTTCTCTGCGACGGGAGCTTTCTTGAGGTTGAAGACATCCTGGTCGGACTCATCGTCAGAGAGATCGACATCCTCGGCGATGGAGGACTCGTCGGAGAAGTCTTCGAAATCCTGCTTGTCGGCCATGGCTGGTCTGCGGTGTGGTGTGGTGTGGTGTTGGGTAGTGGATGACGGTCGAGCAGGCGCTACTGCTCAATGCACCTTCCCAAGTGTGCACTCTGGAAGTTTTTTTTCTCTGATTCTAGAGACAGCCTTGCAGGTGGTGCAAGTGATCTCATTGGGTGGCTGAGCAAGCCACGATCTGGGTGTACCAATAATTTGGCACCGTTAGTGCAAGGCTGAGCCCCACGTCTGTTGTCCCTCATCACCCCCACTTCGACTGGACCTCGATGTTGGCAGCGACACGCACGTCTTCAGTAGACGTCGCTATCAACGGCCGCCCATGACCAATTTTTGTCGGTGTTCTGCTTGAACATGCTCGACTGGACCTCATACTCGCTCTTACTGCGAGAAACACCCTGAACTGCTACAGCCACAGGAAAACTGGTAGCGATGCTGGAGACTCGAGACCTACTAGCTTCACCTCACTCACCTTCAACCGCCGTCGGATCACATGCTGTCGGCTGGTCCATCAGCACATGATGCCGGCGTCACTTTTGCTCTTCGCCTGAACTCCCCTCCGCTCCGAAGCAGAGAGCATCATGATCATGATGACTCTCGCTGACCTCCCCGAGACTCTCTTTCTTGAGATATTCGAGTACCTCGCGCCCTCCCAGGTCGTTCTGTGCCGCCGCATCAGCCGCAATGTCCACCGAGCCCTCACGCGGCCGGACCTCTGTCGTCGCCTGCTTCTATCTCTGCTTCCTCGCACGCAAGAAGCCAGGCTTCTTCGCTGCTTGAATGGCGTTGCGGACGTTGACACGATACGTGCCAAGGATTGGCCCGTGATATTCGCGGCTGCCGCCCGACGCCATCATCACCTCACCAAAGCCAGGCCCTTCGCCGTCCGGGAGCTCCCCCTGCTGCAAGACCAAGCAGCCTTCGAGGAGGTGACGCCGTGGCACCGGGTGTTGCGCCTCAACGAGCACACCGCGCCGCTGCACCACCAAGATCCCGTCTGGACGTACGGCCAGAAGGAGGGGCTGCTCGTCTACCCCACGCCTGGGCACGAGTACAGCGCCCTGGATCTGGCCACGGGCCGCGAGTACACCGTGCCGTTCTATATCAAGGACAAACTCATCAGACGCGTGCGGCTCAACGACGGCCTGCTCGTGTTCGAGTGGGCAGAGCAGGAGGCCTTCCACCAGCTGAACGAGGGCGAAATGGTTCACCGGCACTTCGCCACGGCCTTCGACGTGTGGAGCACCCGAGGACGGTACGACCTGCTGCCGGACATACCAGTGCCGGCGTCCGACGGCGCGGAGAGAGCAGACGAAGGACTGGCCGGCTGGCATCTCGCCCTCCGCGCCGAGTGGAAGATCCATTACCTGGGCCTCCCCCTCTCCGTCAGCGACCGCTTCTTCTCCACCCACAACGCAACCCACTACGTCCTCTACGTCTGGCAGCCCAACCGCTCGCCCTGGGGCGAGGATAGCCCCCTAGAGCGCCTCATCATCTGGGACGTGGGCTCGCCCGCGCACTCCCCGACGGGGTCCGGCGCCGGCGGCACCGTCGAGCCCGAGGTCATCCGCCGGCTCGCCAACGCCGAGCTCGCCCCCTGGGCCCTCCGCCAGTTCGACACCCCGTCCCTCCGCTCCCTCGCCCTCGACGGGCAGACCCGCGACCCACGCACCGGCCAGACCACGGGCCACCTCTTCCTCACCATGGAAGACCACCGCTGGGCCGCGGGCCTGCAGTCCTCCCTCGTCCCGCCCCGCCTCCACTGCGTCCGCACCACCGGCATCCCGCTCCAGGGCGACGGCCCCTGCTGGGAGCACGAGTGCGGCACCACCGGCGGCGACCCCGCGACCTGCCGGCTCGGCATCTTCACCGGAGACGGAAGCGCGTGGCCGGGCTGGGCGCCGTGCTGGCGGCACGAGGACTTCCCCTACCTGACCGTCGCGCAGGTCGTCGATCCCGCAGCCGGGGTGCGCTTCTGCGCGCGCCAGTGCTTCATGCTGGAGACGGTGAGCGTGGACGTCCACCTGGGGCAGGGGACGGCGAAGGTGACGGGAAGCAGGCCGCGGGTCCGGGGGAGCCGGAGGAGGTTGGACTCTGTGAGTTCGAGCGGGAGCGAGGGCGACGACGCGCCTGAGGAGACCGAGGCGGCGGATGCCGGGGGCTTGGTGGGCGAGGTGCAGTTTGCCGACGAGATCTGGGGCCAGCTCATGGAAAAGGGCGTGATTGAAGGGGACGAGCGGTGGCTCATCGGGGAGGATGCCGAAGGGAATATTGTGATACTTTACTTTTGACGATAGCCTGTTTCTCCCGCCCTTTTTACTATCAGCGGATTTGCCAGGATGAATGATAGCCTATTTTTTATTTTTTTTTAAAAAAAATAAAAAACTGATCATCAGGCATCGCATCTCATCTCGTCCCTTGCCGTCGGCCGCTGCCGCAAGGTATCAGGCGGACTTGACCCTCGTGACCCCCTCATGGTGCCCGACTTGCCGCCCCTCACCACCACACCAATCAACCCCGACCTCCAAACTCTCCCACCCTCCATCCCTCATAAGCGCATTCCGCACATGATCCCCCGTCGACACCCGACGCCCTCCCCCGTAGTCGAGCGGTCCACCCCTTCGCACACACCCGGCCCAGCGCCCAAACACCCACCCCGCGGATCCAGAAACGGACGACGCGAAACCCTGATGACCGGCCCGGCCCTCCCACCGAGGACGCGAGTTCGAGACGGCGGCAGAGACGTAGGGACCGGCTTGTCCTGAACTCTTTTGCCGCTCCCCGCGTCGTTTCCAGGCCCGTTGCCCTCGTCACATGAGTTGCCTCGTCCTGCTCGTCCGTGCTGCCATCAAGTTGGAGGCCCGGCTGTCAACCTCACCGGCAGCTACATGTCATCGCAGCAGTTCACACACCACGGATCCAGGCACGGCGTGCAGATTACTAGATGTCCATTTCTTCATGTCATCATCTAACAGGTACATGCCCACTCTCATAGCACATGCATCCAAACATCACGCCTTAGCAGGCACGGATCGCCTCCGAGCGAACGGGTCCTCTAGCCTGGTCCGACGCCCCCAAAGCTCCAGCAACAGAAAGAAATGCCCACGACAAACAAGAGCACGGCCCGGGATAAGAAGAGATGCGCCACGAACACCAAAGCCCGACACGGCGCGCTAGCAATATGCGCGCCTCAGACCTCAGACCTACTCCGTCGCCATGGGCGTCGTCCCCGCCGCCGACGCGGCCGGCGACCGGCTGGATGCCGCGGCGCCGCCTGCGCCGCCGGGCAGCTGCAGGAACGCGTCGTAGTAGCGGTCCAGCCACCGCGCGGCCTCGACGCCCGCGTCGTCGACGCTCGAGTCCCACCGCCCGAGCGACCCGACGTAGCCGTCCGGCCGCACGTTGACGATGGCGACCTCGCCCGGGCCGAGGCTGCCGAGCCACTTGTTCGTGCACAGCGAGCCGCGCGTGTCCTGCTCGGGGATGTCGTCGAGGTAGAACGTCCACCTGCTGTCCTGCAGGAGGGCGGGGAGGTCGGAGATCTCGACGTCCGTTTTCGGCATCGTGGCTGGGGCATGTCAGCGGGGAGACCTTTTGTAAGTCAGGGAGATACTCACTGATCAGGGAAAAGGTGAAGAGGTGGCTGACGGCGGTGTAGCGCTCCGGCCGCGTGTAGATGTCTTCTGACGAGGGCAGGCGGGGCTGGGCGGCGTAGGAGGCGCTGGCGGCGGCGGACAGCTTGCTGATGAAGGAGCTCGTCGAGGCGATGGCCTGGCAGAAGGTCTCGAGGAAGGGGTTGGACGCATGTATGTCCCACATGAGGAGGTAGATCCTGAACTGCCCCATCATGGGAATGTCGAGCTGAATGTCGACGGGGTTCGAGTCGATGTAGCGCGTCACCTTGGCCGGGGGCAGCAGGCATCCCGGGCGGGCATCGCCCATGAGCATGCCCTGCGGCTCGGTCTGGTTCAGCGGGCTCTCGGCATACTCGACGCCGATGCCGGAGATGAAGCGCACGTTGGTCTTGAAGTTCTCGGACAGGGCAACGGCATCACCGCCGGCGATGCGGTTGGCGTGCTCGTAGTCAAAGTTGACCAGGTCGAGGGCGATCTTTCTCCTCTCCTCCTCGTAGCTCTCGAGCAGGCAGGGCTTGGCGAGACCCCGCACCGCGAGGTTGAGCTTCCAGGCGATGTTCCACGAGTCGTGCATGGACGTGTTCATGCCCTGGGCGGATTTGGGCGAGTGCGTGTGCGAGGCGTCGCCCGCGAGGAAGGCGCGCAGGTGCGGGTCGGAGAAGCGGCTGGCGACGCGCTGGCCGATCTGGTAGCGTCCGAACCACTCGATGTATTTCCAATCGACGTTGTAGGGCGCCATGATCTGCTTCGCGCGCCGCATGACGAACTCCTGGCCGAGCTGCTGCCGGTCGACCTTGGCGCCGGCGGACTTGAGCTCGATGTAGAAGCGCGTCATGTTCCTCTCGCGCGGGATGATGAGGATGGACCCGTGCTCCTGCGAGTAGACCAGCGTCTTGGACCAGATGTCGGGGAAGTCGGTGATGAGCTCGCCGTCCAGGACACCCCAGATGGCGGCCTGCGAGAGGCCGATGGCTCGCGCCTCGGGTATGCTCTTGCGGACCTTGGAGTGCGCGCCGTCGCCTGGGGGGGCGTAGGGTTAGTACAGGAGCTCTTGGTCGACGGCGGTTCGAGGTTCACTCACATCCGACGAGGTACTGTGTCAGGATCGTCCTCCGGTCCTGGTTCACGTTGGTCCGGCAGTTCACCTGCAGCGGGCCGGCCTTGTTCTCCGGGACGCTGTACGACTCGAAGGCCGTGTTCCTCCGCACCTCGACACCGCGCTTCTTCAAGTCGTCGATGAAGAGGCTCTCGACCATGCCCTGGTGCACCAGCAGGATGTACGGGTCCAGGACGTCGATGACGGGCGGGTAGTGCACCTCGCGCCCCAGCCTGTGCAGCGGCTCCTCGGCCGTACTCCTCCAGAACGAAATGTCGTACACTCGCACGCCGCGCTGCAGCAGGGGGTCCGCCAGGCGCATCTGTCGGAACGTCTCGATCGTCTTGGGCTGCAGCCCGTCGGCCCTGCGCGCGGAGACGCGTTAGCATGCGGTCGCGAGACGCGGGGCGAACCCGGTCCGGGGGCACTCACCTTCCCACGGGCGTCTGGTCAGCCCTGTCGTCGACCACCTCGACCTTCACGCCCATCCGTCCCAGGTTGGCGGCGAGCATGAGCCCTGCGGGCCCGGCACCGACGACGCATACCTGCGACTCGATGGGGGGCTCGGGCAGGCTGCGCAGCAGGGTGAGGGTGTCGGAGGTGCTGTCGAAGTTGGTATGGAGGCGGTCAACGCCCGACTGCTGGTCCTCCATCGAGGGTTCCGACTGCACGGCGCTCGGGGCCATGGTCCGCGGTGTGGGGATCGTCGCTGTCGCTGTCGTCGTCGCTGTCGTTTCGTGGGATGGGCAGCGGCTATCGTGGTTCGCCGTGCTCCTCCTCCTCTCGATGGTCGACTCTTAACTGTTGACGTATGGACGGGCACGTCCTCGGGGCCGGCAGTTCGCGCAAGGGTTCGCGGTGGTCCGGGGGTAGCATGAGCCGCTGGCGTGTGGTTTCAGGGGTTGTCGATCCCGGCGGGCTGGGAGGGGTTCGACCTGGCTGTGGGTTTGGAACACGGAACGGAGGAGGCCGGCGGTGGTAGAGGCGGTCGGCGTTGGTCGAGGGGGTTTGAGGGATTGAAGGCTGCTTGCTGACTTGCTACCTCGAGGCTTCTCGCTGTCGGCCAGGGCGGAAAGGGACGACGAGAGAGAGGGAGAGACGAGAGGAAACAGATCCAGGGACCCGAACAAAAGATGCAACGCAACGTCAAGTAGGTAGCAGTCGAGTCGGGCTAGCCGGAGAAGAGCGGACTTTGGGGGGGAGAAGAGGATCGGAGACAGAGAAGGAGACGGGCGAGCTGCCAAAAAATGGCATGACTTCACGAGGCTCGTGGAGTGAGAATGGGCTGATTTTCGCAGACGGGACCACCCTGGCCACGTTCCTGCTCCCCACGCCGCGCCGCGACATTTCGACGGCCGCTGATTGGCCCCCCGGGGGGTGCCCCTCCCGCGGGGTACCTGCCTTGCCTGTTGCGGCGGGTCTGGGCCTCCTGGGTGGCCTGTCAGCCTGTCAGGGCCGGTCGCCGCGGTGGGTTACAGGGCGTCGCACAGGGAGGACGGGGGCTTTCGCGGTGGGCCTGCCACGGCACTTTAGCGGGATCATGGCGGGCTGGGTCCCTGAGCCAGCGCTGTGGGCGCTAGGAGGAGGTACGTGAGCACCGACCAATGCATGCGATTAGGTAGGGTCCTCGGTCTCGTGATAGCTTCACTGCATGTGCATACGCTTCGCACCCCGTCAGCTCACCTGCGTGCGATTGGGCAGTGCACCACAAGATTATTAACCATCGGCCAGAGCAGAGCAAAAAAATATGACAGACCCAGTATCCAGGCTCTTCCGTGTCCCAAAATCCAACACACATGCAGCCGAGCCGCACAGTGCAACCCAGGCCGCCATCGACCAGACCTCGCCATCGCAGTACCGGGAGGGTGCCTTGGTAGAGGCATATCCAGGCAGCAGCTCCTCCTTTCCTCTCCTCCTCCTCCATCGCCACCACAGCTATGATCTCCCATCACGATCACCAACCACCACCTCTCACGCACCGCCCACCAGCACCGTGCTCTCGCCGCCCTCCTCCTTCTCGCGCCCCTCGTAGTGCTTGTCCAGATCGCTCACGACCTGCCGCCCCGAGAAGCCGGCCATCAGCTTCTGGCTCTGCGCCCGCAGCCGGACCTGCCACCAGTGCGGGTACGCCCGCAGGCCGGCGAGGCTCGCGCCGGCGCCCGGCACGATGACCTGGCCGCTCTTGCCCGAGAGCACCTGGCGCACGACGGCCTCGGCCACCGTCTCGGGCTCGAGCGGCGGCATCAGGAACGGCGTGTCCTGGTTGTACCCGGTGAAGAGCGCCGTCTTGGTGTAGCCCTGGTTGACGAGGACGGTGCGCACGCGCGGCGCGGCGTACCGCGTGGTCAGCTCCGCCGTGAGGCCCTCGTGGAAGGCCATGGCCGCCGCCTTGCTGGCGCCGTAGTCGACCATGTTGGGCACCGCGAGGAAGGCGGCGAACGACGCCACCGTCACGATGGTCCCGTGGTTCGCCGCCACCATGTGTGGCAGGAACGCGCGCGTCGTCCAGTAGTGCGCCAGCGCGTTGACGTCGAACGTGAACCGGATGTCGCGCTCCGACGACCCCAGCACCGTCTTGCCCCGCGCCACGCCCGCGTTGTTGATCAGCACCGTCGGGTGGCCCAGCCGCGCCCGCACCTCGTCCGCCGCCGCCGCCACGTCCGCCGTCGACGTGAGGTCGCACCGCACGTAGTGCACGTTGGGCCCGCCCTCGAACGTCATGGGCTGGATGTCCAGCACCGCCACCTTGGTGCCGCGCTCCGCGAAGAGCCGCACGATGTGGCCCCCGATGCCGCCCGCGCCGCCCGTCACCACGACCACCTCGCGCTGCCAGTCGTAGCGGTCCGCCGTCCAGTTGTTGAGCACACGGTCCGAGAGCCACGCGTTGGCCCACCGCGCGAGCGACGCGTAGAGGAGCAGCTTGAGCCTCTTGTACGCCGTGGGGTGCAGGATCGCGAGGTCGCCGCCCTTCTTGGTGTAGCGTGCGAGGAGCACCAACGGCAGGAGGATGCTCGGGTTGAGGGTGGTGCGGCCGATGAGCTTGAAGACGGGATCGGCGACGAGGCCCTCGCGGGGGAGGAGGCCCTGGTGCATGGGCATGGTGATGGACGCTGCGGGTGGTGTGGTGGTTGTGAAAATATTCGTGATGCCAAACTGGTGTTCAGTCAATAAGGAGGCGGACAGACTGGAGGGACGTGACCTGAAGATGCGAGACGGCCGAGGCTACTAATACGTCTTCAGCTCCTCGTTCCGACATGCGACCCTGGGATGCCACCGGAGGCCAGCTCGAGCTCCTCGCCACTAGGCGCGGCAGCTGGTGCTCGGTAGTCGGGATGGGGCAGGTACATCGTCACACCAGCGCCTAACGGGCATTGCCCCGCCGACCGCGATGTACTTCGCCATCCGTCTCGTAACAGATTGAAGATCGGACGGCTGCTCAGTCGAGCAAGCTATTCGTCCATCCCCTCCCCAGGCAAAGCGCCGAGGTCCATGCAAAAGCACGGGGTGGAAATGCGGGGGAGGCTGGCGATGTAAGTGCTCCGAGCGAAGAGGAGCACCAGCCGTAGCACCGGCGGCGGCGCTAGGCGATCGTGCATGTGAAGGGATGGCACGCGTGTTAACCCGTTTAGGGGAACCAGCTCGTTTGCGGGGCCGGCTCGCTGTTGTGCGACGGGGACTTGTCGATGGGCCAGGGATGAGTTGACGCGATTGGTGGACGCACCACTGGATCTGTGGACTGGTGTTACTGTTACTCGAGATCTAGATCAAGGTATAAGAGCAACAATGAGAAACGGGACGAGACATTGATTGAGTTTGAATCCTCACTTCAGATGAGACAATCCAGATGAGACTCAGGCCGGGTTTATTGGGAAACGGCCGTCAGGAATGAGGCAGCAAGATGCATGAAGCACATGTGCAATTAATAAGAACAAACAGGCCGGGTATCACGAAGAAAAAACAAACTGATACACAGTCCGGGCGGCACACCACCGCCTACAGCATCACAGCGCACCCGATCGCCGCGACAGACAGCCAGCTGGCGCCGCTCCTCCAGCTCAGCGCGCCCGCCGCGCCGAGCCCGTCGCCGGGTCGCGCGTCGGGCTTCAGCTCGCCGAACCCGCTGCCGTCGCCGTCACCATCGCCGTCCTGGCTCTCGGGCTTGACCTCGATCTCGGTGGCGCCGCCGGGCGCCGCGAAGATGCCGACCTCGTTGGCCGCCTCGACGTCGAGCTCCTCGGGGGACAGCAGCGGGTTGTCGAGGGCGTCGCAGTCCGGGCGGTCGCTGCGCTCCTCGATGCTGTTGGTCAGCAGGATGGGGACGTCGAAGATGGTGTAGTGGTCCTCGCCGTTGATGCGGAAGTTCTGGCGGATCGAGATGTTGTAGGCGCCACGGTCGCTGTCGTCGCCGTCGGGCTGGCCGTCGCCGACGAGGCAGTCGGGGAAGAGCCAGTTGACGTGCTTGACGGTGCTGTCGGGCTGCTGGAGCATGATGGGGCCGAGGGTGTGGTTGTTCTCGCTGGCGGTGCCGTTGGAGATGGTGAAGTTGCGGCCGGTGGCGTAGCTGGAGAGGAACATGGTGATGTTGTAGATGGCCGTGGGGCTGTCGTCGGCGTACGGCGGCAGGGGTATCTCGCCGTTGGTGGTCACGTCCAGCGAGACATGGAGGTTTTCTGCGTCTGTTAGGCATGTATCTCCACTTGGCGGCTTCACGGTGCTGACGAACCTCCTCCCAGAGGGGTGCCCGGCTGAGGCGCATTCAGGATGGCGAGGCCGGGGGTGTAGATCTGGCCGTTGTGGATGGTGAAGTTGCGGGCGTAGTCGCTCTCGTCGGCCGCCGCCAGCAGGGGCAGCAGGGCCGCGAGAGGAAGAAGAGACAGCATGGCGAAGGAGCGTGGGCGAAAGGAACGGCGGGCGCTCAACGACCGAAGAGCGCGTGAGAAGAAAGACAGAGACGGACAGACGAACAGCGGACAGTCACGATGCGCCGCCCGCTCGGTGGGCGGCGGGACACTTTTGATCTGTCTGTCGAAACGGGCCCCTCGGAGCGGTTCAGCGATCCGACAAACGCGCAATGGCGGTTGATGGGCCGGGGTCTGGGAAGCGGGAGGGTGGAGACCAATCTGGCAAGCAGATGGAGGGCCGGGAAATGAGCACTGCTCTAGGCTGAATGAAGCTGGTGAGAAGCTCTTGATGCGGTGGCTCGGTCGGAGGATGAAGATGAGAGGAAATGCCTCTGGCCAGGCAGGCGGGACGAGGACCATATGGCGAAACGCGAGGCGTCCTGGCTGGCGATCTGGATCGGTCAGGGCCGTCACCTCAGACGCAGCACTGGGTGCGCATGAGCATAGGCGACATCCTAAGATGCAGGCCACAGGATGGCCACCTGCGGTCCATGATCCACGGCCCACGGCCCACGGATGGCGGCTGGCCGAGGTGCCTGACAGCAAGTGGGTGGGTGGGTGTTCTTGGAAGCTTGGGCGTGCCGATGGTGCCGTTCCTGGTGCTGGCTGGTGCTGGTGCGCCCAGACAGCTCAAGGCCGCACCCTGGGAGGATGAGATGACGTTGACATGGGCACAGGATGGTTGATGCAAAAAGCAGGTTTCAGATTGAGCCGAGAAGTCTTGGGTGTTGATGGGGGATCATGGGCCCTCGGATTGGTCCGAAGTCAAGGCCGCAGGAAAGAAGGAGCATCGAAGGGTGGAAGAAAGCGTCGCCTGAGCACGAGCCACCACAGGTCTGGGCCCATGTCCCGCCCACACCTCGACATCAGTCACGATCACAGACATCATCAGGTATCAAAACCGTGTATTAATAAATAAACTCATCCTGTAGTAATTACTTAAACAATCCATTTGGAAAAAAAATTACATCAGACGAAACTTACAATAAAGATACAGAGGAAAAAGGAAAAAAAAATATAGCAACCCCATTTACTATAAGATCAGACAATCTCAGTAAGCATAAAATCTTTCAAATGACAAGGAAGACGTGACTTACGGCGCTGGGGCCGGCGGCGGCGGCGTCGGCGGCATCGGCGTCGTCGTCGTCGTCGTCGTTGGTCAAGATCTGTTTGTTGTCAGACCACGAATATAACATTCAGATCAACTGGAGAGCTTACGCCGATCTCCTCGGTGGCCGACTTTTCATAGAATGCGTCATTAGCCATGCATAACAACAAGCTGTTGATCGAGCCACCTACATCAACAAATTTACGGAGAGCCTTGTAAGTCTGCGTGTTAGCCCCTCTAGGACATGGGTGGCTCAGCTCAGCGGCGCAGACTCAACGTACGGCCAACTCATCCTCCAGAAGCTATTGCACAGTGGTTAGCACAATTCTCGTTGACAGAAATCTGGTCCTTAAGCAGTAGTACTTACACTGTCCATGATGGCCTGGGCCTAGAGCATTCTGTTAGTTAGCATGGTGTCTTGCGCCGGGTTATGTTAAGGAACCACCCACCCGTGCGGCGGCCTTGGACTTCTGGAAGGCTTGTCAGTGATATGTATCTGACTTACTAACTCCGTTCAGTTATTACTTACGGCCAACTATGCCTCCTTTCTCTGGAAGGTCCATGTTAGCACTTGGTCGCTGTACGATGCAATGGACTGATGGCTTACGGCAATTTGTTTCTCGACATTCTTGAAAGATGTCAATAAAACGCTCGAAGGGACTGAGACGGTGTGACTTACGGCAATTTTTTTGTTCCACCACTAAGAAGAGATCTCATGCGTCAGTGCTCTACTTCTCGCTTTTTGCATGCAAAAAACAGTTACTTACGTCGATGCTGTACCGCTGGAAACATGAAAATCAGCACGAATATGTCTATATATAAAGGACTTCATGTTTACCTTGATGTAGTGGCGGCGGGGGCGGGGGGCGGGAGGGGCCTTCATCTCTATCATCAGCACGAATTTTGGGGCCTGCCAGTGATTTTCAAGATCACTCACATCGGCCTCAGGGCCGGCGGCGGGGGCGGCAGGGGCGGGGGCGGCGGCCGGGGACTATAAATATTCCATACATCAGCACAATTCCTGGAGACTCGACTAGAGCATCAGATCATCTCAAGGGACTTACGCTGGCGGCGGCGGGGGCGATGGAGAGCTGTGTCATCGGATTATTACGTCAGGGACATAGACGGTTGAAGCGGTTTCGAGAACTTACGTTGGAGAGGGCGGGGGCGGCGGTGGCGTTAGTCTTCTATGTCTTCAGCCAAATCACCAGTGTCAATGGCTGAGGATTTCATGAGACTCACGCTCGACATGATGATTTGGAAAACAGGGCCTATGTTAGCCTTGACACAGGAGAATGGTATCCGAGGACCATACTCACTGGTGGTTGATTGAGCTGGTAGACAAGCCAAGACAGCTACATCAGCCTCTGATGCCAATGGCAGAGCGATAAATACTTACACGTTTTTGATGAAATCTGCATCATGTCAGTCCTCTCATCATGCCATGCACACATCAGTAAGGAAGCATGGGGCGTGATTACGTACCTTGGGCGGCGGCGGCGGCGATGATGATGAAGAAAAATGAAGTCGTGAGCAGGTCCATTGCCAGCATGGCCCTTGAGGGCAAGCTGGCTCATTGTCGTTTCCTGTGGTAGGTGCGATGCGGGGTGCGCCTGCTTCGCCGTTGCTCTAAGTGGCCCTCAAAGGGCGAACCATGTGCACATTCTCCCTGGTATATGAATAAGTATGCATATTGATCATGAGAGGCGATAGACAGGAACACTGGGGATCAGACCTAAGTACTAGTCCTATTGGAAGGCAAATTTGACCTCGAAATGCGCAGAGTGGCAGTGTCAACTCTGGTCAGGGTCATGGCGAGAACGACGAATTGCAATGTACACAAGCCTACGGAACATGGACGGAGAACGCATTGATTCATCTGCCTTGCATACCACCGGAAGCCCACCAAGGTCTCAACTGCTACGCATCCCTCGCTCAGAGCCACGCTCAACATCAGAATAGTTCCGGGTGTTGTATAGGAGCAGGCTCTAAGTCTGCTGCTGCCTCTGCCAAAGCCCCACGAAACGAATCATATAGGGGGTCTTTCATCCCAATTCACACGAAGTTCATGATGAGAGTATCCAGCAGAGCCAGATATCTGCTACCCGTCGAATATAGTTCATCTAGCCTGTGCCGTCACTATCAGGCAACTGGCGCAGCACCCTAAAAAAGTGTTCCGAGTCGAAGGGTGGATTCATGGTGCGGAGACGACCATTTCTTGGCGGTATACAAGCCCACTTCATCTTCCACATGAAGGAGAGGACCGGGACGTTAGCTTCGTGAAGGTAGTAGCAATAACTGCCACGTTGCCCTTCCCACATGTAGCTCTCAACGTATCTATGCTTTCCGTCGATAAAAACATGATGCTTCTCAGGCTCACTGGGAGAATTTCTAACATCATTGACCGACTCGAATCTGTACCGGCCATCGTTCTCTCGCGAGAGTTGATAATCAGCCGGAAGTCGCCCGCCTCGGTCGATGAGCCACATTCGAGCCCATCTGGGGATTTCGCCCTTCAACCAAGCCCAGTAAGCCCGCATAACCAGGCCCCTGTCCGAAGCTTCGGGGAGATACTTGAGAATCGAGTCTCGCCTCGTGCCCAGGTCCTCATCCCAGCTGTCGTGAAACTCGAAGGCCAGGTTGATGTCCGACGACTGCGGTAGGTGGTAAAAAGGAAGGTGAGTAATCAGGATATCCCATCGCAGGGAGACAGATGCTGTCATGTCTTCGGGAGCAAATCGGAAACAAATGATGTCGCGCTTCGAGCACACCCTGAGATAGACGCTCTGTCCTTGGTGGCGTGCCGTGACCATATCGCTGTGCTGGGGCGAGGGCTGTTCCGTGGCGTTGGCGACGTGGTGCAACAGAGCCGCGCGGGACTCCTTGCACGCGGTTTGTAGACCGGCATCCCAGAGGTAGAGGAAACGATTGGCCTCGGTCCAGGAGCATTGCGATGGATGAGATCGCAGCTGACGAGGCCGCACCCAACACGCCTTGTCAGATTGACGGGGGTACAGCTTGTCGGGTTTCCGAGGATAAGCGCGCATCATCTGTTGTACAGAGCTCTGTCGGTGTCCTCCATCGCCGTCGTTGTTGAACAGCGAGTAGTAGTGGATTCTCGGGGTCTTGTCGGTGCAGATGGCCATCTGCCAGATCGTCCAGCGTAACTCGGGAGGTAGTTTCGGGAAGCCGTGGAAACGAATCGGCGATTCGGGCTCGTCCGCCCGGCGAGTAACGAGGCTCATGGCTCAATGTTGACCTTCGTTGCTGTCGGGATGAAAAGTGCATTGTTCCATCGATGGAAGAGGTAAGCAGATACTGATGTATTCATACCTTGCGTGGGAAAGAAGTCGCATGGCTGACTCACCATTCGTGATTAACTTTTGAGGAATTATACTTTGGGTGGCTGGCATCACAGGAAGGGACGATCCGCAAGAGCATTAGGGTACCACTCGATATGACCCCCCTTTGGAGACTGCCGTCAACCTGAGGATCTGAACCTGAGCCCTCGGAAAGTTCTGGAAAAAGTTCTTCACCACATGCCCACAACCGGAACGCTGCGCTTCTTTCTACAGAGCGGTCGAATGATGGAGGTGGTATCAAGGTCTCTAGGTCCCGCAATACCTGCAAGACGCTCTTCCCAGTTTGCGTATCCAAACTTCGCCAAACCTCTTGATCAGGTACACTGGGCGTCAGCCATGGCACTCCAGCCCTTCCGCCCGCCATCCCGTCAGAATCGAAACATTCATTTACCGCTTAGAACGACTCGCATTGATAAATAGGTAGACAAATGACGCCCTTGTTGAGGCGTGTGCTCAGTACTTCGCCTCAAGTGTTCGTCGCCACAGCCTCATGTGCGCCCGACGTCGTCGACACGAACCCTGACACGGCTGCCTGGTCCACCTTTGCTGGTTCAGGTGTGTTCCCTGCGACTTCCATGTTCTCTTCGACACTTGCCGCATTCTGTCTTTGCACCCACCCTTCGAAGCCTTCGCCGTACCGGTCGATGAGCTCTCGCATCTCGCCTCGAACCCTGTTGGATTGTTAGACACGGCCTCTCATGACGAAATAGCCAGGAGTACTTACAGCTCTCGATAGTTCAGATTCCCAGGGTACAGTGCTGAAGAACAGATGTTGAAGCGTCTGCCGCGTCACGACCTTGTTAGTCCTCGACGATTACACGCATTCGATAGCTTATGTCGGCCATCAACTCACAGAGCGTAGAGCATGTTACGCCCATCAAAATCTTCGGCCGGGGACGAAACAGTGAAGTGATTCAGATACGCCTTGACGTACGGCTTGCCCATCTTCTGTCGGACAGGTCGCCAAGGGGCCATTTCATCTGAAGGTGTCAGCATCGGACGGCAAGTCTTTCGATCCAGGACGCCATGTTTCTTACACTCGTTGTGTGCGTACAAGCAGCATGCGTCGAAGATCTTGGGCAGGCCCGTATCGAGGTCGGTGCCGGTGTTACCCTCCCAGAGATCCCCGTGAACGAGCCGCGGCAGAACCTTTTGACCACCGGTTTCCATGGGCCGCAGAAGACGCGGCACCACGTGGGACATCACTTTCTCCCGAAGGCTGGCGAATTCCTCGTCGTAGCCCTGGGAAGCAAGCTCATGCTCGAACATGATGGTGATGTTCCTACTAAAGCATTCTTCCCACGTGTCGCACCAAGTAGGGTCCTGGGCCAGCCGGCCTTGGTAGGTCGTGACGGGAAATCCAAACTTCCCGTTAGGGGACACTCCTTTGGTGTGGAGCTCGGCAACTAGCTTGGGAAAGGTGTCGAGAGAGCACAGCTGGTCGTCCATTTCGTGGAAATCGCACAAGAAGAAATGGATGTTGCTGTCGGAATCGTATGTGCCCCATGAGATCGGCCTTGGTGCAAGGTCCGGGAGCGTGGAGTGCAGGGCACTCATGGAGGCGAACTCGCCACTCACCATGCCTTTCCCGACATCGCCAATGGATACCTGGTGGTGTTTGTATTAGGGCACATTCATCAAGTTTATCTTTCTGGTCATGGCTCAGGCTGGGATGTTGTGACCAACCTTGAGGAAGTAGGACACCACTCCTTCTTCCTGCTCCATCATAATGCGAGCGGTTCTGGTCCAGAAGCTTGCGCCATGTGAGCTGATTTCAAGGAAGGTTAATCCCTCCGGAAGAGCTGGACTCGCAAAGCGAAGGCCGTCAGTCTCAACTGCTGCCACACTGAAACGGGCAAATGTGTGCTCGAGGTGGACCAACCGTCTTGGACTTTCTGGTCCAAATAAGTCACGAATTCCTCCGGAACTTCTGGCTCTTGCTCCCAGTGAGGAAGTCCATCCCACGCCTGATCAGTCATTTCACCTGGGATGCTAGCGGTAGTAGTTTGAATGAAGAGCTTGGGGACAAGTCGTCGTCGTTTGGGGTGACCACCTAAGTCAGCTGCGGGGAAACTTCCTGATTTAAGACTTGTCAGGCTGGTGCGGGGAAAGAAACAACGTCTCACATACGTGAATCGAAATCCTACTGGAGTGGCACACATGTGCAGTGCTCAATATCCAGGGCCAGCCTCATTTGAGCTTCGGTGAAGACGGGTGGACGAGAAGAGACGCGGGGGAGGACATGTCACATTCCTTCGCAGCCTGGTGCTTGGCCGACCCCTATTGCGTTAGCTCTTATGCACTTTCCGACGTTATCACGGTCATTGCTGGCCATTATGGGCGTGGCAGGGGTCGACATCCAATTGCGGGCCACGATTTCTCGTCACAGGTGTGCAACACCGCCTCCCATGCACACATGGGCCGACTTCTCAGCCTGATGCGAATCTGTACAACCTCAACGGTTCTCAGGAGCAGGTTGGGGACCCGATAATGATCGGAATGGAACGCAGTCAAGCTCATCATCAGACTGAACAGGCAGCTAATCTTCGAGTTTCATGCTCTGGAATATTCAGCATGAAGGCACGTTCATGCTGTGGTATCTCCGGGTGTCTGGACAGTTCGGCGTCACACAGCTTCTTGCCCGTGAGGCGCAGGGCGTTGTCGGGCCTACGATCCAGTCGGACCCTTGTTTATGGCGTTTGCCACCAAGATGTCATCCCACCACCAGGGAGGCCTGCAACTACTCGCCCGGGCAGCCTGATCCTTCGCCCAGAAGTCTGATCCATCCCCCCGGGTACGAAAATGGAACAGCGCAGAGCCGCCGCTGCGTGTCATCTTCATTCTCGCCAAACCCTTGCGCCAGGTTCTACCACATTTCACCAAGACTTCACGACCAACTGCCGATGCATCATTCATTTCACTCTAGGGTTGTGTATTCCCTGTGTTCTTCAGCTGCCTATGTCTTACGATGACGGAGAAGGCCCTTGACGAAGGCTCGAAGTCTTCCGCTCGCCGAACCTTCACACTCCGTAGCGTAGCCCGCCGAGACACCGCAGCAAAACCTGGCGGCAGCTCCGGAAAAGGCCCCATTGGCCTGACCACTTTGTTTGAGCCCAGCGAGCCCGGTATCGCGGACCTGGTGTTTGTCCATGGGTTGAATGGTGGATCCCAGAGCACCTGGACGCAGGACGATGACCCCGAAAAGTGTTGGCCAGCGAAATGGCTTCCACAGGACGAGGCGTTCCGGGACACGCGGATCCATACCTTCGGCTACAACTCTAGCTGGGCGCAGGAAAGCGTGCTGAACATTCACGACTTCGCTTCATCCCTCCTCCTATCCTTGAAAGACTGCCCCAGCATTCCCCGAGAAGAATGGGTGAGTTTCCTGCAGCGACCCAGCGCGAGCCTGAGAGCTGACAAACTTCGAACAAGGCGCCGCCGCTCATCTTCATCGGTCACAGCATGGGCGGGCTGGTGATCAAGAAAGCATACCTGCTCTCCAAACAGAAGAGAGACTTTGCCTCCATTTCGGAACGGGTGTACTCCATCTACTTTCTCGCAACGCCCCATCACGGGTCTGATATGGCTGAGGTGCTCGCAAGAGTCTTCGCCATGTCGGGGGACCGTCCGTTTGTCAAGGAACTGACGCGAAACTCCCCAACAATCCAAGCAATCAATAACGAATTTCCCGCACAAGCCACGGAGATCCGACTCTTTTCGTTCTTCGAGACCAGGCCGATGAGCTACGGTATCGGCAAAAGCCTCATCGTGGAAAAGCAGATGGCCCAGCTGAATTACGTCAACGAGACAACCCAGTATCTTGACGCCAACCATCGTGATGTTGCTCGGTTCTCATCCAAGTTCGACTCGTCCTACATCAAGGTTCGAAACTCCCTCGCGGCTACCATAGAGACGCTGAGGAGAGGTCTTCACATCACCCGCCAGCGGAAGACCGGCGACCAAAGACAGACAGTTGAAACCTTTCTAGGCGTCACCAGCAGTCCCGAAACAACTCTTTCAGAGATCTCCCGCTCCTATCTAGATGGGTCATTGGCGTGGTTTCTGGACAAACAGGCATACCTTGAGTGGAAAGAAAGTCCCCGCCCAGGCATTCTTTGGGTGCAAGGCAGACCTGGGGCTGGCAAGACGGTCCTCTCCAGCCTGGTTATCAGCGAACGAAGAGCTAGCTTGGCAGCTCAGGAGAGTTGCTTCTACTTCTTTGTACACAGCGACGCGCAGCAGTGTACCATCTCGGCATTCTTACTGTCGCTGGCATGGCAACTGGCAGCAAACAACGACGATGTTTTGTCGGCAGTTTGCGATGCTGCCAGCCTGTGGAAAGGTCAGAAGCCCGGAATGGTGGACCACAGATCCATCTGGCATCGCCTATTCCTGGACCGCATATTCAAAAAGCCAGCCAAAAAGACCTACTACCTCATGGTTGATGGACTGGATGAGTGCAAGAACCCCCCGGAATTGGTTGAACTTCTTTTGAGGGCCCAAGAGCTCTGGCCTCTGTCGATCTTCATCACGTCCAGGACTCAATTTGGAGCAGCCGCATCTTCTGAGCCGCAACCTACAATCGTCTTGGAACATCTTCAAGATACCGAGATCATGGACGGCATTGCTCGTTTCATACAGCTCAATCTGGATTCCATCCCTGCCACCTCCCAGGACGCGAGAGAGGAGGCGGGGCGAAACATTCTCGCCATGTCTTCGGGCTGTTTTCTTTGGGTCAAGCTGGTCTTCGCCCAGCTCCGTGAGGCGGATTCGAAGGCCGATGCCCAGCGCATCATAGACTCGGTACCACCCGGCATGAATGCTCTCTATCGCCGTATCCTTGACTCGATGGAGCGAGAGGAGCACGGCCGCCCGTTGGCGAAGGCAATCCTCAAGTGGGCCGCCTATTCATCTCGGCCATTAAACGTTGCAGAACTACAGTCAGCACTGGAGATAGATCTGGATGATGAAATCCCAGATATGGAGCGGGCTGTATCCAGGAGATGTGGACATCTTGTCTACTTTGATAGCAAAATGCGACTTCAGCCCCTTCACGCCACCGTCAAGGAGTTCTTGACAGACCCTTCGATCATCTCGGAGTTCACCATGGACCGGGGCACCGGTCACAAGTCACTGGCTCTGGCGTGCCTGAAATATCTGAGCGGCCCCGCGTTGCGGCCGATCAAGTTCCGTCGGAGCAGCGCAGACCAAACCCAAGGTTTGGCTTTGATGGACTACGCAAGTACTGCGCTCTTTGATCACGTCTCGAGATCTGGCTCAGAAGCCTCAGACTTGATTCACCCCCTGGCCGCGTTTTTAGGTTCGTCCAATGTTCTTGCTTGGATCGAATACCTGGCCTCAAAATCCCGCCTCACAAGGTTGCTCCAGGCAGGAAAGACGATATCCCGCCTTTTGCGACTCAGCGACGTTGCAGCCATCTCTGGTCTTTCGAAAGACACCAAAACTCTGCAAGGATGGGAAACAGATCTTGTCCGTCTTGTTTCCAAGTTTGGCCGTCAGCTTCGAGCTCGTCCAAACGCCATTCAAAGCCAGATAGCCCCCCTCTGCCCCCAGGAATCTGTCTTGTATCAACAGTTTGCCTCCCATCGAGATGTGCACGTGGTAGGCATATCCAACCTTGCTTGGGATGATTGTGCCTCAGTCATCACTCAGAGGCGTGGCGAGACCATCACAGCGGTGTCAAGCTCTACGAGACTGCTCATAACAGGAACCATGCTGGGTCGAGAGCTCGTCATTTACGACGAATCGACTTACCAGGAGACGCGGCGGTTAGACAACAAGGAGCCACCCACGATCATTGTCATTAGCCCGAAAGAGAAATATCTGGCGACTGCTGGACCAAAGTCAGTTAAGATCTGGTCCATCGCTTCATGGAGTCCAGTAACATGCATTCCAACACCGGTACGGTGCTTGTCGCTTACCTTTATCGACGAGGACGAACTGCTCGTCATTGCTATGACGAATAACGAGCTGGTTTTCTGGGACATCCAAGCCGACGAGATGGTCGACGGGTCTCGTTGGACGACGGATCCCGAAACCCAGGAGGCCTATGACAGGAGGTGGCCTATCATGGCAGCAACGAGCGCGTCGCGGAGTCTGATGGCTTTTGCCTATCGTTCGCAAGACCTGCTCGTTTGGAACTACGACAAACGATGCTTACACGATATCTACAATCGCGAATATGGATCTCGATTGAACGCTTCGATGGCGGCACCAGTCCGCAAGTCCACCGTTCTTTGCCTCGCTTTCAGTGCCTCGCAGACGTCAAACGCTTTGTTTGCAGGCTACTTTGACGGCGAACTCGTTTTGTATGACACGAACCTGGGCAAGGTCAGGAACACGGTGCCTGCGGTCAATGCCCATTGCATGAGCAGCTCCCATGACGGACGAACGCTGGCGACGGGAGATGCGGGGGGCACGATACAGATCTTCGACCTCGAGACCCTCAACCGACTTTATCGCATCACTTTCAATGCCGAGTTTATTGGAGTCCGAGCACTGGCATTTACCGGGGATGATCTCCGTCTTCTTGACATTCGAGGAAAGCAGTGCCGCGTGTGGGAGCCCAGGGCTTTACTGCGACAAGAAGTCGATGACGACGATAGCGACGCCCTCTCGCTTTCCACAGCCACACACGAGGTCGAGTTCACCGGATCGATGGATTCGACTTACATTACATCACTTTCTGTCATGGCAAACGGGCAGCACGTTCTGTGTGGCCAGGATGACGGCTCGGTGCACCTCTACGAATGCTCAAAGGGGGAACTCGTTCAGACACTCTACAGCCACAAGACTACGGTCAAGCACATCAGGTTCGACGACGAAAGCAAGCTTATAGCCAGTGTGGATCAGTCGGGCACCCTCGCGTGTTATCGACTTGTTATGCTACACAGGTCGAAGTGGGTTGTCGACGAGGTCTTCCAAGAACACATCGAGGGTGCTGTCGACCAGGTGTTGGCAAACAAGGGCATGACTCGCCTGATCGTGTCAACGGGCAACGAACACTTCCTCTTTGCGGTTAACAAGTCTTCCCAACCACCCACTATCGTTCGGAGCTTCAGATCAACGTCGTTAACAGGCCACACGTGGAGTTCTCACCCCACGTCAGATGGCCATGTATTATTCTTCTCGGACGGACACGCTTATACCTTCACCTGGCATGATCTCAAGATATGCGGAGGACCCTCACAGGACATCACCTCGCTAGATGATCTTGTTGCGGAATCTGCACACGGCACTGTTCTGAAAAACGCAATGGCAGGCTCAGATAGGATCCGAGTCAATTGCCTTTCGGGTAGCCAGTACTTCACAACTCACAGTGAGGCCCAGCGTCAACTCACACGAGATGCCACCGAGATAATGCTATGGGACGGTAATCTCCTCAAAAGCACGGAAGACCTTGGTTTTCCAACAGCAGTCGACCCAGTACGACAGTTTGCAATGTTGTCAAAAAAGATAGACCACGTCATTGGCACATTCCACGGACGTCTCATTTTCCTCCACGTGGACGGTTGGGTTTGGAGCATGCCCCTTCACAGCATCGATGCCGAACTCGCGACTCACCATTTCTTCATACCTGCCGACTGGCTCAGTCTCAACAACCGACCTGACCTGCGGGTGACGAGTATGGGTGACATAGTCTTTCCAAAGGGCTCCGAGTTGGTGATTATCAAACGCGGGTTGGTTTTTGAAAGGCCTTCGCCTCTGGCGCTGCGCTCCGGAAGTGATCCCAGAATTCTGAGCAGCTCCCGAGGGCTTGCGAGTCGGGGGAGTCTGCTGAGCTCTGCAGGATCGCTGCGAAGTCAACAGAGAAGGACAAGCGTCCCCGATCCGGCTGCCCCCGACCACGAATCACGGAAGCACAGCGTATAGGGAGACTTCAGAAACGAGTAGAAAGTAGAATTACACTCACAAATATTGTTGTTCGACATCATTGACAGGTCATCTGAGCTATACCGATGTCGCGGATCCTCCTGAAGCTAAAATTTCCGTATGCTCGCAACAACATCACTGTGATATTTAGTTCTGGGTACCTCAGTTCGCTGTCGATGGGACTTGAAGAAGGACAGAACGGGGTCTGTGATGTGCTTCAATCATGCATGCAGTGACCAGGGTACGTAGATGGTCTCCAATCACTTTTTGAACAGCAAGGCTGCTTATCATCGGTGCCAAACGATCGAACCACTTGTGCGGGGAATTTCTTCCGTCATAAGCCGGTAACGTGGGATCATCTTCTGCTGTTCTCCAGGGTGTTCCATGAACAAACACACTCTGCACATGCAGTCAACATGAATGAAAGCAAAATAACAGGTCAAGATTTGGGGCCAGACACAGCATCCACTCCTCAAATACCCTACACACGCTTTCCGATCCACAAACGCCGCTACATTGTGGCTCTTCTGGGCTATGTTACGCTCGCCTCTTCTCTCACTGCCACGATCTATCTTCCCGTCATTGAGCTCCTCGCCGAAGAATATGATGCATCAATTCAGAGGATCAACCTCACGATCACCCTTTACATTGTTTTCCAGGCTGTGGCGCCGGCCATCTTCGCACCCATGTCTGACTCATTGGGTCGACGACCTGTTCTCCTGCTGAGTTTTCTGATATACGTCGGCGCCAGCGTCGGTTTGGCCCTGAATCAGGGTAGCTACGCTGCCTTGCTATCGCTCCGCGGACTGCAGAGCCTCGGGGGCTCAGCCGTGTTGGGTCTGGCATACGGGGTGGTTGCAGACATGGTAACGCCCGCGGAGCGCGGAAGCATGCTCGGCCCACTCCTCGCCACAACCAACCTTGGACCTTGCGTCGGACCCGTCCTCGGCGGGCTCATAGCAAGACAGACCAAAAGCTCGACATGGTGTTTTTGGACACTGACAATATTCGGTGTTGTGGCATTCTTGCTCATGGGATTCACGTTGCCCGAGACCGGAAGAAGTATCGTTGGCAACGGGGCCGTGGGAGCCAGAGGTATCTGGAGGACTTGGTGGGACTTGTTCCATGATGGCTTGCCGCCCGCCAGGTGCTCGCAAGGACGAACTGCGGAAGCTAATGATAGCATGGCCATGGAGCACGAGCTTCAAGCAAGCATCAACGAAGGGAAAACGGGGAAGGGATTGCTGACGATCCCGAACCCTGCTGCTGCGATCCGGATCGTGTTCTACAAGGACACTTGCTTGATCCTTTGGGTCGCAGCGTCCGTCTATACAGTTTGGTACTGCATTCAGACGTCCATCCCCATTGTCTTTGGTTCTATCTACAATTGGAACCAGCTTTATGTTGGTCTCAGCTACCTCGCAGGGGGCTCGGGGGTCATCGTCGGCGGCTTTGCAGGCGGGCGGCTAATGGACGCCAACTACAAACACGTTGCCAGTCAGTCCGGTCTCTTGGTCGATCGAGTGGCTGGAGATGACGTTTACAAGTTCCCAATGGAGAAGGCGAGGTCGAGGGGTTCTATTGTTCTCTTCATCTTTTCTGTCGCGGCCCTCGCAGGGCTTGGCTGGTCTATCGCGTACCGCGTTCATCCCGCTGTGCCGTTGGTCTTACAATTCCTGATCGGTGCACAGGGTACTATCACGCACCAGGCTTTCAATGCTCTGCTCGTCGACATATTCCCGGACCGGCCCAGCACTGCTGCTGCTGCTGGCAACATCACACGGTGCGGCTTGTCGGCGGCGGCAGTCGCCTGCGTCAACCCACTCATCAATGCGCTGGGTTACGGGTGGTTCTTCACTATGATTGGGATGCTGAGTGGTTGCACCGGTGTTGTTGCTATTCTGGCATTGCGTAAATGGGGATCCGGCTGGCGCAATCGACGAAGGCCTGTAGCAAGTTGACATGAGGTATGCTCTCTATAGTCCCATGAATGTCGAAGAAAACTCAAGATGAACGTTCTCCGTGAGCCCCTTCCTCCCTCCGTTGAGTTGCCTTGTATGTCAGTCCTCGCAAGTGTGAATGCGGCCATATGAACCGTGAAACTCTGCTGCAAGTGGATCAAGATGGCTGTCAAGGAGCCATGTTGTCAGCTGATACTATCATCGGATCCGAACCCCTAGAGCTCATGCCAGGGTCACGATATCATGGCTTACGCAGCCGCCAACATGTTCGTGCTTGAATCACTCATTCGTTACATGTTGGTTTTGCATCACACCAAGTCAGCTAGCTGGTAGAAGAAGAATCATGATACCCTATGAGTAACAGTGCTTGCGATGGTTGCCGTTCAGCAAACATGCATGAGGCTGGACCTTATATGGACCGCCATCTAATTACCATGACTATCTTGCGGCAGTAGTAATGCCTCGGGTGACACCTAGATGTCATCCCACCACAGGAATTACAGAGCCAGCCCTCTGCCTTAATGACAGCAACATCACAGCCTGTGGAAGTCAAAAGGCTCCATCACCAGCTGCTTTTGTCCATCGGCAATGATCCTCTCGCTCTCGGCGAACGCCAGGTTCCCATCTTGATCTTTTTCCTTGGCAACCTTGGTGAGATCAACGTCAAAACCCCTGGCCCTGATGCCCGTGACTTCCAACCCATCCTCCCCGAAGACAAACTCAAAGTGGTCCAGAGCTACGTAGTTGTAAGTCTTTCGGTCGGTTGCGAACCACTGCAAGCAGTGGGCGTCCTTCCACGGGGCCAGCTTGTCCACGATTTCAGCTTGGCTATCATCCAGCACCGGCAGAGCAGCCCGCCATGCCGCCCTCGTCTTTGTCTCGAGGCCCGTCGGATACAGCCTCACGGACGAGACCTTGGGTTTCGCATCTGGGTTGCCGGGGTTGAGGACGTCGTACCGGTCAAGGTTGGGAAGCACCTCGAAGTCCCTCATGACCCAGTCCTTGAGAACCAGGCCCGGCCCGTCGTCCACGATCACCTCGAGACTGGAGCCGCTCTTTTCGTCGACGTACTTGCCGGCGAAGCGCTCCCGTGCCTCGTCCCTCGCGGCCCGGTCGATGACCGGTACCAGGGTCTTGAGGACATTGGACAGTATGGTCGAGGGCAGTATCGAGGACGTCTCCGGCCCGGCGACCAGCACCGACACGGCGATGCCGAACTCCGGCACCATGGTGATCAGGCTGTGGTAGTCGATGATGTCTCCGCCCTTGGTGATGACGTCGATGATGCGGCCGTCTCCCGTCAGGTCGTCGATGCGATAGCTTTCGAAAGGGGCCCCCACCGTGCCTGCCCAGCCTGCATTCAGAGTAGCAGGCTTAAACCACTTGCGTGTTCCTGCGGGGGAGAGGAGCTTGTTCTTTAGTATTGCCGTCATGAAGGAAAGCAGATCTTCCGTGTTGGAGTTCATGGATCCAGCGCTGCCGACAGGTCATCAGAAGGAAGCTCCACGTGCAGCATGAGACTTGATGATTCGGGAGCTGACTTACGGGCCGATAACACCGAGGTCATCCTTCCAAGACGTGCCGTTTGTCGGGATGAACAAATGCTTTTCATCGAGGGGCGTGCTCATGGTTGTCCTCCTCATCCCTGCCGGCTCGTAGATTGCAGGTCGAATGACATCCTCAAACTCTTTGCCGGCCGCAGCTTCCACCACAAGACCTACGAGGGTCAAGCCGATGTTCGAATACACAGGCGCGGTATAGGAAGGATAGATAGGCGGCCGGCGGTGCTCGAAAGCCTCCATAATGTCTGTCGTGGATCTTGAGCACTTCGAGTCTCCTGACAGGTTATGAGGTCAACTCACCTGCGCGTGTGCAAGGCTTCGTGCCCCCTAGCCCCGAGCATTCTGGCCTCTTTACGTCCTCTGGAATCTTGGGAAGCCCAAGGTCCTCCCACTTGTCCCAGAAAGCTGCCAGGTCCAAGAAAGCTACACGAAGCATCAGCTGTCTGCCCCCGTCCGATTCATTGCGCGGGAAATATAAGAGCGCTTACCATCCGCTCCGATGCCCGAGAGATGCGTCGCGACGCCGTCCACCGTCACCTCCTCCCACCTCACCCGGTCGAGCGCATCGTCCTGCTCCCAGTCCCCGCCCTTCAGCTCCGACACCCATTTTCCGACGGGGTCGTCCATCCGCAGCAGGCCCTTCTCGGCGAGCTGCAGGGCGGCCAGCACGGTGAACACCTTGGTCACGCTGCCGACGCGGTAGACGGTCCCGGCGTCGACCTCCTTGACGCCGCGCTCGGCGCCGGCGTCCGGCGGGGTGTAGTGGAAGTCCAGCAGGGGCGGGCCGTCCTCGTGAATGGACCGGACGCCGACCGACACGGCCGAGTGGTTGAGCACAGCGAGGTGCTCGCGGAAGGCCTCTTGGAGGGCCTGCGCGGTGGCGTGTACGAGGGGGTGCGCGCTCGGGTTGCGCGGGGCCGGCAGGACGGGGCCAAGGGGTGGGCACACGCGGGGCGGCGCCGCGGCCGCTCCGGCGAGGAGGGCCGCGAGGGATAAGAGATGTGAGTGTGTGCGCATCGCTGCCGAGAGTGAGCTCGTTGATACCTCTTTCGGGATTGGCATCGACGGGGTGCGACAACCAACTTATAAGCGAGCTTACAGCAGATCAGCGTCTGCTCGGTACGATGAGTGAGTGGAGCACCCTAGCCAGAGCCCCTGGCACCTGAAGCAGGGTTGTCTTACGCTGGGAGATGCAGCCTGTTAGGCAGACGAATAAACGGCATGCAGCGTCATGTCCAGCGTCAAGATGGTGCCATTGGCGCCCCTCATCCAATGCGCGCTGCTTACCACTTCCTCTATCCGCGTATTGCTCGCACGTAGGCCTTGTAGCCACTCATGGGCTTGGAATGCCGAGCCGAACCACGCTTTTACCTTTTGACTATTCTTTTTCATGATGCTTTGTGAGGGGACGAGTCTAAAGGCTAGCGTTGATCATCCGCCTTGAATCACTGGTCCGTCGTAAGAGGCTTCAAGACCGTCACTGCTTACTTCGCAAGTTGATGGCCAGAGTCGGGGATATATTTCAACTTTTGCGACACGATATCTTACATGTGGATGCACGCCTTCTAAACAAATGCAGCGATGAGACAACCTGTCCAATCAAGACGTCCCTCTGAGACGACAACCAATGCGCTCCTCATATGTCCTCCTGCTTCCTGACATCCTCCACACAGTCCTGCCATGTTATGTATTTCATGTACAGGCACTCAATCGCGGCGATCAGGGTGGTGCCGCAGCCCAGGCCAATCCACAGGCCGTCGAGCTTCAGACCAGGCGACCCCAGCTCCAGCCACATGGACAGCGGCACGGCGCCCAGGTAGTTGACCAGCAGCACGACCCAGGCGGCGACGTGCTGGCGGGCGAGGCCCCGCAGCACGCCGTTGCAGCCGGCCAGGAGGGCGTCGATGACCTGGAACACGGCGACGGACAGCATGGAGCCGTTGGCGATGCCCTGGACGACCGAGTCCTCCGAGAACAGGGAGCTCAGCTGGTTGCGCAGGAGGAACAGGAACAGGCCGTCGAAGACACCGATGGCCAGGAAGACTACGGCGTACAGGGTGACGGCGCGGCGGGTCGTGTCGACCTGGCCGGCGCCGATGAGGTGGCCGACGCGGGTGCTGACGGCAACGCTGACGGAGAAGGGAATGTGCCACATGACGATGGACACGGTGGTGAGGATGGTCTGCGCGGCGAGGTGGTTCGTGTCGATGTAGGAGGTGCTGATCATGAGAATCTCAAAGGCCAGCCACTCGGCCAGGTTGACGGCGGTGCCCGCAGCCGAGAGGCTCACCATGGGCCCCCACTCGCGCAGCGCCGCCACGGACCAGCCGCCCCAGCAGCCGTGCGACCAGCTGTGGAAGAAGACGGTGTAGGCCAGCAGCAGGAGCGGCCGCAGGTCGTTGGCGATGGCCTGTCCCAGGGCGGCGCCCTCGAGCCCCATGTCGAGCTTGATGGCGAAGAGCCAGCATAGGAGTACGTTGATCGGGGTGCAGAGCACGAGGACGACCATGCCGGACCGAAAGTCGCCCTGGGCCTGCAGGAAGCGCTTGCCAGCCTCGAAGAACGCATAGCCCGGGAGCCCGATGAGGCTGATCTGCAGGAAGATGCCGGCGTTGACGGCGACGTCGTGCTGGCGGACGAGGAGCGGCAGGATCCAGGGCGAGCACAGCCAGAAGGCGCCGACGGGAACCATGAGGACGGTCATCAAGAGGACCATGCGCTGGACGTGGAGGCCGACGTCGGTGAGGCGTCCGGCGCCGTAGGACTGGGCGCAGAGGGTGTCGAGGGCGGTGGCCATGCCCTCGAAGAAGGCCAGGCCGATGATGTTCATGGTGGTCAAGCCAATGCTGGCAGCAGCGAGGCTGTCGGCACCCAGGTGGCCAGCCACGACCGTCGTGACCACGGTGGATGAGTACTACAGGAGTCAGTGAAAGAGCGATGATAGGACGGAAGTTGAGGTACCTGGAGCAGGTATGTGGCGATAAGAGGGACGGAGTAGCGGAGAAGCAAGCGTGCCTCCCCTGCCAGGCTCCCCTTGCTTGTGGAGGGGGCGGGAGAGGCGCTGCGGCTGCCGAGCAGCGGCGCTGTTTCGCTGGAATGCTCGTGGGACGCCATCCTGGGCTTGGGGAAGGACGAGCACAAGTTGACGGCGACGAGACGTGGGAATGACTCTGGAATATGTTTGGAGGAGGACGGACAAAATTCGGGCTCGGGGTCATGGAAACTTGTGATGACTAAGCATATATTTCCGTCTTCAGCATCGATCCGCGGGCTCAATGCAATGCCGTACAATGTTAGCCGTTCTTACACTACAGAGCAATTAAGTTGTCAACCATAAAAAAAATTACGATGGAGACAAGCTCATCATGGTACGTGGTCCTTCACCCTGGACTCTCCTTGTTGTTGCTAGTGACCGAACCATCAAGTGAAGTTCGCGGTGGACATTGGCACTGGATATGAGAGATGATTCCACTTCAATTGGCTTGCATGGGTAGGAACCTCTGTACCTAGGTCGATAGGTGCGTAACCTCTTTGAAGTGACACGAGGTGGGGCTGAAGCCACAGCCACTGAATGGACGACAGGCGATCTACAGCGCCTGAGGTCCTGATTACTGCCCATCACCCTACCAAGGTACCTAAGCCATGGCACTGTGCACCTTAAGCTCAGGAACCTCAGCATCCTCGTCACTACTCCACCTACTCCCCTTAATCTTGCGACCGCCAAGTCACCATGCTGTCTAAATGGGCTCGCAAGCTGCAACGTCCCGGCAGCAGCAGTACGCAGGATGCCAGACCCTCGAACCCAGAGGATCGACCGCCCGTGCTTCCCACCCCGCGACCCCGTCCCTTGACCCCGCCTCCTTCGGGAAGCTCATCCCCCAGCACCGCGATACGCGACTCGGCGTTCTTCGAGCGCCTCCCCTTTGACATCCGCCGAGAGATTCTCATCCAAGCTTTCGGCGCCCAGATCATCCACATCGACCTCGTCTACGGCCGCCCGCGAATCGAAAGACGATATGAGCTGCCACAAAGCCATCGCTTCCGCCGGGCGCCACGCCCGACGGCATCGCAATTGAGAGAGGCCCCGGCATTGCACAAGCTCAAGCCCAAGCGATGGCGATGGTACAGCTGCGTCTGCCACGCGGGCCTGCTGGGGGCCATGTCTCCCTGGACACGATTCGCGGAGCCCTGCGACGATTCCTGCTCGGAATATGGCCACTGCTGCAGCTCCTGGCCCGGTGAGGCTCCTCACAAGTGCTTCATCGGCGTCCTGGGCTGGCTGCTCGCCTGCCGACAAGCGTGAGTCCTCCTCATCTTCGCATGTCGGGGAATGCATCCTGACAGCACGGCGCCGTAGCTACGTCGAGGGCATGGATGTCCTCTGGGGCACAAACACCGTCCGCATCCAGGACATGGTCATCCTCCGCCACGCGCACCATCTCTTCCTCCCGCACCGCTGGGCGAGCATCCCGCACCTAGAGCTGCAGTGGCTCTTCGACCCTCACGGCTGGGTCCTGCCGCCCCTCACCGCGCCCCGCCCTGACCCCGGACCTCTGTACTCCGACCAGGCGGCCTTTCTCGACCTTCTGGACCACCTGCCGTCTGTCCTCGGCGGACTGCAGACCCTCCATCTATCGCTGCAGAACGCCCGCCCCACGCGGTTCAGGGAGCCCAGAGAGCTCAGAGCGATTCTCGAAGAGGTGCTGGGCCCCGTCGAGGGGATGCTGCGCCGCCTGCCTGCCACCCTGCGCGAGTGCACCGTCGCGGTCCCGAGCTCCGTGTACCGGCCGAGCCGGGACGACGCCAAAGCGGACGGGCGCCCCGTGGAGCACTTCTTCAAGCGGCAGAGGGAGAGGCACTGGCGGGAGCTGCCCGGGCCGACGGAGGGGCTGGGGGGGTACTGGCTGCAGATGGGCAAGGTCGACATGAGCCTCGGCATCGTCTGGCCTTGTTTCGGGGCCGTCGAGGGCTGGTCGTGGAGAGACGAGATCGACATCGCGGACGAGGATTGCATACTTTACGGGATGCAATGCTGACAAGGAAACCGGGGCTTGTTCAGTCGCTGGCTTCATGAGAGGGGCGAGCAAAACGTTGGTGTCCTACTCATCTTCTTTACCACCCCCTGACGACAGCAGGCGGCCGATCATATTGTTTTATGTACATGTCGCCGTCCAGAAACCCGTCGACATGTACCTGGAATTCGCCCGACAATGCGTCCAACCTTACCCTCGTCCAGCCAACATACCATTCCCTGCACCCGTCAATCGGTTCTGTCCCCGCCTCATCCTCCAAGTGGGCGAGACGTTCTTCCTCGGAGTCGTACTCAAGCATCCCTGCCTCCCATCGCGAGTCAACGAGATTGAAGTGTGCCGAGTCGGGTGTTGCTCCTTCGCCGGCTATGCTTTGCAGCGACGACTCGTCGATCTCCATGAAGTAGACGTAGCGAGAGTTATGCTGAGACAGGCAGGACGCGAGAGTGACGCCCTTCTTCCGTGCGGTCGCGGCGGCCCAGGAGTGGAAGCGTCGGCGGAGCGAGGCACGGGAGGCGCCGTCGAGTGTGGCCTTGTCGTCGACAAAGACCCAGTCCATGTAGTTGAGCATGTCAGGTATGGGCATGTAGCGAGTCGCTTCATCGATGATGGCCTGCTTGGCGCGCTTCCACTGCTCGTCGTCGAGGTAGGTCGTGCGGTAGACGACGAAGCCCCATCTTTCATCGCAGTGCACGAGGTCTTCGTAAAGATCATCGCTCTCCGTTCTTTTGTCCGGCCCGTACATGAGCGGGCGAGATGGGAATGTTGAGAAGAGCGAGGGTGCAATTGTATGCTTTGCTTGGAGAACGGGGCGACTGACGCCAGAGTTTGAGCGAGGAGAAAGCACACGACACTCTTTGCTGGAGGATGTCATGTACCGGAGGCTCGGTGCTGAAGCAGGAATCTGGCGTCCCGAACGCGACCGCGCATATCTGCTGAGGGCTTGCATGTCGCTACACGGGACTCTCAGTGTTAGATGATAAAATACACCACGTCTACTCTAACGATCTATGGGTTGAGATCAGTCTTATGTATCTGGACCCCTGGCTGGTTGCGAAGCAACAGCACCAAGCCACCAACCGCCAAGTTGGTAGCGTAGCCAGGGAGATTGCAACGCTACGAGTCAGGCTGGGTTGTGTCATGGGATGGAAAGCAACAGTAGTTCGAATTTGGAGATGTCTGTCTCTACCATGTTCCAACACAACGCGGCAGTCGAGACTTGCATGGGATCCGGCACTGGGTGTTGAGTGGAAGACAGTGGTGGACTCAAGCCCCTGAGGCTCGGCGGAATTGAGCCGCTCAGCAGCTGGCATAGAACCCTGGACCGTGCTGCGCGGGGGTTACGCCACCCCACCTTAGATACCTAGACACCCTAGGACTGTGGATCGTCGGAGTCGGCCGAGGCAGGGACTGAGGAGAGGGACCTGCGGTACGTACCGGAGGCACTAACCTCAGGCGAGCTCGCCGAAGCAAGAGCATCGCAGCTTCATCGGAGCTTCCTCCTCACCTTTTCTTCTGCTTCTGCCTCTACCTCCACCCCGCACACCTTCACTTACCAACACACCACATCCATCCCCTCTATCCCTTCTGCACGCTCATTCATCATCACCTGGGGATTCAATTGACACCACATCACCCTCTGACCCTTGCCTCACCGGCACCTGTCCGGCCCGCCATGCACGTCTCGCGTCTCTCGGCCATGAGGGCACGCCTCCCCTCCGCCCTTCTCTCCAGACAGGCACAGTCATACAACAGACTCGCGACACCTTCATATCGGGCCCTCTCCCCCCGCCTCTACTCCACGGCTCCCTACGCGGGTGCCCCCGGCTTGAAGGATTTCCTCCGAATCTCGGATGAGGTTGCCGAGGCCATTGCCACCAACAAGCCCGTCGTTGCTCTCGAGTCCACCATCTACACCCACGGCGCCCTCGGAAACGATCTTGGCCTCGAGGACATTGTCCGCCAGGGTGGAGGCATCCCTGCCGTCTGCGGTATCCTCGACGGCGTTCCCATCGTCGGCCTGACCCCGGAAGAGGTCGCCCGCATGGTGGACTCGGGCAACGCTCGCAAGGTCTCTCGTCGTGATATTGCCTATCTAGCCGGTCTTGTAAGTCATAGACATTCACCCGCCCCCCTCCAGCCTGCCCTTTCTGACGTCTTCAGGGTCTTGCTGGCAAGAAGATCCACGGCGGCACGACCATCGCCGGCACCATGCTCCTCGCTCGCCTCGCCGGCATCCGTGTCTTCGGCACCGGTGGTCTCGGCGGCGTCCACCGTGGCGGCCACGACTCCATGGACGTCTCGGCCGATCTCACCGAGCTCGGCCGCACCCGTGTCGCTGTCGTCTCGTCCGGCTGCAAGGGCTTCCTCGACATCCCCCGCACCCTCGAGTTCCTCGAGACCCACGGCGCCTTCGTCGCTACCTTTGCCGACGGCCGCAAGGGGCCCGTCGACTTCCCTGCCTTCTGGGCCCGCACCAGCGGCACCCCGAGCCCCCTCGTCGTCGAGAACGAGAAGGATGCCGCTGCCATGATCCTGGCCCAGGAGGCCATGGGGATCGAGTCTGGCATGGTCTTCGCCAACCCCATCCCTGAGGAGGCCGCCGTCCCTGCTGCCGAGATGGCCGCCGTCATCGAGACGGCCGTGCGCGAGGCCAACGAGAAGGGCTTCACCGGCGCCAGGAACACCCCCTACGTCCTGAGCGCCATCCGCGAGCAGACCGGCGAGCGCAGCACCCTGGCCAACAAGGCCCTCGTCCGCTCCAACGTCGCCCGCGCCGCTGCCGTCGCCGTGGAGCTCTCCAAGCTGCAGACCGGGACGCCCAGCCTCACCGCGGCGTAAGTGTGCCGCTCCGAGCAAGCCCGTGGAAAAACAGTCATGATGATCCGAGTCTGACGGTAGATAGACCCTCGTCAAGCCACTACGTATCCGGAATAGATAAGCCTTCACCACCCAAGCAAGCTGCTTCGGTCCCTCCCTCTGCCCCCACCAAAGTAGACATCCTCGTCGCCGGCTCCGTCGCCCTCGACCTCAGCTGTGACTACGCACCCACCGCCAAATCCGCCGACCCCTCCCCCAAGCTTGAAACCTCCAACCCAGCAGCCATCAGCCAGTCCATCGGCGGCGTGGGCCACAACGTCGCCCTCGCCGCCCACCGCGCGACGACCACCTCCCTCGTCCGACTCTGCAGCCTTGTAGGTGCTGACCCCGCCGGCGACACCGTCCTCTCCGCCCTCGCCGCCGAGGGCCTCGACACCACCGCCATCCGCCAGCTACCCGCACCGCACCGCACGGCGCAGTACATCGCTGTAAACGACGCCTCCAAGAACCTCGTCCTCGCCATGGCCGACATGGACATCCTCTCGAGCAACTCCTCCCCGTCCCACTGGCGCTCCGTCGTCAAGGCCGCGTCTCCTTCCTGGCTCGTTGTCGATGCCAACTGGGCGCCCCGCGACATCCACGCCTGGCTCGCCGCCGGCCGCGCCGCCTCGACCAAGATCGCCTTCGAGCCCGTCTCCACCGCCAAGTCCGCCGGTCTCTTCGCCCCGGGCACGGAGATGGACGTCTTCCCCCACGCGGCCGTCGACCTCGCCTCGCCGAACACGCACGAGCTCGCGGCCATGTGGACCGCGGCGCGGGAGAACGGACACCTCGCGACGCAGGAGTGGTGGACCGTCATTGACGCGTTCGGGATGCTCGGCGCGCGGGACGCCTTCGTGCGGCTCGTCGGCGTCGAGCTCGCCGACGCGGGCGTGCCCGTACAGGCCGTGCAGCTGCTGCCGTACATCCCGACCGTGGTGACCAAACTGGGCGCCAAGGGATGTCTGCTGACGACGATCCTCGGGCGGGATGATCCGCGGCTGAGGGATCCGAGGGAGGAGAAGTACATCCTCTCGCGGACGAAGAACGACAACCCGGACGTGGGCGGCTTGTACATGCGCATGTTCCCCGCGGCGGAGAGGGTGGACGAGATTGTGTCTGTCAACGGCGTGGGTGACACGTTTTTGGGGGTCATGGTCGCGGGGCTGGCGCTGGGCGGACGGGTCGAGGGCCTGATCGGCGTTGCGCAGGAAGGTGCCGTGTTGACGTTGAAGAGCCGGGAGGCCGTGAGCCCCGAGCTGGGGAGCTTGGAGGAGAGCTTAAAGGATGCGGTCGAGGCGTCCCGAAGGGCGTAGCTGTGGTGAGAGCTGGATGATATCCTGGATTGCATGGGAGAAGCGAACGAGACAAAGGCCCAGATTATGGGGTACACGCGACGTTGACGTTTGCGAGATGTAGCCAGAAACCATCTACGAAAGATAGACAGCGTTTCGGCCAAACTTGAATTTCATCAGATTCTATATCTAGATCTCATGTCGAGGTTTGTCCCATGCTATTTCTGGGCCTCAGCTGTATATATAAAGCGAAAACGAGGACCTTCGTCGCGGTTCACTCCGATCTGCGCCCAATGACCATATCATAGCTGGTCAAGCCGAGAATCGAAGAGGGTGTTGGTACCGGTTCCAGACTCTAGAAAAATGCTCGTATGATCACTCGTGTTGCCGCCGTACCCTCGCCAGAAATGTGTGCTCCCGTGTGAAGTATGCCTGTTGACCCATTTCCCACAGCTCATGCCTTTTAATGTCGTTGTTCGTAAATTCGTATGATGAGCTTCGATGCCAATTTCGTCGTTCCGGGAGCTTCTGCTGCACTCTCTTGCGGTGGTCCACGCTGGACTCCCGCGCCGCTAGTTGCGATGTGCCGCCTCTTGTAGTGCCCGTCTCTTGTAGTTCCCTGCCTCTTGTAGTTGATTTCTGTGACCTTATTGATCGAGCAACCTGAGATATGCATGCTATGCCAGTATTCATCACAAGCGGACCCCGTAATGTCCACACTCTTCCTGTCTTCAACCCTTCTTCAGGGCCCTCACTGTGTTGGGTCCAGGTCATTGCAGTGGAAATCGTCACCTCCGATATGGCTGCCAACCACGCAAGCCAGCTGAAGCACACCTTCAGCCGCGTGCTTCTCGACCGGCTATCGTTTCTGAAACCTGGCAGCTCTTTCGCCGCCAGTCAGGTGCGTCCTAGTCGACAGCCTATTCGTCCGGCCCACGGGGTCGAGGGCGCCTTCTCTTCCGCATCGTTCATTTCGAAACGTCAGCCGACGGAACACACCCGCCACCCGACCGGGTTCCCTCGCCGGCATCTCAAGCCCCTCACGCCAGCTCGGCGACCCCCTCCTCGACGAGCCCCTTCGCGCTCGACCACCGCAGGATCAGCACGTCGCCGAAGCGGCCGTCGATGGTGTCGTCCGAGTCGGTGCCGCGGCCCTCGACGGTGGCGTCGCGCAGCAGGCGGACGAAGACGGCGGCGTCGGCGTCGGGCCCGTCGATCATGCTGATCATGCCGGCCGTGTCGTTCAGGTTCTGCAGCTGCGGGGGGAAGCTGGACAGGAAGCTCGAGAGGTAGTGGTCGTGCAGCAGGGCCTGGTGGCGGGTGGCGTAGGCGAGCTCGGTCGGGGAGAGGCGGGCGCGGAGGAGGGGGCTGGCGAGGTAGTAGAGCGTGTGCTTGTCGATCTGGTCGCTCGTCAGCTGGGGGCAGGGAGAGGAGGACGCGGCGAAGGGAGGTCAGGACTACCTTGGCGATGCGCGCGCGGAGGTAGCTCCGCACGAGGAACTTGAAGCGCTCGAGCTCGGTCTGGATGACGATGAGGGCAAAGTTGGTCTTGGGGTCCATGTCGCCCGTCATGTCCTCGATGGTCTCGATCTGGCGGGTGATGCGCGCGTTGACGCGCTCGAAGAGGTTGTCGGGCGGCCACCTGCGACGCGTCGGTCAGCTTGGGGTCTCGGGGGGAGGGGGCGGCACGTCTCGACGCCGTTGGACGCACTCGAGGAGCTCGGGGGCGGAGCGTTCGGCGATCCAGGCGCGGGTGAGAGCTTGCAGGTCGCGAGTCTCGGGGGGGATGGACGCGCTGGTCGGGTCGACCTGCTGGAGAATGTCGTCGATGTCCATGGTGTGGGTGTTGGAGGTGAAGGTGCGGGACAGGTTCAGTATCGTATCATGGCATTGTCAGTTGGCGTGGTTGAACGACAGGATTGAAGGGTCGTTGTCGGCGGGGAGCAGGAAGCGTGGACGACGTTAGGAGGGCACTCGGGATTGGAGGGAGTTGGAGGTCGAGATCAACATTCAGATCATGGTGGGGCGGCGGTTGGAGGGGTCTGTCTGCCCCGCGTTTTGGTGCTCCAGTAGGTCCCAGCTGCACTTGACACGATGCTCAGTTCGAGCCATTGACACGATTGACACCTGAAAGAATATAAATTGCCTAGAATTATCAACAGCTCTCTCCAAAAAATTGAAATGCCGCTCAGGGCTCCTCGAACATGACGTTGCGGTGACAGGAAGGCAAATCACAGACCCCGACGCTTGATCATCATTCATTACGCGACCCAAGGTCTCTAGCAATACGTGGAATCAGATCTGCAGCTCTACAGCCATAAACTGTCTGCTCCGTCTGTCTTCCCTGTGGCGGTCTACCAGGCACCTGGCCTCTATTCCGGGCCCCCCAATACGCCGGAAAATACGCCGCACACCCCCGCTCTACAGGTCGAAGAGCTCCTTCAGCTGGCGCGTCGTGTCCTCGGGCCCGACGACGGTGTGGCCGGTGGTGCGCTCGGACTCGAACAGCTCAAAGTCGTTGCCGCCCGGGGACGTCTTGTCGCCGAAGAAGTGGATGGTCGTGTACTCGATGCCGCCGGGCTTCTGGGCCTCGGCGTCGAGGTGGCGGAGGCAGTAGGTCTTGTCCCAGCCGTGGGGGAAGATGTCGAAGGACAGCTGGCCGCCGATGGAGTAGGTCAGGCCGAGGTAGGCGAAGCGCTCGCGCAGCTTGTCGATGAAGGCGGCGCGGACCTTGTGGACCTTGTCGTAGGCCTCAAAGTCGGCGCGCTCCTGGGACGAGGCGTTGCGGCCGACGGGCGAGACGTTGACCATGCCGTTGCGGAACTCGACAAAGGTGCCGCGCTTGACGGGGATGTCGAGGTCGGCGACGTAGTGCAGGATGAAGTTGACGAGCTCCTTGTACTGGTCGTTGCCGATCCACTCGAGGAAGCTGTTGGAGGGCAGCGCGGCGCCCAGCTTGTAGCCGACGAGGCCGTTCTCGGCAAAGTTGAAGTCGAACATGGAGGTGACGGGCGTGCGCGAGGGGTCGCCCAGCTGTTCCTGCTGCTTGACCAGGTCGGAGCCGCCTACGGTGCCGATGGCGACCTTGGTGCGCAGCTTGGAGAGGAGGGCCGTCAGCTCGGGGGTGATTTCCTGTTTTTTTCGGCGCGTTAGCGAGTCAATCGAGATGACAGGGGACTCGGAGGTCCCGATGATGGCGCTCGGGGGAGGCGTACCCGGCGGGAGGGCGTGAGGGTGCCATCGACGTCGAACAGGCAGATGGTGTTCTTGATGGGGCGGTCCTCGAGGGGAGGGAAGTCCACAGTGGCCGTGGCCGTGGCGGTCGTCGAGCTCATGGTGGGCAGCTGAAGGGGGGTGGCGGGATGGCGGGGTTGGTGTGCCGGTGAAGGGAGCGCGAAAGTGTGACGAGACGCGGTTGGGAGAGGTTCAAGGTGGGTTGAAGTTGGTGCTGGGGGCGGTCAGAGAGAAAAGAGGGACACAGAATACAGCTGCAGCTACCCCGCGCCCACTTATACTCGGCTTGTTTAACACAGCGACTGGTGCTCGACTCTGCTCATTGCACTTGCAATCATCGCAGAAACGGCCAGATTTTTTGTTTCGCGGTTTCTCGGGGTTTGGGGTGCCAGACGTGTTCTTTCCGTCTCTTGGATCTCGTATCCAGCGTCTTTCTGGCGATCTGGCCAACTGGCGCAGCGCCATGGCACGTCGAGGCCCTGTCTAGTGCCCGCATCCGTCCCTAGACATGTGCTGCGCCGGTCGTACAGCCACGAACAAAATGAGGCCAACGTGAATCCGAAACAAGACGCGTATTCTCATGATCCCCCTCCAGGAAATGACCTCTCATCAGGACAGATTCCATCAAGATATCAGACATACAGTTTCCCATGGCGGAACTGCCCTTTCGGGATCACCGCTAGGACCCCTCACTGCCCCTCACTACCAAGCCCAGGTACCCTCAGGTACCCTAGCTCCCACTGGAAGCGGAGGCTCTTCAGGGGCTCTCGGCCCGCGGGGTAAGCCGGTGGGGCCCTGCAACCTCACCTCGTCCCATCTCCGGGCGTGTTGATGTGACAAGAGCAAACTCGTGTTGGTACTTTGGTAGCAGAGCCTTGGGTTAAATGAAGTCCCTTCGTCATTTCTGTTTCTGTATCTCTGCAATCAACAACCCTCAGTCTTGCAGCATGCCGCTCCACATCCCTTCCAGGCGTTCTGGGAGCCCAGGGACTTCAGCGTCTGATAGCCTAGTATGCCTGTCACGGTCTGATCAGTAACCTGTCAACATGCCCCCAGAACACAACTCACATCAGCTCTTCAGAGAGAAGACGTCTCATCCCGCCCCTCTCCAGTGCCTTGTGCTCGTCAGCCGGACTCGAAGCCCAACCGCTCCAGCTCACTCACCAGAATCTCCCGAACGATATCTTCCCTCGCCCTGACCAATGGGTTTCGGCTCTTGGTATCGCGAATACCCCGAGTATCCTCCCTCCGCCGCCTGGCCATCGCCGTCACGCTTCTCGCTCCGTTGCTCCTTGCCCCATTCCTCCTCGACAGCAGCGTCCTCGGACTGACTAGCCCCAGTCGAAAGAGACTCAGACGGCCCGTTCCCCTCCCAGCCATGGCCACCCACCGCCTGCTCCGAAGCCGCCGTGTCGCGCTCGCCAGACTGTTGCCGCTGGCCGGCCGCCGACCCGCTGTAGTCGTCCCGGGTCTGCTGGTCCCGCTGCTGGTCCCGCTGCTGGTCCCGCTGCTGGTCCCGCTGCTGGTCCTGCTGCGAGCCCTGTTCGCCGGAGCTCTCCTGGGCGAGACCCTCCTCGTTGGGGCGCGCTCTCGCTCCAGTTCTGGGTGTACATCGCAGCGGCTTATGTGTGTGTAGTTCGGTGTTTCTCAATGTAAATGGAACGATCTTGACCTTCCCTGCGGTCACCAAGCAAGACGGGGCCGCGAATGCCCGTCTTATATACTCTTGCTCTGCGTACACCAAGACGCAGCTCGACACAATGCCGCTGCCGAGCATCCCCCGTGGTGAATCGGTGCGACGAATCTCGCGAACCCTCTTCCCGTCCAGACTTCAGTCCATCCACTCGATCCCGTGCCTCGCCTCCGCGATGACGCCGCGGTCTCTCTCCTGTGCTCTCGTCGCCAAGCCCCGCCAGTGATGGATCCTCGTTGAGTGCGGGGCGTGCCACAGGGAGGAGGAACCGTCGCATCTGTGTAGCTGGCAATGCTGCGTCTCAGCATGAAGGACGTGGTGATCTCGAGTGTGCTACGAGTAGACCAATGGATGGGCACCGTAGCCGACGTACGTCGTGGTGCCTATTTCTGGTTGACAAGGATTGGCCGCTAACAGCCGATCACGTTTACGAGCATCACACCGAAACATTGCTGCGGCGCTTGATCATCAATGATTCATTAAACCTGAGGTAGTGCTCAAGGGCATCCGAGGCCCGACTGCCGAGGAGAAAAAAAACCAAACCACGCTATGCGATAATGACGGACAAGATGGGCTCTGACCGTAATGTACAATGCTCTTGTATCCAAGCCGCTCTCCATGCATGCGAAAGAGAAAATCAAACCAGACGCCACCAGCTCATGACCAACCTGTCATGGACACCTCCGTCCAGACACCCGTCATCTCCACAACGAGATTGACCGCCGTTCCCGTCGCCCACAAGGCAATCAGCCCGTAGCCGATCTTCCGCGACAAGATCCACTTGTTCATCGGCACAACAACGAGAAGCAGGAGCAGAGTTATGAGGAGCGTGATAGCAGAGATCATCAGAGTGCCATCGATGCGGATCTTGTAAGGCTTGTACCTGAACGGCTTATCCGGGTGCTTCTTGAACCGGTGCTTGGCGGCCTGTGTCATCATCCAGACTCCGCCGCAGCCAATGCCCAGCAGGATGTTGAGCATGGGGCCACCGAAACAGGCAGAACTGTCGAGTTGTCAGTTGAGAACGGTCCGCGTGATACTTCGTGACTTACAGTGCCATCACCGGATAACCGAGACGCGCGACGGTGATGTCCGCGATAAGATCGCCGACGCTGTTGCCGGCCGCAAAGATGGTGAGGCCAAGAAGAGCCTCAGAAATTCCCATGATGACGCCGAAGGCCTTGAGTACGCCGACAACTTCCCCAGCAATGGTCGAAATCCAAGCAATGCTAATGATGAAACCCAAGAAACAGAGCAGGAAATGATACTTCGGTTTACGGTCGGGACTCGTGGTAAGCAGCAGGATGCCCAGCAGAATGCACGATCCCAACAGAGTGGGTAGGATCATCCTGACAAGAGCTTTGCCGGGTTGCTCAAGGTCATCACGCATGTTCGCCCACAGAATCATGACGGAGAACAAGGGTCCCGTGAATATTTGGAGAGCGACGAGCCATCGGTTCCAGCCGGAACTGAGCTCCTCGTCCGCGACGGTGCCGATGTCACTCTCGGGCGGCAGTGCCACCGAGGGCTGCTTATTCCCTGGTGTAAACGAGAAGTGCTGATCGGAGTAATTGGCATCTAGCATGGAGCGCGTGGCTCCCGGCGAGTGTATGGCAATCAGTGCCGGCGAAACCATTGGCGAGGACCTCGCAGTGTTGGACCGTGACCTGGATCTCGAGTTTCTTCGGTAGCGTTGCCATTCAGTCTCGGGCTCGATGGGAACGCTATTCTCCGCTATGATGGGTGGTGTTAGGTGCCCTGAGGCACCCCGAGATGGGCCGCCGAATGGCTCATCGTCCAGGTCGAGAGGGCCATCCGTCTCGGCTACTGGGAGAGTGATAACCAAAAGCAAAATGCTCGGTACCGAGATCGCGCTGACCAGTTTGTCCCAATGCGACTTCTCACTCCAGCCTTGGAGGGTGGGGAAAAGAGTCGCATGTAACAGTTCGGGCGGCGGTAGAACAGCATATGGCCACCACTTCACCGGCTTGGTGTTAGGAATTACAGGAAGCGGCGGTATTGGTGTTTCCAAACGAGCCATCCCTGGAGGTGGTAGGAAGAACTCCGACCTATCGTTGTGAGGGTTCGGAGTGAGCATCATGGGAGAGTCGGTAAAAAATGCAGGAAAAGGTGAGGTTGGGGACGATCGGTCGCTGAGGCTGCCGCCGGGGCTTGGAATAACGAGCTGAGGCAGGCGTGGTGTGAGGGACGAGTTGGGCGGTTCGCCAGTGACATCCGTCCGTGGTGCGCCTGGGTCAATGGGAGGCGGTGCGAGGTTTCCGCCAATCTGGAAGGCTGGCGAAGGGCTTCGGTTTCGTCCTTGGCCGGCAGGTGTGGACGCGCCACTCGAGTTCTGGGGCAGCTCTTGCAGTGGCGGTGGGAGGTTGAAAGAGGGCGGCACCGCGCCGGTCGACAGAGCACGATTCCTATTCGTGGCTTCGCCTTGGCCAAGTGCAACGGTATGTCGTGAGGAGTCCAGATGTACGCCAATGGCGGATGCGTTTTCGCTGTGAACTCCGTCGATACGATGTTCGGAGTCCGAGTACGCTCGCGCATGGCCGTGCCCACGAATTGGTCCCATCCTGAGGTTGCTTTCTTTTTGCAGTTGCGCCAGGGCTGACCTGAACTCCAGGGCTCCGACTAAGCTCGGTCGAATAGGTGTGATGGTCGTGCTTCGCCTTCCTCGCGGTCGAAGTACCCGCATGGAGCTCGCCATTTCAGCAGCAACCTGCCGTCCTCTGGCGCCGTCTTCGTCTTCCTCCGTGGAGCCTTCATCAACATCAGCCTCTTGGCCCTCAACCTGGATGCGTGGGCCAGCTTCCAAGGTACTGATGTCGGCATCGTTGGCCCTTCCTGCAGCTCCCACTTCGACGTCCTGGTCATCAGGATCATCGCGGTAAGGCTCGGCGGCCAGCTCATCGTTGAAATGACCAACACCACCGTAGACGTGACTCCGGGCGGCGTGGTCTCGGGCCAGTCTTCGCTTGCGCCTGTTGGAATACCAATGCCAGGTGACGACGATAAAGACGTAGAAGATGTAGTAGACGATCATGACGATGCACTCCCAGAGGTGCAGGTGTCCGTCGGCGAGGAAGCACATGGTAAAGATGACGGCGACGATAAAGAAGCAGATGTCTCTGACGTAGGTCCTCCTCCCGACCTTGAACTCCCTGACGAGCGCCATGGATCCCGCCACCACGGCGGTGATGAAGCTGGCGGCGCCGATCAGCTCCCCGACAGCCATGCTGGCACTGTTAGAGCCCATGGCGGCAAAAGTGCTAAAGACATCGGGCGAGCCATTGCCCAAGGCCAGGAAGGTCACACCAGCCAAGCTCTGGCTCAGGCCGAGGATGTTTGAAATGGTGCTGAGGTTGACGCTGAAGAAGTCACTGGCTGCTATGCCAATGGTGGTGAAGAGCAGGCCAAGCCAGGCCACGAGGATGATGAAGGCGATGCCATGGGCGTGGTGCAGATCGCAGTAGTACAGCGTCAGGTAGGATAAGAGACCAGCCTCGTCGTCTTGGCAATTGGCCTTGACGAATGCGCACTGATCGACGGCGTCGCGAACCTCTCGGCACTCCTTCGTCGCGCTCCTGGACAGCAACAGGGAGACATCCTGGTCGTCGGTAAGCGGGTCGCGCGGGTCAATGTGCCGATTGTACCGGGTCGCGATGAATGAGTACGCAGCGAGGCAGCTGATGAAGAGGACGGTAGTGTAAAAGGGCCGCAGGCTGATGTTGCTTCCTCGAGGGAGTTTGGATTTGGGTTTGGAGGCGGCCATCTTCTGACGTCGTCGGGGTTAAGAGGGGAGTGTGGCGGAGGTGTCCTGCATCGTGTGGTGAAGGAACGGTCTGCTGTGGAAAGCTAACCGGCAGGTCGGTAACACGAACGAGTAGCGAGTAACGAGTACCTGTAAACGAGTCTGGGCAGCCGAAGCAAATGGCAGTCGTCGAGGTCCCTTCGCGTTGAAGATATGTTGAAGCAGACGATGAGGATTGGGACAAGTGGTAATTGCAGCCGGACAACTGGAGATGAGATGAGACTCATGGCGTCTGGGGCCCTCCCTTAACTCGGTGCCTGGTGGCGGTCACGTCGGGAGAGATCGTCTGTGACCTGACGTGACATGTTGGAGGCAGCCCGAGCCCGGACTTGGACCGAAGAAAGAACCACCCACCGCCGCACGCACCTACCACAACCTTCACACCTTCCGTCCCGTCCAGACAGAGTTCCTTGGCCCGGATATTCTTGCCCAGAAACTGCTAGTGTGGGGCAGGCGGGGCTGCCGGTGGTGCAGTACTTGGCAGTTTGTGGCTAACCTTGGCACAGGCCCTCCGGTGTTTCTTTCCTCATCATCAGACGGGTGATGACGGGCGAGGCAGTGCTTATCGATACCGCCTCGGCAGATCCGATAAGTCGATTGCCCCGCGACACGTGCGAGGGGCCGGGTCGAGCTCTGGCCTCATATTTCAGGCCGCGATCATTTGTTTACTTTCTCCACAGTAGGTAGCCACTCCAAACACGACCCCAGCGACGCGGATGCGACAGCACAAACATCTCCGATGAGGCTTCGCCATTGCGATCAACGACAACATCGACATCACTGACCGACAGCACCGCCACCCAGCCCAACATGCCGCGAGTCGCTCAAGTACCGCGACCAGGCAATTCGAGGGCAGCCTCTAGCACCGCCTCGCCCTACAAGAACTCCCCTATCAAGTGCGTTGTTGCGGCTCCGCCATGTTTACATTGAGAGCTGTGTACTGACCGACTGATCACCGCCCAGAATCCCTCTCAATGACGACGCATCCGAGAAGGCCCAGCGCCTGCACTCCAGGCAGGCATTGCACGAGAGACAAATAAATCAGCTCAAAGCCGCTGCTGCGGGCACCCCAGGACGGAAAGGCAGCGTCAGCCTCGACAACATCGAGAACGCATCACCAGGCTCGGACCCACGAACACCTCGCAGCCGAGCCAGCCGGGGCCGCAACGACGACGATGACGAAGGATTCGTGGTGGGTGGCAGTGCCGTGACGCCTATGAAGCGGGTGCCGATCCTGGCCAACTTTGAGGAGTGGATGAAGATGGCCACCGACAACAAGATCAACGCCGCCAACTCATGGAATTTCGCCCTCATTGACTACTTCCACGACATGTCCCTGCTGAAAGAGGGCGACGGCGTCAACTTCCAAAAGGCTAGCTGCACCCTCGACGGCTGCGTCAAGATCTATACCAGCCGAGTCGACAGTGTTGCGACCGAGACTGGAAAGCTGCTCAGCGGCCTCGCCGACAGCAACAACAAGAAGAAGGATAAGGACGGCGAAGACGGCGAGGGTGACGAGAGCGAGGAGGAGCTCGACGAGGACGGCAACGTCAAGAAGAAGCCCAAGCGGAAGGCGCAGCGGTCGTCAGAAGCAACGCTGGCTCCATCCTTCGCTTCTCTGCAACTGAAGAAGTTTGAGTTGGAATTTGCCGTCGACCCCTTGTTCAAGAAGGCGTCCGCCGATTTTGACGAGGGAGGCGCCAAGGGTCTGCTCCTTAACCACCTCATGATTGACTCGCAAGGCCGTATTGTCTTTGACAGCAGCGACGATGTTGGCGATGCACAGACATCCAAGAGCCGCAAGAAGGATGAAGAGGCAGACGATGACGAGGAGGCGGATGACGACGTACCCGACGCATCCATGGTCGAGGCCGAGGGAGACGCCGAGCCCGAGGAGGACAACGCGGATGACGTGCACATTGATCTGGGCGCTCTCGGCGCCAGATTCTTCCCAGAGCTCGGTCGCCTCGATGAGCTCGACGTCTGCCCGTCCCTAAAGTCTTTCGATCTCGGCAACCCCTCTGGTTCACTCGACATTCCATTCCTCAAGGCTCCTGAGGACTGGCGGGATCAGAATAAGGAGGAGACCCCTGACCTGAACCTGGGAGACACTTCAGGCATGTTTATCGATGGCGACAACGCGGCCGGATTCGACGACGACGATTTGGGTCTGGGCGCCTTCGACATGGGCGCAGATGTTGCCTTCGGTGAGGGTGGTGAGGCTTGGGCCAGAGAGGCTGCCCTGGAGCCTCAGATGCGGGTGTTCGACGCCGGGGAAGGCGGCGAGGAAGGCGACATGCTCGACCAGGCAGGTGGTGACTACGTCGTTTCCATGAATCACGCACAAAAGGCCGAGAAAATGCACGAGGACATTCTCGGTTACTTCGATCAAGCACTACAGAAGAACTGGTCCAGCGCCGAGCACTGGAGGATACGAAAGATCAAGGACGCCGACAAGCCGGTTGGGCCCGCCAGGACACGCAAGGAGAAGGCCCCATTCGAGATCGACTTCTCGGCGCCCCTGGACCAGAGCCTCGCGGATGCTCTGTACACGCAAGCCACCAGCAACTCAGTCATCTCGATGCCCAAGAAGGACTGGAAAACAAAGTCTCGCAACCTTCTGCCGGACGATAAACACTTCAACTCCAAGTCACTCCTGAACCTTTTCCTGAAACCCAAAGCACGACTCAGCAACCGACGCATCGGTGGCGGCTTCGGAAATGCATACAGCGAAAGGGACGTGCCGGCTGGGGAGATGGACGAGGCATTCTGGGCGCAACAGAAGGAGCCTCTGAAGGCGCTGGAGGGCGAGACGGAACTGCCGCAAGGAGACTACGACGCCAACTTCTTCCAGGACGATGCTCTCCCCTTCGCCGGCGGCATGGACGACGACGATGACATGGAGTTTGCAGACGCCCGAGAGCACTTCTCGCCTGGAGCCGACGGCGACGTCGGCATGACGGAGGGTGTCGGCTTGACAGCGATCCTCAACGGAGAGACGATGGCGAACACGCTGGGAGCATTCGGCACAACGCTCGTGACGTCCACACGGCGGATACGGCCAGATTATGTGCAGTACGCGCGCACGGCGAAGAAGGTTGACGTGAGGCGGCTGAAGGAGGAGATCTGGAAGGGCATGCGGCTGGAGAAGCTGGAGCCGGTAAGTTGAACGATTGCACGCCCTGCAATGCGCTAAAGCTGACGTCTCGAACAGGATGTGGACTCGTCGCGGTTGTTGACGCCGCCGCCTTCGGCAGAGGAGCCGCAGGCCGAACCAGAGAAGGACAAGATGCTCAAGTTCACCGAGGTCATGAACGACCTGCAGACGGTGTATCCCAAGCCCATGATGGAGGACATCTCCACCAGCTACTGTTTCATCTGTCTACTTCATCTCGCCAACGAGAAGGGACTCGTCATCGAGAAGACACCCGAACTCAACGAGCTCGAGATCCGCAAGGACTGGACGGCGGAGATCTCGGCGGGCGGCGAGTAGTGGCGCGAATCATGAAGGGATGTGTGCTGCCAGGATGGGATGGGATGTTCGTCCCATGATGCAGCGGTCTGAGTTCTGGTTTGGGAGGCTCCGTCGGACCTGGCAAGGGTCTTCTGTTTGTACACCGGCTAGCGTACAGGATTGTGGCATGTTCTATGATGGGTATGGGTGACGGTAATGAGCATGGAATCACGGTCCTCTACTTGACGAACGTATGAAATAATTTCTCTGCAATGTGCCTGGTCTGCTGTGTCCCTGGTTTTGACAGACCAACTTCGCCAGGATGAAGCAGCTTCCGGAGCGTTGCCCGGGACCAAGGACAACTACGGGGCAATAAACTTGCGGTCTGGCTCACTGCACGCAGCCATCGACGAGTTCAACAAGCATGCATGCTTTGTCAGTGCTGAGAGGAGGTCATCAGGGGATTGTTAATGGACACATGTACTTTGCTGAAGTAGATGGCTCCGCGTTGGCAAACCCTCTAACCATGACCTGCATGCACCCATCACCTTCGACATTGCAGTTTAGGCGGCACATCTCTCAGTAATTCCTGGGTCGAACTGGACTCGACGGTTGCGCTTTCTTCCACAGCCTCTTCAAGTCTGGACGCTCGCGATGGGCTGCAGGGAGCCAACTCGAGAGCCACGAAAACGGGACTGTGGCTCGAACAGTATAACCGCCTTCGATAACCGCCTTCGATAACCGCCTTCGACAACCCCATCCTTGTCGATGGAGGATCAGTAATTCAAGGTTCGGGAAGTTGATGACCCGATGGAACTCGAGCAATGATCCGAATACTCTACCTCGGGCCAGGCCTAGGAACCATCCCGTGCACACGGTTCGGGCGTTTGAGGCTCGTTCTCGAGTGCCAAGACTTCGAAGACAGCGACAGGTCCGCCTGGTCATCAAAGGCGTGGCATCGCGATAGACGAACGTCAAGGCACCTACGGAGAGGGGCTGGTCCGAATCAGGCCTCGCAGCGTAGCCGATGGGTGTGTGTCCGGCACGCCAAGTCTGCCATTGGTGACATGGTTAATTCAATTTGACAGGCCTTATCCCCAAAGTAGGCCGTCCGGCCGAACAGCGCACGTTATTGATACCCGGTAAGTTGTCCAGTCTCCAAGTGCCCAGGGCCTGGGCTTCTGCTCGAAAGGAGCCTCCAATTAAGTATGTGGCAGATATGTTGGGAGGCTCCGCGTGTCGTGCATCGCAGAGTGCCTAAGACAAGGCGGGAGGCGGTGTCTCGTCGTTGTGCTCCTGTGTGAGGCAATTCAGGAAGGGGCCGTGTGGTTGGTTCTGTTGACTTGCCACACATGCGGGCGTCTGCAGGGCAAGACGTCTGCGGCGTCCAATGGGCTCCCGAGGGCCACCTTAGGTAAGGACAGACTAGGATCATTTCCCATCTTGGCTGCAATCACCTGAGCGGCTGGACCAGTCGATCTCGTCAGAGCGAGTGGGTCTGGGCTGCCCGAAGGAGCATTTGGTCCGGTAAATCGCCACATCAACTCGCCTTTCTGCGAGGCCCGTGGTGATGGGGATGGGGATAGGAATTCGGGCGCGACACTGGCTCAGGCGAACCGGTTTTGAGGCAGGCGCCAAGCAGCGTCGTTCCTGACTGGACCCTGAAGGGACTCAATGTGACGTAGTGCGTGCCGCGGTTTCTGTCAGGCTCGTCTCGGGTTGGCTGGAAGGGGGCGATCTCTGGGGGGGAACTGCACGATCAGGGTACGGATTGAGAAAGTGAGGCACAACCTGTGGGCAGGCACGCGTGGCATGGGGGTTTCCGTGGCCCTTTCCCTCATCTGTCGCCCTTGCTCCTTGGACCTCGAACGTGCACCACATCAAACGAACTTCAGGGTCCAGCGATCTGGCGTGGCCGGCTGGAGAGATCAGCATGCTAGCCAGGCTGTTTGTGGTGCGTTGTCATGGTTCTTGCCGCGACCACAGGCCTTGCCACTCCATTCCTCCTACACCACCCACCCACCACAGGTTTTATCACGATGTGATTGTTTTGGGGTCGGGATTTTCTTAATGCTGCTAGGTTGACAGTCTCGATCTTCTTCCCTCATGGGGTTCAGCGCGGTCCCTGTAGTCGCGCCCAAATCATTTTCCGCGAAGTCCTCAGCCTGCCCTGTCCCGTCTCGAACATACAAAATCCTCTTGAACCACTCAACGCCTAACGGATAGTTTTCCTGGTACGCCAACGACGAACCTTCCCAGTGGCGCAGAGCAAGTCCAACGCATATGCCAAACCATGAGGGTATTCATTCAAGTACACGCCAAGTTTGTCCGTCGAGCCGAGTCGAGCCATTCACCCGACCTAAGCAAACCGCAAGACAAGTCATCAACATCAGCCACCGTGTCGGCGGCAGCGTCATTATGCCACGCGAAAACCAAAAAAGACAAGTGGGAAACAAATCAAGGAACCCGAACTTTCCTCTGCTCGTCACGAAGCAGACTTGTTCTGGTCTAGCTCCCACGACGACCGACAATCTCTCCTGCCCTGAGGAGCGCATCCATCCCGTCCAAGTTGGGTTCCGTCTTGTTGGGAGCGCCAGCGCTCTCGTGGATGCTGATGGATGTGCGCGATGATGTGTTCGACACATCAGTCATCCCCGAAGATCCGGACGACGAGTATTTGGCCAAGGGAGGTGGCGGCCGGCGTTCTGAACAGATGTTAGTCCAAGGTCCGGGCCAGCTGCTCGACGAAGGGACCAACGTACCGGAAATGACACCCATAGCACCGGGCCCTAGGGGTGGTGCGGCAGGCACAGGCGAGGCTTGGTCATGCTTGGTCGGTTGAGAGGCATAATACGGCATCGGGCGCGATTCGTATGCAGAGGGGGAAGGCCCCGACTTGCTCGACGACAGCAATGCATGAATGGGTAGCGATGCGTCACTCGGCGTCCTTTTATAGGCGAACCCTGAGTTGACCGACGACACACTTCCCGACGAAGACATTTCGTGCTGCAGCGACGGCCTCGTCGGAGCATGATGCGGCATCGGGGCCTGGTTCGGCATATACCCGCCGTAGCCATGGTTATCCGGAGTCCTGGTCACCCCGGTCATTCGGTCGTCGTTGAACACGTCCGACAGCGAGGGCAAGTGTTGCTGTGCCCCGTTCTCAGGGCTCGCGTGTCTGTCGGACCATGTCGGCCTTCGTGCCCGCGACTGAGGGCCGTGTGGACTCCCCGACATCATGATCGGGGACCTCTCTAACTCGAATGCCGTGCTGGCAGGAGAGTGTACCGACTCTTCGATCGAGTGTTGATGCGACAAGGTCGGAGCGGCGGCGAAGGGATAATCGGGCATGGACGTCACCGATCCCACTCTTTGCTTTCGCACCATCGGTGCATCGCTACCCATCACGCTGTCGCTGCCGCTTCCAGTCCCACTGCCGCCAGGAGTGACGCTGGCGCTGCTGCCTTGATGCACTCGGCCCGCGTTGGCATCCAATTTGAGTCGCTTCGTACCGTTCTTGACAGCTTCCGAACAGTCAGCTTTGGTTGTCGACAAGTGGCGAGTTGCCCATGAGCAAGTTACGTACCTTGGTTTTGGTGAAGTTGTTTCTGCTTGAAGTCATGCAGATACTGGGAGTACTTCTTGTACTCGTTCGTTTTCTTGTACTCAGTCAAGTCTTGGTTGTACTTCTCTTTTGCGTTCAAGGCCTGCGTTTCAAAGGGTTCCTTCTCAACAGGCGACAGGCTCTGCCAGTTCTCGCCCACGAGTTTGGCAATCTCGGTGAAGGTCAGGTTGCGGCCCTTCAGATCATCGCGCATTTCTAGCTTTGTCAGCCTGGAGTATCACTCGAGGTCGTCAGACATCTTACTGTTAGAGAAAAGGACATAGGCCGAAGGTGGCCTCTCCGGTGCGTTTTCGTCCGGCTACATCCACGGTCAGTACACCCTCGCATAGTCTGCGGGATAGCCCTGACGAACCTTGGGGTGCCGTCGATATTTTCGCTTGGTCACTACTGTTGTTGTGTCTTTCGGTTCTTGCTTGGTCGGTTCGGGTTTGGGGTTCTCTGGCTTCGCATCCTCGACACTTGCGCGGATGGGAGAGACTAGGGAAGCATCTGGTGCTAAGCCCCTCGAGTTTGCGATCCGCCTTTGGAGTTTCTACACAGCAAGAGCGTTAGCCACTGGACACACCATGCAGCTTTGACGGACTGTGTTGCCTACCCTTCGGTGACCCAGCTTCACTCCCAACGCATCGCTACAAATCGTCGAGTCAGCGATTTCTTTCTCGCCTGCGGAGTCGAAGCACGGCACTCACAGGTCCGACTCTGTAATGTCGAGGATGGTTGCCCAGGTGTCGAAGCCTTGCTCGACGAAAATGTCCAGATATTGCGCGATCCCCAGCTCCGCGAAGATCATGCCCAAGTCTTGGGCCATGCAGGCGGATAGTACCGATTGCGTCGGTGCCCGCGTGGTGTACGATGTATTGGGTCGGTCCCCTCGATCTCTGTTCGATCGCTTCGGTCTTCGTTCGGTACCGGACACTGCTTCAATCGGTACACGACTGTCTGACGTCTCGACTGTTTCTGTTCGACTGCTCGACTGGTTGCCGACGATTATGCACGGCGATGTGCGACGGCGACGTCGAGCGGATGGGTGCGTCCTTGATCGCTCTACACCCTGATGTTGCGAGACCACCCTGGAGGTCGAAACACTGCGGTGTGAGGGACGTCGAAGGCGGCGGTCATGGGGCCAAATCGAATTGCCGACAGGATGATGAGGGAACTTCGGATTCTAGGGAATTTGGAGGGAAACGGTGATTGTTGGGTTGTGGACGAAAGTGTCGATGGTTCGTGGACTGCGGGTGGTGAAATGACTATCATCAGCAGGTGTGTCGGTGGTCAGGCTTGTCACAACACCCAAAATGGCATGCGGCAGACGTGTTGTGGATATACCCAACGGTTGGTCGCAACGGATGTGCAAGATCTCGATGACATGGTTAACCAGACCGAGTGCTCGGTTGTGGAGCCACACGCTAGATCAGCCAAAGAGGGCAGGCTCTGAGATCATGGTGGGATACTGGGTGTGCAGCCGAAAGGTACGCACTGAAAAGCAGCGGCAAGTCGCAAGCCAGCCTTCCAGCCGTCCCCCCACTTCGAGACTGACAAGAGAGATACAGTGTACAGGAGCCCCGAACGAAAAGGAACAACACAGGCTTACCTGATGGGCTGCTCCAGGAAAGGAGACAGACGGGGATCTGGAGGAGTGGTACATGCAGCAACGAGACAGGCCGGTGATCGTCGTTATATCGGAACAAATCGACCGCACAAGCGACGCCGATGAGGGTGAGGCGAGAGGATCAAATGGTGACCCCGCGTTCAGTCAGACGGTAAGGACAAGGTAGAGGAGCGCGAGAAGCCGAAGTGAGGGTTCGAATGCTGGAGGCCCACGGTACAGGCCTTCCCGGTGCGCGTCTCAGGGAGTTTCTTGGGGGGGTCGAGGTGTGCAGGCGACCCGGTATTGGCTGTGACACAGAGGACTCTCCAACCTTTCGACGAGTCGAGCAGGCAGGCGAGAATCCAAATATGCGGCGCCTGATCATGAAGAAGGACGACCAGAGCTGGCAAGGGTACACCTGGCTAGTTGAGCCAAGACCGGCGGCCTGAAATGGGGCTAGGTCACTAGGTTTTCCATCGTTCGCACCGCGAAGTACGTGCCCAGCGCAAAAGCTCCCTTTGGACTGGATGTCCTGGGCGCACTCGCCAGGAGATGGAGACCTGGGTCAAGACGAAAAGGGGGGGTGGACGCGGGTGGAGGGGGCGTGCATCCAGGAGCGAGCTCCAGTTGCGACACGGAGACGACAGGGGGTGCCGGCAAGGAGGACTGGGTACGGTCATCCGAGGCCGTCCGTTCAGCCTGGCGACACTGCCTCAAAGTGTGCAGCGCGCCGTCCGGTTTTCGATCCCCATACTGAGAAAGCCATCAGTCAAGCACAGATCTCCTGGGCGTGTCTTGCAATGTTGCCTTTTCAGCTGCATCTCGATCTGGCCGTCTGGCTGGGGGACAAGTCTGACATCACCAGGAGCGTTTGTCGCCAGTGACCGGCGGAGGATTGTGAACTGGGGCGGGAGTCAAGACATCGTCTACCCACCCGAGCCACCCAGTCAAGTGCCACCGGTGCTCGATGTTGGACGAAACGGCATCATGAGGCGTCCACTTCTTCTGATGAAAATCTCCAAGTTTGCCCCTCCAAACAGTCATATCTCGATTCGGATCGAGAAATCTACAGGCCTCGCCGCAATTCAGGGTGGTGTGCCCGAAAAGCTATGCCAATGAATCAACCGCGCCCACGGAAGAGCGATCGAGCGACGGCAACGAGACATGACAGCCGTCGACGGTACCAGGTGCGCTTGATAAAAGCACGCCCACCCTGCTGCCGGGGGGGGGGGGCCGGGTTGACAAACCACAAGTGACGCTCGCGCTCAACCAATGGCATGGTCGACCTGCAGGGGCAGCTCATCGGATTTTGAGTCGCGATCGAGACTCTCGGCGAGCTGCCTCGTCTGCCCCGGTAGAGTGCAATGTGTTTCGTACGGAGCACCAGTGGATGGAAGGTCTGCCGTGGCGCGTCTGCAGGTGAGACATGGTCGACTCGGCTCCCAGAGGGCAGGCCCGTTCCCCCATTTTGAGTAAAGGCTCATTCACTCACCTGCACTTGTTCACGTCTCCTCGGCTCATTCATTACGTTGTCGGGCCTGCGCCCACCGTCGGAGGCACTGGGAGCCGCCCCCCCGGCACATGGGGGCGCCGCCTCGTGCTCTGGGTGTCTTGGCCTCGAATTGCCCTTGCAGGCCAGGCTGTGTCGGCCATTCTAGGTGTTGATGCTCATCTTGCCTGTGTTGGTCCCCCCAACCACGGATTTCAGCACGAAGGCGCGCCGGGGTCAGTCAGGGGTGCCAGGTACCGCCAGAGGCTCCAGGCGCCGATGGGCTCATCGACCGCTCTGCGTAACCTCGGGGGGGCAAAGAGGAAGGGAGGGGGGGTGCGCAATGGCAAACCAAGCAGAAGCGCATGTCACACCGAATGGCATTCTGCACCTTCGAGGCTGAGTGCACATGGCGGACCTAAATCGCCGCACAGATTCCCACCCGACTGGCATGTCAATCTCACAATCTCGATGGGCGTGGCCACCTTACCCGCGCAAAAGCTCGCCGCCTGCTTCCCTCGACGAGGCGTCCGTCCGCAACGGGGAGGTGCACAGTACATCGTAGCACCGCGGCCGGGTACTTGCGGTCGTCCTACCGAGTCGGCCGGGACTCCGAGGCGGGCATGCCAGTGGCATGTGGCCACGCGCAATCAGCATGACGGAGAGGTACATGGTATTCCCTCCCGGTGGATGGGCCGCTGTTCATCTTCTCCAGAGCCTGTGCCCCGGCTTGCTCGGCCTGGCGGTCTGGGTTTTCTGGGGCCGTGTAGCAGATGAGCTGCGGTCTTGACGACGGCCACGGACAGTGTGTTGGAGAGCCATCTCCAGGCTGTAGTATGCTCTCCGTACGTGGCTGGCCGAAAGTTCGCCAAGAGGCTCTCGCCTCGTCCGTTCCTGTGAGCGGGGATCCTCAGGCGAACAGCCGCCAAATGGAAATAAGGGGGGTCGGCCTATCCCCCCATCGGCAGCGGCAGTGGGTACTGGCCCCCTCACGCAGCTGGGCTGGTTGTTCGGAAGCCCACCGGTGGGAGAGGAAACGAGGCGGCTGCCTGCCAAAGTTCCGTACGCCAAGGTGAAGAAACGGATTACTACACGGCGCCAGCGCCCCCTCTAGATGTGGCCTCCGGACGGGCCCCACGGCCTCGAACCTGGGTCGGCTTCCATATGACGTCGAGGTGGTGCCTCGAATCGCGGACACCATCCCATCATCGTATCGACAGTGTCGTTGCCCCGTGGTTGGAATGGAAGCAAGCGTGCCGCGAGCGGGCGAGCGGGTGGCAAGCCACGAGGGAGATTTTCTCGATGATCGATCAAGGAGATGCGATTCATTGCGCGATGCAGATTGCGGCTTGGCTTGCGCGAAGGGATGGCGGTGGCTCGACAGACCCAGTCCCCGGGGGCCACCGTTTGCAATCGCCATTCGCACCACCCAGCGGCGTCCCAGCTAAGGGGACGAAAAGGTGGGATTGCTAGCTCTCTGTCACGCCAGAAAGCCATCGCGATGTGGACATCTCGATGAAGAAGTCACTGAGGCCGTGTCGTGCCAAGTTTCTGCGGTGTCTCGCGAATGTGAGCATGTTGGAGATTCCGTCGAGTTGTGGACGATCAGCTCCAGATTCGGTCAACACATCGAGATGGGGTTCGTCGAAATACCGTCGCAGACGGATACCAGGTGAAGAGCAACAAGCACGCTCAGCGCGACCCATAGAATGGTGATCAGCCGTGGTAGGAGCGGCTGCCGCCACCCCGTATGATATCATGGGCTCCGGCGACGGCTCTCGACCGTGTCGACCGTTCTCGATCCCGCCGTAAAGGGTTCGATTCGGGCTGGGGGGTGGAGATGGATCAATCATCTAGCATCTGGCGCGCCATCGGGACAGAAGGGTCCAGAGCCCATTTCACCCCCCTGAACTGGCAGGCCAGCGGGCCAGGGTGGCAGGGGAAGGGTGCGCAGGGGGAGGGTGTGGTGCGCGAGGTCAGGCCTCTCCCTGCTGGGCTTGTCAGTTGCGGGGTCCGGCTGGCTTGTTGGAGGGTGCCCCAATAGATATCGCCGCTTTTACGTTGACCGCGGAGAGCCACGGAGAGGAGACCTATCGTCATTGGACGGAATCCAGTCCGACAGACGACTGGTCAAGGGGGGTTTGGGTCAGGCGAGGGGCGTTCTTTGTTTGCTCTGGGGGGGGGGGCTCTTCCTCTTCATGTACAACCTTCGGAGCCGATTCCGGTGGCCGGGCATTGGGTGACTGGCTATTACTGCTATAGAAAGGTGGAACGATGGCTTTGGTCTATCGTTCTCTGCTTCTAATATCAGGAGATGCTGGAGCTGGGTGGAGGTGATGAAGGTACGATGGGATGGGTTGATGATGGTGATGCTGGATGCATCGTGGGAACCGGGGGCAGCAGTGTGGTAGTGCCAGGCGTGAGAAGCTAGCTCGATCGACATGCGCACAAAACGAGGCCTCGAGATGCAACTAAGGCTAAACACAGAGCAGATGATGATTTGTCGCGGTGTAGTCGGGTAGATCGATGGCAGCATTGATGACCCGAACACTTGGGCAACGATCGATACAACACAACAAGGGAAAGAAAGTTACCTCGCTAGCTTCTCATGAACATCATGGTGTGAGCAAAGATCAAGCCAAACGGCCAAAAGTAAGTCCGAATGCATCAAAAAGTTTGCTCCGAGGCGGATTCGAACTGCCGTCAATGCAGTATTGTAGTAAGAACCACAATGCATCATCCTAACCAACTAGACGATCGAAGCTGTCGTGATAAGACGGGAACAAAAGATACATGATAATCTAAGCGGACTCTTTCATCTCTAGCCCTGCTGGATTGATGCATTCCTCGACGCAGGCCCCGCGCTAGCAGACCCACTGGTCAGTCTCCAAAAACGTACGACAAGCGGAGCTGCTCTGCGTCCCAGCGTCCCAATCATCCACCACTTCTGCCGACCAAGGTTGCCTCCCACTCGCGGCAATCCATCCTCATCATCGTAACCCACCAACAACTCGCCTCACGCTCGCCTCACGCGGCAACAAGGGAAACCCTCGTCTCTTCATCGGCTGCCTCTTCGTGGATGCTACGACCATCATCCCTCGCCGTCCCATTCCCATCGGTCTCCCCTCCTCGACACAGACTGACGGTCCCGTCCACCTCTCCGAGTCGTGGCAATACTCCAACTATTTCCCTCAACAGGCGACGAGTCAACGACGCTCGTGTCAACCCCGTCACATCAGGCCATGGCACCCACCCAGCCCAATCAAGATGAGTCCTCGGGGCCCCAGCAGGCGGGAGCATCGTCCACCTCCCCGAACGCCACCGTTCCCGACAGCACCAACGGCGGCGGTGGTGGTGCCGGCGACATCGCACAAGTACGCAACCGTCTCGTCCTCCTAAAAGCACTCTCCCCCATCCTCCACGTTTTTTCTTAGGTGCCGAATGGGCATTGGCCTGACTGGGCGTGGCAACTGGACTGACAGGTGGACGGCGTTCTAGGCCTACAAAGACCTGACCAGGTAAGGGTCCATTTTTCTGCTCGTTCTCTCTGTCATCCCCGCACCCGCCAGAGGGCGCTGGCCGGTGGCTGCTGCTACTGCTGGCCGCCTGGCCTCTGGATACGGTTCAGGGTGCCCTGCAGCAAGCTGCAGGCCCAATCACCACACCACACCCCCCCTGTCGCCATTGGACCGCCGCCGCCACGCACCCCCTGATCTGTCCCGGCTTCGTGTTTCTCGACTTGTCGAAAATATCGGTCTCTCAACATGCCCGGACCGCCCATAGCCCACCCCTTTTTGACGGTTTTCCCATCTCTCTCGGTCTAGGCCATGGCCACGGCATGGGGAAATGCAGTTTGCGACACATCCGGACACCCCGAAGGTGGCTTTGCCCATGGCAATCCCTCCTTTAGTCAATCGGCCTGCGACATGGCGAATTCGTCTTTTCGATCCCGTCCATGCCGTCCATGCTGACGGCTCCGAGCTATTCGGCTGTGCACGAGCTGAGGCAGCCAGGCAGCCATGGCGGGATCATGCCCACCGCCTTCCTTCCTTGCCCTTCCCCATATCCGACGCTCCGTCGTTGTCGATCCCGCCCTCTCGATCACTGTCACAACGGACAGCCGGGCAAGTCAAGAACCTAATTCGATTCGCAACGTGCCAAGGAGCTTATCGCGAGGTTCTTCTTGCAGCAGCAGGCACATGTCGTCGCTCGGCAGAGAATCGCGTGCCAAGCCGAGGACTGAGATCCAGACGCCCTGAGGAGCCCGACTGTTCAGCTGCCCCAGGGTCTGCTCGCTTGGTCTGGACCCAAACTCCCTCACGCGAAGGAATCGCGTAGCTTGCCTCTTAGCAGCCTCACAGCAACGGCGGCGGTGTGAGGCGGTGGCTCTCTGGTGCAGCGCGTGCCACAACTGCGCGCGGTTCTCGATGTTCTAGACCGCAATGCGTGCCTGATCGGACCCTTCGACCTTCGACATCAGACGAAGCCGTCCCCTCCCTCTCGCCTCATCGCCCTGCTATGGATACGCGCATTCACCGTCGGCCTTTTGGGCATGTGTCACCACAATGGCACGCCACGCGCGTGCGGGAAAAGGATCGTGCCCAACCCCACGGTCTGGCCCCCGATAGCCAAGCGGCTATCCTACGTGTCCCGCATGGGCCAGGAATTAAGGGTCCTCCTCTACGAGACCGCAGACTGATTTTAGCTACTACTGCCTCGCGCGTCACGCACCTCGATCAGAGACCCCTTGACTGACTAGTTGCTCTTTTCTTTTCGCAGGGGTGAACAGGCCGCGACGGCTCTCGAGGCCAATCTGGCCAAGCTCGAGAGCAGGCTCGACGAGCTACTGGCCGGATTCGAGACTGACGCTGCCGCGGAAGAGGCACCGCGGACCGATTCATCTGGCGGTAGGGGCCCTGCGGGAAGCGATGCCCCTGGTCCGGCTGAGAAGTGAGCTGGGCGGTGGGCGTGTTACTCTGCGAGGGCTGTGCTGCGGCGGCGTGGTCTGGGCCCGTGAGGCAGAGACTGGAAGAGAGAGGTCGGTGATGCTGCTGCGAGATCTGATGCTTGGGAGATAGTCGATTGATAGCAGACCATGATCGGCGGCTCGGCCGAGAGAGAGATCGCCAGGGGAATAGACATGTTAGGCCTGGCTTCCCCTTGCCATTGTGCGGCATATCATTGCGGGGAGGCGAGCGGGGTGACCCTACCGCCTTATGGATCCCGACCTGCGGCGCGAGAAAGCAGACCCGGCCCCCTGCCACTACAGACTACGACGTTTCCTGATCACCTGAGCAGCGGTCCATGTACGTTGGTCGTAGCTTGAACCGCCCGCTCGTGTCCCGAGGCTTGGTATGGAAATCGGACCGAGCTGGTCTCACTGCGCTTGTTTTTCCATTGTTGCACCAGACGCGATGGACGAGAATGCTGCCTGCCCCCCCGACACCACCCCCGACGTTTCTTCTGGGCGTGTCTGTGCCGAAGGGTGCCTGGGCCGATCGTCCAATCCCGTCGGGCGACGGAGGTGCCTGCTCGAGTGACGCACCTCCGGCGACTCTTATGCTGATTCCCCGAGATGCCTATCTACCAAACAAGCAACCACCACGCCAGCATGCCCGGCCGTGGTTTGATGGGGGAGCCCCTCGAGGTGCGGGTAAGATGGTCGTGGGACGGTGTCGAGGAGTTGACGGGGGCGAAAAAGCTGACAGACGTGCGTAATGTAAGCACACACGCGGCTGTCACTGCCACATGCAAAGTTTCGGAGTACGTACAGGGGCCAAAAGGGCAGCTCGTATCGCGGTCTACGTTCGGGGAGAGGTCACAAGCCGGCGAGATCCTCGTCTCGGCAGGTTGGTCCGCCTCCGGCCGTGCCAGGCTGTGCTTGCGCGGGTGCCGCTGCGCGCGTGTCACTTTGTCGAACGAAAAGGAGGTACGGACGGGTTTCGCTGTCGACGGCGCGTCCGCGGGCTTCACGTACGAAAGATCGGCATCAGCCCTGGTCGAAGACGTTACGTCTACGAACGTCTCCGGTCGAGAAAAACCGATCCTCCAATGGCCGTCCGGTCGGTTGGTGTGCTGGGTCTATCTTCCGAGAGCGTGAGCGATCTATGGCTTGCTTCCCTTATGATGACGGCACGGCTGTTCGGCTTCCGATGTACACCGAGAGGCCTACAAATCAGTTTCGGGAACGGGACACGGCCTTTGCACGAAATCTGGTTTACATGGGGTGACGCGCATATCGACAGATCAAATAGCGTACTCGTCCTGTCAGTGGCAACCGAAAACCCCGAAGGGCATGGTTGACTTCTAGTCAGTTCACGGAGCGCCCTGATATTCAACACTGGAGACCGTGTCCATCTCAACCTCAACACACCAGATGAGAAATCCCATGGGTCCCGATTCATTAGACAGATCGCACCAAGCCATGCCAAGCGCCCACGCCACCAGGAGCCCCAAATCATGCCGTGATCTCGAGGGCACCCACACATGCCGAATCAGCTAGAGTCTTTATACTGAGCCGTTCACCGAGCACGTTTACATCACAGCAAAACGAATCATGACGAAACAGCCTTGGTTGCGGCTAGGTAGTATGTGGCTCATCGTTATAAACAATCCCTCAAGACGCCGTCCATGAACCAACCTCCCAACGTTGAACAGACCAGAGGAAATCGCATAACCCTCTGTTTCATCCCCTCTTCCTTTCGTCTCCCTCGTGTTCCATCGATCGAATCCTTCCCTCGGAGGAAGGGGGGATCGTCTTGACCCAGCGGCAAGTTTAAAGACAACAACACCCAAGCAATGAGATATGAAGACCAGAAGAGAAAGCAGCCCCGCGTCCCAGGCAAGCACAGGAGACGGGGAGGACAGGAAGAACGGACGCGTGACTCCCGGACCAGAGAATAATTACAAGGAAAAGTAAGAAATGAAGAAAAAACAAACACCAAAAATCCAACGCAATGCGGATGCACGTTTATCCTGCTCGAGGCGGTAAGTGATGCTTATGAGCGAAGGGCCGTGGCGGCGGCCTCTCGCAATCAGCCCAGCCGGCTAGACTCGTGTGTGTGTGTTCCGGACCATATCCGTCTCATGCAAACATCCCAGTGTGCGGAACTGGAGGGCAAAAGGACCAAGCAAGCGCTAATGCTTCAACCGAAAGTCGGCCATGGCGGCGGTGGGGCTGCCATGTCGCTCTCGTAGGCAAAGTCGGGAGGGAGGGAGGGTGAGGGTGTTGTAGGGTGCGGGAAAGCGCGTCTTCCGAAGAAGAGGCTTATTCGTATTCAACGTCGTCGCCTGGCATTTTACGCCGTCACGGGGAAAATCGTGGGCGGATGCTCGGCTGGGGACATTGGTGAAAATAGTGCCGCGAAGAGTAGCTTGAAGTGGCGAGGCCCTGCCTAGTTCGGTGCTCAGTCGGTGACATGCCCAACTGCTGCCATGACCAGGATCATAGGCGTTGTTGTTTGCTGGGAGACCTGTCTTCGTCAGGCGAGCTGACGTGTTCGTAAGGCCACTTGCGCTTTTCTCTTCGCGACGCCTCATCCTAGGTGCTGTGGGACCTCATGGAGTGAAACTAAAGAATGTATGATTAGCTTGGGCCGCCGTGCGCCATGCCGACTTCAACGTACCTTTGAAATGGGATCCTCCTGATCTGCGGTCACCAAGGCCGGGCTGTCCAGGCTCTGTCCGACCATGGGGTCTCTGGAGGTGAAAGCACGAGTCTCCAGCGAGGGCCGCAGGCTCGAGCCCGAGTCGTCCGGCTTCTTTTCCGCTTCCTCCTTCTTATGCGGCTGGTCTCTCTCGCGGTTTTTCTCGAGGAGCTGCCCGCCAAGGGTCGCGCACTTGAGAATGGTCTGGATGAGATGGTTCTGCTGGAGAGGCTTCGAGAGGTACTCGTCCATCTGAGCTTGAATGCACTTCTCGCGGTCACCCATCATGGCGTGCGCGGTGAGCGCGATGATGGGCGTGCGGTGCGAGCCGGCCTCCCTCTCGTAGTCTCTGATCTTGCCAGTGGCTTCGAAACCACCCATGATAGGCATCTGGACGTCCATCAGAATGACGTCGAACCTCTTCCTCTTGATGGCTTCCACGGCCTCATGACCGTTGCCCACAACCGTCACGACGTGATGGTACTTCTCGAGGATCTTGACGGCCAGACGCTGATTCACGCGGTTGTCCTCAGCGAGCAAGATCTCGAATGACTTGGTGTTGTCTGCCAGTGATGGCGTGGCGCGGTTTTCCAGAGCCGGAATCATTCCATTGCCGAGGTCGACCGCCTTGCAAGGGGTGGTCATGTACGACGTGATACCAAGATCCAAGCATGCCTTCATTCTGACGTTGACAATAGGCGCCAGAAGGACAATGGGGAGATATTTGAAGTCGTCGACGGAGCGAAGTCTCCTCGCGGTATCAATCGAGTCGACGATGATGACATCGTACGGCATGGATGCAGCGGAGGTTCCGCGGACTCTTTCGAGGGATGGGCTCTTCTCCGAGTCGACGACAACGGGAATGAGGCCGATGGCGCCGAGCATGTCGCGAATCTCCACACCGTAGGCCGTTTGGGTCTTGTCCACGAAGAGAACCTGGTGGCCCTTGTACGGCTTGATCTGCTTCTCGATTGACTCGAAACCAACGTCGCAAAGGCGGACCTTGCAGGTGAAGTGGAATGCGCTGCCCTTGCCGTGGTTGCTCCTCACCCACAGATCACCTCCCATGAGCTTAACCAGCCGCTTCGAGATGGAAAGTCCGAGTCCGGTGCCGCCAAACTTGCGGGTCATCGATCCGTCGGCTTGCTGGAAGGTATCGAAGATGAGGTCCAACTTGTCGGCCGCAATGCCAATGCCCGTGTCGGTAACAACGAACTCGATGGCGTACTGGTTGGGCCCGCAAGGGAACTTGAGCTCGTCGGCCTTCTTGATGGTAAGACTGACTTCGCCGTGTTCGGTGAACTTGATTGCGTTGCCGACCAGGTTGAGAATGATCTGTCGCAGACGGAACGAATCGCCAATAACGTAATCCGGAACCGAGCTGTCGACCTTGTAGGTGAGGTCCAAGAACTTTTCATTGGCCTTCACAGCCAGGGTCTTCAGCGCGTTGAAGACGGTGCCACGGAGAGTGTAAGGAATCTCTTCGATGACCATCCTCCTTGCTTCGATCTTGGACAGATCCAAAATGTCGTCGATAATAGTCAACAAACTATTAGCCAAACTGTTGACGATATTCAGCATCTCGCGCTGGTACTGCGTCAAGTCAGTGTCCAAGGTCAGCTGGGTCATGCCGATGATGCCGTTCATGGGCGTTCGAATCTCGTGCGACATGTTGGCCAGGAACTCCGACTTCGTCTTGTTGGCCAGCTCGGCCGCCTCCCTCGCCTGGGTGTTCCTCTGGATACTGTCTCTCAGGTTGGACACCATCTGGTTGATCTTGCGCTTGAGCTCGTCCATCTCGCCGGATGCCTCGACTTCGACTAGTTTTGTAAAGTCACCGTCGGTGGCGAGGTTTGTGATGTCGGAGAAGGCTCGTACTTGTGTAGTCTATGGTTGTTAGAGGCTGTAGAAACAAAACAATCGACACGAGACCGAGACTCACCAAGTTGCTGGCCATGGTGTTGACGTCGGAAGTGATCTCTTTCCAGCGGCCGTTGAGCCCAGCCACGTCGGCCTGAGCTCCCATCTTGCCGTCTACGCCGACGTCTCGGGCCACCCGTTGCACTTCGTTGCAGAAATTGGAGAGACGGTCGACCATGTTGTTGATCGTCTCTTTGAGCACGAGAATTTCTCCTGAAGCCTCAACTTCAATCTTCTGGCTCATCTTGCCGTTCGCAATGGCCTGGGTGACGGTGGAAATGCTTCGCACCTGTGATAGTGTTAGCAGTCAGATCAGCGAATGCGGGCCGATCAACATGCCTGTAATGTCAAATTGGACGCCATCGTGTTGACGTTCTCCGTGAGATCCTTCCATTTGCCCTCGACGTTGTTGACCTGCGCCTGTCCACCCAGCGTTCCGTCGGTGCCGACTTCCCTGGCGACTTTGCTGACCTCAAAGGCGAAGGTGCCTAGGCGGTCAACCATGGTGTTGATGGTGTTCTTAAGGTCAAGAATCTCGCCCTGAGCGGGCACGCCAATCTTCTTGGTAAGATCACCCTTGGCGACGGCAGTCGTAATCCTGGCAATCTCTCGGACCTGCGTCGTCAAGTTCATGGCCATGCCGTTGACGTTTTCGGTGAGATCCCTCCAAGTTCCTTCGACGTCGTGGACGGTGGCCTGCCCACCGAGGCGTCCTTCGGTTCCGACCTCCCTGGCGATCTTCGTGACCTCGCGCGCAAACTGCTGCAGTTGGTCGACCATGGAGTTGATGGTAGATTTGAGCTCGAAAATCTCGCCCCTGCAGTCGGCCTGGACCTTTTGCGTGAGATCACCCTTGGCTACAGCTGTCGTGACTTCGATGATGTCCCGCACTTGTGTCGTAAGATTATTTGCCATGGCGTTGACGTTGACCGTTAGTTCGTTCCACATGCCCTTCACGCCCTCGACATCAGCCTGACCACCCAGCATACCCTCAGTTCCGACATCACGGGCCACACGGGTGACCTCAGATGCAAAGGTTCTGAGTTGGTCCACCATGGTGTTGATAGTTTGTTGCAATTGCAGGATTTCTCCTCGGGCGGGTCGTTCGATCTTTTTGGTAAGGTCACCGTACGCGACAGCTGTGGTAACGGATGCGATTTCGCGCACTGCAAGATTTGAGTTAGATCACACAGGGACACGCAGGTGGGAATGGGTGAGACGCATTTACCTTGATCGGTAAGATTTTGGGCCATGACGTTGACTGCGCGAGTATTAGCTGTGCGTTGCGAGGAGAACACGGGCGGTTGAGCATACCGTTGTCGGTCAGCTCCTTCCAGGTTCCATCGACACCCTCGATGCGAGCCTGGCCACCAAGCAGACCTTCGGTGCCGACCTCGCGGGCGACACGGGAGACCTCGCTGGAGAAGACTTGAAGCTGGTCCATCATGGTGTTGATCGTGCGTTTGAATGTCGTAATCTCGGGGTCCATCTCGACGGAGTTCATGCGAACCTTCTTGGAAAGGTCACCGCGGGCGACAGCCGTGACAATCTCGCCGATTTCTCGGAGAGCCTTCTGGAAGGCCTCGTTGGCCTTTTGGTGCTTCCATAGTTCGCGTTCGAGCCTCGCGACGCGGTCCTGCTCGATCCGAGAGAAGGCCTGCTCCTGGAGCTCCTTCTGCTCGAGCAGCTGGGCGCTAACGCTGGTGATCTCTTGCCGGGCGCTGGAAATGCCCTTCTCCTGGTCAAGGACCTTCTCTTGTAGGCTCTCGAGAGCTTCGTCAGTCAGCGGGCTGCCTGCACTCCAAGAATCAGCCTCTGTACCTTCTCGCTGGAGCTGGGGTCGGGCGATGGCTCTGCCGTTGAGGGAGGGGGACGTGCCGGTCGAGTCGTCGCCGAAGAGAGAGTCGTTGACCTCGTTGGGGGTTTCGGGGAAGGCGGTGGCCACCTGGGCGCGGGTCTCGAGCTTATCAATCCGCTGGGCGAGTTTGGCCAGTTCGAGCTCGAGGCTGCGCTTCGCGGGCGTGTCCCGCCCAGGAAGTTCGATTCTCGTGGTGTCCTTTCGAAAGGGGAGGGACATGGGCGTGCTGCCGTCGGCGGCGAAGGACTGCACGATGGCCGCCGCGGCGGCCAAGGCCGAGTCGTCCACCATGGTCGGGGGGAGGATTACCGAGACAGGTTTCCTGCCTGGCCTGGGTCGGAGAAATGGGGCGACGGATTTACGAGGCCGATGAGGATACGATGGATGTTGATGGTTTCTGGTCGATCCGATGTGATCAAGTCGTACAGGGACGGACAAATTTGTGTCGGGGCGAGCGTGGATCAAAAGTCGAGGGAGAGCGACAGCATATTAGCTTCGACAAGGATGCCGACCGCGACTAATGATGAGAGAGAGGTGTGGTGTGGCCGACACGAGGGTCTTGTCGCCGGTCCCCAAAGCAAAGAACCGCGGCGTCCAGATGTACCGAGTTCGATAGAGCCAGAAGCGATGCGGCAAGGCGAGACGAGGTCGGGTGAGGATGGTTGGGGAGGGGAGTTCAAGGGGGGGTGGTGGCAGAGGTGGGTGAAATCCTTAGGTATGTAGGATGGGTAGGTAATAAGTGGAGGAGGATCCAAAAAAGGAGGGTGAGGAGGAGGCGGAGGAGGAGGACACGAGGGATCGGACCAGAGCAGAGCACAGGCTATTGGGCCAGTCGGAGGCAGAGGGTACGATCCAGTCGTGCGTGCGGTACAGGGCCGCTCACTGCTGGGCGCTGGGTGCTGGGTGCTAGGTGCTGGGTGCTGGGGTGTTAGGTGATGGATGAGGCGGCGGCCAGCGTTGACAGCCTATCCAGGGGCCCGGAGGGGGGGGGCTTTGGTGAATATGAGGGGGAGACAGCGAGCAGGCAATGCGGATTTGGCAGGGAAAGACAAGGATAGGTAGGGGATGCGCGATTGGTGATAGGATGGGACGGGATGGACGGTAGGAGGTGATCGAGGAGAGAAGAGAGAGGGTGGGCGTCCATTGGCGGGCGCCGCCGACGTGGGGCGGATGGCGCTTGGCATCCGTGGCGCCAAGAGCATGAGGAGCCAAGATGGCCCGGTTGGGATTAGTGGCAGCCGTTTGTTGCTGGACCAGCGTTCGCTTGACCTTCAAATTATCAACCTATTCTTCTCTCCCCGAGTGCTCGTGTGGGGGCCCTGCCCTCGTTCATCTCCTCCGTCGTCGATGAGGCAGCCAACTGGGCGGTTCGCCCTGTCCTCGAGGCAACGCCGCAGCAGCAGCGTCGCGACCGGATACTTCCTTCTCTCCGCTCGACCACCTTGACAGGCATCTTTCATGCCAGAGCCAATACGATGGCAGCATGCTCGCTGATCGGGGTCGCTCTGTAGCGTATCCCTGAAATCCCTACCCTACCCACCCAAAGCCCGAAAGCACAGGCCTCCGGCTTCCACGCCTGTCGGGATCAGGGGGCTAGCACTGCTGTGTCTTCTCAGCCTCTTTCCTGCTGAGCAGTCAGTACAGAAGACAGAACACACCATCCCGTGATGCGACCTGGAGAATGGATCTGCGGCATCCCCGAGGACTTGCCTCGTCTCGTCTGGTCTCGCCCACCCGGCGCCCGAAGCATGGCGCCCGCCGGGAGCCCAGACGGCATGCCTTCTGTTATGTGGCTGACACGACGCTCTCCACGAAGTGTCAGTCGGGCGAGGAGGCAATGAGCGAGCTTGCCCCTCCCTCTCCTCCCTTGATCGTCGGCGATGAGATGGGAGGAGGCTACTCGCCAGCAGGCTGAGCGAGGTGCGACCCGTTGGGATGCCTGCCTGGCATTTCACCACTATCCAAAGACGGCTTAGGGCCTCCTCCAGCCGATAACCCCCAGCAAACGTGGCGTGGTTCCGAGATTCGCGCATCTGAGCACTGTGAAGAGACTTCTGGCCAATCGTGGGTGGCGCCAACGCAGGATCCGGAGAGGCAGGATCCACTGAGACGGGGTCAGCTGCGGAGACAGTGCATTTCGTCAGCGACAGGCACTGTCGCTACCTCTTCGCCCTGAACCCGCGGGCAGGGAGGGTCCTCGCACCGTCGTCTTCGTATCCCCTCCACTCTAACAACCTCCACACTACTGACCACTGGTACATGCCACGGCAATCCCAACGATGCCCAAACGGTAACTCGACGCTGGCCTGCGCACGACTCGGCAGATGCATGGAGACACCTTCACCACCCAAGGCCTCTTGTCTCCTTCACTTCAATGTGGTATTTGGCCGCCGCCCCTACCCTCCCCCTACTCACGTTTCATGTTGGGCGATCCCACTTGACGCATCACGACTGCTGGTCGATCATCTTCTGCCGACTCGTCGATATCACCTTTGTGGCCACTGGCCAGCGTGCCCATCCAGGACACGCAAACCGAACGACACAGAATGCTGTCGCCAGCCGACCCGTCGCGCCGCCGACGTCACCCGCCGCCTCAGGTCTCTTCTCTTCGACACGGCGCTCATGTGCTGTTGTGCCCCCCCCCCCCCCCCCNCCCTCTGGGCAATCACTTTGACTCGCCGCGCCCACCGCCGCCGGGCACAATGCTCCATCCAGGCCTGTCCTTGCATCCTTCGACAGAAGCATGGCCGCTGCCGACCTGTGCGAGATCCCAAGCCGACAGATGCCATCCCCAAGCACCATCCGCGCCGGCTGCCAACGCCCAAGTTTTGGTAGGGAGGATCATCAGCCCGCCCATCGTCGGGTTTCCCTACGCAGCCTCGCTCGCTCCTTTCGTCGGTCGTCATCTCATCAAGCATCCGTCACCGAGACCGCTGGCACCGTCCCGGTGTCCCTAGCCGCAAAGCTCCACGACTCGCTAATGCAGCCCAGGTCGTGCTAGCGGCCGAACCACTAGCACCGACCGCCCCGACACGAGCACATCCCAATCTGCTTCCTCGGACGACCTCAGTAGCTCAGTAGTTCAGAGGATCGAAGCGCCATCTGAACCAGTGGTGGTGGGTAGCCTTCATCAGACGTTGGACGGCCGGCGCGAAGTCTCTCAAAATAGCACCCAGTGACGATGGCGACAGAGCATCGGAGGCCCCTTTCTTCGAAGCGACAGCAATGCCAGGCTGCAGAGGCACGCACGCACAGTGGAAGAACTCCATGCCCGTCATCCCCTAACTCTGCACGATGTTGCCAGTGCCCGATGCGATGCTGCTACTGCTGCCGCCGGCTGCTGTATGCTCAGTTGCATGCCAGGCGTCGACAGCACCTCACTTTATTTGTCAGCCCATCAGGACGCTGCCCTTACGTGCCCTCCCATCGCCAGCTCCTCCGGCGTCCTTGGCCGGGCTTCTTTCAACGTTCTCAGGGAAAGCAGAGCCTCGCATTCAAACAGATGTCGGGCATTGCTGTCACCAGAGCGGTAGAGATCTGGCTTCGGGTTTCCTTCATCTGATCATTTCTGACCATACAGTACAGTGCATCCCCCCCTTGGGTATCCCAGATAAGGACCCTGAAATATGATATCGGGTCTCGGCAGACGTCCGCCAGACTGACCAAGAGGGAAAAAATCCATCCTGTCTCGAGCCCCACGACATCGCCACTGCGACTTGCTGTTCACCGTTGCGCTCCACCGCCCGCCCACCGTTTTCCAGGCGGCTGTCACATTTCGCATTTCCCTCGGCCTCGCGGCAGGCAGAAAAACCGCTCTCCATCTGCACCCACCCTTCTGCACAGGTCCCAAGACGCACCCGTCCGGACCACTTGATTCGACAAGCCCCCGTCAATCGCTTGGGTTTCAGACGTCTCAACCACCCTCGAAGATCATGCTCATCCTCTCTCGCCCTCTCGCTGCGTGCCGCCCCACGGCGCCCCGCGGACGTCGTCTGCCAAGAACACACTGCCTCGCGCAACAGAGACAACCCGTGACACAGCATCTTCCCATCCCCTCTCAGCGGTGAGGCCTTCTTCGTCGCCCCCACCACGGGGAGACGGCCTCCCCTGACTCGCCCTCCACTGACCAAGCACCGCACCCGGGGGAGAAAAAAACAGGACCCCTAGCATATGATTCCCGAACACCGATAACTGCTCCCCCCCACTTTGCGCTCATAGGGTTTCACGACTCCTGAAAGGGGGTGGCCCGCCAGCCCGTCGTGGTTCGTCGTCCGAATCTGGCCTCGCAGCGATGTCACGGCGCCAGGCACTACCGTCACCACGTGGGGCGAGGCTACCGCAGACCACCTCCTCTCGCGGGGCGGGTACGGACGGACGGACGGACGGGCTCCCTCGGAGTGCGGGAGACGGGTGCGACGTGCTGTCGCGCAGGCTCAGGATGCGACGCAGTGAACATGCCCAACGGCGCGGGAACCCATCGTGACTGAGTCGCGAAGTGTTGCGCTCGGGAGCGATGCGACTGTCACGTTGCCATAGCTCGTCGTTCGCTTCCTCAGCCCTCAGTCGCGGGGGAACTTGGTTCAGGATCTTGCCTGTGCAACGGACTTCGCAACGATACGCCAGATTCGCGTGACCCCCTCAACGCCCAATGCCTCTCCACGCCGTGAGATGCGAGTCCCACGTAGTAGGCAAGCGTGACAATGCCTCGACGTCTTGCTTCACTGTCACGCGCAACACGATGTAGCCAACATGGAATCGCATTCGCTATGGAAATTCGTCCTCCCGCGCAAAAGGCCAAACTCGCTATAATGATGTTCCGCGTTTCTCGCTGCACCCTTTCCCGAAAAGCAGCGCTCGGCCAAAGAAACTGTCGTACGCACCTCTCGGACGGGGGTATCAGATGAAGATGCCCGAGCACGCAACTATCCACGGCCAGATTCGTTCCCCCCCGCTGCCGCCGCTCTCTCCCATTACCGTCCCTCCCCTGACCGTGCTTCCTCCTCTGGGCCGTCCGTCGCTCACCGCCGAGGCAGGTTGTTCCTCGTGTATGGCGCGCCGCCAGCGCCGCCGCCAGCCCACCCCTGCGTGACGCTGTTGTTCACGATCATCATGGCTGCGTTCCTCGCCGACTGCCGCTCCTTCTGCCGCGTCCGCTCCTTCAGATAGTTCGCCGCCTCTGGCCGCATGCGCAGGATGCGCATGATCATGTCGTCGCTCGGCTCCGCCTGCGCCTCCTTCCACTTCTCCTCCTTGGCCCGCCGCATGGTGCCGAGGTTGCGGCTCATCATGATGCTCTTCCCGCGCTTGATAGTGCCCATGCTGCCAAACGCCGCGACCGACGGCGCGCCCATGACGGCCGGCGCCGAGAGGCGGTTGGGGGAGCTGGCCTGCTGCGCGAGGGCCTTCTGCGCCTTCTGCGCGTTCGAGGCGGCCATGCGCTCCGACTCGCGGATGAGCGTGGCCGAGTCTTCAAAGTAGAAGAAGTTGAGCGACGCGAGCTCGTGCCACTTGGGCGACCTGAGATCGTTCTCGGGGACACCGAGTTCGTTGCCGTCCTCGTCCTTTGCATTGAAGAAGGACAGGAGCGTGCGGAGCCAGGAGTAGACAATGTCCACCTCGAGGCGGCTCAGCGGCCGCTGTTCGGAGGGTTTGTCGGAGAGCGGGGGCACCAGCAGTGCCTCGACCGCCATGAGGACTTCTTTCCATAGCCGAAGCATGACAGAGCGCATGGTATCATTCGTCAGCGTCTGATTCATGATGGTGAAGTTGGCGTGGAAGTAATCCATCAAGGGGTCGAGTGATTCATCAATGACCGCCCTCGTGGGTGCGCTGGGCATGACTGATGTCCTCTTCTTCCACAGACTCGTAACTGACGCGCCGATGCCAGCTCCTCCCAATAGCCGCCGCAGCGTTTCGTGGGAGAGAGTGGTGTTGATTTGGTCTCGAAGCTGAGAACAGTGTCAGTATGTGAGTGACTTCGATCTGGGCGTTCTTCAACTTACCTTGTCAGTGATCTTGCGGACCATAATCTGCTCCGTTCGCTTCAGATCCCGGAACGCCTTGCCAAACTGGAACTCAATGTCATCGCGCTCGCCTTCCATGCTGATCTTTACCAAGACCCTGCCCTGGGTGTCGAGGTCGAGCCAGATCTCTCGGGGAATATAGTCGCTGAAGTGGACAGGATCTAGCTTAAAGGACGTCCGGCCCACAAAGTCGTGATCCCCAAACATGTCATCGTCCCAAACGGTGGCAATGATGGTGATCGGGGCTGTGACGGTTATATCCCTGGATTCATCCCACCGCGGGTTCAGACTCTTGCGGACGACCCTGGTCTTGTGGAGGCGCTTCTGGCGCTCGTCAACCAAAACCACATAAGGGTCGCTGAAGCCGTTGGGATCGCAGGCCTTGAGATCCTCTGCTTCGACAATCTTAACCGTGAAGTTGTACTTGTTCGGCCTGCGGGTTTGCTGCTTTGGCCCATCGATGGCGCGGATGATCTCTGCGCACCGTTCAACATTCATGGTGTGCTCTAGCTTGTCGAGCTTTTGTTTGGCAAACTCAATGTTGTTGAGCATGACGAATGCCTGTGATGAGGTTAGTTGGCTGACCGAATACGACAACTTGGAAACTCACCTTTGAACTGAAATTGTACGGCTCCGGCTTCTCCTTGTTGTTCCAAGCCTCCTTGGCATACTGCATGAACCGTTCTTGTGTCGTTCTCGACGCCATCGCCTCCTCCTGAGGCGACAAACGATCCATGTCCGCTGCGAAGATCCTCCCAACCTCCTCACAGTACTTCTCGATGCCGGTGGCAAAGGTGTGAGCGAGCGCCGTCATGAAGCGAGCGTGATGCTCCTCGTTCCTCCACTCGAGCTGATCGATTTGAGTCACAGGAGCCGAGAAGAACTGGAAAAGATCGGCTATGCTCGCGCTGTGCCGTTCAGCGTTGGAGGGCAGACGCTCGCCATCGTCTCCAAGAGCTTTGAAATCATCCAGCTTGATAGCGTTGACCACACCGCTCTCCATCCTGGCCTCCGCCTCGTGAATCCATCTCCACACGAAATTCTGTAGAAGTCCTTCGATGTCGAAGCTGAATTCAGCACCAGGAAGGTACTTATAATGGCTTTCCCGCAGCTTGACCAGCTCCCTGTACAAGTCGAACCCATCGTCGATGTCGAGCTCACAACCGGCCGCCTGCGCAGTCTCAATCGCCTTTCCGATGATGTGCTCCGCATCTTGCTCAAATATCGGAAGGACCGTCTGGACCAGGATGGGTAGCGGAGTCACCCCCTTGATCTCGGACATGCTTCGATAACGCTTCTGTATCTTCGCCACACGTTGGACGACAAGTTTTCCCATGTCGATAACATGTGAGAATTGCCAGGACTCTGCGTCTTCGGGGAGCTTGCTTTGTACGATCTCATGGTAAAGATCCCGTGCTGATTGCCTCAGAGCATCATTTACTTGCTTTGAGAAGTCGGTTAGATGTTCCTGTTTCGGAGCGAAAGCAGGATCCTCCTCAATGTGTTCCTCCAACACTTTCATGATTGAGGCAATGTTGGGAGGGCTCTGACCATAACACTCCTTGAGCTGGTTGAACAGATCCCGTAGAAGCGCGTCATGGATAGTCTGTAAAGTTTGCTGGAAGATGATGAAGTCTTGCACGGTCCACAGTTGGCGGTCAATTTGAGACAGGCCGGCTGGATAATGTTGCAAAGCAGGTGCTTTCCGTTGCTCTGATGAAGGTTCCTTGGCAATTTCGAGCGTCTCCGCGAGCTGATCAACATCAATCTCGCCATCGAGAAATCTCTTCGACGCTACCTCGATGAGCACAATAAGCCTCGTGAACTGGGGAAGCCGCCAGAACACAGAGAGCTCGACCAGCAGTTCGATGCTCTGACTCGATAATGGCGCGTACGGAAGTGCGGGATCCGAATGTAAATGGTCATACGTCATGCAGTACTGGAGGAAGGCCTTGTAGAAGGATCTTGGGTTCGGCGGAATAAAGGTGTATGCCGGCTCCTCAGCAGTCTGCGTCCCACCTGGCGCGTCCTCCAGAGATAGAGAACTCAGGCTAATCATAGAGGGATCAGATCCGTACGACGCCGAGTCTGTGTTCGACAATGCGCGACTGAGGTCCCCATAGGCCTGATCCTCGCCATACAGGGACATTGGCCGTCCAGGAAGAGGCTTATCGAGACTCGATGATGATGTTTTGAGAAGCTCAGGTTTCGCAGTCGAAATCTTGAACAGGATCTCCGATAAATGGGGGGCTTCGGATTTCTTCCATTCCTCGTATGCTTCGTCTGTATCAAAGTCATGCTTTCGTAACGACCCAGGTGCGTTCGAGGCAAGTCGGTGCTGATATGCCTTGATATCCTTCAACGCAGCCTCCTCGTTCCAGACATGTCGATTTGCATCGATATCCGATTGAACGTCGGTCTTGGTGCGCCCAAAAATGCGTTGAATCAAGAGAACTAAGGGCATGTCTTTCACATCGTAGCTCAGGGGCACGATGACTTCGATCATCTTGGTTTCGTTCTGATTGTTAACGGCAGCAAGGTTCTGGTCGTTTGTCAACAGCTTCTTTTCCAAGCTATCCAATCTCTTCATGAGCTCTGGTCGGTCACGGTCGACGCCCTGATCTCTCAGCATGTGAGACACCAGGCGGGCGAAGAGAGCCAGGTGGCGCTCTGGCAACAGCTTTAGATGGTCTTCATGAGACCCAACCTGGGCCGTCGCCTGGGCAGCCTTGGTGGCAGAGGAGTAGAACATGAGAATATAGGGATCGATCTTTCGTTCATCGTCCGCTCTCTTTTGGAAACCTCTTTCGGTAAACGCAGTCCACGCCCGTGCGAAGCTCCTCTTGACAGCGGCATCGTTGTAACCCGGAAGGGGATAAGTACCCTGGACGACCTGGCTGAGCCTCTTCTCGAGGGAACTTCGAAATCCATGAGGCATGGTAATCTTAGACGAGCCTGAGGGGGAGCTGAGCTGTGTGATCAAATCGCCGACGGTGGTGTGAGATCGTTGCCCAGGTTTGGGCATAGCCTTCGGCGCGGCTACCCATTGCTTGCGTTTCGTCTTGGGTTGTAGGAGGTAGTTCAGATAGGCAATTCGGAGGGCGAATGTGTAGGCGTCATCGTGACTGACAACGTGTTGCTGCGACCTCGAGGCGGCCCTCTTAAGGGTGCTGCCCCTATTGCTGTCGTTACGGCGATGCAGGTAGGAATTCCTCGAGGCTGAGGACATGGTGCGTCGATAGAATGCTCAAAGAGTAAGGGACAGAACGCTGCCCACAAGTCGGAGAGCGTTGACAGCAGCGACGGAGGTGCAGCCCAAGTCCGGGATACGACTATGGGGGTGGTCGTGATTATGGTCGATGCGGCTCTGGGCCGCGGGGTGGGTTCGGGGGGGGGATCGATCGGTGGGTGCGCAGTGAAAGACTGTCGAGATGCGAGCGAAGGTTGAGAAAAGCTCAAGGCTATTCAAGATGGGGGCGCGCAACGGAAGTTTGCTCGACTGGACATTGGGAGCCCGAAGCGACAGACAAGGTGAGGTTGACGTTGATTGTTTGGAGGGATGACGGTGGCTCCCTTCCCTTGTTGCGAGAGGAACCCCAAGCGCTGGCACCTCCCGAAGCAGGCGTCACTACGGGCAGCACCTGCCAGTGGGGAAAGGGAAGGCAAGGCGGGTGGCACACGGGCACACGTCATTGCAATAGGGCGGATTGCAGGGGCGGATCAGTGCCGGAGGGCTGTACTTAGCGCGCTTTGCCGCCGTACGATGTTTCGTGTTGTGGCCGTCACTTTTGCTCAGATGCGCTGGCAGCCTGACTGGCACCCAAGCCACACACACACGAACCTCCCTCCACCCACGAATTGGATGGCTTGTAAACGAACGCATCGACTGGGTTCGCATCCTCTGCAATTCAGAAACCTCGTCCCGAGATCCAGGTCGATAGCAACATCCTGCACAATTCCTTATACCAAGGCACGAAGAGCTTTCGTATCCTGCAGCTCTCGGCCGACAGCTTGCTGCAGCGCTGACGATGCAGCATGCGACAACACGAGATGTAGTGCACCTTGGTGGAGTGGCGAGAGCGGTGATGTTGATGCCCAGGCACGCAAACCCAGGCCTCTCATGCCGGCGGAAGGCCCTCGGCAGTAGACGACTATTTAGGTTGGCCGGCATCCGGGCTTGCGCCAACCCTGAAAGACCCAGAGTGCCCTTGGTGCATCTCATTTCCTCGCCGAGACGCGTTCCTTGTACAGAGTTCGTACTCATTTCAGCCTTGGCCCTGGCTAGTCGCGAGAAAACTGCAGCACGATGTTCAACCTGTGACGGTGACCGACGATCGAATTACGGGGCAACGGGCCTCGCCGGGAACGGTTCTTCGGACTCTGTTGAGATCGAGACGAGTGTTGCCGAGTCCAAGAGATGAATGCGAACCATGATGCAGGGACTTGGGGGGCTTGCAGCAACGGCAGCAGCAGAAAAAGCAAGCGGAAGAGAACTCGGCGGGCACTCACCCACTGGGACGTGCTCGAGTGGGTAACATGGCGCCCATCTCGATGCCAAGTGCGGACGCCTTCGGCGGCCGCTCTTACAAGCGCTGTACGTGGTTCCGCACCGGGGGTTCCTGTGCCGTTGGCTCACCAGGGGCAGAGCCGTTAGGGAGAGTCCCACGTTGCCCGGGCTGGAGAAGAGACGGCGAGTTTCGAACCAGGCCAACGGTTCTATTTCCCCCTTTGTTGGGTCTTCTCGCATCGCGACTGGCCCAGATCCGGCGATAAGGTATACAGTAGCGGGGGCCGCCATGTCGGGGCGCCACCTTAGCACACCTTGCGTCTCTTACCACCTGGCATGGCATTTACTTCTCAGGAACCTGGCTCCGGTGGCCTACCAAGTACGTACTCGAGGTTGTTCCAGGAAGACCCCCAAGGAAGGCTTGGCGTCAGAAATCGCTGCATGTGTCTGCTAAGGAAGGCAAGGGGCAGGCGTTTGGTGTGAAGTGCAGACACCCATGGGAGGAACTCATCCGAGGCAAAAGGCAAGAATAGAGAGGTAGGGGTCATGGGGCAGTACCTCCCAGGTCACTCGCAAGCGGTCACGGTGTGAACAGGCGGGGTGGGGCCAACTCCTACTACCTCTGCAAGTACCACCACCACTACCACCCACTCCTAACTCTCACTCGGGCAGGCGACCCCCTCTCCACATGAACATTAGCTTCAGCGCCGGCTTCCTTCTGCTCAGGTCCCATACCCCCTCCATCCGCCAGCGCGCTCCAGTGCGCTCCATCGTCTGCGTGTTCTGCATCCTAGATCCCTCACGCCTGGCGCAATTTACCCAGACGTCACCTGCAGACATCACCACCCTCTGTGAAGGAAGGCCGTTCAGAAGAGCGCCCCTTCCCTCATCTCGCGTCTGCCTGGCTGGCACCTACCTACATCCCTTCTCCTCGTGCACCACCCCCCCATCTCAGTGCGGCGTTAATCCGTCATGCCGCAGCCAAGACCTCTGCCAACCCCAGTATCGTCGCCGCAGCACCCCTACTAAGGCCGTCTGGAGCCCCGAGTACCTTACATCCTACATCATTCTGCCTCCAACTCTCCCACCCTCTTCTTAGCCGCGCCTCAATTTAGCTACAGCACCTATCGTCTGCTTCATCCCCCCCTGGTTTCATCGTCACCCTCCGCCCCTTACCACCCGCTTTTCCTTGGATACCCAGCCGACGCCTGCGCGACAAGTCAACCTTACCGGTCGACCTTGACACCCTGGAACTTCGTGGCATTCGGTCGTCCGTCGCCAATACTCGCCCTCGCCCTCGCCCTCCCTCGCACGCTTGGACATCGACGAAAGGCCCTTGCAACAACCCCGCGCTTCTGCGACGACGTTACCCTGCCACCACAACCACTATCTCTACCGCCTATCCTCAACCACCTCCCTCCCTTCCCTCTCATGCTTCGTTACACCGAATGAACATCGCAACATGGGCATTGTTAGCAGTAGGCCCGACGATGGGGCCTCTCTCTATCTTAGAGACCAGAACCGACGTGCGCTGCCCCCCGCCAATCTCCCCCCCCTTGCTGCCTACTGGCGCGAGCTTCGCATACCTGTGCGCTAACCACTCTCTCGCCTTGCAGTGTCCATATCGTCCATCGTCGTAACGAACCCGCGGACACGAAACACCGTCAACATCGCTCCCACTGCGTTCCCAGCCTCCAGGATCGTCGCCTCGCGCCCAGCGGGCGACAGCACTCCCATCGAGTTCGTCCAGGTTCGTGGCGCGCATTCCACATCAGTCGCGGCCAAGGCTTCCGTCGCTGACTTCCGCGGTCTAGGATCTCGAGTCTGCTGTGCCTGGTGGCGCACCCAACTTCATTCTCAAATTGGGAAGCGACGAAGAACTGGTGTTTACATTCACATTCGTTATTCGCCAGTCCGAGGGCGGTGCCGCCCAGCAGTCCAACGGTGCCCCAGAGGCATACGCGCCCACCGACACCCAGATCACCGGCCTGACGTATGTCTACGCCTCGTCTCCGCGCGAAGTCGAGAACCTCGTCACTCGCGAATTCCATGCCGACCCCAACCTGCACAAGAATGCCAATGTCGAGCTCGTGGGTGACTTTGCCACCGGTGGCAGCTCTTCCGTTGCTTTTGACTGGACGTGGAAATGGAAACCGCCGAAGAATATTGAGGACAGAGGTGGTGGCTGGAGAAACTCCTGCAGCGTAAGTTACTGATCGGTTGTTCTTTTTGAACCAGTTTTCCTGACCACGGCAAACAGTTTGTGGAGTATGATTCACGCGCACACCGTCTACACACATTGGCCAGCTTCTCCTACTGGGTATCAAGTACGTTCGCGAGACTCCCTGCTTCCCATACTATGCGAGACTTACCGTGTGCTAGATACATCTGCGCCACTTAGCCACCCTAGCTCACCATCTCCTCCTTTTCACCTGGCCCCGCCCCCCAAGCATCGGGTTGCTTCATCACAGTCGGTCGAATCCAGGATAAGCCACGCCGACTTGGACGAACCAGTGTCCCCTCTCTACTCTGTACCCACCACGATCCAGACACCTCTACCGCACCAGATGCCACCGCAGCAAGAGCCTGTCAAGGTCGACGTGGCATGCCCCAAGCCTGGCGACGATGTCACAGTCACCGATGACGGGCCAGTCTTCCGAGCGACCATCAAGGCATTGGAGCAGAAGACGGGTAACATGCGAATGCAGGTGAAGCGCGTGCTCAAGAAGGCTGAGAGCGCCTACGAAGCTCAAACCGATGCGAACGACAAGTTTGCCTCCTTCTTGGAGGCTCTCAAAGAAGCCTCGGCAACGAACGCCAATGCCGTGCAGCCTGCAATTGATCATTATTTCGACAAGATCGCTCAGGAGATCATGACCTATGAGCGCAGAAACACTCTCAATCTTCAGAAGATCGTCATTGAGCCACTCAGTAAAGTCTACACTTTCGACATCAAGCGTGCAGAAGACAAGAAGAGGGATTTTGAAGAGGAGAGCAAAGACTACTACGCATACCTGGCCCGATATCTGGGCCAACGTCACGACTCGGTCAAGGCTAAGAAACTGGCCGAAAGCGACACCAAGTATCAGACGAAGCGTCGCACTTTTGAGCTCAAGCGTTTCGATTATTCCAGCTTTATGCAGGATTTGCATGGCGGGCGAAAGGAGCAGGAGGTGCTCTCCCATCTCACAAGATATGCTGATGCGCAGGCTAGAGGTTTCCTCGACACAGCCAGAAAGATCGATACCCTGCTTCCGCAACTAGAGGCTTTGTCAAACGAGGTCAGCGAAGCTGACAAGGAGTTTCAATACCAGCGACGCGAACGGGAAGAGAAGAGAAGACTCTTAGAAAAGAGCAATGCGGATACGGAACCACCCTCTTCGGCGACAAACAATTCTTACAGCACGCCATCTAACGGCCAAGCGACTTCCACCTCGGACTCGGAACTTGGGCGCGCCGACAGTACTGGGTCACAACTCAAGTCTGCCATGTCTGGTGGCTCTCAGGGGACAGTGACATCCCCTGAGCTGTCGAGATCTCCTGGTAGTCTGGGGCAATCCTCGATCGGCAGCCCAGCCGCCACCTCAAAATTCAAGGGCATCCGCGACCTTGAAGAGCGTGACCACACACAGATGGCAAACGCCGAGAGACATAACGCACAGCGCAAAGAGGGCCTGTTGTGGGCACTCAGCAGACCTACCAGCCATGTAGACCCGCGCAACCTCAACAAACCCGGCTGGCACAAGTGAGTTCTCTCGTTGGTACCTTTTCTTTACTCCGCCATATTGACCACAACAATAGATTCTGGATCGTCCTAGACCAAGGCAAGCTCTCCGAGTATAGCAATTGGAAACAAAGGCTGGACCTCCATATGGATCCCATTGATCTGAGGATGGCTTCTGTGCGAGAGGCACGAAATGCCGAGCGACGGTTCTGCTTTGAGGTGATAACACCACACAACAAGCGAGTGTACCAAGCAACCTCGGAAGAAGACATGAATAGTTGGATTCTGTCTATCAACAATGCCTTGCAAAGCGCGGTAGAGGGCAGGATGGGCGACAGATCAGGGCCAGCGCCCTCATCAAGCGATTCGAGCTCCTTCAAGCGTGACATCGGGTCCATCTTGACCGGCAAGAGCCCTTCCCTCGGGCACGGCAGTTACAACCCGAACGCGAATTCAAACAGCGGCATGCCGGCTCGTCGCATAACGGTCGGCGCCAAGCCTACCATCCCCCGGGCCCCCAGCGCCAACTACGACGACACTCCGGACAGACTGCTGCAGATGCTCCGAGACAATGACCAAGGGAACTGCTGGTGTGCCGACTGTGGCTCGGGGGCTAAGGTTGAGTGGGTCTCTATCAACCTTGCCATAATCCTGTGCATCGAGTGCAGTGGCATCCACCGGTCCCTCGGTACACACATCAGCAAAGTGCGGTCTCTGACTCTCGACATCACGTCGTTCACAGCCGACATTGTAGAGCTTCTAATGCTTGTTGGCAACCGCGTCGCGAACATGGTTTGGGAGGCGAAGCTCGATACGTCCATCAAGCCGGGGCCGCAAGCAACGCGTGAGCAACGACTACGATTCATCACGGCAAAGTATGTTGATCGAGCATTTGTCGAGCCAATCTCGACAACCCTGTCACGTTACTCGACGCCTGATGAAACCTTGCTAGCGGGTATCAAGAAAAACGAGATTCAGCAAGTGATCTATGCCATGGCGCTCAAGGCAAACCCCAACGCCGCGGACAAATCCAGAGGCACTCATGCGGTGTTCCTCGCCCTGGCAGCGGCAGATCCAGCATCTCCCTCTGCGGTGGGGGGCCAGCAGCCGGAACCCGAAAAGCCCGTACCTTTCCCGGTGGCGGAGATGCTTACACAGAACGGGGCAGAGATACCAGCGAGCATGCCGGCTTTCCCGCTCAGCCGCAGCGCGCAACTGTACGTGGAGCAGAAGCGAGGGCGGGCGAGCGGCATCTCTAGGGACAGCATCGGATCGCTGCGACCAAGCCCCAACGCTGGCGAGAAGATTCAACAAGACATGGAGTCGCGGCTGCACAAGCGGATGAGCGCAGGCGGCCGCCTAGCCAAGAGTCCGATTCCGGAGAGGTAGCGATCTCGTCGTGTCGATCGAACACTGGCGGTTGATAACTGTATGCCGATGCTGTGGCACCTCCGGCGTATGGGATCGTCACTCATCGTGGAAATGTCAGAAGACTCTTCGTAAGAGGTCATTTCAAAGAGAAGGACACATGAATGGGAACGGCATGGCTTGTTTGGCATAGCAAGGGTGATGAACACCCGTGGTGGACATGTGTTTGGTTCGTGCTTGGCGGCTTGTTGTCTTTTGGAAACATGGGAAACGACGACGAGACACGGATGGATACAACAGACTAGGCGGGACGGGGCTGTTTCCTTTTGAATATATGCCAGACACGTATGTAGGGTCGGTCGCCGATGACAACCCGGCTGGGGAAAGACGGGACGTCGTTCCATTGGCGGGCGAACGGTTATGGGATCGGTTTGTATGGATAGGCAGTACCTAATGGTAATGATACGATCAGTGCGATGCCAGTGTGTTGTCGGAAGGAAGAGGCCTCTCATGGTGCCCCAGCTGAGAGAAAGACGCTCTGAATACAGACGAAGGATTGCGGTGGAGTGAAGCTGTTATCAGGGTTGCAACGCCGGGAGGTCGGCGCCACGCCACAGCCACAAGACGGGCGACCACGCGGATGCAGCACAAGACCTGAGAACCATGCACCATGGCGACCGGCTCCCTCTTGCCTCATCTTGGTATGCGACACCTACCTACCTGAGGAAAGGTAGTGTGCCATTCGGGCTCTCGATACTGCGCAGCGTGCGGAACAGGCGCGTGCCAGGCACAGGCCACGCGTGATGGGCTGTCTTGCTTCATGGCGGCATCGTAGGGTGCGCTCGAGTCTTCACGGGACGGTACGAGCGGGTCAGGGTAGCCCGGCAGGTGAGCCGGGCATCGCTGCACAAAGTATGGGGAGGAGGAATGGCCCTCAGGCGGCCAAGACGCTTCAAGCGAGGACGCCGGATGAGTGAGTGTTCTGCGTCATCTGCGCGGGCGGCAGGCTGCAGCGGTCGCTGCATGTGAGGTGAAGGTGGATTCGAGTCGCCACTTTGCGCCCTCCTGCGGAGGACTCAGGGAGCTGGGCGTCGCCGCCTGCCCTGCATGTCGACAGGTAGCAGGTGGGCAGGCAGCGAATGACCAGTGTAAAAGGCAGGGAGTGAAGACAGATTCAGGCCCAGAAATAGGATGACGGGGCTGACTTGCTTGTGGGCTCGGACTCCAGGTAGGCTGCTGCTGCTCCCTCCTGCTTGGGCCGTGGGAGGCCCTTGCATCCACATCCATCAGGTCCCTCTCAGCCGGATCATTGGATCAGCCGTTCGTATGGCCGTCGGTCGACGAATCAGGATATGCGCTCCTCCTCGAGCCCCCTGTACCTGCCCCGGCACGCTAGAGCAGTCCCCCAGCAGTGACCCATCCTCAAAAGCACCTACCCATCCAGATCCAGCCAACAGCTTTCCCATCGTGCCCTCCACGTCCAGTCAGTCTCCAGTCACGGTCCAGGCTGCTATCCTCCTTTCGCTCCAAGACCTTGCATATCATCTTCGCCGCATCCCCGACTCGACACATCCAGGCAACACTGCATAGTCTTTTGTTTTCCTTACGATCATCCAACACAAACGAACTGCACATTATCAGGCATCGCTAACGTCGAACCCGGGGCTTTTGAAGTCCAGACGCGAGCCGGCCTCCCCGTTCACAGCTACCGGTACCCCCATCTCGGCAGCCCTGCCTGTTCTGCCTGTTCTGCCTGGTCCGGCCTGTCTGTGCCCCCAACGTCACCTCGCGAAATCGCCATCCACACCCACCTGCCTTGCCTTGCCCAGGAGTCATCTTGCTCCGTCCATCCGCTGCCATGGCGCCCCGTGAGAAGAGCCAATTGAAGCGTCTTCGAGTGAGTCTGCTTCTTGTCCCTGCTTACCACTGGTGTGCCGTCCTTAACCGTGCTCTCCGCATCCAGGGCTCGCTGCCGGACAACGAAACAGAGTCTAAGAAGCCTCGTCGCTCTGAGAGGCTCTCCGTCAACGACCCGGACAAGACGCCCGTCTCTCACAAGCAGCACCTGCCCTCCCCAGTCACCCACGCCGAGCAAGACTCCAGCGACCTCCAAAAGTCACCGACCGCCACGCCCCCCGAAGGCCGCCCCAGCCAGGTGAACGCGCGCGAGGAGACTCCTGTGCAGGCCAACATCCTGTCGTCGCCGCCGCAGGACACCCAGGCCTTTTCGCAATACCCACCGGAGACCAAGGACACCTTGTCCGACGATGTCGAGGATGAAGTGAAGGAGGGCGTGTGGGGATACCTGTTCCCGCTCGATACCAAATATGGCCGATCTTTGGTCATGAAGAAGCGGACAGCCTGCCCTCTGCCCGACACGGTCGAGGAGAAGGCGTCAGATGAGGACCGGAAGGGCAAGTCGCCCTTGCGCAAGGAGGAAGAAGCGTACGAGCGGACCAAGATCAAGGGCGTCGCATCCGGCGGCTACCTGATCGGTCGACACCCTGAGTGTGGTGAGTATCGCGCATCTCTGCCGAGCTTTAGAGCGCTCCGTTTCTGACCGGCGCAGATATCGTCATCGATGATCCCATCGTGTCCAACCGACACTGTCTTCTTTTCATAGAGAACAAGGGAGGCGACACGGTGGCCATTGTTGAGGACCTGTCCAGCAACGGTACCTTTGTCAACGAGGCCATTGTTGGCAGGAATCAGCGCAGAGAGCTGCGTGAGCAGGACGAGATTGCCGTGCTCGACAAGGCCCGGTTCATCTTCCGGTACCCCAAGAGCCGACAGACGAGTCCTTTCCACCAGTCGTACACTCTCTTGCAGAAGCTGGGTAAGGGCCACTTCGCGGAGGTGTTCCTGTGCGTGGAGAAGTCCACGGGTCAGCAGTATGCCGTCAAGGTCTTCAGCAAGACGCCGGGCATGGAAGAGCGCTCGAAGCAGGAAGGTCTTCAACAAGAAATAGCGGTCCTTATGGGGGTCAGCCATCCGAACGTGCTTTGCCTCAAGGACACCTTTAACGAGCGTAACGCGGTCTATCTCGTGTTGGAGCTGGCGCCGGAGGGAGAGCTCTTCAACTTCATCGTCATGAAGCAGAAGGTCTCGGAAGATGAGACACGAAAGCTGTTCAAGCAGCTGTTCCAGGGCATCAAGTACTTGGTACGTCTGCCGCCCTTTTGGGACGTCGACACAGCACAGCTAACGACAGCAGCACGAACGTAACATTGTTCATCGGGACATCAAGCCTGAGAATATTCTCATGGTGGACAAGGATCTCCACGTCAAGCTTGCCGACTTTGGCCTCGCCAAAATCATCGGCGAAGAGTCGTTCACCACAACGCTCTGTGGCACGCCTAGCTACGTCGCACCAGAGATTCTGGCCGACTCGAAGCAACGAAAGTACACCAAGGCTGTCGATATCTGGTCACTCGGCGTGGTGCTGTATATTTGTCTGTGTGGCTTCCCGCCGTTCTCGGATGAGTTGTTTTCTAAGGAATTCCCCTACACGCTGTCTCAACAGATCAAGAGTGGACGCTTCGACTATCCCTCGCCCTACTGGGACTCTGTCGGCGACCCAGCACGTATGTCATTCCTGGTCGCGCCCAACGTTCCGCGCATGCTGACCTGATTGCAGTCGACCTAATCGACTCGATGCTTGTCGTGAACCCCGAACGCAGATTCACCATCGACCAGTGCCTGTCTCACCCCTGGCTCACCCAAGGCACGCCTGGGGTCAACGATAGCACCGACGGCCTGGTGGGTGGTATTAGGGGCCTGGAAGTCCACCGCCGCGGAGTCGTCCGAGAGCGGACTTTGCTGAGCTCCTTGAACTCCGTCGAGGTCACGGCCCAGATCGCGGCAGCCAAACACTCAAACCCCGTCAAGGTGTTTGCCAAAAACGCACACAAGGCCAAGAAGCCGACGAGGGAAGCAGGCCCAGCTCACAACCGAGGCGCTGGTGAGTTCATGGAGATGGGCGGCAAAGGCGACCAAGATCTTTTCGCGAACGACGGTAACAGTGTCTACTCCAAAACAGAACTGGCGAGTGACAAGACGAAGAACAAGAGTAGGCGGTGAGACGGAAGCGGGATGAAGCCTCGTGTAGGTTGAGATATGGACTATGGGTAATACTGGGCCTCCCCTCCAGCGTGACGACTGTTTTGCCTCGTGGCATGAGCGTGTAGGAAGCTTCAAGACAGCGACAATCTAGGACTCGGGCAGGCTGGAGTGGATGGATGGGCTGGGTTGGGCGTTGCTACAAAAGTTCAAGGCGTTCTTTTCCTGGCTCGGCTTCAGCATCGTACCTGCTTGTTACTAGACACCCTAATGTCCTTGGCAGTCGGGAAACAATGGAAGCAGATTTGATGATTTGATCAGCAAGGGTTTGGAGGGCAGGGATTGCTCTAGTGAATCTCCTCGAATTCGTGATGTCCTACTAAATGCCGGGCCATGGTTTCCCGGGGATTTGCCGAGCACCTCAACGACCCAATGGGCCCCCCAGCTCAGGACGGCACAGGGGCGATGAAATGATGAGTCAGCAAGTGCCCCTCCTCGCGCACAAAAAAATGGCAAGCAGTGGGGTCGCTCCGACGTGCCATAATCAAACGACAGACGAGCCAGAGGTCGACGACGACAACGCAAACGAGAGAACCTCGTGCCCCTCCATACACCACATCGGAACGGAACGGCAAAAGGCGACCAAGATGGCGGCCGGATCGACGACCCAAAATGCGCAGCCGCAGCTGCTCTTCGTGGACGGCACCTTCCCCGAGCTGGCCGGCGAGATGGCAGACTACCTCCACATCGCCGACGAGGTCAAGCCCCTGCTGGAGGACGAGTCCAAGAAGGACGAGGCGCTCGCCAAGCTGGTGCGCTCCTCGTCTGCGCTGAGCTCCGTCCCCGAGAAGGAGTTCACCGCCGCGTCGAACCTCATGATCCACCTCGTCATGCAGTCCAACGAGCCCAAGAAGCACCTGCCGGCGCTGTGCCAGGCCTTCAGCAAGCCCATCGCCTCCTCGCCCGTCAACGGCGTCGGGCTGAGCCTCAACGCGCTGACGACCGTCTTCAACCTCATCGACCCCAAGAACCCGATCCGCTTCAACGTCTTCTCGGCCATTCTCAAGTTCCTCAAGGTTCACGGCATGTTCGAGACGATTGAGCCCTACCTCAAGCACATCCCCGCCTGGTTTGACGATTGGAACACGGGCGAGGAGTACCAGCGGAATATGTATGTCGACATTTCCGAGGTGGCGGCCGAGGCGAGCCAGGACGAGTGAGTACATCCAAGAAGCAACCTCTTTGCAGAATACCTGCTAACCACAGCCTTGCCCCTCGAAGGCAGAGCTACGAGTACCTCCTCAAGGCCCTGCGCACGTTCGATGCTGACGACAAGGAGGAGCTCGCCTCGGAGGAGGCCCAGGAGCTCTCCCTCCGTGCGGTCAAGGAGGCTCTCCTGTCCAACACGCACCTTCTCTTCACCGACATCCGCAGCATACCCAGTGTCCAGAACCTCAGCGAGACGCACCCCGTCTGGTCGCAGCTGCTCGACATCTTCGCCGAGCAGGACCTCGAGGACTACAACGACTTCAACGACGAGCACGAGGGCTTCCTCGAGAAGGAGGAGCTCGACGGCGACCGTCTGCTCCGCAAGATGCGCCTCCTCACATTCGCCAGCCTCGCGGCGCAGACGACGAGCCGCCGCATCGAGTACGCGTCCATCGCCAAGGCGCTGCAGGTCCCGTCCGAGGACGTCGAGCTGTGGGCCATCGACATCATCCGCGCCGGCCTCGTCGAGGGTCGCCTGTCCCAGCAGGAGAAGGTCTTCCTTGTTCACAAGGTCACGTACCGCGTCTTCGGCACGCGGCAGTGGCAGGAGCTCGCCACCCGTCTCGACTCGTGGCGCAACACGCTCTCGGGCCTCAACGAGGTGCTCCGCAAGGAGGAGGCCAACGCCAAGGCACAGAAGGAGCGCGAGGTGCAGGAGCTGGAGCGCAAGCTGCAGGGCGCCGGCCTCGAGGGCAGCGGCGGGCGGCAGCGCGGCGGCAACCAGGGCCGCCGGGACAACAGGGAGCGGGAGCCCCGGGAGCCCAAGGAGCCTCGGGAACCGAAGCTGAGGACGGACGATGACGACTGAGCGGGATCGGAGAAAACCATGATGAGGGATGGACAGCCGTTTGTGTGATAATTACAGGACGGGGAAGGGAGGAGGGAGGTTTTCCGGGAGCCCCCGTGGGTATAGAAGCTGCGAGGCGTGGCCTGAATGAGCCCGGCGGTTCTCTGCGCGCGGACGTGATGACTACATGGCGGGGTCATGGCTGGCTTTATATGGAATTCAATGAATCGGCGTATCATGCTTTGATCGTGACGGCTATGCATGTGTCGTGGCGTACATGGTGATGATCTTGCGCAGACCTGTCAGCGTTCACAGGAAGTTTCGTCAATGATGTTTGTGTAGTTTCACGGAGACCCTCCACTCGCAGGCATGATTACAGACGTATATAAAAAATGGCCTGCTCGGCCTGTATGGGTGATGATACACGTACAAAGGAGAGTACGCCCAAAGGAGGCGGCGTAGTTTTTTTTGCTTGACACAATGCCCATGGCCCAGCCAGAAACGCTCCTCCCCATCCGCCGCAGCCGATTCTATCCTCTATCGCCAGCAGTCTCTACCATCCCCGGCACGCATGCCACGTATCCAAAAGAACAACAAGGGGCTTCGCGGCCCAGAAACGAAGGGAACATCCGGGAGGGGGGGAGAGAACCTAGAACTTGTCGCCCAGCTTCGCCTTGAGGCGCGCCTTGGTGACCTCGTAGACGTCCTCGGGGCTCGACGTGGCATCGATCTTGATGACGCGGCCCTCGGCGGCGAAGTGGTCGACGACGGGCATGCTCGTCTCGACAAAGGTGCGGAAGCGCTTGCGGATGCTCTCGGCGTTGTCGTCGGCGCGGCCGCTCGTCTTGCCGCGCTCGAGCAGGCGGGCCTCCATGGTGGCCTCGGGGCAGTCGTAGAAGAGGACGAGCTTGGCCGGGCAGACGGCCTCCTCGAACTTGAGGGCCTGGTCCATCTTGCGGGGGAAGCCGTCGATGAGGAAGCGGTGCTCGGCGGTGCCGGCGGGCGCGGCGTCGATGGTCGCCTGCATGGCGTTCTCGAGGAGCTGCACCGTCACCTCCATGGGCACGATGAGGCCGTCCTTGATGTAGTCCTTGATCAGCTGGCCGAACTGGGAGCCGGGCCGGTCCTGCTCGGCGCGCAGCAGGTCGCCGGCGGAGAGGTGGGTGAAGCCGTGGTTCTTGACGAGGTTGGCGCACTGGGTGCCCTTGCCGGCGCCGGGGCCGCCGAGGACGAAGAGGACGGTGGTCGTCTTGGGGGAGAAGGTGGGCGTCGACTTGGCCGGCGCGGGGAGGGCGCCCGAGGACTTGCTGGGGCCGTCGATGAGGGGCATGTTGTCGGAGGGGGGAGGCTTGGCTGCGAGGCGGGGGAGAGGCTGTTAGCTTCCTGGTGATGCTGGACAGGGCGTGCTGCCGGATTCAGGGGGCGGACGGGGAAGCAAGAGATCACGTACTGCCGTTTCTGCTGTTGACGAGCAGGGTGTAGGAGATGCTGCAGACGGCGAGGAGACCGACAAAGGGAAGGACCTTGATGCCGTTCTTGTCTTTCGGGGGCTGGGAGGAGTAGGCGCGGCGGGAGTTCTGCTGGATGGCGCGGAGGGACGAGCTGGCGAAGGGTGTTGACCGGGGCGCTATCGTGGAAGACGCGATGCGAGATGCGGTGCAGGTGGTGGGCAGGCTGCGCCAGAGGGTTCGCGGGGTTGCGGCGTGCATGGTGAGGTGATGACGTTGGGGGGACGGGGACCTGCTGATAGGATCAGGCTTTCTGGTTGTTCGAGCTGGTGTGTTCTGCTGATCCTCCAATGGCTTTAGGGGGGGTGTCGGTTGTCCTGCTGGTTGCTGGTTCGGTGGCCAACTTTTTTTCGAGAAAAGGGTGATGCACGGGATCTGGGGGGGTCGCTGGGGCGGGTTGGGGGGGGCTCGAGGTAATTTGGCGATGCGTGCTAGGGAGCTCTGACCCCTGGCTGGAAGCCCCTGGCGTATCGCGTTTTCACGTGGCCACGTCCAGACTCTGCGTGCCATGCCATGGTGTCTCTGCGCTTCTCAAGGTTCGTCGGGAGTGACTGTGATGTCGAGCTTCAAAAAAAAATTCAAAGCTTGGGGAGCTCAGTTATAGAGATGCCTGTCGCAGGAGGCACATTGCCTAGGTAGCTACCTCAGCTGGTCTTCTAATTCCGCGAAATGAGACAACCATCGACTCTGGACGCCGTCTTGTCTCTATTCTTCCTTCTACGCTCGCCCATGGCCATCCTCCGTGTCACTGGCTCGTGTCTCGTCCGTTTCCATCACTGCACCTTCTTCAGCGGCTTGTGCGCTTCCCCCTGGATGCCCCCATACCCGTTGACGCGCCCGTACACCCACTTCAGCAGGACGGTGCTGCCCGTCATGAGCGCCGCGGCGAACGTGAACAGGCCCACGCGCTGCGGCGTGTCGAGGATGGCAAAGATGGGGTACGGGTACCAGCCGTTGTGGCTGAAGCACACCTCGACCCATCCCCAGTACAGGAAGGCGATGCCCATGCTGATGGCCATGGCGGCATACGCGCGGATGGTCCACGGCGGGCTCAGCAGCAGCAGGTCCAGCGTCAGCATGACGGCCGGCGCGAGGTGGAAGCCGACGTCGGGCACCCAGTGCAGCTCAAACTCGGGCGGGAACAGCAGCGCCTTGTCGATGGACCGGATGCCCCAGTACAGCAGGCTGATGAGCACCTCGAGCGGCGCCGACGTCACGGACATGGCGTTCTTCAGGGCGAAGAGCTGCCGGTTGAGCGTGAGGTCGGCGGCCAGGCCGAGGGCGAAGGTGACGAAGGCCATGGCGAGGCCGATGTTGGTGAGATGCTGGTAGTAGCCGCCGTAGCCCCGCGTCATGGGGTGCTCCCACTGCTCGAGCCATCGGAAGGAGAGGGAGAAGGAGACGAGGCCGGCTGCGTGGAGGACCAGGGAGAAGAGACGGGAGGGTGACTCCAACCGCTGAAGGGGGTGGCGGGCCATGTTGGTGTGTCGCACGACGTGCCCCGTGAGACCGCGAGCTGAGCGTTGGATCGAGTATCGTTCGAACAAGGGAGGGTTTTGAAGTATCAGGTGTGATCAATGAAAGACGACACAGAGATAGAGAGAAAGGTTGAATGGTTTTCTCGATGATATCAAGAATGGCAGACGTCAACGTCACTGATCCACGCATGGGTCCTCGGGTTCCTCAAGAGGCCGAGTCCGCCGGCTCCGATCCGGCTGGCGGTCCTTGGCTGTGGGCTGCACGTGCCTGACAGACCGCCGGTGCAAGATCCGGCTACAAGAAGTCAGAGCCAAAATAATCTATGCTGAGTAGATGACATGCCAGCATATGCTCTCACGACGAGCAGCAGGAGCCTTCTGCACCCTGTTGCCTGTTGCAGTAATGCTGCTGTAGGGGCTCTAGTGGCAACCGTTACTATGCCAAGGTACGGTTCTCGGTTTTACCACCCCCCATGGCGCTGGACTAATCGGGTTAGCGCCCTTGCCGCTCTTGCTCAGGCTCGGCTCAGTCCAAGCTCAGCCACGCCTCAGTCGAAGCGAATCTATACATATTATACACAACGACCGAATGCTAAAACGGCCGCCTTAAAACGGTAATCCTATTCCGTATTAAAGCAGACTTAGCCAAGTTTTTGCTTGATTGACTATAGCGCCAGTCCGAGGGCGGCTAGGTGATTGCCCCGTTCGCCCAGCATGCCACCCTAACCCTACTACGTCCCAGACTCTCGTGACTTCCTAGGAAGTCAGCCTTCTTCAGGAGCCTAAGTAACCAGAGCTCCCATAGACGCTTACGGATCCCCTTACACTATTTCCTAGCTTAACTAATTCTTCGAGAGAGTAGTAATTCATCTTACGCAGCGAAAGACTCTCGCCGATCTAATATCGCTAGCTTAAGTGAGATTTCGAGACGCCCTACTACACCAGACACTGGGCGAAGCTGAAACTGGCCGAGAAAGAATATGGCCGTCCGGTCTTATGAGGCAAGTGCGTAAAGCCCGACGAGCTACATCAACATGGGTTTTAACGCTCTCTTGGGGGTTCTACTTCTTGCTTTGCCCCTATCTGGTGCCCATTCGTGGGTCGAGCGCCTCAGACGGCTCGACTTGAACGGCACTATGGTCGGTGATCCTGGATACATCCGGGGTTTATGTTTCAGCCTGACCCAACACTCAACGCCTTCGAATGCAACATCATCTTCCACTAAGCGGTAGACATACAGAGCAAGGCATCCTCCCGTTCAGTCGTATCGGTAGGGACTTACGGCGAGTACGCATGTCTTCGCCCAACAAGCCGGCTACTAATATAGCTAGAACACAATTCAGTAGCCGGGTCATGCTACAGAAGCCTTTAAAAGAATGTCCGAACCCTGTCGCACATCACGTATGTCGTGACTTGAGGCTGTTCTTTGTATTAGGCTTATACAGCACCCGAAGTTCATAAAAGCTGCGTTCTACTTGAATCCTTGATCTGACATTCTTGGCCTCTTGCATGACGTTCAGCAGGAGTATCTGGTGGAGGTATGGAAGCTGCACGGAACCTAGCGTAAAGTCGTTTTGATGATCCTCGTACAAGAGGCAGGATGGTGTGAAGATTTATATCTCTTGTTATGTTGCTTCCTAACTTTGAGGGGCTTGATACTGTCAGGGTATTATCAGAGAGATACGAATTGGACGGCACGGATGGCTTGATGCTGAAGCAACGCTTGTTCAAGAAGATCGAGCTCCAGCCCACAGCCATTGGGTTCAGCAGAAGAGCTTCGATCTCTTCCAAGTTCAGCGCCTCCTCTGGTGCCCAAATCCCTTGATATTAACGTAATTGAGCCTTGTTGGCCATGGCTGAAGAGGAAGACGACTTGTAGGGGAGCACCTAAGAGCGGGACAGAAGCTGTTCGTGTTTGGGAAGCAGCTTGGGAGGAACTACCTCAAGAGAAGATACAGGCTTGAATTGAACGGATACCTGTACACATTCAGAATATTATTGAACTAGAGGGGGGAAATGAATATCGTGAGGGCCGTGATGCAGGAAGACGGATTCTGGAATAGATCCCCCCTGTTTGGTGGTTGACGCCACTAAAGCGCTAGTACCCTGGCAGGACAAGTCTTTTGAAATACACCTCCGTACTTTGACCCTATCGTGAATTTGAACCTTTGCTCGATTGGCCAGACCGGACCAATCGCGTATCCAACACTACAACAATGGGCAATCATTGGCTTGGCGGTGCATCCAGGACAGAGCTGAGAGCACACACAGACTTGTGGCTTGTCGAGCTGAAATTCCACCCAGCCACCATCAACACCTATCTATATTCACGTCCTGCCCCTCATGTCTCTCCCTTATCTATTTCTCATACATCTCCTCTTGGTCTCTCTGCGACTACGCTTGTGCTCATTCCTACGAACCGTCTCTCACTCTCGCCGCGTTCGTCTTCGTCGACATTAACCTTGGACAGAAATTGGAGTCGCACCCAACTTCACCATGATAGCTACCCTCAAGTCCCTCGTCCTTATCAGCCTGACACTTCGGCCCTTCGCTAGAGCCTCGACTCAGTCGCTCGTTTCTGGCGAGCCGTATCGCAGCCTGCGGCCCTGCGCAGGCTCGTGCTTTTGGACGCCGAATCAGGACGTTCTAGGCATCAGACTCAGGTGTTGCGAGCAGTATCTCACCTGCAATGACCTCCCCGTTGACAACGAGTGCTATTGCCGGCCCGATCTCCGCTCTTCAGCTGTGTCATACCTGTCTCTGTGTGTGGACACCCGGTGCTCAAGCAACGCAGTCGACTTCGCAAGCGCCGTGGCCGTATACGACAGCTACTGCAGCGGGGTCATCAATGTTGCAGATCCCGTCGCCACGACACCTGCGCCTTCGGGGACCGTTGGAGCTAGCCCTAGTAGCGGTAGTACGCCCTCGCTGGTGACCATTGTCGTGACAGAGACGGCACAGTCGGGCTCTCGCATGCTGGCCCAAGAAATACTAAGCGTTACGATGGTGGGTGCCAAACTCTAGGCCAGACCCATGATTATGATTATGTCTTACTGATACTGTGCACAAACGCAGCTCGCTATCGTCGGTTTAACCTTAATGCTTCAATATGGGCTGCTAGACGTCACCGGTTGACAGAAGACTGGTATGGTCAGTGTATAGCATGGCCAAAGATTTTTGCAATACGTTCTAGAAAGCTCAGCACCTCCTTAAATCCACGTACGCCATATTCGGAGTGCATTCTGAAATATGCCGTGCATTCGACTCTCGTATCCCCTACATAATCATGTTGCTCAGTTCCACCGTTTCGGGGCTGCCTGGCAGCCATGGGTATCCTAGAGGCCGTCACGAGCCACCCCTCAGGGCCGCTCGGTCTCGGCTCAGGCTAAAAGCAGCGAGGCTCTGGGGCGTATCCGGTTTGGATGGGGCTCGGTAAAACCCATCTCAAGGGTTCTAGGGGAGCAGCACCCCACGCCGCCCTGTAGCCGCTAGCTGCGTTCGAATCGCACCTTGTGATTGGCTTGGTTCAGCTCGAAAACATTCCCTCTCTGACAGCTTCAACTTCCATCTACGACCTCAATCGCGAACATCGAACTGATCTATACCCAACTTCGCGACCACACGGCACTACGAAGCACCTGACCTCGCAGAAAGCTCTGAACAGAAGAAATGGCAGACGAGGACCCCAAGACAACCAAGAGGAGCCACTCCGAGTTCACAGAGCAAGATGGCTCTGGTAAGCTTTCTGTTCTCTCCCCGAACCTGAATGCGCCCGTCTCAGCATGCTGACCCGCCTCAGACAGCTCCTCCGACGATGACATGGGCCCTCAGCTCCCAAGCGAAGCCCCCAAGAAGAAGCGCCGCGTCCTCCCCTACGAGAAGCTCTACATCGCCGCCCTCCCCAAGTCTCCGCGCTACTCCAAATCCTTGATGCACAAGGAGCAGCTCGCCTTCGTCACCGTCACACCTCTGACCGACTTCATAATCACCTCCTCAGTCGATGGCGTCGTCAAGTTCTGGAAGAAAATGGCCGAGGGCATCGAGTTCGTCAAGGAGTTCAAGGCTCACCAGGGCGAGATCAAGTCTGTCTCCGTCAGCCAGGACGGGAGGAGCTTCGCGACAGCCGGCGCGGACGAGACGCTGAAGATCTTCGACATCACAACATTCGACCTGCTCGCCATGATCGACTTGTCCTTTGCGCCGAGGTGTATTTGCTGGGTTCACAACAGGGGCGCCTCGGTGCCGCTGCTCGCCGTGTCGGAGGACGCCAAACCGCTGGTCCACATCTTCGACGGCAGGGGGGAGAAGCAGGAGCCGATACACACCATCAAGTCGCTCCATCGGAGTCCAGTCAGGATCATGTCCTTCAACAGCCGCTACGACTGCGTCGTGTCGGCCGACGACAAGGGTCTCATCGAGTACTGGCGGCCAAGCGGCGGCTACGACAAGCCCGACAATGTGTTTGAGTACAAGGCGTCAACAAATCTTTTCGACTTGAAAAAGGCAAAGACGGTCCCTACCTCTCTGAGCATATCGCCCGACGGGCAGCAGTTCGTCGTCTTCTCCCAGCCGGACAGGAAGATCCGGGTGTTTGACTTCGCTTCGGGGAAGCTGCACAGGACATACGACGAGTCCCTTCAGGTCATCGAGGAGATGCAGCAAGCCGGTACCGCCCTGTCGAAACTCGACGCCGTGGAATACGGCCGCAGGTTCGCGCTGGAACGGGAGATCGACTCGCCAGCGTACAGCGACAAGGCCAATGTCGTGTTCGACGAATCCGGCAACTTCATCATCTACGGATCCATCTTCGGCATCAAGGTCCTGAACACCTTCACCAATAAGGTCGTCAAGGTATACGGCAAGGACGAGAACTTCAGGGCGGTCAACCTGGCGATATACCAGGGCCAGCCGCAGAAGAAGGGCATCACGACAGTCGAGATGGGCGCCTCGAGCAACCCCTTGCTGCAGGAGTCGGAGTCAAGGGATCCCATCCTGATCGCCACGGGCGTGGGCAAGGTCCGGTTCTACATGTTCACAAACGAGTCTGAAGTCTCAAAGTCGGTCAGGGACGTCCAAAACGAGAAGCCGACCATGCTGGGCAAGCAAAAGGCCGCCGAAGCCAAGACGGCCGAGACAGGAACCGCGGCTGTGCTGCACACGACATATGGCGACATCAGCATACGCCTCTTCCCTGATGCCGCACCCAAGGCCGTTGAGAATTTCGTGACGCACTGCAAGCGTGGGTACTACAATGGCACGATATTCCACCGCGTCATCAAAAAGTTCATGATCCAGTGCGGAGATCCCATGGGCGATGGCACGGGTGGCGAGAGCATCTGGGGGAAGGAGTTCGCGGACGAGTTCAGCAGTCTGAAGCACGACAAGCCTTACACGGTCAGCATGGCCAACGCCGGGCCCAATACCAACGGCAGCCAGTTCTTCATCACCACCGAGAAGACTGTGAGTACTCATCCCGTGCGGCACGATGGCAATGCCGCCCCTGGCCTGCCTGTATGAGTATCCCTGCTAACGAGAGACAGCCTTGGCTCGATGGCAAGCACACCATCTTTGGGCGTGCGACTCGAGGTCTCGACGTCATCCACAAGATCGAGAACGCTCGCGCGTACAAGGACAAGCCGGAGGAGGACATTAGGATATTGAACATTGACATCGCTTAGGTCGGGGGAGGTCCGACGCCGACGTCCGAACAAAGAGCGAGAATCTGACATCTCCGGAGAGATCCCTTGCCCAGCGCAAACCCCTGCACAAGACGTTGACGTGATGAGGGCCGACATGCATGTGGTGGCACCGACTACCGAGCCGTCGGCGGCATGGACGAATTCGGCGTCCTCGACGAACCCTCTAACATCCCAAGCCCATGCAGCTGGGTGCTGATTCGTCTTGCACACGTGGGAGCCACGACAATCAATCGGCGCCTTCGATAGGGTGTTCGAGATCTGGACCACCACGGGGTCGCGATGCTTTACGCCTGAACTCCCAGATTCACGATACTGACAGCCTGATGCTTGCAGACGTCCTCTCTGCCTCCCAGCGTCCGATCGTCGAGGCTGCCCTCCGGGCCACTCCTTGCCCCGTCTTTGAGGCAGAATATTCTCTGCGTATACGTAGTCGGGCAGCCGGGGTGGGACGAGCCCATGGCCGGATTGAACATGGGCTCGCCGCCACCAATGCACATCCCACTCCCCCAACCCGCGGCCCCACGAGATGCGAGCCGCCTTCGGCCATTTTACGTTAGCTCCTCGTGATGCATGGCTCTAGAACACGGCCATGATGCTCGGTTCCAGAGCGCCGATGCTGACTCCCAGGAGAACACCTCGGGTAGCCTCGCCCTGACATGAACGTCAGTGGCTCAATTCCTTCTGCTGCCAGTGTGTTCGGTGATTTCAGCAGCCCTTCCACCGATGCTCGGGTCGAGATCGTCGGAGAAATGATTCGGTGGAGACGAGGGACGCAACAAGACGTGCTCATCCAGCGAGTCAAGTCTGTAGCAGCCAGACGCTCATGGGTTCGCGCGAAACCCCTGACAAGTTCATCAACCCACTCGAGCAGCACTTGAACCCCCGTTGCATCGCAAGAAAACGTAACGAAAATTCAAAAGGCTTACGAAGCCGCAGCTCTGGTACGTCAGATTTAGCATCGCGGAGGCTAGCTACCCCGGTGGCGCCCCCGATCTACCGTATGTCGACATCCGACTACCGACTGACGCGATGTGTGCATCCCGCAGTCGCGCGTCTGATCACCGCCCGCACCACCAATCACACCCACGTTCGAGGACCAGTTTATCCGCCCTCTGGTCAAAGGCCTTCTCTCAATCCTACATGATGTAGGCGAGAGGACCTGGAAAGCAGGCCTCCTCGGAGATGGTCGTTCGGGACCTTTTATCTGCCTGGGCTTCGAATTGCACCATCGCAGTGGGTGATTCGGTGATGAGTTGAGTGCCTGAAGGGGCTTTTGGGTGGTACTACGCGGCATATGGGGTCTGATATGCTGTCTCTTGGACTATTGTTCCTATGTCGGAGGAACTGGCTCACAACTCCTCGGAGATGTGCCTGCTGGCGGTATTCGGAGGCATCGTCAATGATACCATTCCGAAGGCAATGTGGTGATGGACGATGAAATATTCCATGATGCTCCAATCGCGAGGCTACTTATACGGCCGCGATGTACATTCAGGCACCATGGATCAGCGGGAGAGGACTGGCAAGACACGCCGAGCGAGGTCAAGACGTCACAAGCTTTGCCGCGCGAACGACAAGACACCAACTGCCAACCGCCTTGAAGCTTGATCTTCGTCCTCGCCGTCATGGCTACGAATGAGAAGCCCCCGGTCTCGGACTCGGCCATCGCCCAGAGCAACACCGACTCGGACAACGATGCCACGGCCACGCCCAAGTCTGAGGAGGTCTACGTGAAGAACGACGGGAAGGACACCATCTGGGCGGCGGGAGCATCCGGCGCGCTCTACGAGCCCATCCCAGAGTACGAGGGAAGGCATCGCTATGATCCCACCGCCGAGTGGACGGAAAAGGAGGAGAAGAAGCTCGTCAGGAGGGTAAGTGAAGCCTGAACCACGGCCATCCTCTACTCGATCAGCGCGCGCCTAACACGACTCAGCTCGACTTCCGCATCTGCTCCTGGGTGTGCCTCATGTTCTTCGCTCTCCAGCTCGACCGAGGCAACATCAGCCAGGCGCTCTCGGACAACATGCTCGACGACCTCGGCCTCACGACGAACCAGTACAACTACGGCATGACCATCTTCTACGTCACCTTCCTCAGCGCGGAGCTGCCGTCGCAGATGGTGTCGAAGAAGCTGGGCCCGGACGTCTGGATCCCGATCCAGATGGTCAGCTGGTCGATCGTGGCGGCGTGCCAGTCCATCCTGGTGGGCGAGAAGGGCTTCTACGCGACGCGCGCGCTCCTCGGCCTGCTCGAGGGCGGCTTCATCCCCGACGCGATCCTCTACCTGACGTACTTCTACACGAGCAAGGAGCTCCCGATCCGGCTGAGCTACTTCTACACGTCGTCGTACCTCACGCAGATCATCGCGGCGTTCCTGGCGGTGGGCATCTTCCAGCTGCGCGGCGTGGGCGGCTGGGAGGGCTGGCGCTGGATGTTCGCCATCGAGGGCGGCCTCACGGCGCTCATCGGCATCTTCTCGTACCTGTACATGCCGCCCAGCCCCACGCAGACGGCGTCGTGGTTCCGCGGCCGCAAGGGCTGGTTCTCGGAGCGCGAGGAGGTCATCATGGTCAACCGCATCCTGCGCGACGACCCCAGCAAGGGCGGCATGCACAACCGCCAGGGCCTGACGCTCAAGCTCCTCTGGTCGTCCCTCACCGACGTCGACCTGTGGCCCATCTACCTCATGGGCTTCACCGTTCTCATGCCGCTGCGGCCCGTCATGGCCTACTTCACCCTGACGCTGCGCAACCTCGGCTTCAGCACGATACAGACCAACCTGCTGACCGTGCCGGCGTTTGCCATTTTCATCTTCCAGCTCATCTTCTGGTCGCGCATCTCGGAGCGCATCAACAACCGCTTCCTCATCGTCTCCTTCTGCTCCGTGTGGCTCTTCCCCCTGTTCATGGCCCTGGCCTTCCTGTCCGGCGACGTGAGCGCCTGGTCCAAGTACGCCATCCTGGCGCTCATCATCGGGTATCCCTACGTGCACTCGATCCTCGGTGCGTCCCCCGTGCTGCGCCCTGCGGTTTTGATCCTCTGCTAACGCGTCCCAGTCGGCCTGACCTCCCGCAACGCCGGCTCCGTCCGCACCCGCACCGTCGGCAGCGCCGTGTACAACATGACCGTGCAGACGAGCAGCATCGTCGGCTCCAACGTGCGTCCCAAAACCCCCCCCCTTGAGGCCGCGAGAAGTAAAACTGACCGGTCCCAGATCTACCGCGCCGACGACGCGCCGCTGTACCGCCGCGGCAACCGCGCCATCATCGGCATCGTCGTGTGGAACTTTGTGTCCGCCTTCCTAGTCAAGGGGTACTACATGTGGCGCAACAAGAAGCGCGACCAGACCTGGGACGCCATGAGCCCCGCGGAGAAGGACCACTACCTCGCGACGACGACCGACGAGGGCAGCCGCCGGCTGGACTTCCGGTTCGCGCACTGAGCTGGGGACTGAGACGAGGGCCGGTGGGCTGGCGGACGCGAGAGAACGCTTGGATGGTCGAAAATTACGAGTCTTGCGAGACTGGGCTGTACAGGAAGGAAGGAATATACCACGGCGGCCTCTTTCGATGGCAAAAATGGAGACGAGCACAAAATAGAGTACATAGACGCATGCAATGCAGATAAGAAGCATCAGCACAAACCTCTGACGCTCAGACATCGATTCTGTGGTGCGCGGAGACTGAAGTCATGCATGTAACGACCCCCAGCTCTCATGTCACCACCAGGTCATCCTATGTTCTCTGCATATTTACGTCGCTGCTCGGGTGCTCAGCTAGGTACATGTCACGTGTTTATTTTCACATATACGTTCAGTCCACGCAAACCATGTATTCAGACGCTACGAGTGGGTGGGCATGCTCACGTCGGCCTTCTGGGCGACGGCGTCGGCGCTCTGCCACAGGGCGGTGACGGTCTTCTGCTGGGTGTAGAAGTTGATGCCGGGGCGGCCGTAGAAGGTGCTGGCGCCGCCGCCGGCGATGCTCTTCTTGTTGCCGGTGAAGGAGAACATGGGCAGGGGCACGGGGATGGGGACGTTGATGCCGACCTGGCCGGCCTCGATGTGGCGGCGGAAGGTCTCGGCGGTGGGGCCGGAGCGGGTGAAGATGGCGGTGCCGTTGCCGTACTCGTTGCGGTTGATGAGGGCGATGGCGTCGTCGAGGGTGGCGACGTTGAGGCAGACGAGGACGGGGCCGAAGATCTCCTCGGTGTAGCACTTCATCTGGGGGGTCACGTCGGTGATGATGGTGGGGCCGACCCAGTTGCCGCCGGGGTACTTGGCGGGGACGTAGCCGCGGCCGTCGAGGAGGATGGTGGCGCCCTCGTCCTCGGCGCTCTGGATGAGGGACTCGATGCGGGCCTTGCTGTGCGGGGAGATGACGGGGCCGAGGTCGGCGCCGTCCTCGAAGCCGCCGTCGACCTTGAGCTGCTTGGCCATCTCGGCGAGCTCGGGGAGCCAGTCCTTGGTCTCGCCGACCATGACGAGGGTGCTCAGGGCCATGCAGCGCTGGCCGGCGGCGCCGAACGCGGCGCCGACGACGCTGTTGAGGAAGTGGTTCTTGTTGCAGTCGGGGAGCACGGCGGCGTGGTTCTTGGCGCCGAGGTTGGCCTGGACGCGCTTGCCGTGGGCCGAGCCCTTGTTGAAGATGTACTCGCCGGCCTTGTTGCCGCCGACGAAGCTGACGGCCTTGATGACGGGGTCCTCGAGGATGAAGTCGACGGTGCGGTGGGCGCCGTGGACGACGTTAACGACGCCCTCGGGGAAGCCGGCCTCCTTGACGAGCTCGGCGAGGATCATGGCCGCGCCGGGGTCGCGCTCGGACGGCTTCAGGATCAGGGTGTTGCCGGTGACGGTGGCGATCGGGATGCACCAGAGGGGGATCATGGCGGGGAAGTCTGGCGGTCAGCTACTTTCCGTGACGAGAGATCGGGAGACTCACTGAAGGGGCAGATGGCGGCGACGACGCCGAGGGGCTCGCGGTAGCTCCGGGTCTCCATGTCCTTGGCGACCTCGAGGACCTCGCCCTTCATGAGCTCGGGGGCGGCACACGCGGCCTCGGCGACCTGCAGGCCACGCAGGACGTCGCCCTTGGCGTCGGCGAAGGTCTTGCCCTGCTCGAGGGTGATGCTGGCGGCGAGGCGGTCCCAGTTCTCGCGGATGAGGCCGACGAAGCGGAACATGATGGACTGGCGGGCGATGACGCTGGTGGCACGCCAGGCCGGGCCGGCCTTCTCGGCCGAGTCGACGGCGGCCTGGAGCTCGGCGTCGGTCATCTGGGGCACGCGGGTGACGAGGTTGTTGGTGGCCGGGTCGTGGAGGTCGATGAACTTGTCGGCCTTGGACTGGACGAACTCGTTGTTGAGGAAGTAGGGCGTGTCCGCGGGGGCGGCGATCTTGTCGTGGGTGCGAGGGAACGACTGGGCCGTCGAGGCGAGGGCGGCGCTGAGGTGGTTGGCCGTGGCGTGTATCCTCCGGGCGGCGACGGCGCCGGGGGTCGAGGCAGAGGCGGGCGCCATGATGATCGAGGAGGACGTGAGCAGAGACGAGCGGCTGGCGGCGAGGGATCGGGAGGAGCGTCCTGCGCTGACGGCGACGCCTCGGGAGACGGCTCGACGCATTGTGTGAGGAGGTGGGAAGATGGAAGGGGAGAAGGGAGGAGGGGGGGAATAAGAAGGGGAAGGAGGGAAGAGGGGCAAGAGGGGGACGGCACGGGACAGAGGGAGCAGCAATCAGTCAGTCCAATTGGGGTTGGTCGGTGCCTCGGGGTATCGTGTGGTATCGTATCTGTCACCGAAAGGGGACGTGAGCAGCCGGCACAACACAGCACAGACAGACGGTTGACATGGACACAAGACATCGTCGTGTGGTGCGGTGCGGCCAGGTCCTTTAATACAGGGCGGCCGCCGCCGGCCATCGGCACCGGCTATCGTAGGTCGTAGGTGACTTTCCCGACAGGGCAATCAATCGGTGCTCCTCGAGCCACTGGAGCCACTGGAGCCACTGAGGGGGGCTCCACCAGGCCACTATCTTAGGCCACCGCCCACTGGCGATAGCAGGTGGGGTAGCCTCCCGCCCCATTCATTCCCCAGACACTGACTAACGGATACCGACGCTGACCCCCAGCCGCCCTCCAACCGCCTTCCAGCCGAACACAACCCCCAATGCCGCTGGATGCCGAGGGGCCAGCCAATCCAGCGCCCGGCCCGGTAATCATTACGCGATGCCCCCTTGACCGGTGGCCGGTGCATGCAATCGCACTCCGAGATACGCACTTCACCAACTCAACCTCACTCGCATACTTAGGTAAACGTGTCAATTGCCTAATACCTGCTGCGCCAAAGCTCCTCTTGCCCCCGTTGCGTTACGGTGACCAAATCAAGCATCCGAGGGAATCAATCGATGGGGGGAAAGCACTAATCAAGCTTCTCGTTCTCGTCCTTCCTGCCTCGTCATCATGCCAGCACCGCCCGTGACCGCCAGGACTGTCGACCAGAACCAGAACCACCAGCGCATGCTGCCTAGCTAGCGGCCTGGGCCACCGGCCTGCGAGGGAGAACCCTCGCACCCTTCGTGCCACCACCCACGCCGCCACTCCATCTACGACTGGCTCCTGGTGGTGCGCTTGTTGGCCTCCGACTTGACCGTCTCCGCGCCCGACGCCGCCGCCTTGGTCGCCTTGTCCTTGACGTCCTTGGCCGCCGACTTGGCGTCGCCCGCCGCCTTCTTGACCGCCGGGGGAGGGCTGCCACCGCCCGCCGCGAAGCTGGCGATCAGCACCAGCAGCGTGGCGAAGATGGCCGCGAAGCCACCCGCCACCTCCGGCACGAACTTGATCGCCTCGATGGGGTCCTTCTGCGCAATCGTCACGAACAGGTCCACCTTCTCCTTGACGTACGTCACGGGGTCGTCGGTGAACTTGAGGTCGCTGGGCGACGCCGGCTTGTCCTCCTTCTTGGGCTTGGCAGCCTCCTCGAGCGACTTCTCCACGGCGTGCTTGGGCTTGAACGTCTCCTCGGCCAGCTTCTCGGCGTCCTCGATCGAGTGGCCGATGTAGATGTTGTCGAACAGAATGTCGTTCTGCATCGTCCAGATCTCGAAGCCGATGGCGCCGATGGGCTCAAAGTTGGACGGCGTCTTGTCCTCGAAGTAGTCGGGGTTCTTGACCTTGCGGGGCGCCCAGATGCCCTTGTAGTCGGGGTTGTCGATGTAAGGCGCCGTCCACTTGCCCTTGTAGTCGGGGTTGCGCTTCAGGGGCTTGGTCCAGGGGCCGCAGCCCGAGTTGTCGGCGCAGGCGGGGTTGGGCACGGTGGGCGCGAGCCAGTCACCGTCCTCCTCGTCATCCCAGTCCTCGGGCTTCTGGGCCTCGGGGTCGGCGACGGTGAGGGGCTCGTTCTCGAGCCAGTCCTCGGGCTTCTCGGCCTCCTCGTCGACGACCTCGAAGGGGGCCTCCTCGTCCCAGTCCTCGGGCTTCTTGGCCTCGGGATCGGCGATGCGGGCCTCGTCGACCCAGGTCTCGGGCTTGGAGTCCTTGGGGTCATCAATCTCCTCGGCGGGGTTGACCGCGGGAGTGAAGTCCTCGAGGAGGGAGCCGGCCTTGACCTGCTCGTTGTTCTGCTTGATAACGTACGTGTTATCGGGGTTGACGATCAGAGTGTAGAGCTCGGTCGTCTTGACAATCTTGGCAGTGGGAGGCGAAGTCAGGTGCTTCTCCTCGTACTCGCCCGTCTTGGGGTTCTTGTGGTTGAAGATGAAGTGGACCTTGTTGGTGTGGCCGCACTTGTCGGGACCGAACATGATGACGTAGGGCGTGGTGTTGCCGAACTCCTCCTGGTGGAGCGCCTTGTTGTCGCGGAGAAGCTTCATGTAAGCACCACCGCACTCGAGGCCGTCTGCGAGAGCTGTCAGCGTTGATCTCGTAGCATACCGGGCCGGTGCGACTTACTCTGGAGCTTGACCTCGTACTGGACGACGAGGGTCTTGCCCTTGTTGTCGATGGCCTTGGGGAACTTGGCCGAGATGGCGTGGTGAGCGGCGGCGTTCTTGACAACAAGACCCTTGTCGCCATCAACGCCCTTGAAGACGGAGGGCTCCTCGACGGACCACTCGCCGACGTAGGCCCACTCCTCGTCCTCCTTGTCGCCACCGGCCATGTCCTTCTTGGCGTGGGAAGGCTTCCAGCGGGACTCCCAGTCATCGGTGAACTGCTCGAGGAAGTCGGCCTTAATGGTGGTGGGCTGCAAGGAAGAGGGTTAGCATTGACTACCCTCCGACATGTGATGATGAAGCTCCAGGTGCGGAAACACCAGGCGATTGGGAGGGAAAACTTACGGTGAAGGCGGCAATCTTGGGGGTGACGGAGGACGCCTCGGGGTCCTGAGCCTCCTCGGCGTGGACGTTGCCAGCGAGGAGGGCAGCGGCAGAAACCGCGGCAACAGCGTTGAACTTCATTGTGAGGGTGCTTGATCGCGCGAGCGGAAGCAGGGAGGAGGGGGTGAGTTAGGTAGACGGAGAAAGGCAGCTGAACCGGGTGATGTGCGGTATCAACAAGGCGTCAAAGATTGACAGAGTGGCTTCTAGCGAGAACTGAAGAAAGATTCCCGGTCGAGAAGAAGGTTTCGCACTGGTGGGAGTGAGGGAGGATGGTGGATTTTCTAGTTGGGCGGCGGGCGGTTTGTGCTCAACGTGTCCTTTTTTGAGGTCGGAGCTAAGGTCCCTTCCAAAAAAACAATGGGGGCGTTTGGGGGTGGTGCTCAGGGTCGGAGTAGGGAAGGTGCATCCAAGCGCACTTGCCTCCTAACGACCTGTCCACGGCAACCAGTGCTAAAGTGCGGGGGCTGGTCCCTGCAAAGCTCCACCGCGCTTCGCCCATCCAGGGGCTTGGGGGGCTCTCGCTCTCACTGAAGCAGGTGGGCAGGAGCGGGGGCACGGGACACGGGAGGCAGGAGCTCTGTTGATAGGTGTTTCCAGGAGCTTCCATCCAAGCAGGGCCCACTTTCTCCAACGCCTGAGCTGGCTGGTTGCTCTTCACCGTGCTTGCCCGTGATACCTGTGCTTCGTTTCACGATCCTGCGGCGGACAGCGCCTTAAGGGCCATGCTAAGCATGAGATTGCTTCAGGGTCATTGTCTGAAAGGCGATTGAATGTGTCAGGGCCTCGCCACAGCTCATTGCCTTTGTTGCGCATCTGGGTCGCTTTCATTTGATCAAGGCGGCCCAGGCCTAGAACAGTGCTCGTTGGAGTAAGACGGGGTCATCCTCGGCTCATGCTGCATCTGCAGTGTGGGCCTCCATATCAGCCTCATCCAATCCGCCACGTTACCTTTCCAACGTCTGCTGTACCAGTATCACCGCCAGGCCATATGCTGCAACAGCGTGGACCCTCGTCCTCAGTTATTATCTTTGGAGGGTTGACGGAAGTCTTTTCATATGCACCTCCCAACAGGACTCGGCATAAGACTCTGGTGACAACCGCATAGCCACACCAACTGGCATTAGTCGTTATCCAGATGGTAGCTCATCATGGGACGAGGGGAGTGTTCACATCAAGGGTAGACCAGTTCTATCTGATGAAAGAAGCTGAGACGAAGCTCTGCCTGAGGCGGCTGTCACTCTCGCGTCAAGACTTTCTTCCCCCATCCCGGTTAGGTAGTCCATGTACATATGTTAGTGAGATGCCTGCTTCTCGTGACACATTCAAGCATGCATTGGCGACATACGAGAGCATGTGGAATAGTTCAACATTATTTTAGCATTGGTTATTGCCAGCTGCCCCTGCGATAGACTGTGATCCCACTGCGTCAATGAACTTCACAGGCGATCGAGCTAGGGCAAATACGCCAATTCCTTGACAAACCCGCAGCTTGCACTTCTCCCTTTCGCTTCTAAGCAAGGTGAACTCTGCCCATCAGCTTAGCGACGGGGGGCGGCTGCCGCCAAGCTGCCCACAGCAAGCCTTCGTCGTCGCTGGCCTCCGAGTTCCTGTACCTGGCTTTGGTGTCTTCCAGGTTGTTGAACGTCCACTTTCCAAATCCTACGCGCTCCCAATCGGGCCCTATTCTCTTAAGCAACAGCACATACTGGCAGGGCTCTATGTCTCTGGCAGTGTTTCTGCCCACATGAAGTGCACACAACCCGTTCTGTGAGAACGCGTTCTGGGCGAACACGTCCTGGGCGAAACCAGTCAGTTCTCTTTCTGTCGAATAGCCCCCGTGCCAATCAAGAAGAAACGTCAGGTCTGACCCAGGTACCTGGAGAACAGGACCGCGATGCTTGGACTGATGAAGAAGTACGGGTGTCATCCAGCCCTGCACATCAAGGGTACTGGAAGCCTTGGTTTTCAGCTTGTCGTAGTCGCGATGGAATGCGTCCCAGTCGAGCACTTGGCCGTCTTCAAGATGCACCCGCAGCTCCAACGAGCTGTCCACCTCAAAATCGCGCCAGTTGTCTCCGTCCATGGCCCATTTCACAGGCCGGGTCCATTCTTCTCCCACGGGGGCTGCCCATCCCGCCCACGACCAGCTAGGGAAGCCTGCTTGCCTCTGAAGCTGCTTTTCGGCACGCCAGGCGAGTCCAACGCAGAAACCCGCGGTGAGCGACCATTCGCGCGGCTCGTTTGTCGACTGTTCAGAGCGAGCGGGGTCGTCGTCGAGCATTCTGGATTTGGGCGGACGTGGCAGCAGAGGCACGCCGAAAAAGTGGTGCAGGCGCATCCGGCTACCCTCGAGAGCCTGCAGGACGCCAATGACACCATTCAAGGCGTCTGATGGCATCCTCAGCGTTCGGTTCGAGTACTCGATGATCCTCTCCACCACTTCCCACGGCGAGTAGCCGAGGCGGGCTGGGAAGAGGCCGAGATTGACGCCTTGTCGAAACTGTGATAAAAAGCGCTGGCCGTCTTTGGTGTGCAGGCTCGAAAGGTTGAAGTTAAGTGCCTCGCAGCAGTACATGCCGCCGCATTCGAAATATACTTGCTGGTCGGTGAAGATGAGTCGACGTCTTGCTAATAGACCTTCCTGGTATGTCCATCCGCGCGTCCACCATTTGGACGTCCTAATATCCCACGTGGGATCTTGCATACTCGATACGAAGAAGTGCTTGCCGACCCTGCCATGAGGCTGCTTCACGACTCGCTCTTTCCGGACGCCCGGAAGGCCGTCTTCAGCCCCTTGTCCGGTGGCGCCAATGATTGTCACTTCGGAGCACCGGTAAATCAGATCCATTTTGCTGACCTGCTCGGTGACCTCCTCGGGGACTTCCTGGTTGATGCAATACCTGTCAACCCAGAGGTGCCCAAGGTTGAGCGCCAGTGTGACCACGATGGCGTCTTCTATCGTGTTGGGAAGCACGTCAGGCAATTGGTACGAGAAAGGGGGTGCTCTAGAACCAACTCCCCACACGTAGCTGAGCGTTGCGAATGGCTGGCCGGACCACGGGACAAGCTGTCGGGCTCGACAGTCCACCAGCTTGAATGTCGAAATCGAGGCCATTGGCGACGGATTCTCCACCAATCCACAGCCCCTACTGTGTTGTTCGCGGCAGTATCCCACCCAGTCGTTGAGCAGGTCGAGTGATGCCAGGGGCTGTAGTATGCGAATTGTTTCGGCGCCCTTCTGCTGCGGGACGAGGAAGGGGTCGCCATAGCCCAAAGCGTACATTGTTGCATCAATTGAACTCCAACCTAGCTCCCTGATGGTGCTCGTATTGAAGGATCGTAGAACTGGTTGGCTGGCGAAGGGACGTCGTTTTTCGCTAGATCTATACGTACGAGCAAGGAGCTGGCACATGGGGCATGTGTCGAGAGTGTTGCAGTACCCTGGCCATCGGCATAGCGGGTTTCCCAGCTTCGTGAGGTGCTTAGTTTGAGATATGGCGTCAAAGTCGAGTCTTTGACACCGCCGGCAAAGCCTCATCCCGCGGTATCGGGTTTGCATGCCATGTCTGGGACGAGGAAGCTTGGTGAGACGTGGATCACTGCCATAATCGGATGCGTTCTGAACGCACTGAGGCTGCTCTTGGGATGTGTTTTGTTGAGACATGTTTGATGGAGATAATAGATGAAGTGTTCGTGATGATGCTTGTATGGATGAATGTATTAACAATAATTGGTAGGTAGTCGATGTTCGTCCACTGTGCCGGACTGGACGCAGGGAAAGTGAAAGATATGTAGGATTTCCTCGTCTCTTCCGCGACCTAATGCAGGCAGGCAGAAATCCTTACCACTGGGGCTGATGAGACGAGAGCAAATGCCCTCCGCCTGTAATCTCCGTCAACTCCCTCCGGTTCACCATCGTGAATAGCATCGCGGAGTGTTTGGAAGTTTCAGTTGGCAACAGAATAGGCAGACTTCTGCGTGGCGTGGTTTCAGGCATGCGCAGCAAGGGGTAGATACAGGGCCGACGAGGCTGTGTGCTCAAGCAGGAGATAGGGGTGTTGGTGATGTCTTCAGCCGAAAGCGTCGCCAAGAGCTTGAAATGAGCACCAACAGACATCGAGACGGAAAGGCCGACGTTCCATGTGGAAGGCAGCATGCAGTCGACCGTTACGTCAGCAGCAGGGGGGAAGGTGTTGGTTCCAGGTTGGGTTCCTTCAGGCTAGGAACAAGCAATGACGACGGCGGGAGTTCCTCCCGTGGTGGATCACCCAGAGCTCGCCTGCAAATCACGACATGGCGAATCACAGCGCCGTCGAGCCTCACATGTCCTTGCGAACGAGGGGAATTTTTTTCCAACAAGCAAACCACAAACACTGGGACACCTATTCTCGACGTCGCGCTTCGTGCCATTGTGCAGGCAGATTACTCTCGCGAGCATCGTGCTGGCCTTCAATTCACCTACTGGCTTTGCCCTCTCAAGCCCAGAGCTGTCGTGCCCACCGAACCTCGCGCCCAATCTACCCCGCCATCGCATCACCACCATGTCGTCCACCGACCTCGAAAACCCCGACCAGCTCGTCACCTCGACGAACCCCGACCACCCGGCCAACCTCATTCCCTCCCTCTGCGCCAAGTTCTGGACCCTCGGCTGGGTCACCGGCACCGGCGGCGGCTGCTCGATTCGCGACGAGTAAGACAACCCCCCTCTTCCTCCTCCTCGTCCCTCGCGGGGCGGAACCAAATGCTCATCCGTCCAAGTGACCTCGTCTACATCGCCCCCTCCGGCGTCCAGAAGGAGCTCATGAAGGCCGCCGACATCTACGTCCTCTCCCTCGCCGCCCAGGAGGCCACCCTCAAGAACCGCACCTACCTCCGCGCCCCGCCCGCCTACAAGCCCTCCCAGTGCACCCCGCTCTTCCTCGCCGCCTTCACCAAGCGCGGCGCCGGCTGCTGCATCCACACGCACTCGCACTGGGCCGTCCTCGTGACGCTCCTCCTCGAGTCCATGCCCGGCAACGGCGAGCTCTTCGAGATCAACAACATTGAGCAGATCAAGGGCTTCGGCAAGGGGTTCCAGAAGCAGGGGAACCTGGGGTACCACGACACCCTCCGCATCCCCGTCATCGAGAACACGGCCCACGAGGAGGACCTGACCGAGTTCCTGGAGGAGGCGATGGACAAGTACCCGGACACGTACGCCGTGCTCGTGCGGCGGCACGGCGTGTACGTGTGGGGAGACAACGTGCACATGGCCAAGACGCAGTGCGAGAGGTGAGTCCGAAGCGGTACCCCCGGTTCGGAGACGGCGTGATGCTAACGGAAGACTCAGCTTGGATTACCTCTTCCAGCTCGCCGTGGAGATGAAGCAACTCGGCATCCCGTGGATCAGCGACATCCCCGTGGTCAAGCCCACGCGAAGCTAGACAACACGAATCAGGATGTCACGAATATCAAGAATGAAAGAATTGAAGACCATTGACAAGCTTTTCATATATTCTTGTCTGTCTGGTACCGACACATCATGTACCCGACAATATCGCCAGTTCATCCCAACATACCCTTCATCCAAGATATGCACATTAGTGAACCCCCATTAATCCTCCAATCCCAACATCTGCACTCCCATTTTACAGGAAGAAAGCAGCGACGAGGCCGAAGAAGCCCATCGACGAGCTGACAAGCAGGCTGGCGCCAGAGTCAGAGTCGCCGGACTCCTCAGCAGTGTCGGCGGAGCCGGAGCCCGTGGCGGACTCATCAGCAGAGCCGGACGCAGCCTCAGTGGAGGAGCCGGTGGCATCGGCAGCGTTGTCAGTGGCGGTGCCGGACTGGGCGACAGTGGCGGTGCCGGTGGTCTGGGTGGCAGCAGCGCCGCCGTCGTTGGCGGGAGCACCATCGGTGGTGTCAGCGTCGTAGTAGTGCTCCTTGATGCACTGGTCGCGGCACTGAGCGAAGGCGTTGGTCTCGGCCTCGGAGCCGTCACCCTGGTCACAGTCGCCGACGCACTTGTCGAGGGCGATGACCTGCTCCTCGTTGGGGGCGGGGACCTGAGAGGGACTGTCAGTACATGGTTTGGGTTTACGAGCGCAGGCTGGGGGTTACGTACGGAAACGCAGCGGGCCTGGCAGGTAGCGTCGGCGGCGTCGCAGTCCTTGAGGCAGTTGTTGATCACGGCAGCGGCAGAGGAAGCGGCGGCGGAAGCGCCGGTGGGGGTGGCAACGCCGGGGACGGTGGTAACGGTGGTGGTCTCGGTCTCGGTCTCCTGAGCGTAGGCAACGGCGAAGGCGCCGGCAAGAAGAAGGGTGTTGAAGCGCATGTTGGCGGTTGGGTGGTGATTAAGAGGGTGGTGGTATTACGAATACGTAGAAGATCGAATGTAGAAGGCGAAAGGAAGCCGTGTGAACGAGGGACGACTTGTTTGTTGTGGAAGTGAAGGGATAGCGAGTGTGAGTGTACTTTAAGCAGAGCGAGCTGTTGGAACCAGGAGAGAGCAAGCAAAAGCCAAGGGGAGGAGGAGGGAGGCACAGGCTCTTGTTTAAAAACACCGGCGCAAGCGCCAAGGAGGACCCTGTCCGTCCGAGGCCTTTGGCCTTGGCCACGCTTGTTGTGTGTGGGCGTGTTTGTGTGGTGGGTGCGTGTTGTGTGGGAGGTCACAAGAATAGCCTCCAAGCCCGCTTCTCGTGTCCCCGTCCCATGCGTAGCGCAGCACAGTGCAGCGCAGCCCGGGCCAAGGAGGCCCAGCTCCCGGTCCAGCTCCATCCAGCGCGAACAGGCCACGGCCACAGGCGAGGCAGCGCAGCATGGGCCGGCGTCACACTCGCGGGGGTGGGCAGGCCGAGGAGGCCAGGATGAGCCCACGGGGAGAGCGCGCGGCGCGAGACATTCAGGTAGGCACAACGACCAGTGGGCCACTGGCCAGTCAGGAAAACCAGTGGACCAGGGGCGGATCGAGTCGAATTGCATGGAGCCTCTGGGGAAAAGGGCGATTCAGACTTCGGGATGCAGGGATGGAGTGGACACGGCGGGCGACCTTGGTTGTCCCGTGCAGGCGCGAGGGCCGCAAATCTCCTTTTTAGATTGCAGGCGTTTTTGGGCCCGGCAGACGACCTGGCTGCCCTGGCTTCAGGCTTCAGACGTCGCGGGGAAGACAAACACTGGCCCCACGACGGAGAAGAGAGACCGCAGGGAGCGCTTGCTGTGGGAGATCTGGGACACAAGGGTCCTGTCAGCCTGTCAGGTCGTGTCTGGGCGAGAAAGCGTGTCTCGAGCGAATCTTCGTTGCCGCGGTGTCATGGGTGTGACATGCTCCATGTTGGTGTTGATGTTGGGGGTGGAATGGGTGGTCTCGGCCAGTCTTGAGAGTTGGAAATGGCGGCCTGGCTGCGGGAATCTGCAAGTGGAGTGGTGTGAATGTGCCTGCCCTGTTTTGGAGCCTGCAAAGAGCGAGAGCGATAGAGAGAGAGAGAGAGAGACCCGAGCGTCCCTCTCATCAGCCCACTGCCAGACCAACGATAGGCAGGGATTACAGAAGTGCAGTGAATGTGACGGAAAGAAGAACCTGGCAGGCCCTCTTCTTGCTCCAGTTGCGTGTGCTGGGTAACACCGTAACACGAGAAAATGGCCATGTTGGATCGGGAAAGTCCATTCGTAATGGCGACCTCTGATTGGCGGAACCGCCGTTTCAGGGGCCAGGCGAGGCAAGGGCTAGCATCAACGCCTCTTTCCTCGCCGCTGCCACCGCCACTGCCCACCTCTCGCTGTTTGCTCCCTGTTGAGCTGATCCGATGCCCTTGCTTGAACGCGGCGTTCTTTAATCAGACCAGCGCTTCAGCTCGCCAGTCCTGGGAAATGGCGAGCAAGCCATCATCAACAAACCTCCTCTTCCATCTTCGCTTTCCGTAAGACGGAAGCGTCTCGCAACGGCTGCCGTGCACCATCGCCGCGTGTCGATGTCGTTTGTGCCGTGCCGTGTCCTGCAGTCGCGTCCCTCCCAACGATCCAGCTGTGCTGCCGAACTCGAAGACACCGATCGGCGCTCTGCACCGGCAAACCTTGATGCATCAATCAACAGCCTGGCCAGCCAGCCAAGCTCTGCCCACGATCGCCCCAACGGTGCCCGCCCACCATCCACAGCACACGCCACCCCTCCCAGCAATACGAGCTTTTCCCCCCGTCGACACATGGACACGTACAGGATCCTAGCCGCCCGAGCCAAGTGGCGACCCATGACAGGCCTCCAGAAGAAGAAAACTCCCGATTTCCCTTCGTGTAACCCTTCCCATGCATGGACTGACTACGACCGGCCGGCCTGCCCGCTGTCAACCACGTCATGGAGAAATCGGAAAGGAAGAAAAAGTGGCCGTGTTCATGCGAGGGATGTTCGAAATCTCGGATCCTTGGGCCGATATGAGACCGGCAGGGGGGGCCGCACCGCCACTTGTGGCCCCCCCTTTTGTTCGGCATTCAACCCTTGGCTTCAGGCATGTGGTGTGAGGGCCGAAATGCTTACTTCCTGCTTGCCCAGGTTGCACTGGCTGCCGGAGGATCTTCCTCTTCCGTTCTTGTACCCACGGCGGCAGATCATTGGCGATGGGCATGGAAATGAGGTGGAAGGAGATGACATTCATGTGATTCATTCGATTGTCTATGAACCATCGTCATCGTCATTGTTGTCCTGAGCCGCAAGTAAACCTACAGCTCGTCCCTCTGCTGCGGGGCCTCAACAGCCTCCTGGACTTTGTCGCGGATGCCCTCAGCCGCGTCTCCATCCCTAAGCCCGTCGTCGCCCTGCATCTCCGGCATGTCTTCCACCATCTTGCCAATCTTCTCAACGAGTGCCTCGGCATCACCCTTGACAACCACTGTGCTCTCCGCCGCGGCGCCACCGACGTCGATGGTCGGCAGGTCCTCGTTCGGCAGACCTTGAACCTCGACCGTGGCCTGGTCCACAACTACTGTCGACGATCCTCCCGAGCTGCCGTACTTGACGACGGCCCCTCCCCCGCCCATGACCAAGCTGTAGAGCATCCTCACAGGCAGCCAGACAAGCCACCACGCAGGCCCGTAGAGGAACCGGCGGAACACGAGCCACGCGCCTGTCGTCAGGAGCATGTACATCGCCGTCTGCAGATACCAGGTATCGCTCTTCTGCGACTTGACCAGTGTCCCCAGCAGGTCCCGGGAGCTCGCCAGCATCCCCTCCAGCGATCCGTAAGACTCGTCCAGCTGCGCCAGCGCCGCTGACGACTCCGTAAGCGTCTGGTGCGCGAACTCGCTGCGCGCCAGCTCCGCGGCGATGAGATCGTGCGTCCGTCGCAGCGAGCTCGTCACGTTGCTGGCCGCGCCGACCGTCTGCTGGTCTTCCTCCGTGAGCGTCGACTGCTGCTGGTGTGCGTGGTGCGCGTGCCGGTGGCGCATGCTCGGTGCCTTGGTCGAGTCGGCGTCTTGGGCGCCCAGGGACGGAGAGGCCGCTTCGGAGACGGGCTGCGAGTAGGACTGGAGGAGCAGCTCTCGTTCGAGTCGTTGCGCTTGTGTGAGGTTCCGCTTGGCGATGATCTGGGCTTTCCTGAAGTTCAGTCTCGAGCTGCGGGTGTCTCGGTTAGCATTCGTTTCGTGATGCATGTGTCAAAGCAGGTGGCGGTAGGCCATACCTCTTGAGTTCCTGCTGCAGCCGCTCCAGCCCGTCCTTCAGCCTCGTCTTTGAGTGTTCCGTCTCGCTTCCGGGGCGGCCGCCCCTTAGGTCCTCGACCTCCTCTTGCAGGAGCTCCAGCTCGTCCTCTTCCTCGCGCAGGATCTGGCTGATCTCCGCACTCAGCTCGGTGCTGACATTGTCGTCATCCGGGCCACCGAGGGGCACCGATCCTGGCTGGAACGACAAGTTGTGCAGCCGATCGATGAGCTCCTTGAGCTGCGCCGTCGTCTCCTGCAGAGCCGTGAGGCGCTCCTGCAGTCCTTCAAAAGACATGATTGTTTCGATTCGCGGTGTGGTAGCGTGTGCGGTCCCCAGTGACGTTAGCTACCAGAAAGCTGGCCTCTCTTGCAGTGACGAAATCCGGACACCAGATCCCCACCCTCTTACAACGATAACCGCCCCCGTAATGGCATCCCCCGAATGCAATGCGAGCTACCCCCAAATTTTTGGCACCACGAACCACCATGCGTCGCATCGACGACCTCAGAGCAACCTCCATCGACTAGACAGACAGACAGCCCGCCCGCTGTCCCGCCTGTCCGCCTCGCCCACCATGATCACGAAATACATGACCGAGATCACCACCCGCTTCAACCCCTTCGCCATCCAGGCCCGCCCCGCCCGCCTCTTCCTCTCCTTCCTCCCGCCCAACGCGCGCCAGTCGGGCCTGACGATCAACACGGTCCTGCTGCCCAAGACGTCCAAGGAGCCGCCGTCGCTGTTTGTCAAGTTTAGTGCGTAGACACCCGGGCCGCAGCGGCTCACGCGATAGGGGAGAGGACTGCTGCTAACGTCTGTCGCAGAGGATGGCAAGGAGATGACGCTCGACTGCGAGAAGCTGGGGATCAAGGGCCTGCTGGAGGAGGTCGACCGGCACTCGAGAGGCCTGCAGAAGGCAGCCGACATGACGGACGGTTGAGATACGCGCGAGGGGCGTGCGGTGTACATTATGGCGCGTGTGCATTATTGGCGTTTGGGATGGGATGTGCTACCTCGTGGAGGGGGGTTCGTCCCTAGCTGTACGATGCGTAGCATGAAGGATCACCTCTCGCCCATTACTCGGGTCGAAAGAGGTGGGCATACGGCGGCCGAGAGCCTGAGTCAGGGCCTAAGTTGTGTACAAACAGAGCATGATTCACAAGACGTTCACACATTGCAAGAGAAGGGATCATTCTGATGTCTTGGTATTTCGAGTTCTGCGTTGATCAGGCATGTGTGCCCAAAATGTCGTTTTGAAACCACGGCTTCGATACATCATCACTACTTAGGCGACTTGCTGCCGCCTAGAGTACGACGAAGCGATGAAAACATCCTCGGGCTCATGGGCCGAGCCGCATCTGATTTGCTCATGCTGTGGTCGACACCGACCTTTGAGTCAGAGTACAATACTTCAGCATGGGCAGCCTCTTTCGGATCTAGACTGGGTGAAGAAACCGTCAAAGCACCAAGAGACTCGACCGTGGCCCGAAAGGTGTTGCGAGGTTTCTAGCTGGCAGCGCCGCTGATGAAGAACCACTTGTCAATGGAGGCGTCGATCTTCTCGGCGGGGAGCTCCTGGTGAGCAGGCAGAGGAGGGAGCTGGTCGGGGGTGACACGGCTCTGGGACTCAGCAACGGTCAGGTTGGTGCTGCGATTTGTCAGTCTCATGCGAGCAAGAAAGCACAAAAAGATGTAGGGAACGGAGGACAAAACTCACGTGGAGATGCCACCAGGCTGGGTCTTGCCGGTGATGAGACGGTCCCAGGCCTCGGCGGCCTCGCGGACGACGTCCATGGCGTACTTCTTGTTCTTGCACTCGCCGGTGAAGGCGAACTGGTTCTCGGGCTTGCCGTCGGGGATCTTGTAGATGCGGAACCACTCATTCGTGGCGCGCAGAAGACCGGGCAGGTGACGCTCGACGTCCTCGACGTCGTTCAGCTTGGAGGCGAGGGGGTCGTTGACGTCGATGACGATAACCTTCCAGTCGGTCTCCTCCTCGTCGAGAAGGGCCATGACACCGAGAACCTTGACCTGCTTGACCTGGCCGGTGTAACCGACGAGCTCGCCGATCTCGCAGACGTCGAGAGGGTCGTTGTCACCCTTGGCCTTGGTCTCGGGGTGGATGACGTTGGGGTCCTCCCAGGTCTGCGGCTTTGTTCAGCTTCCTTGGTCCGTGGCTTCAGGTTGAGGGCGGGGGGAGGGGGTCGCATACCTGGGGGAAGGCACCGTAGTTCCAGAGGTAGCCCTTGTGGGGGAAGCAGTTGCGGACGAAGCGGAGCTTGCCCTTCTTGATGTCCTGCTTGATGGGGTTGAGGAGCTCCTCCTTGGAGATCTGGAGGGGAATGGGTCAGTCATGGTCGGCCAATGGGTCAGGGCGGTGGGGGTGTGGCCGCCGTTGCAGAAACGTGAGGGTATTTGCAGCGGGCGCGGGGGCGGCGCGGAAGAGCAGACGGGGTTTTGCAACGTACCTCCTGCTTGGCGTTGGTCCAGCGAGGAATCTCGACAATCATGTTGAGGATGGTCTGCTCCTTGTTGGCGTAGAGGGGGATGTCGTGGAAGGGGGAGACGGGGACGCCATCCTGCTCGATGTAGACGCGGTGCTCGAGGGTGTAGGGAGCACCGACCTTGCGGAGGGTGTAAGGGGAAGCCATGTCAGCGGTTGGTGATGCTGGCGATAGGTAGGGTGTGGGATGCGAGGGGGAAGATGCCGTCGAGAGGTGACGAGCAATCTGCGCAGTGCGTTGGGAGGAGGAGGAAATTTGTGAATTATTCGCTCGAACGGAAAGCGTCTGCGAAGTGGTCCTGCCCGCGGCGGATGATGCAAGAGCTGTGGAAGGAGGGGGAGGGGCAGAGACCGGGGCGGGGCCAGTGCCAGTGCCAGGGCCAGTGCCAGTGCCAATGCCCATCCCAGCACCGGAGCCACCACTCAGACCTGAGGCGCGGGCAGCCGTGGAAAAGCCAGCACCGCCAGCTCCAGCTCCAGCTCCCGCTCCAGCACCGACACCTCCCGCACCGGAGGCAGAGACCTTGCTGTGCGCCAGGGTTGCCGACTGATTGGCCCGACGCGGGGCCTGGATCGGAGGCGTGGGTTGCCTTGCAGCTAGGGATGTCCAGGTCCTGTGCCTAGGAGAAGCCTTCAGCAGTGACGGCGCTCTCTGCAGCTTCAGCGTCCAGAGACCTCGAGACGACGGCGGCGGCATGTGTTGCGACGGTACGGTGACGAGGACGGAGAAAAGGGGGGAGGGATGGGGTCTCGGCAGCTAAAGGGACCTGGGATCGGCTCGTTGCTGGTGAGGATATGGTCGTCTTTGAGCTGGATCCCGAGGTAAATGGTGACACTCGGGCGGGCTGAGCGCGGCTAAGGAAGGTACTTGGTACTTCGGCCATGTACCTAAGGGGTTGTTGAGTGAGGCTAATGCGGGCTGCCGGCCGGCTCTGTCTCTTGCCCTCATTGGGAGAGGCTTTCCGGCTGGTGCTGCTGGAACAGCCAGGGGGAACGCACGTGACGTCTCAGGCCCCGCCAAGGCCATCGTGAGCGATCACGCCATCGCCCTATGCCCACCTCAACCCCACCTCACGTCCAACAGTCGACAAGCCACGGAACCATCGTCGGCCAAGAGGAGAATCGGACCCAAGGCCCTCCAGCGGGGTACTCTGTTTCGTAGGCCAGACCCCAACGAGCAGCTCAGACGGCGCCTTCGACCCGACGCATAGAGCCCTTGACCACTGATCACGAAGCCCGAAGATTCAGTTACAAGATTTCTTCTTCGATTCGAGACAAGTCCCGCGGTTCTATATCAGGTCACGGTGTTGCTCCACTTTACAGAGCATGCCACAGTATAATTGAAATCGTTGCGCATGGGTCCGTACTCGAAGGCCTCTCCCGGCGCTTGGGTTCCAGTGTAGGCTAAAGGAGTGCAACCGGCGCCCCAATCGGTCCTAGGATAACCTAGATCATCGTCTCTTCCGCACCGGCAGCACACCAATCGGCTGCAGAGATTCGTTCCCATTGATGTACAAAGTGGTCTATTGTCGAAGGGAGCTGCGCTGCTCGAGGTGGTTTGCCGTTGTCTAGACCGTGGTTTGAAGCAATTCTTTCTACCAAAACTGCATGAACCCTTCTCGAGGAACATCTGGGCTGACAGCTTGTGTCATATAGAAAGCGATGACTGCGGTTCATGTCGCCGACGAGTCTCTGAATCGGTTCATGGTGCAGGCACGCATGGTGCGAACCATGAATTGTTCTTGATGCAAAAGGCAAACGGTCATGCCAAGAGTCTACATGGCTTTTATCTGGGGCATAGTCCACTGACCAGGTTGTCCAGCGGAATTCCAGGTAAATCCGCTATCAACTTCCGTAGTGCCCAGGCCTGAACCCAGGTCAGGGGATATACGCTTGCCATCAACCTCCCGCTGCTCTTCAGTGACCTACACCAGGCTGGCATATCAAAGGCCAGCATCGTATCGGGCTCGAGGACCACCCCCTACCTCGTTGATCAAAAGGGAATCGGATCTCGTCCACTCTTGATTACCTCGTCCAGCATCTCCAGCCGGTCCTGCCCCCAAAACGGCTCGCCGCGGTAGACGTAAAATGGTCCTCCAAAGACGTTTCTCTCCACGGCCTCGCGCGTCAACCCCCTCTCCTCCTCGGCTAGCGCCTCGTCTCCCCTCGCCACCTCCAGTAGGCGCGCGCCCTCCAGCCCAGACTCGTCCGCGATGCGCACGATCGTCTCAGGGTCTGCAATGTCCCCCTCGTCGGCCCACACCGTCTTGAGGCCCCTCTGCGCAAGCTCTTGCACGGCCGGGTCGTCGTAACCCCTCTCGCGGATGGCGGCGAGGAAGACGCGGTGCGCCAGCGAGGGGTCTGCCGGGTAGAACTTGGGGTGCTTTACTAGAGGGATGCCGCGGATGTGTCGCCAGCGCTCCATCTCGGCGAGACGGTAAGCCTGCCTTTGCGGGGACCGCTGCTTGACTGGCAGGCCGCCAGAGATGGAGAAGATGTGAAGGAGATCGATGGGCTTGTAGATGATCTGGGCGTTGTTTTCACGCGCCAGCTGGGCGAAGCGGCGACTGCCGACGTAGGACCATAGCGAGATGAATGAGAAGTAGTATTCTATGACGGGGCGCGCGGATGCCATGATGCGGGCGTGAAAGGGCGAGGCGTATGGTTGATGATGGCTACGAAGGCGAAGACTCCGTGGGAGTGCTACTTCGTTCTTTATTTACCTATCCTAGGCTTCTTACCTTACCTAACTCAGGTACTTGTGCATGTTTGAAGGAGCTCCACGGTGGAGCGAGCACGCAATGAGCAGCCGTGGTGCTGTCATACCCCGAATCCTCTTTCCCCTGAGATCAGCATCATAGCTTGAACCCTGACGGAGTGCATTTCGGATCGATGCCCGATATCGGTGAATTTGATGTCTAATTCTCAAGCGTTCCTGCTGCCTTCCTGGCTTCCTGCTCCCACCATGCCTTGCGAAAGCTGATCAAGCTCCAGAACTTCTCCGCCCACGCAGGGTCGTACGCTGGCAGCACCCTCCCCTGGGATCCCGGGGCTGGGTCTCCGGCGATTGCTCTCAGGGCTTCATAATGTACCTCGAAATCAGGAATCAGCGTCCAGAACGCGGGGCTGTCCCCCTTCTCCAGCACGCGCTCGCGCTCCCACGCCTCCATTTCTGTCCTGGGCGGCAGAGTTCCCCGGCCTGCGAATACCCTGGCGGCGGCAACCGCCTGCCACTCGAATATCCTCAAGCCAAATCCACCGGTGACCTGCCAAGGCACGTTAGCTCCTGAATGACAAGTTGTGATGGCCGAAGCCGAAGAATTGGCTGCATACCATTCCCAAGAAGGCAATGCTTGGATCTCTCGCCAGGAAGACATGCTGATACAGGCCCGGGATCCGCTTGTTGACAGACTTGATCTTCGGCAGGAACGAGAAGCTGAAGTCGTATCCCGTGGCAAAGAGTACGACGTCGACGTTGTCCGCCCACGTCCCGTCCACAAAAGTGACGCGCCCCGTGTCAGGGTCGAGCGAGGCGATCTGAGGCCGCCTGTCGATGTGAGGGTGCTCAAAGGGCGTCAGACCGAAGATGGCCGACGTCCCGCGAAGGGACGAGATGACGGGCTTCTTGGCCGTCACCCTGAGATCGTGAATGGCGTCGAATGCCGAGATGGAGCCTCCGACGACGAGGACACGCTATGGACCAGCAGTCAGCATCACGCCGCGAGAAATGGATGGATGTCACTCACCTTGTCCTTGTAGTCCTCGGCGGTGAGATAGTGCTTGGTGTGTTGAATACGCCCTGGAAATCGCGCCTCGTACGCCGCGAGACCCGGGATGTCTGGGAGCCACGGCAGGTGGTAGTGGCCCGTGGCTACGACGAGGGCGTCAAATGTCTCCTCCCACCACTCGTTCTTCTGCCGCCCAGGCACAGCCCTCCTCAGCGTGAGAACCCACTCGTCGCCTCGCTTCTCAGCTCGCTCGACCGTCGTGCTGTACTCGACTAGGCCGGCGTGACCACCCCGGGTGAATATGTCCTCAACCCACTGGCGAATGACGTCCCTATGGCGAAATGGTGAGTCGGGCCCGTACTGGGCCTGTGTGAACGCGGATATGGTCTCAGGAATGGGCTCCTGGGTGAAGGCCATGACGGCCGGGGGCAGGTTGCTGTGAAGGTGCTCATGCGCCGCAGCGTCGGCATACCGGAGCCTCGCCGAGTTGATCTCTTCGGAGAAGGGTGTCTCAGCGGGCAGGATCTCCGGGACCTCTACCGACCCATCTGCGCGGCCCGAGACGAGCTCCGATACCGACGGGATGCCGGGCGAGTCTTCTCTTGTGAGGACCCTTGTAGAGCAAAATGTTAGCGAGGCTCCCACGGGCGACCTTTCGTGTTGAAACTGCAGGGCGCCATGTGCACTGATTGGGCGTATTACCATGTTCCTCCTGCCCTGTCTCGGCGGTCGAAGACGCGAATCGTCTCGAACACCTGCTCCTTGACAAGGGCGTCCGTGGCGATGGCGCCGGCCGGCCCGGCTCCGATGACGGCAACGCGGCGCCGGGAGCTGTGAGCGCTCATGGTCGACTAGGTTGTGCAGGTATCTTTCTTTCAGGGGTTGGACCCTTTGGGAGGAAAGATGACAGCAATGCTGATGGTTTATGAGCTGCACACCGCCTCGTGAGCAGATGCCGTCCGGAAGCTTGAGGTCCGAGGTCGGAGATAACCCGACCAGCTCGAAGCTTGCCCCATGCAGAATGCGCGATGATTGACTTCTCACACGAGGAATGAAATGACTAGCATAGGGCAGCATCAAATGGACCCAGCAGGATGGATAGATCTCCGGGGCATCCCGGCGCATCTCGACAACGTGGAACTGAGACCATAGGGTGGGTTCATCACGCAACCGCCAGCAACGATCCACCCGTTCGGTGTTTGGCCCCGAGAGATACGGACCGTCCCGATAAGGAGACCGGCTTCGATGGGCTGCTAGAACTTGATGTACGACACAATGCGATATGGAAAGACAGAATAATCACAGTGGCTGAACGGACGATATAATATGCATCTAGATTTAGGGGCCTAGGTATGCTGTGCGTATGTTCTCATGTCGAAACTCATAGTAATATACAATGGATGCCAACGATTCCCGTATGAGAATTAAAGCGCATATCTGAAATGCAGGTTCTCCTTGTCCGTCAAGTCCTTGAACGCAAGTCGATCCTTCTCGGCCTCATCAAGGTCCAGCAGACTCCGCCTCTTGTTTTCCCTGTGCAACAAGACATACAGCGCGGCGGCACACACCATAGCGATGACATAACTAGACAGACCCAACATCAGTACGACATACAATGAGGCGTGGCGTGCCAATTGGCTGCTTACCAGATAATCAAGCCCGTCCAGAGCGCAGGATAGTGCTGCTCCTTGGTCTGAGTGAGCACCATCTGCGGCCCGATAATGTTGCCCACACAGTAGGCAACAAATACGGCAGAGGCCATGAAGCTCTTCTTGGTCTCTCCGGCGACGTTGGCGGCGCCCAGGGTCACGGTCAGGCTGACGACAGGGCCGAAGAAGCCGACCAGAGAATACCCAACCACAGGAGCCACGGGGCGGTGACCCCACTGCGACTTCCAGACAATGACGAAGCCAGCGATGACGGGCAGGCAGCAGGACAGAAGGATGGGGATACGAACGTTCCGGTACCGGGACGCCAGCCAGCCAGTCAGGGGGATGCCGACGGCGCAGATAGAGCCGAGGGGGAACTGGAACAGGATGGCCTCGAGGGATGAGAAACCAAAGGTCGCCACAATCAGGGGTCCAAAGCCCGAGACGGCTCCGTTCACCGTGTACCTACGATCCGTCAGTTCTCAACCATTATATCTCAGCGGCGAAAGAAAAAGGCGTTACTCACGCGGCAGCCATAATGAGCGAGACCAGCCAGACCTTCGGATCCAGAAGCGCCTCCTTGATCTGCGCAGGCTTGATCTCCTGGTTACGGACGCCAGTCTGGCCAGCCCGTAACCTTTCCACGGCGACGATGCGCTCCTCGGGCGTCAGGAACCAAGCGCTTAGGGGCGAGTTCGGGAGGGCGAAGCACCAGAGGCCGAATAAGAAGGTCAGGCCGCCCGCCAGGACATAGATGTACTGCCAAGGCCGCAGCGATCCCTGGTCGATCTGGGCGAATCCGTAGTTCAGCGCGCCACCGATGATGGTAAACCAGCCAGTGCCGGAGAACCACCAGCTTTGCCGCAATGCTTGCTCGGACTGGGTGTAGTAGCCACTGACGGTGATCATGAACGCTGTCGGCACGATGGCCTCCGTGAAGCCTGTGTTCAGAGGTGTGAGCTTCGAGAGCCTGAGATAAGGAGGGCGAGAATGCCGGGAAGACAAACCCAAGAAGAAGCGCTGTGCCAAGAGTCCCTTCCAGTCAGACACGCCGGCGGTTGACGCGCAGATAATGGCCCAGACCATGACGACGGGGCCGAGGATGTAACGCGTGTTGAAGTGTTGCAGCGCGTAAGTCATTGGGTAGGAGCCGACGAGCTGGCCGAAGTAGAAGATGGATGTCGCCCAGCTTAGCCTCGAAGTGTCGGTCCTCGGAGGCGACACCGTATTGTCCACGACGGCGAGACCCAGGTCCGGGATCATGCCGAAGAGTGCAGCGCTGCCGAGGATCGCCTAGGAAGAGAGAGTCAGTTTCGACCCAGAAAGGTTCGAGGCGCCTGTGTGATATACCTTGTCGTAGTAAACCAATCCATATCCTGAAGAGAGAGTGTAAACATTATTTGCAGAACTGCAATATCGTGAAAGTAATTTGACCTACCGATGACCATAGCCGGCATCAAAAAGAGATCGATCTTTCTGAGGACGCGACGTTCGACCTCAGGGTCGATGATACGCGCTTCCTCGCCCAGCACCTCTGCAGCAGCGCCGTTCTTCTCGTCCAACTCAAGGGCGAGCTCTGCCTTTGACGGCGAGGCCGTAGCCAAATCGTTGCTCTGTGAGGCCATTGTAAGAGAGCGACAGATGTGCTGCGGCGGCCAAACTGTTCAGGGTACCTGGTCAGACGACGGCGACAGGTCAGAATTGCCTCCAGTTGATATATATAAATCAACAAGAGTGACCTAGCATTAAAAAGATGCAGCAGAGCCGCACGTCCCAATATTCAAGCTCTCTTGGCTCTGCCATGCGCGTGCTCAATCCACTGAGGTTGACCGTCTCGTCTTCGTCTCCGTTCTCGGTAGCCGTCGGCATTGTGCCATGACGGCGGAGAATGGCGACATGGTTCAAAGCCCGAGGCGAATCCTCCTCTCCCGCCATTTCTTTATTGCCGTACGGGCTCTCACCTTGTAGCTTTTATCGCTGCACGGCCGATCGCGGACGATAGTCTCTGACGTCGAACCGGGGCCTTATGACGACTTTGAGGAGGTGGAGCCGGATCACAGGGGGTCCCGGATGCCCGGCCGCACCGAGATGTTTCGGGGTCCGGAGTAATAAGAACCTATCTGAGCAAGGTCTTGTTCCCGTAAAGTCAAGATATTGCTTGCACCGCCGCAGGCTTACATTGATCGACCGCGCCAGAAGACAAGCCATGACCTCCACAACCCAGACTCAGACATCGTTGGAGTATGTGCAAGCGCCAGAGACGACGGCGTCCCTGGACTGGGCCGACCTGGCGACTCTGGATATCTCCAAGTTTGACAGGCCCGGAGGCAAGCAGGAGCTGGCCGCGGAGCTGACAAGGGCCATCTCAGAAGTCGGTATGTCAATATGAGGCCCAAGCCTGTAAGCAAGCTGACTCGGGATGCTCGTGGAGGCTTCTTCTACGTTGTCAACCACGGCCTCACGAGCGAGGACATCGACACGCAGTTCGCCCTCGCAAAGTCAGTCCTCTCCCTCTCTGACGCCGCCAAGTCGCCCTACCGCGCCGCACTCGAGGCCGGTGACTACAACGGCTGGAAACCCGCCGGCACACGCGACCTGATTCCGGGGGTCAAGGACAACTTTGAGATCTACAACATCCCAAAGTTCACGCCAGAGCACGCGGAGCGACCTCACCCGGAGGTGGTACGGCGGCACCTGGGCGCCATTGAGCGCTTTTCGCGGCATATCCACGACGAGATTGTGCGGAAGCTCCTCGTCATCTTCGCGCTGGCGCTGGAGCTCGAGGACGAGAACTGGCTCGTCGATAGACATCGATACGAAGAGAGCAGCGGAGACCACCTGCGCTACATGAAGTACTACCACAGGACCGAGGAGGAGAACCGCAAGCTGGGAGGGGTGTGGCTCAAGGGGTAGGTTTGTCCCAGTCGAGCCTGCCGTCCAGGCAGCGGCCGGGGATAATGTCAAGACTGACCGAGTTTTCTGTCTGTGCCAGGCACTCCGACATGGGAAGCCTCACGATCCTGTTCCGCCAGCCGGTGGCGGCGCTCCAGGTGCTGAGCAACGACGGCTCGTGGAAGTGGGTGCGGCCGCAGACCGACGCCCTCACGGTCAACATTGCGGACGCCCTGCAGTTCATGACGAGTGAGTAAATGTCAGCTCGTGGATTGCGGCTGGTACTAATATGATGTTCCTCGCCCGACAGACGGCTACCTCAAGTCCAGCATCCACCGGGTGGTCACGCCGCCCCGGGATCAAGCGCACATCGATCGGCTGGGTGTGCTGTATATGGTGCGCATAGAAGACGACACGGATCTAGTGCCGGTGCAAGAGTCACCAGTGCTGCAGAGATTGGGGCTTCTGGAGAACAAGACGGTCGACGGCGACGGCAAGCCTGTCAAGGCCGGCGAGTGGGTGCGGCAGAGAGTGGTCAAGAACCTTGGGGCCACAAGCACAGCCAAGGGCGACAACGAGGAGGTTGATGTCGAGATCATCAAGGGCGTCAAAGTGAAGTACTACGATTAGGTTGCATGTCGTGTCCACGCCTTAAGAAATTCTTGGCAGGCAAGGTACCTAGGCAGGTTGGATCACCTCTGGTCGTCGACTGAAGCTGTCATGAAATGAAATCGTTCTAAAAGATGCAATATGCCCGATAAGCGACTCGACTGGGTATACAAGCCTTTCCCCGCCCCTCTACCTCCATAGCCTCGAAACCCCATACAATGCGTATCGATAAGCCGCCACCTGGAGATTTCGGCTTTCTCTTTTGACTCAGTCGCGACAGTGACATCTTTTCTCGGCACTTACTTGGACGCCGCAAACTTTGGTCCAAAGTCCTTCTCACCGCCGGGATATGTAGAACCTGTTCTCCGGACCATGCTATCTCGTTCTGTCGGCAGACTCATGGCATCTGAAGTCAAGAAAGTGCCCATCCCCCGCCGTGGGGTCGACTACAGGGGCAAGGTCGTCCTTGCGCCCATGGTCCGCTCTGGCGAGCTGCCTTCGCGACTGCTCGCCCTCCACTATGGCGCGGACCTCGTCTGGGGTAGGTCGAGACCGAATCTCGCATCAGCCGTGGACCGCCACTGACCGAACGCAGGCCCCGAAACGGTCGACAAGGCTATGATCGGCACCACCCGAAAGGTCAACCCCCTGACCAACACGATCGACTGGACCCGAATCCCCTCCTTCGGCCAGAAAGAAGCCCCGCCAGACACGAAAGAAGCCATCATCTTCAGCACGCACCCGGAGAAGGAGGCCGGAAAGCTCATCTTCCAAGTCGGCACCTCCGACCCCGAACTCGCCGTCCAGGCGGCCCGGCTCGTGGCCGCGGACGTCGCCGGGATCGACGTCAACGCGGGCTGCCCGAAGCCCTTTAGCACCCACAGCGGCATGGGCGCGCAGCTCCTACGCACGCCCGACAAGCTCTGCGCGATCCTCGAAGCGCTCGTCAAGAACATTGTGCCCGAGTTCGAGATTGGCATCAGCGTCAAGATCCGCCTGTTGGCGACCGCGCCCGAGACGGAAGCGCTCGTCCGGCGGCTGGTCGCGACGGGCATCACGGCTCTGACCGTGCACTGCCGCACGGCGCCGATGCGGCCGCGCGAGCCCGCGATCCGCGGCCAGCTGCGCATGGTCGCCGACATTTGCCGGGAGGCCGGCGTCGCGTGCATCATGAACGGCGACGTCGAGAGCCGCGACGCCGCCGCGAAGCTTGTCGAGGAGTTTGGCGTTGATGGCGCCATGATCGCGACGGCCGCCGAGAAGAATGCGAGCTGCTTCCGGACCGAGGCGGATGGTGGTCGCGCGTTCTGGGAAGAGGTCACCGAGGTCCACACCAGGCTGGCCATGGAGGTCGGCAACAAGTTCGGCAACACAAAGTACACCCAGAACCAGATGATTCCGGGCAAGCGGGAAACGCTCCAGCTCCTGGTCAAGGCCAAGAGCTACACCCAGCTCTGCAAGGCGCTCGGCCACGAGTCTCTGCTCGAGAAGGCGAGGGAGACCGACTTGTACCTGGGTCTGAGCCCCGAAGGCGAGAAGATCTCCAAGAAGGCCAAGAAGAAGGCCAACGCCAGTGCACTCGCGGCTGGCGGTAACATGGCCCAGGACCGGGTCAATCAGTCGGTTAAGAACATGTCGGCGCGAGGCGTTCAAAAGCCTGCCGAACCGCAACAGACCCCAGTTGCCCTGCCGACATGAGTTTGAAGGGGTGGGAAGAGGCGGAGGCATGTCAATTTGACATCAGGGAGGTGCATGGACAGGCGTTTACAGGGGGCGGCATAGCACGGCAGTACACTAAATTCTTGTTTGGGACGAGCATCAGACGCTCGAAGGGCCGGGGACAAGGCGGAATCGGCACTCACAGAGACTGCCGTCGTTGTGTAGAAAAAGTCACTCACGTAGAGTGAGCAGGCTGAATTGGTGTCACACAAATGAAACACAAAAGGAACGTCCAATTCCCCTCTATCCGCATCTATGTATGATACAGCGCTGGTCCAACGACATTTATTTCCCCTTCTTGACCCAGTCCTCGACGGTCTCCCGCGCATCCGTGACCTTCTCGTTGACGTAGTGAACGCCGAGCTCGCTGTGGACCTTCGCGAAGCTGATGGACCTCGAGATGCCCTCCCTGAACTTGAGGTGGCTCTCGGCGACCACGGGGAAGCGCTGCTCGTACTTCCAGGCGAGGTTCGCGACGTTGCCGGTGGTGATGGGCAGGACGGTCCAGCCGGCGGTGATGCCGAAGGCGAGGGGCGCGGTGGCGCGGAAGAGGATGTTGCTGCGGCGGGTGACGATGCTGCCGGCCATGGCGGCGACGAGGACGTAGACGGCGCCGGGCATGAGCTTCTCGCCGCTCTCGCGGGGCGGGGCGAGCGAGGCGATCGTGTTGGTGAAGGACTGCTCGAGGTTGAAGGCGCGGTCCATTGTGCGGTTGACGGCGTCCTCGGTGCCGAGGGCAATCTTGTAGAGACCGAGGCGCGCCTTGCCGATCTGGACGGCCAGCCTGTCGGTCGGGGTCGGGCCGCGGGGCTTGGGGGCCTCGTCGTGTTCGGGGAGGGATGCGGCGGCCGGCGTGGTGGGCTTGACGATGAGAGGGGCAACGACGGTCTCTGTCGTTGTCGCGGGGAGCTCGTAGTCGTCGTAGATGGACTTCTTGGCCTGCTTGATCGTAAGTCAACCGCCGCAGGGAGCTTCGTTCGTTCTAGATGAGGCCTACCTGGCGACCCTCCGGGGCTTCGGCGAGAACGGTGGAAGGGGTCAGGGCGATGCCTCCCAGGACCATCGCACCTAATGGCGCCGCGCGCTGAGGTGCAAGTCAGTTTCTGAGTTGGTTTCGCTAGCATGCCGTCAATTCTTACCCGTTGGAAGAGTACTCTCGCAGCCATGGCCTGCTCAATTGGTCGTCTGCGGCAATTGGACGTGGTCTGGTCGGACGAGAATCTTTAGGACTGGACGTCACGAATGATGCAGGTACCGGGACGGAGGTTCTTTCGGTTCGGACGAGCTTACCTAAGGCGAGGCGCATTTAGGTGAGGCGTAAAGTGGCGGCTGGCCGGCTATTTCCGGGACTGGTCGGGAATGACATACGCTCCCAAAAAAAGCTCCGCCTGTCCTCAACCAAGCTCCATCTTAAATCCTGGCCGGCGCCTTGTCTCGATGCCGACCTCGCACTCCTTTAGCTCTCCTGTGTCATCGTTAGGACCTGTCGAATCTTGAGACCATGTTCGGTTGAAACCACAGTCTTTTCATCCAATGTTCAAAACGCCAACTCGAGGCCTCTGGGTCTGCACCAAATGCGCACGCGACTCCATATCTCGTACACAACAGCGGCGATGGCTCTCCGCAGCGTCCGGAGCTGCCTCGGCTTCCAACCCGGTTGACCGTTCGGCCCCCGGTACCATCAGGGACGATGCCATCCTGCGGGAGCTTTTCGACTCTCCGGCACGAACCGCGAAGGCGTTCAAGGCGAGCGAACTGCAACCCAGCGCCGGCCTCTTCAAGAATCGATACCTGACCAGTCCCAATGGCTTCATCATATTCGCCAGGCGCAGCCTGCACAAAGCGTCCAAGATTGTCGACCGAGTCCTCGGTGCTTCCTCGACCTCGGAATACAAGGTCATTGTCAAGGACCTGGACCGCTTGAGCGATCTCCTCTGCCGCGTGCTCGACCTCTCCGACTTTGTTCGCATGACGCACCCCGACCCCAAGTTCCAACAGGCCGCCGCCGGCGCATGGTCCCTCGTCTACCAATACATGAACCAACTCAACACCATGACCGGCCTGAGCGACCAGCTGATCAAGGCATTGGGAAACAAAGACGTCGTTGCCTCCTGGTCGGAGGAGGAGAGGACGGTGGCCGAGATTCTCAGACTTGACTTCACCAAATCGGCCGTCAACCTGCCTCAGAGGGAGCGTGACAGATTCGTGGACCTCTCGCAGCAGATCAGCGAGGTGGGATCGGATTTCGTCTCCGAGATGGCGCCGGAGAAGACGGAGATTGTGCTCCCGTCATCGAGCTTCTACGGCCTCTACCCAAGCATCGCGCGAGCACTCACGAGAGGAGGAAAGGTCCGCATGCCCTCGATGAGTGCAGAGGCCCAGGCCGCATTGCGCACCGTCAAGGATGACGACACGCGAAAGGCCATCTTCTCCGCGAGCCGGACCGCCTCGCGACTCACTGTGCATAGGCTGGAGACCATGCTGAAGCTCAGGTCCGAGCTGGCTGACCTGTCGGGTTTCCAGAGCTACGCACACATGGCGTTAAAGGACAGGATGATGGCCAAAACCCCCGGGTCAGTCATGCAGTTCCTTCTGGCGCTGCAGCAACATAACAAGCCCATCGTCCAGCGGGAGATGGCCGACCTGCTTGCGCAGAAGCAGACGCACCTGGATGGCATGGCCACGAAGGTTCAGCCGTGGGACAAGGACTATCTCATGGACAGTGTGAGGCTGGACATGAGGTTACCTGTTCGTCATCCCGATCAACTGGCAGCTTATTTCTCCATCGGAACTGTCATGCAAGGTCTATCCAGGCTTTTCACCCGCCTCTACGGTATCCGCTTTGTCCCCAGGGAAACACTACCCGGAGAGACCTGGCACGAGGACGTCAGGCGTCTGGACGTGGTCACTGATGCAGGCGACCAGATTGCCGTCCTGTACTGCGATTTGTTCTTCCGAAAAGACAAGTCGCCGAACCCGGCACACTTCACAGTCCGTTGCTCCAGGGAGATTTCCGAAGGCGAAGTGGAAGAGGCCGCCGCCGATGTCAGCGGCGGCGATGCCGGGCCACGCTTCGATTCAGCCGCCCAGGCCGCCAACGACGGCATGGAAAGCTCGACGCATGGCGGCGTCTTCAAACAGCTGCCGACCATCGCGCTCGTTTGCGACTTCCAGAAGCACGAAGACTGGAAGAGCGCGTCGCCGGCGCTGCTCACGTTCCACCAGGTCGAGACCCTGTTCCACGAGATGGGCCACGCTATCCACTCCATCCTCGCACGCACTTCGCTCCAGAACGTGGCAGGCACGCGTTGCGCGACCGACTTTGCCGAGCTGCCTTCAACCTTGATGGAACACTTCGCCGCCGACCCGACGGTTCTCGCACTCTTCGCCCGACACTGGAAGACGGACGAGCCCCTCCCCTACGGCATGATCGCGGAACGTCTTCGCCTGTCCAAGAGGTTTGAGGGCTTCGACACGGAGAACCAGATTCTCCTCGCCATGCTGGACCAGAGATATCACTCCCCAGAGGTTGCCGGCCAGGACTTCAACTCGACGCAGGTCTACCACAGGCTGCAGAACGAGTACGCCGCCGGCCCCACCGACCCGCCCGAGACCTGCTGGCAGGGCTTCTTTGGGCACCTCCACGGCTACGGCAGCACGTACTACAGCTACCTCTTCGATCGTGTGTTGGCTGAACGAGTGTGGCGCGTCGTCTTCTCGGCGGGCGCCGACGGCAAGGCTGTCGACCGTGCGAGTGGCGAGCGGTTGAAGGAGAACCTCCTGAAATGGGGCGGCAGCCGCGACGCTTGGCGGTGCCTGTCCGACACGCTACAGGACGAACGGTTGAAGGAAGGCGACGAAAAGGCCATGGCTATCGTCGGCAGCTGGGGCATCAAGGACGACCATCACGCTTGAATGTCGCCTTGCTGTCCCCGTACGACCGTGTACAACCCTTGTATTTAGACTGAGCGTGTAACACACAAAATGCTCTATGATTCAACCCGAGGTTGTCTCGTGATTGCTGATGTCATCTTGACAGCCTGTTCGGTCCTTGTCAGCCAAGGCAGATTCGGAATCATGCTGTGGCAGGATCTCTCATATATAGACATGCTGGCCCCGGATGTGGTGCCCATCAAGCTGCGCCATCTAGTTCTTCTACTCTCGTAGTCCCCCACAATGAGCGTCTACTGTCCAGCAGAGATCCGGTGCGATGGAACCGGGAAATCGTACTTTGATGATCCCGCCGACCCCGACATCGAAGGCATAGGCGTAAGTCCTTATCAAGCCGACTCGGTCATCTGACCCAGGCGTAGCAACTGACGCAAGGCTGTCGGCGACAGGTCATCCTCTCGATCGTCCTCGTGTCCGCCGCGGCCATGATAACGGCATTTCTGGCAATCCTGAGGCGCGGAATCCCCGAAGAACAATACACACTTTTTGACGAACTTTTTCTGGCCCTGCCGCTGGTGAGGAGACTCGCTGCTAGCCGGAACAGCTATCCCGCCCGGAACAGGGTCAGCGGGTATCAGACTTTCCTGCTGGCTCTCAGCGACCAGATCGTCATCACCGGCATTGCGCTGTGCATCGCCTTGTGTGTCTTGATCTGCGGCATCTCGGCATTTTCGTATCATGTCGGCATCGAACTCGCCACGCTGGCATCCGGTGTGCATCTCGCCACATTAAGCGTCTTGCAAACCCATTTCCAGAGCCACAAATGGCAGGCTCGTGTTCGCATCGGCTTGATAATCGTATCTTTGGCATGCATGGTCGCCGGCACGGTCCTGGAGTACATAATGTGGCCGTACGATGCGGCTGCAATGGCAGCCTGTGAGTTACGGGAGCGATCTCTCGACAGAGAAAGTCTCAGACAGGCGCTTCTGGATAGCCTCGCCTTCATCATCCTCACTACCTGGGCTCACATGAACGCCATGCAAAGCCTGCGCCCCGAGGATGCGAGCTTGTATCCAGATAAGCCCTGGGTAACGAAGATGATGTGCTTCTTCCAAAAGGACTTTGATCAGCAGGCCTTTACCGTCCAGCACCACTACAAGAAGCAGCAAAAGAGGCGGGAGGCATTGCTGAGGAAGCACATCATCATCCAAAAGACCACGCCCGCGTACTCGGACGCGGCAGTCGTGCGGGCCATCTGGCCTGAGGTCTTCCTGGACGTGTTCAACTCCCTAAGCTTCGACTTTTGTATCAGTCTCGCCTGGACTCTGATGGCCCTCGTCCCTCTGATTCGCAACCTGCTCCGCGATGACGTTGATACGAGCCCTCTACTCGAGTTTAGCTTCGGCCAGATCATGCCCGTGCTGCTCCTGTTCGTGTTTGGTCTCACAGCGCTTGAGGTCAGTAGTAAGTTCAAGACATCCTGCAATGTGCTCGCTCATTCTTACGGGATCGTCACGCAGGCATGGCGCATGCTACACTCGGCACGTCTGCCACGTCTAGTGCTCCTCCTGTCAAAGTATCCGCTCCGGACGGAAGCCACGAGAGACCGAAGGCCCAATCCATACCCTCGGTGGTCAGGCCGAGTCCGGTGCGACACCGCCACTCGGCGCCATCCAGCTCAGTGGTGAGCAACACCACGAAGGGGACGTCAGCCCCCCCGCCAAACTCACTGAGCCCGTCATCTATTAGAGTTAATACGCTTGAAATGGAGGAGGGCAGTCCGGTGAGTGCCCATGCACATCATGCAACATGTGACGGGCTCCGTCACCACTCGCCTTGTCGCACTTGGCTCACAAAACCTCAGCATCAGAGCGAGCACCGTCCTCGTCAAAGTGTTGTCGAAGCTGCCTACGAGACGAGAAGGTTGGCTTTCTGCATCACCGTCTTCGGCTCGGTTCTTGTGGTTGCCGCACTGTTCGTCTGTCTCTACTATTCGACCACAGTGCTCATTCTCAGTGTCGCTGGCGTTTTTGTTCTTCTCTATGTGGTAGCCACAATCTGGCAAATACAGGCCATGCGACGCTTCAGGGCTGAGAACCCGGCGCAACTGTTGCAGCAAAGCCCAAAACAGACTTCTGCAGGTGTCCGAAATGAAGATACGCTGGGCGGCATAGAGCTCCAAGAAACGAGGGGCCGCGTCGCAGGCAACAATGCCATGATACCCCTGGAGCCAGAAGGGAAGGTAGCCGAGGACATCGATCTCGGAGAGTAGACCGGCGGGTGCCGCCTCAGCACCCTCCTGTCAGAAAACGAGCTCGGTACCAGTCTGAGCTGAATGGCACGATTCTCTGAAAAGCCAAATGTGTTTCACTAAAGCTACATGGCCTTCTCTTCTGCGTCAACGATCTTGGAATATTGAGCACATAGCTGACTTCACCTTGACTACGAAAGGCACTTGTAGATTCACAACCCCTTTTCAAGATATGTTTCTTCCCTCGGAACTGCTCTACTGGTTGTCCTCCAAATTTCGTGAGCATGAGCTATCTTGTCCCCAGTCTGGTGGCTACAACATCACGTCTCGCATCTTTGCTAGCAGCACCTACACAGGGGTCACCACATACCTGCCACCAACCTCCGTCTTGACCGGGTCCTTGTACTTCTTCCCGTCGACGGCAAAATCAACCCCATCCCCGATCCTCAGCCGGAGCTCCCCCCCGATCCTCGACGTCACAGTCGCACTCTTCAGCTTCCCCTCCTCCCACTCGACGTCAACGACAAAGTTCCCCCGCGCCGTCAACCCCGTGGCGCTGCCTTCAGGGACCGACCTCTCCGGCAGCGCAGGCAGGATGTGCACGACCCCGGCGTGACTCTGCAGCAGCAGCTCCGTGACGCCGCTCGTGAACCCAAAGTTGCCGTCAATCTGGAACGTGGCCCCCTTATCCGTGTTCCACAAGCCCTCGGTCGGGTACGTCTCGTACCAGAGCAGCACCTGCTCCCACGCGTCCTCGCCGCGGAACAGCCGCGCGTACAGGTTGATCATCCACGTGCGGCTCCAGCCCGTGCTGCCCGAGCCCGCGGCGCGGCGGCGGTCGAGCGACACGCCGGCGGCCGCCGCGAGCGTCTCGTTGACGAGCGGGGAGAACTCGTGGCCCGGGTGCAGGGCGTAGAGGTGGGAGTGGTGGCGGTGGCCCCGGGCCTTTTCCTCGTACTCGAAGCGCCACTCCAGGATCTGCCCGAGGGAGCCGATGCGGGGAGGGTGGATGAGAGGGAGGAACTCTCTGGCTTTCGCGACCTCGGGGTCCGAGTCGGAGAGTCCGAGCACCTCCGCCGCCTCGAGCAGGCCCTTGAAGACGTCGAGGAGGAGTTGGTCGTCCATGGGCACGGCCACGTCCATGGGCTCGGCGCTGCCTGCGACGGTGAAGTGGTCCGGGACGATGAACTCGGCCTCTGGGGACACGGAAGGGCCGACGACGCGGTAGCCCTCGTACTCGAAGGTGTGGCACTCGTAGAACTTGGCCACGTCGACGAGGTAGGGGTAGACGATGTCTGCGAGGAATTCCTTGTCCCCGGTGTAGCGGTAGTGCTCGAGCATGTGCTGGACGAGCCAGGCCGCGCCCATGGGCCACTGGCTCGAAGAGCGATACTTATCCGTGGGAGCGGGATCGGCCCAGAGATCCAGGTTGTGGTGGTACATGGTGCCGTCACAGCCATACATGTCGCGAGCCATCTTCTCGCCGCGGGGGTGCGCCAGCTTCATGAGGTCGAAGAGCGGCTGGTGCGTCTCGAACAGGTTGGTCACCATTGCGGGCCAGTAGTTCATCTGGATGTTGATGTTGATGGTGTACTTGCCGCCCCATGCTGCGCTGGTCCGGTTGTTCCAGACGCCCTGGAGATTCGCGGGAAAGTCGACGGTGGCTTTGGTATCACGCGACGATCCCACGAGCAAGTGTCGGCCGAGGTTCCAGGTCAGAGCAACGAGCTCGATGTCACTCTGGTTCGTCTTGGCGATACGGACACGTTCATCAGTGGGCAGGAGGCTGCGGCAACGGGAGGTCTTGCCAAAGTTGATAGAGGCACGGTCGAGAAGAGCACCGGCGTCTTCGACCGCGCCATCCCGGACGGCTCCATATCCCTTTTCAACGGCATTGTCGAGCTTTCGAGAGATCTCTGCCTCGAGGTCGTCCGCTGATGGGTAACGGTAGTTGGTTTCGGTATCGAAGAACACGTCGATAATGGTAGCGCCGGTGATGACAAGGCTGGATCCGGATGCGCTGACCTCGGCTGTGTGAAATAGTGGTCAGTCCACGGGTCCTCATCTTATGGTGCAGGGCGACGTACCCCCTTCGGCAACAAACTGAGCTTTGCCGGTGAACAAGATTGGGTTTTCTGCCGCTGGCTGGCCGCTCGAACCCTGGTACGTGATGATGTGGGCACCGTCCTTCGAGGTTGCTTCGTTGCTGAGGGTGTTTTCTAAGCGACTGATGCTTGCATTCAGGCTGAGAGCACCATCCTCGCTAGCCTGGAACCTGATGGCCAGTACATCGTCGGGATAGCTGGCGACATATTCACGCCTGACACACCTGTCAATCACTTGGGCTTCCTCCGCCAGGGCAAGGAGGCTTACGTGTAGTTCACGCCGTCGTATTCGTAAGAGACGCCGGAGTGACCCCTCTTGGTGTCGAGCCACCTGACGTACGCCTTGGGCTCAACATCGTCATGACCGAAGGCGAAGTTTAGGTTGCCAAAGTAACTGAATGCCCGCTGAGATTTCTGTGCCTCGGGTGGGTTCAGCTTGTCGATAACGAGCTTGCCACCTTCGGTGATGTTCCCGGCCAGAAACAGATCACGGGCAACAGGGAGGTTTTCGAGGCCCTCGGCGGGCGTCCGGTCCTGGATGGGACCTGACCAGATGGTATCTTCGCTGACGGTGAAGACCTCATCCAGGCTACCCAGAGCTGTTGCGCCCATGCGCCCGTTGCCGATGGGAAGGGCGCCTCTTTCCCACTCTGCCGCTGGCTTGTTGTACCATAGGAAACGACTCGCGTCGAGGGCTGCCGAGGCCACCTCGACCACGCTCAGGAAAGCAGCAAGCTTGAAGAGGCTGCGGGATGCCATCATGGAAGGAGAGGCAGATCTAGAAGACCGGGTCGCTTGGGGATTGAAAGATGATCTTCTTTGAAGCCGTCATGACTACTTATACCCGCGAGGGATTGCGAGATGAACTGGACCTCATCACACGCCTCTACTGTTACACGCCAGGTCCGACGGGTAAAACAATGACGCCTCATACATTGCAAGTTCGAATCATCTCGATGGGGCGAATCCTGCGCTTCCTCACAACCGAAAACATTTCCCACCAATTGACAGTTGCTCAATACTCTCAAAGAGGAGTCATGTTCGCAGGACTCTGCCGAGCAACGCCTACGGAACTCCGTCGGATGACCCGCAGGCACTCGTGAGAAATTGAGCACGTCTTTGAGGACCTGCTTTCCGACGGGTATATGGCGATCCATTGCCAATCTTGAATCGAAGGGCTGCGCGTCCATGCTCATTCGGGGTGATGTTGTCAGAAAGTCGGGGTCGGCTAAGACGGCGGGGCCGGGCTTGGAGCGCGGGGAAGCCCAAATCTCCCCTTATTAAACGGCATCAAGCGGCTCGTTCCCCACGGGGATCCTAGCGAACTGCTGTATCCTAGCATACTGCTGGATGAACCTCAAAGAAACGCGGCCAGGGGGCTGATCCCAAATCCAAGCAATGCAATGAGAGAGGCATCTTTGGGTTTGCATCGGGTTCGCATTCGCTAGTTCCGGTCACGTACTGATCCGCCATCTTCCGTCGGCCTATTCCCAGACGCACAGAGACAACTCCGCACCAAGGTCGTTTGCCTTTGTTTGTTCTTCTGGCAGACTTCTCCAGATCCCGGGTCAGCCTTGTGGACCCGATCTCCACTTGTAGTCCAAGGGCGGATCTAACCTCATGGCCGACCTCGATATCACAATGGATACAGGGCTCGGGGCATCGACTGTCGATGTGACCTTAGTGCCTAACGAGCGACAACGTCCGCATGTGGCTTGCTACACACTGTAGAAGAAGGTTACGGGCGATACGAGGCGCCCGCGTGTAGGAGCTTAAGCATGATGCCCATGACCCGTGAAGACCTGTTGCCTGCGAGCGCGATGTGCGTGTGTGCTAGATCGCTCCCGGATCGAGGGCCGAATCGCAAGGAACCCGTTGGCCGCGATCGTGTAACGTTTGACGCACTCTGCGCACTCCCATGACTACGGTCCAAGTGGTGGGATGGTGCTCGAAGAGCAATTGATTCGGGTTTCGACACCGAACAGTTGCCGAGACACGTGTGCTAGATTTGCTGGAATAAGTGCAGAGGGAAGCTCTGGTGGCGGTCTGGGGACGAGGGACGGCATGCGAGTCGGCATGCTCGGCGCGGCGTGACGGCTTCGCGACACGGGTTGGCTGCGCTGCATGAGCCACGGGGTCGAAGGGGAGGACCAGCTAGTGGTGAAAGCCCCCTCGTAAAATAGCGTGCTAAGTGATTGACTGGTTCATGAGACGCCGCGTGGGCAGAGATGAGTGGTTGTGATCCAGGGAGAAGTCAAAATTGATGTCGAGCGGTGCCCGGCGGCTGATGCTCGTGTTGTCTGTGACAATGACAAATGTGACGAGTCGCCGGAAAGCTCGAGCCCGAGGCGAAGCGAGCCGACAATGGTCGGGGGGGCTTTCTTCTGCAGTGCAGTCGATGGCTTTGGGTCGAGGCAGACTGACCGCCATGCAGCCAACAGTACGCCTCCTGGCACAGCAGTACCACGAGGGCGCAGGACTGTGCCGGCGATCGCGGGTTGATGTCAGCTCCCTTCCAGATCAGTCCGAGGGGTACATGGGGGTTGGCAGCTTCCCATTCGTCGGCAGGCTGAGCGTTGTGCGACGCACGTCATTGGGAGGAGACGGATTAAGAATGCAATTGACAAACAGCTGGCACGTCGGAGAGCTCTGACGAATCCAGGCTGGTGGATATGGCGACGGCTGGCTCATGATGGCGTCCTGATTCGCGATGTACGATGGCCGGGCAATTGGCGGGGGTTCCTCGGGTGCCAGTGCGAAGCGAGGAGCGCCGGCGACCTGCGTCGTGAGCAGAGAGGGGTGATTCGAGTGAGTGCCTGTGAGGTCATGGGCCACGGGCGATGGGGGAGTCTGGCCAGGTCGGCCGAAGTCTTGGTAGTCTTGGACGTCTGGGATGTCTGAGATGATGAGGTCTTGAAAGTGAGGCGAACAGGCTGATTAATGTCGGAGGTGGCTGTCGCGCGTGCCAGACGAAGAAGTGAAGTGTGGCGTCGACGGGTTCTGGTGCGGCGGCGCAGAGACGATGCCAGCCCGGGTGCCGAAGGCGGAGACAGACTGACTTTCAGACAGAGGGCTCCGGGGGGGGATGGTGATGTTGAGCCTGTACCTTGCCAGGTGTTGGGTTCATGGGCTTCTTTCGCTCTGCTGGCTAGAACGTTTTTTTTTTCTTGCATTCCCCTGTCGTCAGTCAGCTCGACGAGTTCAGGGTGGGTGGCAGCCGGAGATGGGCTGCGCTTGACTGCAGAAAAGGCAAGCGGTGATGCAGGTCGGAAGGCGCCACTCACACTCATGATGGTGGTTGCTCCCCAAAGCCAAGGTGAGCCAGCGGCTCATAATCCAACACATACAGAACGCACTGTGGAGCATGTTACGCCCCGCAACCCCCTCCCCGCACACCCCCCTCCCACCCCTCCCCTCGCCCACCCCCTTGAGGGAGGCCTGCATTTCAGGAGTCAGGAGCGAGGAGCGAGGAGCCAGTCGAGCACGAGCGGGCCTTTCCCCATGGACTGTCCCACCCCCCTTCCATCCTCCCCTTCCAGATGTTGGTTCGCTCGAGCGTATGTGCAGGAAGCAGCCAAAGGAGTCAAGTCAACTGGTGGCAGGAGCTGCCGTCCCCCCAATGACCGAGCCCAACCCAGCGGCACCCACGATCGGGGTTCCAAGCCGAGCCTGGATGCACGCCCTCGCTCCTACTTCCCACCTACCTTCCTTGCCCATGGTACCCACATGTAGGCACCCAAGGTGGGTGAGGTTGGTGGGTGAGGCAGGTAGGTAGATGGGTAGATGGGTAGATAGGTAGGGAGCAGGAAAGGCAAGGTACCAGACATGAGTAGGTACCTGCAGGTGCTCTTTCTTCCGTTCGGTCTGGTCTGTTCTGCACCAAGGGAAGGGTCGACTGGCGACATAAGAATCCCAAGCTCCCACCTGCCCAGTCTGACGCGGCATCTTTTTCGTCTCTCCCTCCCACTTCAACACCACAGACTTTTCGCCTGCTCTGATCACCAACATCGGCGTCCTCTTAGCCTGCATCGTTTGCCGCCGTGTCTTGTTGGGTCCGGCGTTTTTGCTTCGCCCCTCTCCCCGTTTCCTGCCGTCCATCGCGGCGTCGTCCTCAGTGGCAGCTGCCCTGCAGCCCAACCCATCTTCATCACCACCACCACCACCATCACCATCATCGTCACCGCAGCAGCGGCAGCAGCGGCAGCAGCATCCCCGGCAGGCACAGCCTCGGAGAATTTTCTTCCTTGGGAACCCCCAAAAGAAGCCCCATACTCGGGCCTCGTCCTTTTTCTCACAGCAGTATGTCCCCGCCTGCCGTCGCCCTCCGGCCGGTGTCCGCTTGGACTAACATGGCCCTTCTCCAGACGTCACCTTGACGACGCACGCACCAAGACGCATTCGAGGGCAACCGGCCAGCACACTACCACGTACTTTAAACAAGAAATAATGTCTTTCGAGTCCAACTCGCACCACATGGCGCCCTGCACCTGCGACAGGGCCGCCGGTGACAGCGCTGGGAAGCACCGCTGCCCCCAGTACAACGAGAAGTGCGAAGCCACCGCCACCATCAGCAGCAGCCGCTCTGGCAGAGAATCACTCGTGGAGATGTACGACGGAGATGATGGAGAGTACGTCAACTGCTCCATTTCCCAGGTCGAGTCCCAGTTTTCCATCCCCTCGTCCGGCAACACTCTTTGCCAGGCCGGCCCGGAAGCCTCTGGCCAGGGGCCGGCCATGAGCACCCAGGCCATGGCAGCTGTACTCCCCTTTCACCAGGACCACAGCCCCGTCGACGGCGTCTTGACAAAGATGCCATCCATCTCCATTGCCGAGGCAGCTGGTAATAACCACTCGGCTATGCCTACCGCCGACGCCGGCACCCGCCTGACCCAGGACGGGCTCGCCCTGCATACCATGGTGCAGAACAGCCTCCCCGGCCACGCCGACTTCGTTTATGCCTACCTCCGCAGCGCCTACGGAGCTGCCGGCATGCCTCGCGACCACCTGCCGCTCCCGCCGAGCGACAAGCCCAGTCTCCAGACCAGCCCTGACGGGTCGAGCCGGTCCTCGGCCAGCATCTCGGCCGAATTCTGCCCGGCAGACGATGCGAATGCGGACATTGCATTGGCGTGTGCCGGCATCTGGGCCGATGAACCCCTCCGGTACTTCACACTGGATGAACTCTCCGCCATGCTCACCATGTAAGGAAACGCCTCTGACACTGGTCCGCGTTCTGGCCTTCTCCGCCAACACTTGTTGGGTGCATGACTGGTCCGTCCGTAGAGGACGCAGCCCCCTGCGCTTCATGTTCCTGGCCGCTCGCTACCACCACGCACCGTACCTGTCGTTGGATTTGAAATGTTGTGCGATCGTGTATTTTGTTTTCGGATCAGGTCTGGTAATAGGGTCAGCCAAAACTCCACTCGTGATATTTGTATACGGTAGAAAGAAAAGTCGCTCATGCAATGCAGCAGGAGACCAAATCAAGAAGCAGTTTCTTTGTTTGTCGTCATGGAAGTGAGATGATGGTCCTTGGCGCATTACCCTTTCGTCCCATCTTCCGAGCCGGTGGATATGAGCCGGAGAATGCGGGGGGCGGGCACGGTCTCGGCAGTAGGTCGCATCCCTGGTCTAAGGCAGCTAGTGCCGCTGGATCATTGCTTCGATACGACCTCAACACCTTCCGACGTCTCCACGGCGAGTCGTGGGGACTCATTTAGCCTAATCATGGACCGTCACGACACCAGCCATGAGCCATATTGCCGGTCGTCCGTTGCGCGGATGGGGCGGACTGGTGTCCCGTGAGATTGGCCCTCTCCGCAATGACGGCCGGAAGATGGGGTTTAGAACGTTGGAATGCCTTGACGTACGTGCTCGATGGTGGTTTATAACCAAGCCGGTGCCCGGGATCCTGAGGACGACGAGGCTCAGAGGACCAACCACGATCTGTTGCCGCCAAGGTATCCCGCCGTCTGTTTGCCCGTCCGCTCTTTGGGTCCTCCGCTGGTCTTGTTTGCTTGCGTCCCCCCATCATGCTCGCCTTCTCGTTGAAGTCGGCCCTCACGGCCTTGGTCGCGCTGAGCACGGTGACGGAGGCCCGGCCGCCGTGCCCGCCGAGAGATAGCCAGGAATGGATCACCGTGTGGGGTGCTATGCCGCAGCTCACGGAGCCGCACAACCTGCCGCCTGCTCCGTTTGTAAGTGAAGATGACCTCGACCCTCCCACCGTGAGACGGTACTTGCCCTGCTGACCGGCCTGCAGAACGAGACGGGTCTCGTCTTCAGGAACACCACGATCCGTCAGACGGTCAAGGTCTCGCTCGCGGCGTCGACCGTCCGCCTCCAGATCAGCAACGCCTTTGGCGGCTCGGACCTCCCCATCACGGCCGTCTCGGTGGCCCTGCCCGTGGACCCCTCGGTCGCCGGCACGAGCACCATCCAGCCCGACACGGCGCGGGACGTGACCTTCTCCAACGCGAGCTCCTTCATCGTCCCGCCCGGGGCGCTGTTCATCTCGGACCCCATCACCCTCGAGGTCGAGGCCGAGTCGATCCTCGCCATCAGCATCTACCTGGAGGACGGCCAGACGACCAACGCCATCACCTCGCACCCCGGCAGCCGCACGTCGTCGTACCTCGCGCACGGCAACCACGTCGGCGAGGCCGACCTCCCCTCGGCCGCGCGCACCGACCACTGGTTCCTCATCTCGGCGCTCGAGGCCCGCCTCTACAAGGGCGCCTCGACGCTGGCCATCATCGGCGACTCGCTGACCGACGGCCGCGGCTCGACGACCAACGCCAACAACCGCTGGCCCGACCGCCTCCTCGCCCGCCTCCAGCTCGACCCGGCCACCAGCGCCGTCGCCATCCTCAACCAGGCCGCCGGCGGCAACCGCGTGCTCAACGACGGCCTCGGGCCCAACGCCCTCGCGCGCCTCGACCGCGACGTCCTCGCCCACAGCGGCGTGCGCTACGCCCTCGTCTTCATCGGCGTCAACGACATCGGCACCGCGGCGTCGAACGCGGCCGCCCAGGACGCCGTCGCCGCCCGCCTCGAGCAGGCGTACGCGCAGATGGCGGACCGGCTGCGGCGGCGCGGCATCCGCGTCTGGGGCGCCACGCTGACGCCCATGACGGGCGACGCGCAGGCGTACGGCACGCCCGAGCGGGAGGCCGCGCGCCAGCGCGTCAACGCCTGGATCCGCGGCAGCGGCACCTTCGATGCCGTCGTCGACTTTGACGAGATGGTCAGGGACCCCGACGCCCCCGACAGGCTGGCGGCCGAGTACGACGAGGGGGACCACCTGCACCTCAACCCGGCGGGGTACCAGGCCATGGCCGACGGGTTTGACGTTGCGCTGTTTGGCGGCGGGCTGCCGGGAGTGCTGTCCGGGAGGTAATGTTCGCGGGGTGAGGGCTGAAGTTGGCGAATGCCTTGCTGGAGGGCAGACGAGGTCAGGAAAGTGAGCCTGGGAATCAGCATACCTGGGAAAGACAAAGAGGAGCGGCCTGTTAGGGTTGTGGGAGTGGTTGGGCGACGACGACGACGACGTTGGGGAGAAATGGGGTCTGCACTGGCAGCCTTGGTTGAGGCGACGGACTGGGGGGGGGGCGATGGGAAAAGAGTGAGGCAAACATCGAGGCGCACGTCGCAAGCAACACCAGCCACTCAACGTGTTTCCTCCAAGTCATCATCTGTGGGATCCCCGCGTGTGCGACCAATCCCTTCGGCCTGGCACTGCATGTTGGCGGACAGCAGCATTCACGAACACGTCTCGTCATCGGCAGCGTGGCACGCGGCGGTGTGAAGAACAAGCAAACTTTTTTCCCTCCTCTATTTGTCTTTTTTTCTCTTCCCTACAACGTGAGGCATGAAAAAAGTTGTACTCTCAGATGAAGATGGAAAAATAGAATCCCAAACGCCTCGCTGAACAGGACGGACGTACTCACACAGACTCTGCAGCCTCATCATCCTCCGCCGCGGGCTTCGTCCCGAGCACTCCCCACCCCCGCGGCCTTCCTCCCTGATGTTGCACATGTGGCACGTCTACGTCCACAGCATGCACGTGCCGTCGGCACCGGCGGACACGCACCACGGCTCGGTGGGGTGCCAGTCGACGTCCATGACGCCGAGCTTGGCGACGACCTTGTGGCCCTTGAGCATCTTGACGGGCACAATGGTGGGGTTCTCCATGAGGTCGCTGACGACCTTGCCGTGGAAGATCTGCAGGCTGCCGTCGTCGGACGCGTCGGCGAAGAGCGGCAGGCCGCCGCGGTGGAACTTGACGGCGCGGATGGCCTCGGGGTGGAAGCGCATCGTCTTGTAGGGGCGCGTCGACAGGTCGAGGTCGTGCCACAGCAGGCGGCGGTCGTACGAGCCGACGATGATGTTGTCGCCGCCCGGGTGAACGTCGAACGACGAGATCCAGCGGGCGCCGGGCTGCAGGAGCTTGACGAGCTCGACCTTCTGCAGGTCGTAGCACCGGATCTTGCGCTGCGTCGCCACGAAGAGGAGCGGCTTGGACGGGTGCCAGTGCGCCGTCTGCACGAGGCCCTGGAACTTCTTGAACGGGATCTGCGTGAGGTGCTTGGAGAGCGTGTGGATCGCCACCGAGCTGCGCTGGCCCGTCGGCGACACGGTGCTGAAGTAGTCGCCGCGTCGCTGCCAGCTGATGACCTTGACCACCGCCCGCACCGTCACCTTGAGGAGCACCCCCTGGTCCTCGAGCTTGGCGCCGGGCCGCGTCCACTTGGCGGGGGGCTCCTTGGTCGTGCCCGTCGCCGAGGGCTGCGCGCCGTTAGTGGCGTAGCCGAAGCCCGCGTCGAGAATCTCGCGGCTGGGCTTGTCGATGCCGTCGGCGCCGCGCGGCGGCACGATGAGGAAGATGTCCTCGCCCGCGGCGGCGGCCAGGATGAACGTCTCCTTGGACGGGCGCCAGCGGACGGCGTTGACGGCCTCGTCGAGGCTGACCTTGGCCATCCACTCCTGGCGGCCGGTGCGGAGGTGCCACAGGCGGACGGTGCAGTCGTCGCCGCCGCTGGCGAGCCACTCGCCGTCGGGGCTGACGGCGAGAGAGCGCACGCGGCCCTCGTGGCCGCGGAAGACGGTCTGGCACGCCGTGGGGAAGGGCCGCAGCTCCTCGGGGCGGGGCAGCTTGGGGAGGAGCGACGCCGGGTCGATGTTGAGCCTGTTCTTGCGCATGCGCGGGGCGAGGTAGAGGTCGAGGCAGCGGTTGAAGCGCTCCTTGACGAGCTCGCCGTAGGCGGGGACCTTGCGCAGCGAGTCGAACTTGGCGGGCAGGTACTCCTTCTCCCTCTCCTCGGGGTCCTGCTTCTGCCACTCGTCCTTCTCGGCGCTCGTGGGCAGGTACTCGGGCGGGGGGTTGTAGCTGAGGTCGTAGCCGGGGGGCGGCAGCTTGGGGGCGGGGATGTTCATGACGTTGAAGGGCTGGGGCTCCTCGTTGGCCCAGATGTCGTAGTACGTCTCCTCCTTCTCCTCCTCCTCCCTCTCCTTCTCCTCGGCGGGCTTGTAGGGCAGGATGCGGCCCTCCTTGATGGCCCTGACGAGCTTGGCGACCCTCTTGGCCTCGTGCTTGGAGGGGACGAAGCGGCGCTTTGGCTCGGGGGCGGCGCTCAGGGGCATCTTCTCCTCGATGCTCGTGAAGTACTCGACGGTGTCCTGCGGCCGTTAGCAACTGGTGACGACAGGGGGGGAAGGCAGGCAGGAAACATACGGGGTAAGGGTCGTAGCCCTCCTCCGGGAGCTCGTTCATCTGGATCTTGCGCAGCAGCTCGAGCTGGTCCTGGGTCAGGTTGAGGGGCTTGCCGGTCTCGGGGTCGGTCAGGCCCGTCCAGCCCTTGGGGATCTCGATGCTGTCGAGCAGGGCGTCGAGGGCCTCGCCGGTGGCGGGGCGCATGATCTTCTTGCCGTTGATGTCGTAGCCGATGTGAGGGTAGGAGTCGTAGAAGGAGAGGGGGATGTCGCCGATGGTGTTGGCGGGGCCCTGGGCGTCCGAGTCGTCCGAGTCGTAGACGGGGTCAATCTCGTCGTACTCGTAGCGGACGCCGCCGTTGGCATCGGTGACGACGCGGTAGCTGGGGCCTTCGTCCTCCTCGTCGGCGGCGATCTTGCCCGACTTGCGCGCATCCTCACCATCGGAGGGGATGTCCTCGCTCAGGAAGCCATCATCCTCGTCGTCGTCGTCCTCGGCGTCGCTGCCCTCGAGACCATCAAACTCGGCACTGTCGTTGTCGGAATCGGAGCCGTCCGATCCTTCAAAGTCGGAATCGTCCTCACCCTCGGACAAGACGCCCTCCAATGCGACATGGCTCAGCTCGTCGTCGGACTCGGGCTCGGCTTGCGGGCCCTTCCGCTTCTTCAGACTCTGTTGTGGCGCCATTGGGGTGGTGGTGGTGGTGGTGGGTGAAGGAGGTTACTGGTTGCTTCCTTTGCCTGCATCCAGATCTGGTGCTGCAGAGGAACAGTACGGCGTGCAGGCGGAGGCAGGCGTGCACTGAGAAGCTCGAATCGACAATTTTTTTTCTTTCTGCCGCGGGACGGGACTGGGGAGCTCCTGCTGCTTGACCGCCTTCCTGCGGGGTTGTGCGAGTGGGGTGGTCGGCGGTGAGCAGCAGCCAATGGGAGGGACGCGCCTCGAGGTTTTCAGAAGGTGCGGCCCAGGTGATGCTCCTGCCTGCTCGGGGCGGACGAGAACTCGCTCGGGCGGCTGACACCTGGCGCTGCTGCACTGCACTGCACTGCACTGCACTGTCAGGCCGTCGAGGTGTGCTGGCGCCCCAGGCCTCGAGAAGGGGGGGTCGGGGCGCCTGTTAGGGGGACCTTCAAGGCGTTTTGGGGGCCTCGTGCCTTGTAGGGCGCATCCATAAGCCTCAGCTTCGCTGCCACCCCGGTCAAAAGAGAAAGAGAAAACGGTGCGGCGGGAGGCCACTGCAACGTAACACGGTGACTGGCTGGCTCACCTGAGTGGCTCGCCTCGACGATATTTTGGGAATCGTGGCGTCGACGCCGATGACTCCTTGCGGTCGCACGAATCTGTAAGGAACCGATGCTGGAAGGAACCGATGCTGGAAGGAACCGATGCTGGAAGGAACCGATGCTGTAAGGAGCCGATGCTCGACGGACCAGAGTTCGCCGGAGCAGAGTCCCAGCAGCCTTGACGAGAGGCCGTCCATGTGCTGGTACGGCTGATTAATATGCTCGTCGTGCTGTGAATGGCTGCATCGCCATACCATGGACGGGAAGGATGCCTGCCTGGCCTGGCTGGCCCCTCATCTCATTCCCCTGGTCAGTCCACGCCCTCCTGGCGGCTCTCCTCCTTTCATCCACGTTTGCCTCACACAAAAGCTCCGAGTCCCGCCTCTGCTCGGTGCGTGCGACATTCTCCCGCCCTAGTAACCGTCCACGACATTCAGCCCTAGGGCGTTGTTGTCCTGCAAGCCGCCGAACGCCCCTCAGCCCAACGGCGCGAGCATCGCAGGCGAGCCACGTCTCGGCCTCAACACACACGGCGGCGTGCATGGCTCACGCGCATTGAGCACCACCACCCAATCCAATAGCTATATCCATCTCAACGAACATCGCATATATACCCCTCCCGCTACCTCGTAACTCGTACCTCGTACCTCATACCTCGCACCTCACGACGACGCGCCCCAACGATCTGGGACCGCCGTCTGTTCTACCTCCATCGTCAGGCACATCGCCACGCCTTCACTTTACTCCCCCATCCCGCGCGAGCCTCCGTCCGCCATGCCGCAGTCGCCCCCGACACAGTCCAGGCCCAAGTCCAAGCCGGATGCTGCACCTGGAGGCGTTGTGAAACACAGAGCATGCGATGAGTGCCGTAAGCCTCGCCTCACTCCTGGTCTCCCCTTTCCGAACAGACGTCTGACACGCTCACAGGCACGCGCAAGCTGGCTTGCTCCAAGGAGCCCGACGGCTGCTCCCGATGCCGCAGGGAGAACCTGGCCTGCGTCTACTCGGCGCAGAAGCCCATGGGCAGGCCGCGAAAGCGCCGCCATGTGGATGATGCAGAGGAGCAGCCGTTGATGGCGCCGTCGCAGGGCCCCGGCCCGTCAGACCCCTCGGGCCAGTCATCACATGCTCAGCTCGCAGCGCCGCCTGTCAGCAGCGACTTGGACCTGGATTTCGCGTCCTTTTTCGGCGGCAACAACGACTACCTTGACAGCGGAGACATGTCGGGCATGGACTTCTTCGCGCCGGTCGGCGACATGCCGTCCGCGCCTGACTTTGCCAATTTCCCCATGGCATACTCCGAGCCTCAGCTGGCCGCCAACGGCTTGCAAATTGGCGGCGTTGACCTGTTAGGTGGCATCAACTTCGATGACAAGGACCCTGCTGACAAGCAGGTCTCCGAAGATATCAGTGCTGACATGACATATATTTACTCAAAGGCACCCATGGCTCCAGCACCCCCCTATACTTCAGCCCTCGTACCAGAACCCGCATCCCAGGCGCCTCCGACCTTCAACGCAATGCCCGCCTACTCCCCTCAGAACTCCATCTCAGAGTCTTCAGTTTCTTCTGCCGCCGCTACGTCAACCTCACCGGCTTCCTCGTCGACCTCCGACGCCAGTCCCAAGCCCGCCCGCAAATCCATCCCCCACATCAACTGCGCCTGTCTGTCCCAGATTTACCTCTCGCTCGACGCCCTCTCCAGGCTGCCCGAAGACATCGGCCCAGCTGCGCGAGTCGCGCGAAACGCTGCCAAAGTAGCACACAGCCTGATCACTTGCCCGAAGTGCAGCACACCCTTCCACGACCCCTCCATACCGGCCCCCATGCAGGCCTTGCAGAACACGATGCTCCTCGGCATGCTCATTCCCGCGACCGTCAACGCCTACGTGCGCATTCTCGAGCTTGTCGACGAAGCCACCGCCGAAGCCAAGCAAAACGGGACGACAATGCTCTTTCTCTTTACCGAGTACGGGGGCCTCTGGGGCGAGCTCGAGGAAATCGACAAGTTCACCTGCCGCACGGTCGAGCTGTACGACAACAAGGAGATGGACCCCGATAAGTGGAGGATGACCCTCCGGGCTGTGCTCAAGATTGACATCTACGGGTTCGACGTCGACCAAACGTCCACGATTGACGGGTCGCGCGTCACGCACCGTCATCTCGGCCTGAAGGATGTCATTGCCGCCATGGAGGAGCGGTCGAACCATCGGCATGACCAGATTGATGCCATGGTCGCGGCTGGGCTCCCGCACCCCATGCAGGGGAACCCGCTCATGCCGCCGAATCTGCACCGTACGCAGGATAAGGATCAGAGGAACTGCCTGAAGATTGTGGAGATGGCGAGAGTCGCTTTGGACAACTTGGTGATTGCCTGAGATGTTTGAATTCCTTTCCTTTTGTTCATCGGGATCAATAGACGAGGTCATGGAGATGTAGCAGGTGCCGCCTCAGGGCGGTCGGCACGAAGAGGCAACAGGACAAGAGCTTTGGTTGGCGTTTCTTTCTTATGTTGGCAGGAGCATGGCAATGATATCCAAAAGCAACAGGTAGAGTTAGTTGTATCTCTTCTCATAAACTTACCACTCATCTCAATTGCTGAACCACGTGACCAAGGAACATGGCCATGATTGCTGCATGAAGTTTACAGTATGCCTTGAACCCTGATGGGCATCGCTGCTCGGCCGAACATCACATGCCAGCCCCTGGGGGCCTGGTACCGGCTTGTTGTGGGCAAGGTGATGTAGCGAGTGAGTGCAACCAACTCCGACGTAAAATAATAATAAAATAAAAACAAACCGACGCCCTTGCCTACGGCAGAAATGGCAAGGCATCGAGTCGTTCGAGCATCACTAAGGTCACCGCTCGCGCCAACGACGAGAGACGGAACCCGAGTTTCGCGGCGCGACCACCTTCAACGGGCGCAGCCACCCGAGCAGCCAAGCGAACAAAGCCGAGCGTGGCTGACGGAGGCCGCGCCCCGCCTCCGCCAGCCCCTGAGAGCCCCTCTAACTCAAAACAGCCAAGCGCCCTGCGTGACTAAGACGGCATGATGGGACCTGGAAGCTCCGCCCCCCGTCTGCTCCTGCACCTGCACTGCTCCGGGTTGCTCCTGACTCTGAGGGTCATCATTCTGGCCGACGCGAAAGCGAGCGACGACATCGTGATTTCCTTACGTTTCTGCCTAGGTGGCTGACCTTCTGTTCAGCCTAACTTACGTTACCTTTCCTATTGCTTTCTCCCTTCGCCTCCGCCAACCCTTTCTCTCACCTCTCCTGCGTGCTGGTCTCGTTTTTCTACTGCCAACCTTTCTTGTTTCTTCATCCCAGCATCTCCAATACCCGAGGCGTTCACAGCATTCCCCAACCCAGCCTTCTACGTCACCTGATCGCGCCCACATCCCCCCTCAACACCGCTCCCTCGACATCGTCTCGCTCCTCGCCCTCGAATCCCTTGGCTCTCAACCAACGAGCCCCGACACCGACTGCTCCGATGGCGCCCCCCGCAGGCTTTGCGATAGCCGTCGAAGATGCCTCCACAACTGTCGCAGCCGCGCTAGCATCCCTCGCCCCCTCGCCCGTCTCCTCCCTCGCAGCCACCGCCGCCGCCGCAACATCAACGGCCGTCGCCGAGACCGTCAAGCCGTCCGGCGGCGACTGCGAGCTCCTCGGCAACTTTGCCCTTCTCGTCCAGGGGGCCCTCGGCGGCCTCGCCCTGCTGGTGCTCGTGTACAAGCGGTGGAAGGAGCGGCCGCAGCGCCCCGTCAAGATCTGGTTCTTCGACGCGTCGAAGCAGGTGTTCGGGTCGGTCCTGGTGCACATTGCCAACGTCTTCATGTCCATGTTGACGTCGGGCCGCTTCAACGTCCAGGTGGAGCCGACGTCCGCCACGACGGTCGCGGGGCGCATGCTGATGAGCAGGGCCGAGGAGTACACGCCGAATCCGTGCTCGTTCTACCTCCTGAACCTCGCCATTGACGTAGGTCGAATCCTCACTCGATGCGGTGATCTCGCAGCTGACGTTTTTTCCAGACCACAATCGGTATCCCCATCCTTATCGGCCTTCTGAAGCTGTTCACCCTTGGCGTCTCCTACACGCCGCTCGGCAAGCCCGCCGAGTCCATCCAGTCCGGCAACTATGGCAGCCCCCCGAACGCGTGGTGGTGGCTCAAGCAGTCTGTCATCTACTTCTGCGGCCTCTTCGGCATGAAAGTCGTCGTGCTTCTCATCTTCCTCATCTTCCCCTGGATCTCCCGCGTCGGCGACTGGGCTCTGGGCTGGACCGAAGGCAACGAGCAGCTCCAGATCTTCTTCGTCATGATGTTCTTCCCCCTCATCATGAACGGCCTGCAGTACTACATTATCGATTCGTTCATCAAGAAGGCCGAGGGCGACCACGAGCGCGTGCCGGAGGAGGACCCGGACTGGGCGGTCGGAAATGCGGGCGCGAGCCCCTACGACGACGGCGGTCTCCTCGACAGTGACGACGACGATCTGGATTCGGATGATGAGGCGCAGCTGAAGCCGAGCAAGCCGCACCTGAAGCAGGATGAGCCGAACGAGTACGATCCTGACCTGGACGGCGACGCGCAGACGATCGTAGGTAGCAGCGCGAGTCGTCGGCATGAGCCCCGAGCCAAGGTGTCGCAGGAGCTCTACCCCAGGGAGTAGAGCCCGGCGACGGCTAGCGAATATTTTCTTTTTGTTTGCGAAGGAACGACTATGACTTTTTGGAAGGCTGTTGTAACAAGAGCCGGAGTCTGGCTTCATTGCATAGAGTACTGGCGCAACGGCGGGCACTGGGTCTCTCATCATTCTCCAATTATACACGCACAGATATCGGTACCGAGGTACCACGCGAATAACCATCTCAACTGTGATGCGCTACTCTCCACTGACTCGCTCGCTGTATATGGGAATTTGTATATTCTTCGCGTCACATGCCACCTCTCTCGCTCACACCACGGGTGCTCTGGTTGCATCCCGGCAGTGAGCTGATTCCCTCCACTAATCTATTGACATCAGACATGACCCGCCGACTTGGCGTTTCACTCATACCTGTCACTCCTAGCCGAGCGCTTCCAAACAGAGCCCTGCGAATGTAGCACTCACAGCAACTTGCCGTCGGGTTCGCACACTGGCGCTGTCACTGTCGGGCAAAGCGCATGTCACATCACATTCACAGCCAGAGGCTCACCAGAGCGGCATCAAGAGCACCACACACCATGGAAAGCCAAGAGTCAGCGGGCATCTCTTCTATTCATCATCGGCCGCGGCCGATCTCGCCCAGGGCCAAATGCCAAAGCTAGAAACGAAAACGTGGAAGGATCCCAAGTAGAGCACAACACCTCTAGGCCCTCGGCTTCTTGATATCAAAAGCGGAAAGATATGAACGACGGAAAGGGAAAAAAAAAACGCCCAAAGCGCCCAACACACAATTCATCCACTTTTGTCCCCAAAAAGTAGGACGTACAGTCCCAGCCTGACACCAATGCAGGAAATGCCACATGACAAGAAACAAAAACGCTCCGTGACCCCCCTCATATGCTGCAGTCGAATCGACCCTCTCAGAGGGAAGGATATACAGAAAAGGTTACGTGAAGGGAGGCAGCCGGCTTACACGCCGCTCCATCCCTGCTGCGCGGGCTGGTACGCCCTGAAGCCCGGGTACGCGATCTCCGACCCGCTGCTCTTCGGCGGGCGCTCATGCTGCTGCTGGTCGTCGTCGTAACCGTACGCCTGGTTCTGCTGGGATCGGCCGCCGTAGCCGCCGGAGCCGCCGGAGAAGTCGAACCCGCCCTGCTGGTGCGCGGGGGACGTCGCGGCGGGGGCCGCGAGCGGCCGGCTCGAGTCGGAGGAGTACTGCCTGTCCTGCGGGAACTGGGGGCGGGCGTAGGCGCTCTCGGCGGCGTAGGGGTCCTGCTGCTGGTGCTGGTCGTAGCCACGTTCGGACTGCGGGCCGGGGGAGCGACGGAAACCCGCGGGCGCGGGGCTGGGCTGCGTGCGAGGAGGGCCGTAGGCGCGGCTCGGGGCGGGGCTGGGGTTGGAGCGCGGCGGGGAGTAGCGGGAGGGGCCGGCGTTCATGCCGTAGGGTTGCTGGTCGTAGTTCGACTGCTGGTCGTAGCCAGGCTGGTCGTATGTGTTGTTGTAGTCTTGGGCGTAGCCGTTGCCTCGGGGTGCGCCGTAGTCGTTGGGGCCGTTCTGGTCCTGGTGAGGGGTGCGCCGGCCCTGGCTCATGGCCATGCCGGCAGCGGCGGCGCCGTAGGCTTGGTCGTTTCCGAAGGATGTTGTCGATTGGTTGTAGCCGTTGTTGGTGTTGTGGTAGTCATCGTAGCCGTTGCCGACGGCGGCGTAGGAGTCCACGGGTTGACCCTGTGCTCCCATGTACCCGCTGGAGGCGCCTTGCGCCTGTCCGTAGGGCATCCTGCCGTTCGAGGGCGAATTCGGGCTCATGGGGCTCACAGCGCCGGCGGCCATGAGGGGAATGGTCGGGTTGGTCTGCAGGCTGTTCATGCTCTGGGCGGGAACAGGCTTCTTCATCGTGTCCATCTCGACAGCCTCTTCTTCAAGAGAGACCTTCTTCGACCCGGCGCCTTCCCACGTCGGCATGGCGGGCAGGGCGTCCGACTGTCTCTTCTTGCCCATGTCGAACTCAGCATACTGCGGTGGCGAGGCGGCGGCGGCGTGGCTGGGTGTCATGGTGTGATCCGACACCGGGATTGCAGAGGCGAACATGGCGGGTTGCGACTTGTAGCCCTGGTCTGGCGGGACGGAGTGCGCCGCGTAGGACTGGTCGAGGTATTTGTGCTTCTTCTCTCCCGGCGGATCGCAACAGCCGCAGCAGTTGCCGCAGCACTTGAGGCAGGAGAAGCACGAACAGCAGCAGGAGAGGCCGCAGCAGACGCATCGAATGATGCACCAAAGGATAGAGAAGATGATCAGGCCTCCGACGATGATGACGGCGATGACAGGCCACCTAGGCAGGGTTAGCGATCGGCCTCGCAGGCGAAAATCCACCGGGGAATCACGTACTTGCACCAGCTGACTGCCATGCAGTTGTCCCAGCTGGAGAGCGCCGTCCTGACGTCGGTGACAGCGTCTCCGACGTTGTCGACCGTCTCGGTGATCTGGCGGGGTTGCAGGCTCGCGGCGATGCCTGCGGTGATGGAGCCCCACACCCCTCCCCTGAGGCTCCTCGCCATGGCGACATCGACTGAAGGCATCGTGTGTCGTCGCGAGCGCGGTGCTCGAGGTGTTGCGTAGAGTTTAGAGTTGGCGGTATATCGGCGAGTCTATAGCTCCATTCCCGAACGGATGGGTCGTGGGAGCGTATGATCGTCGAAGTGAAAAGCGGGAGGCGCGCGAAAGGGAATCGAAGGTTTGGAACGGCGAGCCGCGCTGTGTTCTGAGGCCGGGTCGTGCAGCGTTACACGTTGGTTCCACCGTCGCCCAAGTCGCCCGATTCGAAGCAAACGAGCGAGATGATCCGTCTGCGTCGCTTGCAGAAGGAATAATGCCACGAAAAGGGAAATAAAGAGTGTCGTAGAGCTGGGCGTTGGCGAGTCGAAGGGGCTTCCTTTGGCGGCTACCTCGGTGGTGGCTGAGGGGAGAAAGGCGACGACGAATGGGGGCGGTTCGAGGAGGAGTGGCTACCAATGGCCCAACACCTGTCGTCTCACAGTCGGGTGCGTGACACTGGGCAGTGCAGTCGGGGGCAAAGTCGTGGAGTTCCGACGAACAAAGGTTCGGGGGCTGGCTCGTGTCGCTCGGGTTCGAATCGAGGCTGGCTCGTATATTCGTTCGTCAAGACTGGCGGTTGTCCGTAAAAGAAGAGATGTGGAATGAGCGAAATGATCACAGGCTGTTGCAGACAGTCGTCGGGCGGTTGGAGGCAAAGCAGTGAGAGTGTAAGGAAGGGACGGAAGAGATCCAGCGACGAAGGTCTTCCTGCTGTTCAGCCGTCAGTGAGGCTAGCCTGTTGCTCCTGGAGCGCTGTTCATGTCCTGCGTCAAGGAGCGTCCGAGGGCAGAAACGAAGGGATGGAAAAAGGACGCGGAGGGGGCTGGGCGACGAAGCCGACAGAGGAGGCGTGCGACAATTCAATCCAACGCCAATGCCGACTGCCAGCCCAGGCTTTCCCCCTTTGGAGCGTTTGGAGACCTCTTCCCCTCCATCCCCGGCAAGCGAGGGCTGTTTCTGCAGGGGGCTGAATCCCCAAGAGGGGCTGCCAAATGACGGGACTGTCGACCGCAATTTAGCGATGGCTCTAGTGGTGACGGTGCCTTCCGCCAGGGCCCTTCCTCAAGGGGGGATCGTCAGGTCCCTGCATTCTGAAACGCGGGTGTCCACCTTATGTAATGGCCGCTGCCACCTCCCTACCTACCTTAAGCCCCATGCCGAAGCAGGTGCCTTAGGTAAGGTATCCACTTAAGTGCTGATGTAAGGTTCACCGCAACTACCACCACCACCACCACGAGTTGTCGACGCATGGCAGAGCCTACCGACCAACCACCTGTGCCTCAAGAATCTTACATCCCGACTGGTCATGGCCAGTCTTGTCGTAGCCAGTGAGCTACCGGTACTCTGCCGTTGGCCGCCACGGTCCGACATGGAGACCAGATACCCCTCACCAAAGCACCAGTCGTATCATGGCTGACAAGACTGGTGCTTACTCAGGCCTCCCGCCTGCCGCTACTTAATGGCCAGGCAGCCGCCAAATGAACACTCGCCGAGCCTTGACCTCAATTCGTCGTCAAAATGGCTGCCGATCCGCAAGCTAAGTCTGCGTTCATCACATCCCTACCCAGGGAAATCCGCGATGCGATCTACCTCGAGCTGTGGCGCCCCAGTGGTCTCCGCCAGCACCTTGTCTTCCACGAATGGGAGAGAGATCGGCACTTCTGCCGTTGGGCGTGCACGACAGAGTTCAGCGTCCAGAGTTCGCTGCAGCAGGACATCGAGCAGTTGAGGAGTGAAGTCGACCTCCCTCTAGGGGAGGTGCTCGATCGGGACGAAGATGAGAGGGTCCTCGACTACGGTCGGCGCCTTATGAGCCCCTGGCTGAATCACTGGGCGTGTTGTGAAAGGGTAGAAGAGGCGTTCGGTTTTGAAGATATTCGAGTTTACCAAGCCTTCCGGTTCTGCTGGCAGCCGACCCGGCGAGGGCGAGTTCCCAACCTAAGCGCATACATGCCGGCGTTCCTTTCACGCATGCTCGAGTACGAAATTTGTCCATTTCATTAGTTGAGGTTGCACACAAGAGTGCTCACACGCTGTTTTAGCCGGCAATCAACCCGCGGAGAGCGAGCTACCAACACAAGCGTATACATGTCAATGCTTCTTTCATGCAAACTCATGTACGAGCTCGGCCGAACTCATCAGTCTGCGGCTGAGCAAGAGTGCTGATACCCTGCTCTAGCTCCGCGGAATGTCTCCAGTCCATGTACGAGTCGACGACATTCATTTTCACCGATATGACCACGATCCAGATGTTCTTTGGGCGCTGCACGACGCACCCGGACATGCAAGCATTGCCCGACCAAGGGATCCCTCCACCCGCATTCTTCAAGCATGCTCGAAGTTTCGAACTGTCACTCGTTCCGACATTCCTTGAAGAACTGCAATGTGCATTCATGGGTCATGTTGAGATCCCAGAGCGGCACAGCCCCTACGACTTTCACTGGCTGTGGCTAGATCGCTTTGAGAATCTGCAGAACATCAAGATCTGGATTGAGACTCGATCGCGCAATTCTTTGAAGCACCAGGAATGTATTTACTCCAACATAAAGCGGCTTACTTTCGAAGAATTACAAGCTGTCTTTCTTCCCTTTGGCAGCATTAGCTCTACAATAATCAGTACTCCACTGGACCAAGATATCGGGCCAGAGGAAGAGGGGTACGTGGAAGGCATCGCACCACCAGGGGTCCATGTCTACAAGCGAGGCACAGGAGATAGATTTCATCCCTGCATAACCAGCCTCGTTCCGGGAAGATGGATATGGGCCCCTATTTATACGTCTCCGCGAGGGTATGTGGACATCATTCATTGCCACTATTTGCTCCAAAAACTGACCGTCTGCTAGGGAGATCCGTTTTACGCTCGGCGGCCGCAGAGCAAGGTTTGAGTGAAGTGGTGCGTTAAACGGAAGGAAAACAACTCCCGGCCCGAGGGAAACAGTTTCTCCTGCGTTGTTCGTCTGGTGGATACCCCAGCCCAGCAATTCGAGACCAGTTAACGTTTCGTCAACTGATCGGAGCGCGCTCCATCAGCAAGTCAATGGGCTCTAGTATCAAAAGGTTGTCGGGCCACGTCTTCGAAAATTGACGAGCCTATCGAAATATGGTACCCATTTATGTAATGACCTATGTTTACCGATCAAATCTAACCACCGTCTGCTAGAGGGGCCACCCACAGCTCCTTGTCGCCATTCCCTTTGATAGACTGCCAGAAGGTACCTTCATAGCGGAAGCACAACTTCAACCAGCAAGGATTGCCACGCGAAGTGGCCTTAGCCTGCACGGCCTACAAGGTTCACTTCGGGACAAGGACGGCGAATGTCAACGGCAGGGCGGTTCCGAGTCCGTGTGATCCGTATAGCTTGTTCGTACGTACAGCTGTCCCAGTGCCGTGCGCTGGATGACATCGCGCTGCTGTCCAAAGCGCGAGAGAGGGAGAGATTTTGTCGGCAATCGGGTGCACCATGACGGCCAGCCAGCAGAAACATCGGTACCGTCATTATCACATGTTGGCGCCGATTTCACATGTTGACGCCGATTCTTGTATCGAAGGCCCATGACACAGACACCCTCAGCTTGAATATCTGAAGCTTACAAATGATCGTCTTATGACGTCTTTCTTGTAGCACTATCACATGTCGATATATCTTTTGAGCAGAATAAGTCTAATTTTAGTTACTGCCGTAATTTATAAAACCTTGAACAGAACCTAGGACTTGAACTTGAACAACATCGAAAGACTGCATCTAACATCAAGCTCGTTTCCATTCCTTTATATATCTACTATGGCTGCAGAATTCGTCTCCCGAGTTGCCGGGACTAGCGCCGTGCTCGAGAGAGCTTCCTGGTCGGCTTTTCGGCAATCCCAAGCCTGTACAATCAGACCAACCGCCGCGAACCTAGCCGACTTCGTGCACTTCGTTATCCCGACACCATTCATAATGGATGGCGATAACATGAAGTCAATGGAGGCCCAGGTTCGTTTTCAAACTGGTAGTGGTGCAAGAGTTACGCGTATCCTGGTCTTCGATGGCGAGGCCCAGCGGTATGATCAAACTTTTAATCCTGGTTTGCAATACCCAAATATGAGGGTTCATGATATCAACATTCAAGGTGACCCTCGCGTTACGAATTCACTCGTCATCTCACTGCGGGTGACCTTTTCGGGGACTGGGCCGAATGACTTTATCAGATTTAGTTGGGCTGCAATGCGTTTTGACAATGTGTAAGGCTGCTATTTGGCTGATTCATCTCTTTTTATCACAATTATCGAGCCAGACAAGTGCACGCTGTGCTACAACATCGACAAGAAGAAGCGGCAACTGGGAAAAGCGGCGGCGGACATTGACGGATGGTATAGGGAAGGCAATCGAACAACCGCAATAGGAAGGACGCTTTCTGATCGAGGGGCCGTGAAAACTGAAAAGGAAAACATGGACCGATGTCACCATTTGAGGGTGACCTGTCAGGATCTTTGTTCTCACGAACAATCTATTCAAACGGGTCTCGTAGTCCCATCCGTCTCATTTTCTTCATGCAAGACAGCCCCTGTCTGTTGCCGTGGTTTCTCTGAGAGAGGTCAGCCTAACGTATCTCTCGGTATGCTCTGGATTGGATGGTGCTCACATCGCTTCTTCTTCCGAGGTCTCCCCCTCTGCTTCATTCCACATGTACGGACATGCTCCCCGTGGAGTTGACGGCCGTCATTCTGATCGTGACCGACCTTGTGGCCGCAATTGGCACAAACGAACGGCATGTTGCCGACAGATCGACATGTTCGTATATGACTGAGGTGTTTGCTTTTTCTCTTCGTGAGCTTTCCACAGCTGCAGACGTGCATGCTGCAAAACCCGTGCTGTTCGTCAAGATGTCGGATCAAAGTTCTCTCGTCCTTGGACGTGACCGGGTCACATTGATATCGCCCACAAGAAAAGTTCCTCCGCTTTTCGGCTTGGTGAGTGCCGACAATGTGACGCCTGGAAATGAGTAGATTTAGCAAGAGTGCACTTCCGACAGGGTGATTTGGGAAGCTGACGCTAGAGCCCCGGAGTGATAGAAAAGGTGACCGCAGTAGCCACACGATCTGTCAGACTGAGCGGCTTCGGGTGGCGGTTTGCGAGCCAGAGGAGGCTGTTCTGGAGAGTTCCGGTTCGAGAGGAACGGGGTGAGGGTGGTGTACGGGGTTGACACCGGGGAGGTTGTGGACTCGGTGGGTGGTGAAGGGGCGAAATTGACAAATTCGTCCCAATCGAATTCGTCAGCAGGACTGCTGGACGACTCGTTAGAAATGAAGGGTTCGAGTGATGCTGGTCGTATAGCGTAGGATTCGTCAACAGTTTGTAACAAGATGGTGCCAACCCTCTCGTAAACCACACAAGGTTTGATTTCTGTGACACAGCATTCACTACTGGGTCTTGTGTGGTTCACGAGAGAGCTGGATTCACCATCTTGTTCAATATTTCGATCATAGTTGACTTGTTGAATGTTGCGTGCACCAGGTCAAGGCCTGGCGCAGAGGCGTGCGGTGAGGCGGTAGCAGTGCTCGTATAGATTCTGAGTTATTCTCGGTTACGATGCTGGCGTAGAACCGGTCGTCGATTCCAGCTTCAAAGGTAGGCAGCTGCTACTTGACTATGGCTCATCGCGAGATTCCGCAATGGATCCCAAAGCGCAATCCCGGCGCCAGCATCCAAGGTGACGCAGGCGAAGTCGAGCCTCGCGTGCCTGGCGCGAAAAAAACGTCAACATGATGCAGTGGGTGCAGCGAAAGTTGGAGGAACAACTGTCAAGCATACGTCAAGCGGCCGTTCAGCCCACTAATCCAGACGCACTCGGCCTGGGGTCATTGTCCCCAATGTTCACGAGGAACTCCACAGATCGTAAGATGGACACACAGAGCCCGCTCGGGGAAGCCGTTTAGATATACAGCCCTGCAGTGCAAGCCAATGGAGTTCGGGATGATCAGCTCCGAGTGACAGGCAATCTGGTTCGCCCGGGCTGAAAAGACATCCGTGAGGCGTCCATCCTGTGGGCTGGTGATCTTGCAGCCAAGCGGTCGAGGGCCATTTCGCTCATTGGTCTGCCAGAACGATCCGCGGCACTCCCCCCGGCATGACCAGCTCGGTGTGTCGTACCGCATGCTCCCTGTTTCGATCTTGAAGTACGTCGAAAGGAAGTTTGGGGCCTATTTTCTTACTCGTCAATTACTGAACGGCTGATGGTCATGATCATGCTAGATTCCAGATTGGCCCCCCAACAATGGTGGATATCCAGGAGCGGAACATTGATGGTGCAAGTCTCACGGATGAGACGGCAGCGCTTCGGTTTACTACCTTACATACATACGGCGGGCCAAAAGGCGAAATATTTGATCAGCTGGCCAACGTCCAGCTACTACATGGGCAAGCCGTGGTCTATTTTTGTGTCAAATGAGAACGGGCGTTACGGCAGGGGAGCTCCAGTTGGGGGTGCATCACCGTGAGGAAGTTGAGGCGGCACGCGTTGACGCTCGATAGCCATAGTGCTCAGCCTGGCAAAGTCAATCTCACTCGGCAAGGGCTCAAAACCACAGGTAGGCGTTCTCATGAGAAGCCGATAAGATGTATCTTCTTTGGGCCGCCAAGTTCCTACTCTGCCTCACACTGCCCTCAAAGCTTGGCCGCGCCGGTCAGACAAGCGCTGCGTAGGACAGCCCGCGAGATTGGTCACATAGCCGCTGAACGCGCGGGGCACTCATCTAGACAGAGGATGTGGTCGGGGTGAGATCCCTTTTTGGAGAACGGTCCATCGCGGGGTCTGGACCCTTGGCTCGCGAGGTGTTTAGGTACCAGAGTCAACACCACGGGATCCAGACATCAATGGGTGTCAGGGGCTGAGATGACTTCTGCGCGGAAGAGGCGCATGGCAGTAAGCGTGCGGCCGCGTTCAGGAGGCGCGGGCAACATGGCCTGAGCAGGGGCATCACCAACATGATGTGCAGGGCTTGAGCGGCCGAGCGTGTCCAGGTCGCGAGAGCAAGGCAGTTTGGGGTTCCAAGGCAACGAGACACAAGTATAAATACAGGAGTCGCCGACGAGCTGCTGTTGGGCCTGTCCCTCATCAGCGCTCCAGACTATCCAGCTTTCACTCTTGCTTCCACACATTCCACAGCACCATCACACTTATCATCATACTCCAGGCCATCTACCTTCACGATGCTTCCAGCCCGCAGCCTTTCGGCGCTGATGATCACCGCAACCGTGGTCTCGGCCTTCCCTGCCCCAGACCCTCTCGACGATGCCGGGAACGGAGAGGTCCACGTCCTCAAGCGCGACGCTCCTCTGAGCGAGCGCGATGCGGAGCTCGCCGATCTGCACGGAGTCAACACTACCGAGAGTAAGACGCGTTATATTCGTGATGCAGTATCTATGGGAGACTAACACTGGCCAGTGTACCGGCACTCTGTCGTCAAGCGCGAAGACGGAGACCACGTCACCCTCTGGGTCCATCGTAGTTTCGAGGAGCACGACGAAGACTTTGACGGAGACTTCGACGATGCGCTCGGCCTCGACACCGGCAGCGAGAACGACAAGGAGAAACGCCGCGTCAAGGCCGTCGGGCCGGGCTGGTACAAGGGCAAGGACGCTTGCTCGGACTGCTGCAAGAAGAGCAGCTTCAAGGGGCGGACGAGCAAGCGCTCGCCGTACACGGGCGGGGCCAACCAGATCATCGCGTGGGGCAAGAAGAACAAGGGGCAGTTCAAGCTCAAGGAGTGGTGGGACGACGAGTGGAAGGACTTGGTCATCGCGGGCACGAACAAGGGCGCGAACATGCGCTTCTCGGCCATGAAGTGGGGGGACTGGGCGACCTGGATCGGCAGCCGCGACGTGATGGACCTCGTCCGGGACTCGCGGAACAAGTTCCAGAAGAAGTACTCGGGCAAGTGGAGGGTGGCCGCCGAGGGCAAGATGGGCTGCAAGGCCATGGACCACGGGCAGCGGGACGGCGGCGTCGGCCCCGTGTGGGGTCCTGGGTCCTCGACGACCTTCTGGAAGATTGCCCATACGAAGAAGAAGGTCTGATGGTATGTGTGCGAGGCTGTGGCACGAGACCGGGCTTCTCCTGGTCTTCGCCCTCTACAGCTAGTTATATCCATCATTAGCTACTTTATCATACTTTCTGCCTTGGCGGAAGCCCAGAACTGCTACTTCACCACACCTGGCGTCTGGTCCCGATCTCGGTGTTTTCTTGACTTCCGATGACCAATGCTCCTGTTCAGGCTTCCAGGCTTCTAAAACAGTGCCATGACCTGTAGATCCTATTGCTGCGAGTCGGTGGTCATGGACGTAGGCTGTCTTCTTGTGTATGAGCTAAACTCGTTATCTCTGACAAAGGTGGGCATAACATTTTCACAACGACTTGCAGTAGCTTAGGACGTCGGTTGAACCCACTTCAACAGATGGACGGCTACTGAGTGCAGGACTGTACTGGAGTGCGCGCATGCGCAACGTCACGAAAGAGTTCCAACAGCATGGTACCAAAATGTATAGTACATTATTACTTCATCGTTAACATAACCCATCGCAGGTCAAACATCTATCGTAAAGTACCGTGCCCACCCCCGCCAGCGTCCGAGTCGTGGACCGTCGACGCCGGCAGCGGGCGAGCGCGCACCAAGGGAATAGGAAATCACACAACGACGGACAACCGACGTCTCGCGCAGACGCCAGCCGCGTCATCGAAAACAAGGTATCATTGCTACCGCCCCGACACTCCACCCCGCGAGCCGGCGCTCCAGTTCACCGGCCGGCCCTCGCATGCGCCTCTCGGCAGCAGCAGGCTTACGCCTTGGGAGGCGGCCCGGCGGGCGGCGCAAAGTCGTCGCCGCCGCGGTTGTAGGTGCTCTGGGGCTGCTGCAGCTGGATGTTGTCGTGGTTGCCGTAGTAGCCGTCGTTCTGGTTGAAGGTGGTGCCGGTGTGCTGCGGCTGCTGGCCGTAGGCGGGCGGCGCGTTGTACCCCTGCTGGCCGTACCCTTGCTGGCCGTAGCCCTGCTGGCCGTAACCCTGCTGGCCGTACCCTTGCTGCTGCTGGCCGTAGCCCTGCTGGTTGTAGGCGTGCTGGGTGTTCGCGTGCGGGTTGCCGCCGAAGCGGTTGTTGGTCATCCAGCCGGTGCCGTACATGGGGGCGGTGCCCTTTCTTCTGCGCTTGCGGGAGCTGAAGCAACTGCGGCGACGTTAGCATCACTGTCGGAGGTGGTCGCGTCGCTGCTGGGACTGTCTTGTCACAGCAGAGTGGGAGGACGTACCCGAGCGCGCAGAGTACGAGGAGGAAGACGACGATCAGGACGCCGGCGAGAACCCAGCGACCCCAGTAGTACCAGCTGCTGCGGTTCCTGTAGCAGCGGCCGTTGCTGTAGTAGGAGCCGGAGGGGCAGCCGAATTGCCTGGTGATGATTAGCTGGGGCGTTGCGATGCGCGAAGGTCAGCGAGGAGGACGTACCGCTTGACGAGCTCGTCTTCGGCGGGGAAAAAGGCGGCCATGGTGGTTGACGACTGTTGTCAGGCGCGTGGTCTGATGGGTTGTTGATGAAGCTCGGAGATGGGTTTTGCTCGATCAGGCGGACGGCTGATGGAAGCGGAATGTGGAGGAGTGATGAAGGTGCGTGCCGACAGGGATCAGTTTGCGGTGCAGCGAGATGCCGGTTTCAAAGGCGCGCTCAGGTCGATGACGTGTTGGGGCCCGAATGCGCCGGATCGAGGTGACGTCGCAGTGGCCGGCAGACGAGTGCTCCGTATTCAGCGAAGCTTAATCTGTTGATGCAGGACGGCGGGTGGTGAGGTCGCGCTTGTCGAAGGGACGACCGACTGTTGTTGCTTTGGATGGAGGGGGGTGGGCCAGAAAATGGGGAGAGGAGAGGGAGAACTAATGTGGGAGAAAAACTGGGCGACGAGCGTGCCAATATGTATCTGCGTCAGTCGGCATCGCCAAGCACAACACACGACGTCTTGGTCTGGGTCTGTGTCTGTCGTGTCTGGGTCATCAGTTACAAGGCCGGACTTAGGCTCAGGCCCTGTCAGGCTTGCTGGGACAGGCCGGCGACGGCGAGGGTCAGCGCTGGGGTCCTGGTGGGCTTGGCTGCCCAGTGGTTACGTGTATGCGTGGAGGGGATCCGCGGTACTTGCCCCAGGGTGGCTGTTGTACGCGTACGGAGGTACCGACCCTTGACCAGGGTGGCTGAGCAGCTGAGCTTCCCCTCCGTCCCTCGTCCCCAGCGCGCCGCCGCCCCCCCCAGGCAGGCACATCACTGATCTGATTGCCAAATCCGGGTGCTGAAGTCATCGTTTGGATTGTGAGGCCAGGGGAGGAGGCACCGTCAGATCAGAGAAGGCAGGTACCCTTGTCTGCCGTGTTTCCTCCGTCGTCACACACACACAACACATCGGCAGAGTTCCGGGAGGTGGTCCGACCTGCTGTTCGCCTTCGCCCTGCCTGGACCCTCTGCACAGCACCTCAGGCCCCATGATCGTGCTGAGCCACCATGCGACGACACTCCCAGTGCCGAGAGCCCTAGCACGTCCGCCGGCCCTGCGCTACCGAGCTCCACGAAGCTAAGCCCAGAGTACCAAGTACGGCAGAGACATCGCCGTCCATCGCCCGGTGGTCTGTGCCAGGCAGCGCAGCGCGCCAGATCGTGTCGGCGAGAGGCATCCGGTGTAACGTCAGCCATGTTTCCGTTGGCTGCCAAGGTCGCCCGGTCGGAGGCGCGATGTTTGAGCTGCGCTGCTTCCCGAGCCGGAAACAATTTGGAATCCATTGGCCCGTGTCAGCCTTACAGCACGGAATCAGCACTTTGTTTTTCGTTCTCGTCATGTCATGATTGGGCAGTGCTGGGGTCCATTGAAGAGAGACTCTTGTCATCTGTATCACCGAGCCCAGCATCGTCGTCAACTGCTCCGCCACACCACGCTCCATCATCTGTCATCATTTGCGATACTTTGCCCATTCTCGTTGGCTAGAAGCCCGGCTGTCGCCTGATGTATTGACTCAGTCCGAACTAGGACTTTGGTATGTACAATGCCCCAGTTGCAATGCCTCATGATAAGCTTCCAGTCGTTGATTCTCATTAGGTACTAAGGATGGTGAAAGTGGCGCGGTCGTGTCTCAAGGAAAAGTGTGTCGTCTCTCCGCCGGTACGGCTCTGTGAAAAAACCCGTGCTGTACCTCAGCACGATGAGCCCCGTCAGGCAGACTCCGTCCGTCGGCGAGGGCCTGTTCCCGCAGCTCTCCGTAGAGAGGGGGAAGCACCGCGTGACCCCCGCATTCCAAATCATCGCCGGACTCCCCATTTCGTCAGCGACGATGTCCCATGTCGTAAGCCTCCCTCAGGAGGGCAGGGCTGCGCTCCGTGTATGTGTGTCTTGGAAAAAAAGAATGGCCACCACGCCGCTTTTTCGAACCCCACACGCCAGTCCCCTCCCCTTCCCCTCTTCTGATTAATGATAAATAGGCGCCAAACCCCCAACCCTAAACGCCTTCGTGCTGTAAGAACTCCTGCCCGCCACGGACCCGTTCACTTGGGGTACGAGTATCGCGGCGCCCCGGCCTTCTCCGCCTCCCTCTTGCCCGCCGCCGCCTGCGCCTGCTGCCGGGCGGCCAGCTCGGCGATCTTCTCGCGCGCCTTCACGAGGCTGCTGTTGTCCTGCTGCTTGAGCTTGGCGCGGATGTCGTAGAGCGCCATGAGGGTCGAGGCGCGGTCGAGGTCGTCCTCCGGGTCCGAGTCGCGCCGCGGCGTGCCGGGGACGGAGCCCTGCGCCGAGTTGGTGCGCGTCAGGGGCGGGCTCATGAGGATGCGGCGGCCGAACTTGTCGTGGCGGGCGTGGCCGCCGCCGGGGGAGGAGGTGCCCGTGCCGGTCCGGGGGAGGGACTGGGCCGAGTGGGCGCGGCGGAGGTCGTCGGAGGGGCGGCGCGGGGCGGCCAGGCCGTGCTGGTCTTGTTCGACTTTCTGGATGGCCTTGTTGGCTGTGACGAGGGCGGCGGCGGCATTGGGTTCCTGCGGGGAGGCGCTGTCAGTCTCGGCGCTGGGAGGCGAGACGCCGACCGGGGACGGGCAGGGCGGCACACGACAGCAGAGGAGGGAGGGTGCGTACCGTCGCGTTGAGACTGCTGAGGTCGGCGAGCATCTGCGCCATCTGCAGGCTTTCCATGGCTGGCTGCGTGTGGAGGCGGGACGTGGTGGTGGTGACGTGTCGGGTCGGCGTCGTTCAATGCTGCTGTCGTCGCCGGAGACAGATGTTGCGGCTGTAAAACAGGGACAGCTCGACAGCTGGATGGTGAAGCTTTTCGGCACCAAGACGAGCAGAAGAGACGGGGTAAAGGCTCTGGAGGGTCTAATGTAAAGCGGTGGATCGGAAGGAAAGGGAGAGCCCACTTGGACACCTTCGCGTACCCCGCTGGGCTGCGGGAGCAAGGAAGGCAGCCCTGGGAGCCCTAGTACCGTTACGGCAAGTCAGGTAGCAGTCCCCCACACGAGTTTTTGCCGTCTGCCACTCGACCCCGCCTGGGCCAGTCTCCGGGCTTCTCTGGGCCAGTCTCTGGGCCTCTCTGGGCCAGTCTCTGCCCTCTGCGCTGCCTGCCTCCTGCCTGCCCGCTTGAGATCAGCCGCGAACGGGCCACACTCTTTTCTCGTCCGAAGGGGAGAATGCCAACGAGAACTCGGGAACGGATGAAATGACGTGTGGCAGGCGATTTATGCGGCGACCTCCGTGCACGCCACCTGGTTTGATGTCAGCACTTTGCAGTCACATGCGACTCCTTTACTTTGTTTTATTTGCCCCCCTTTCGTGTCAGTTTCGTACAAGTCTGGCACTCGAGGCATGAATGAATGCCGACGATGAAGAGTCGCGCATGCATCCCGCGCACGCCAATCTAAATGTCTCAGACACCCACGGTGAGATGAAATGGAATATGACAATGCTGCCATCGGTGCAGCCACCATGTTGTTTGGGCCAAGGTACACAGTCATTGGACGGCCCTGCTCAGCCACACCCAGCAGCGTTATTAGTCAGCAACCGCAAGTTCCGTGATGCGGCGAAGAAGTGCATCTCTCACGTGGCTCATGATGCGGCTATCATGACGACAATTGCCTGGCCCGCCCCAATATGTCTGTCATGGCCAATTCAGCTGCGGGGAGTCCAGCACAAGCTGAAGGCGCTCAGCTGTGTCGCTTACGGCCCAGAAGGTGACGCCCGGCGTCGGCAATCACCGCCGACCACTCGGACCGAGACCCGAGACCCATGCGCAAACCTCCGAACCAGGAGCCGCGTCCGCTCATTGAAATACACACTCATGTCGTGACCACCAAGCTTCGACCTCACTCGCCATCTCACCACCCCCTCACCCAACCATGTCGCTCCTCTTCAAACGCTCCATGGCCACGGCCTCCTCCTCGCTGCGGACCGCCGGCAAGGTCGTCTGCGTCGGCCGCAACTACGCGTGCGCCCTGCCCTCCCTTGCCCCGAAAGTCTCTTCCGTGACCCCGGGACTCGACGCGCTAACCCTCCGCCTCGCAGCGACCACATCAAGGAGCTCAACAGCGCCAAGCCCAAGCAGCCCTTCTTCTTCCTGAAGCCCACGTCATCCATCCTCCTGCCCGGCGCCGGCGCCATCCAGCGCCCCAAGGGCGTCGACATGCACTTTGAGATTGAGCTCGCCGCCGTCGTCGGCAGGCAGATCCGCGACTTTGACCCCAACGACGAGCAGGGCGCCCTCGACGCCATTGAGTGTGCGTGCATGACCCCCCCGGTGTCCGCCCATGTCAGCTGACCGCCGCAGCCTACGCCATGTCCATCGACCTGACGGCGCGCAACGTCCAGGCCGAGGCCAAGAAGAAGGGCCTCCCCTGGAGCATCGCCAAGGGCTTCGACACGTTCCTGCCCGTCAGCGACATCATCCCCAAGGCCTCCATCCCCGACCCCCACAACGTCGAGGTCTTCCTCAAGCTCAACGGCGAGACCAAGCAGGACGCCTCCACCAACCTCATGCTGTTCCGCATCCCCCGCCTGCTGGCCGACATCTCCAAGGTCATGACCCTCGAGAAGGGCGACATCATCCTGACCGGCACCCCCGCCGGCGTCGGCCCGGCCGCGCCCGGCGACGTCATCACCGCCGGCGTCCGCGTCAACGGAAAGGAGCTCCTGGAGGGCAAGATCGAGGTGGCCGTCGAGGAGTCGACGAGCTCGTACGAGTTCAAGGAGACGTAGACGCGGCTGATCTACGAAAGAGGCGGATCCTGATACCCCGCGGGCCTCCCGTAGTCTGGTCTCTCGCGAGACCGAGTATATCAATTGTACACATTTTCTGTTCCGCCACGTCCCGTATCCCGCATCCCGCCCACGCGGCGCTCGCTGCTGACCCGCCCCATCTTTCCCCGATTGACGGCCCCGGAGCCACAATTCTGGCTGTCGATATATCACTCATCCATATCCACCACAACGGGGCTTTTCGACTCAAACCCTCCGCCCCGTCGCACTGCGCTGCCTTAGTCCGGTCTCTGGGAACGAGAAATCATCAATCGGGGGGATGGCGCAGTTGGGAGCGCGTTAGACTGAAGTCAACTTCAGGAAGTCAATCTAAAGGTCGCTGGTTCGATCCCGGCTCACCCCAAGAAGCATCAGATCGCAAGATCTGGTTCCATTTTGTCTGTCCGCTTTTGCTCTAGGGCAATCTGAGAGTGAACCTGAGCCGCCAGACTGTCTGTCTGTCGCTCTAGTGATTGCATGCGGCTGGCGTCATTGACGCAACCCAGTCTCGTCTTCCTACGCTTTTTTTTAAGGACAAAGCTACATGTGCTTCCAGCGTTTTGGATCATCACCGACTCAACCCCTAAAGCAACCCCCTACGCCTCGCGACAGCTATTCCAGGTTCGGATCGCGAATGCTCCCCGGGCGCGGCGCCGCCTCGGCCATGGTGCCGCACGCGCCGCACCGCCTCTTCTCCTCGCTCTCCTTGAAGTCGTTGACCGCCGCCTTGATCTGCGTCCCCAGGTCCGTGCAGTGGAACGCCGCCTCGTGCACGACGGCCCGGCACCCCTCGCAGTACCAGCGCATGCGGTCCAGGCTCCCCGCGGGCCGGCGCTGCTCGAGCACGACGCCCACCGTGTCGGCGAAGCGGACGGGGTTGTGGGGCGTGTTGGCCGGCAGGAGGAACATGTCGCCCTCGCGGATGACGATGTCCTTGAAGGCGCCGTCGGCGGGGTCGACGACCTTGAGCGTCATGGCGCCCTTGTACTGGTAGAACCACTCGGGGGTGGTGTTGATGTGGTAGTCGGTGCGGGCGTTGGGGCCGCCGACGATCTGGTCGCGTCAGAATGAATGGACGGCGAATGGCAACATGGGAGGGACGGGCCGTACCATGACGGTGAAGTCATCGTTGTAGACGCAGTAGTTGTTGATGGGCGGTTTGAGGAGGTGTGAGTTTTCCTCGAGCCTGGGAAATTATCAATCGAGGCTGGTTGCGATGCGGGATGCTTCGTTGACTCACCACTTGGGCAGGTTGATGGGATTTGACAGCATGGTGAGAGGTGCTCGAGATGAGTGTGTTGGGGAAGTGAAAATCACGCACACCGTGTCCTGCGGAATGACAAGCGGCCAGATCAAAAGCCAGCGCAATGGGAAACGGTTACAATCATCAAGTCTCTCACTCTCAGGTGTGATGACTGGCAAAACACGGCAGCGTCGGCGCGACGGCGTCTGCCCCTCCACCATCACCGTGACCCCGCGACATCATGCGACAGCTGTCTGATTGGTTTGAGCTGCATTATCAATCAAATCGGGGCCGGCTTGAGTAGTGCCCACCTCGTCATCACTGACAAAACACACTTCGGCGTCGAGTCCGGCAATTCAGGCACCTGAGGGTGGGTGAGATTTGCATGGCAAAGGCTTGATGTGACGATGACTTATCCTGTGCCTGGACTCTACCAAGCAGCCATTCCTGGCCCGAATGACTTCGAGGAAATGGCAGATGGTGGGTTTCCGAGACAGATGACTAAGCGAGCGTCTTCGGTATCGCGTACGACGGGCGACATCGGCAAATGCGAAGTTCTTGGTGTTTCTGCGGTTTTTGATGGAGTGAGAAGTGGGAAGCATCGCCAATCGCCGACATCAAATCCGCCAAGCGACTGGCCGTCGTCACCCTCCTCTCAAATATCCAGGGAAGGTCACAATGGCCTCCACGGCATCATGGCACCTGCTGCCACACGACCTCATCGAGCACCAGATCGGCCAGGTCGACCTTCTGATGGCCATGTTTCCCACAGACGAGGAGGTGACCATCGACGACGAATCTCAAGCAGTGCTGAGCGCTCTGAAGGCCAGTGCCGAGGACGGGTCGATACCCGCGTTCAACAGATCGCCGACGGTGGCCCTGGTGCTCACCCTCGCCGTCCCGGAACCACAAGACCCGGAGAGCCACCGGGCCCTGCAGCTGGACATCATTGCGCCCTTTGCCTACGAAGGAGCTGAGATGCCCAATGAGCCCCCGAGGATACGGGTCAGAATCCAGCAGCCGCCGTGGCTCAACAGGGCAGAAACGGCCCAGCTCAACTCGCAGCACTCAGAGGTCGAGGACGACCTGTTCAGCACAGTGGAAGCCATCCAAGAGGCAGCGGCTCAACAGCTAGAACAGGCAGAATCCACAAAAGTCGACCAAACAGCACTTGGCACCACTGATGGTGGCGGTCCTCTCGTCCGCGTGTGGTTCTACTTCCCCTCCATCTCCACGCGATCCAAACGAGACGACTTCATCATCAACGCGCCACACTACAACCTCACAGGCTTCTTGTATGCGGGCAAGCCGGGCCTCCTGTGCGTGGAAGGCCCCTCGCAGCACATCGACGACTACATGAAGTTCATCAAGACGGAAAGCTGGGGCGATATTCCCGCGCACCACAAGAAGGTCAGCGAGCGGCATCGCGAGAAGGGCATCACGACCAGGGCTTTTGAGGACATGCAGGAGATTACAGACACCGTGGGAGAGAGGAGAGGGCAGAGGGCAAATAGAGGTGACATGAAGGCCATGGAGGGGTGGTTGGTCGATAGAGGTTTGGGGGACGCATTTACAAAGGTCTTAATGTAAAGAGATGCCATTCCGTGACAGTCGAGCTTATGATGCCCCTCACCAGTCGTGCTCGAGATGAAGGCCGGCCCTCGTCGCGAAAGAGGGCAATTCATGACAGCTCATTTCCAGGGGCTGAGGTTGCCTTTTGCTTTGTAAAGCAAGCCAGCCCACCTAAGCCTGGTCTTTGCGATCTGTCGCCGTCGCATACAACTGAGAGCACAAGACAAGTGAAGACGAGCGATATGAATACACCAAACAGATTCTCGTACGGGGCCAACATCGTTGAAAAGACATCCAACTCGCGAGGTGTTGACCCCTTCAATAGAAGCCAAGACCTGTGGAGTCTCTCGAATAAAGTGCTCTACGTTTCAGACCGCTTGTCAGCCATTTAAGCACACCCTATCTTGCCCCGGCAAGCGCCTTGGTTGAACGATCGGCATTGACCTCCTGTTTCATTTGTGGAGAAATAATCAGAGCAGATTAAGGTGCACATCGTCCGGGGCATCTACCCCATTCAGCCGGCAGCGAGGACCAAGATAGGCTGCTAACAGGAACACGGGCTCCGAGTGTGTGATGTCGATGGGCGAGCAACTGGGTCTGTCATTCTGCGGTGGATGCTTTCCTGATGACTTGGTGATGAATTGAAGACGAAGGAGTATTTAGCGGCTGCCCATCCTGTCCAAGGCCAACGGGCTACGGTCCCTCTGCGATCTGCATCGTTTTGTTGTTAAAGCTTTCTTCATTCTTGTACATATTTTTTCTAGCAGCTGTCATCATGCATTTCACTACCGTTCTGCTTACGGCCATGGCTGGCCAAGCAATGAGCCATGCTGTAATGCTCACACCTGAGCCTCGAAAGGTAGATTGTCTCGACTTTATCATTCCTCCCCGAACCTCTTGACTAACTTCATCCTAGACTGGCCCAGCCCATAAAGCGGCATGTGGAGAGGCCGTGACCAAGCGGCTGGAGAGCGGTACGCCTCAATCTGCATGCATATCCGTACCGGCCACAGCTGACTGTGAGACGTAGACAAAGCCGGTCCCATCGAGAACGCCATGGAGTCCGTTGATGGGGACTACAACTGCGATGCATTCCTCTGTCGGGGGTATCAGTTCGAGGATAACGCCGACAACGTCCACAAAGTGAGCGCCGGGGACGTTCTCGAGGTCAACATCGATCTCATCGCGGGTCACCGACCTGGCTATGCAGTTAGTTGTGCAGCATGATGCCCGTTTGAGACGAATGCTTACACATATTCCAGAACGTTTCGGTGGTAGACACTACAACTAACCTGGCCGTTGGCGAGCCGCTGATAGACTGGCCTGAGTGGCCGATGCAGGGTCCTAAGCCTCGAGGCGACGGTAAATCAGACCACCCGCAGCAACCTATACCTCAATTTCTAACTCTAAGCAGTGGACTTTAACATTACGATCCCCGAGGGACTGGATACCGCGTGCAATGAGGCCGGCAAGTGTGTACTTCAGTGGTTTTGGTACGCCATCAAAAACGAGCAGACTTACGAGAGTTGCCTGGATTTTGTCGTCACGGCATGAGTAGACGGGCGCTCAACGATGTAAACCAACAGGGCCATGGCGAGAAGCCCCGTGCTGACGTTGGACATGTCAGCTCCTCGCTCTCTATTTTATCCCACAAAATCCTCAAACACCGCAAGAGATGCCCTTAGATACGGAGAGCCACGCTTCCAGGATTCAGCACGTGCTTACTATGGACGATACCATTCATGTGAATCTGCCACGCTTCATCAATCGGAAGCAGACGCATATTGAGCGCCAGTGTAAAGGCAGCCCGGAGAAATCCATCCGTATAGGCCTCCTGGGACCCTACGTGCTGGATGACCAACCTAGTCGCCCGGCAACAGAAGCCGGGGCCATTGAGGCCTCGACAAGAACCGGCTCTGAGACGAGCAGCTCGAGCCATTTGAGATCATCGGCACCACACCACCCGGGATGCTTCGACTCTTGAGAAAGATGACAGACCAGAACTCATTGACTGGACACGGTTAGCATGGACCGCGGTGCGGCACCCAGGCTGACAAACGTAATTGCGCGGAGCGGAATTGGTCTGTCGGGTTGTCTCAACGGACAAAGAGAAGTCGCCGTTACTCCCCTCGAAGGAATGCTTGGATCGCACTGTCCTCTCCATGATAGCGTTGCAGGTACAGGCATATAGAAGCACACTCCACTCTGGCCCTCAGATCAATCCACCATATACTGCGACTTGCCGTGCGGCACCATAGATAGAACAACAACAGCGCGACGGGATCTCTTTTGCGCAGCAAGTTTTTGAATGTGCCATGGATAACCCCCGTAAAGAGTAGGGTGTAGCCTATCGTGACCTCGCGCTCCGGCAGGTTCAGGATCCGAGACACAGCGTGGGCGGCCTGGAGGTAAGGGTTGTCGTCCGCGGTTGATGAATCTTTGAGCTCACACACGGCGGCCAGGGCCGTTGGTATGCCGTCTCTGCCCAGCCGTGGCAGCGGTGAATGCAACTGAGCATAGGTCGCCTCCATGACACGGAAAAGGCTGTCCGGCCGCAGCGGGTCAACAATATGCCAAAGGGCCATCTTGCCTTCGCTCATGTTCAGCCAGTCTAGGTCGGGGGGGCCGGATAGGTTGAGAGGCCACGCCTGTTCCGGCATGCATGCATCTGGGGATGAGAAGGCCAACAGAGCCAGGGCGGCTGCAGTGCCCCAGATCGGATCCTTGTCTTTTGTTGTGATCGGTTCCCTCAACCTCTTGTTCAGGAGAATCGTGCCTTGGTACCAGTGAAAACACTCCTCTGGAGTGCGACGACAGTCCGAGGAGCTGTTCAGGTAGCGGTCATAGGTGAGCGCAACGGCCAGAGAGGCGTGCATCAAGTAGGGGTTCTGTAAGTTATCAGCACCTAACTTGTCCAAAACCAATGGATAATCCAGCCTCCTTACTATCTGATGGGGGAGAAATGGCTAACTGATGATGAACTTACGGTGAAGGCGAGTTCCAGGAGTTTGCGGTTGACCTGCGTCATACAGGGGTCGTCGGGATTGATGAGACTTCGTCCAAGGTATCGGGTTATGAAGTCTTGACATTTCGCGTTCAGCCGATAGTACGTCGATGGGTCTGATGTCCAGACGGCGTTTGTGAGAGGAGGTTGGATCTCAAGCTGTGGCGAAACCGCCATAGACCGCTCCGTGCCAGCGGCAATAGGCTGGAGGTCGGAGACATTGGACAAGAAGTTGCACAAGACCCCGAACGAGGTACATCTCTTGCACAGCGGCCTGCCTTGGTCGCACTGTGCCCAAGGAGATGTCAGCCGCGGACTCGACCTTGGAGAGCGAAAGCCACCCACCTTGAGTTTCCGAAGCTTGCAATTCCGGCAGCCGAACCTCGACCTCCGCAGGGTCAGACGCCCCTCTCCCTCTCCTGCGTACGTCGAGACCATGACTGGCAAGTAATCCGATGCTTGTGCAGCCTGACTGTGAGGGATTTCCTTGATTTGGCGGGTTTCGATGATTCGGAACAGGTGGAGGTCATGGATCCCAAACGAGGTCGAGCAGTTGTGTCGGATCGCCTCTAATGCTCACCGTACACCGGACCCCACCTTGCACGCTAACTGTTCGTCGGATACGGGACGCTCTGGTTGGCTTGGGAGTGCCATGGGGCCATAAATGCTGTGCCGTATTGTCTCATTGGCCAAGGGGTACCACCTGCACAGCCAACGAATGCTGCTCCCTTGAGGAGGCTCCTGAGTAGGCTCCTGAGTAGGCTCCTGAGTATAAAGATACAATGTTCCTCGTTATTTGCTAACAAGAGCTGTTTCCTGTACTCACCCATCTGAGTTCCAGACTCGGCCCACGTATAGTTGTTATCCTTCGCCTCAAAGCCGACCCTTCCATACAACCCTTCGGCCCTCATATATCCACAGCCTCTTATACCGCATACGATGGCCACCCACCTTGCCGCAGTCTCACTCGCAAAGGGTGGCCGCTTCAAGGTCCATCCCCGTCCCAAGCCGAAGCCAGGCCCGGGCGAGCTCCTCATCGCTGTCAAGTCCGTAGCCCTCAACCCGGCGGACCACCTCATGCGCGACCATGGCCTCTTCATACCCGCCTACCCCACGGTCATCGGCTTCGACATGGCGGGGCTAGTCCTCGAGGTCGGCGAGAACGTCCCAACCAATGCTGTCAATGGAGGGCCGGGCCCCTTTTTCCAGCCGGGCATCACCCGCGTCGCTGCCTACTCAGCTTCCGCCTGGAAGTCCTGCGCGCCCGACTACGGCCCCTTCCAGGAGCGGTGCTTGGTCCCCTGGCAGCACGCCACGCCCCTCCCTGACGAGGGCATATCGTGGAACCAGGCTGCAACACTGCCGGTTGCCGTTCAGGTACCCCTCAGCGCGTGGGACGCCATGAGACTACCACGCCTGGGAGAAGCCAGGCCCTTTTCCTCTGCTTCAGTCGACCCCGATGCCAGCCAGGAGATGCAAAAAACCAAGAACAGCAAGAGTGAAATCCTGTTGATCTGGGGCGCTTCTTCCAGCGTGGGCACCATGGGCGTCCAGACCGCCAGACTGCTGCGGGAGGATCCCGGCTCTCCCATCGCTGCCGTGTACGCGGCGGCCGGAGCGGCGAACCAGGAATACGTTCGCTCCCTGGGTGCGGATCGCGTCTTCGACCACAAAGACCCGCAGGTCGTGGATGCGATCGTTTCGGCAGCCAGAGAGGATGGGCTCGTTATTCGGAACTGCTTCCTCGCCACAGGGCAGCTGACACTGTGTCAGGCTATCCTCAAGGCTTTCGTCAGGGATGATGAATCAACAGGGACCAATGCCAAGATTGCATCGGCGCCGGTTGTCCCCCCCAATGCGGAGGAAGTGGCGGGTGTGGAAATCATATTCGTGATGCCGTCGGCGGACGAAGGGGAGAGGCTGGCTCAATATCGTTATTGGATGGGGACCTGGCTGAGAGAGAACCTGGCCAAAGGGACCATCAGGCCGAGTCCGGAGCCGAAGGTCGTGGGAAGGGGTCTGGGTGCTGTGAATGACGGGTTGGATATGCTGCTCCGAGGCGTGAGCTGTACCAAGCTGGTGGTTGAGATTGCAGAGTGAGTGGACAGTGTGGAGGATTGAATACAGTCAATCTCATGTCTGAGCAAGAGCGGATGGCCGTGCTCTAAGTCTATGAGTACTAGTGTCATCCCCCGACCGTGACACATCACCCCGCCTTGCCGACGACATGCCGATGCGGGGTATACATAAGAATGTATCCTTCTTTTACGTCCTCTTTCATCGAAGATATCCCCTAGCATACTTCCCAGCCTCAAAATGGCTCACCTCGGCATCATCGAGACAACGCTGGCTTCCATCGTCGCCAAGCCAGGAATCCTGAGTGTCCTCCGAGACCTCCACAACCAGGCATTGAGCGAAGGCCCGTTCCTCAGCACGGATGACCAGCCGTACGCCTCGGCCCTTTCCAAGTTTGTCGCCCTCGACCCCGACAAGTGCGCCCTCGTCTACCTTCTACTGCGCTCGAGCGGCGCAACGAACGTCGTCGAGGCCGGCACCTCCTTCGGCCTCAGCACCATCTATCTTGCCCTGGCCGTCGGTCAAAACGCCACCCTCCGGAATGCTCCCGGCAAGGTCATCGCCACCGAAAACGAGCCTGCAAAGGCGGCCAAGGCCAGGGAGAATTGGAAGGCCGCGGGGGAGGATGTTGAGAAGTGGATTGAACTGAGGGAGGGCGACCTGAGAGAGACACTCCAGACCGACTTGCCTGAGCATGTCGACTTCCTCCTTCTCGATAGTAAGTCTAAAGACGAAGAGCCAACGCTCCTGATTCGGCTGCATCCTAATCTAACGGACTGTCTGTAGTCTGGACACCCCTTGCTCTTCCGGCCCTGAAGGCGGTGTACCCCAAGCTCAAGATCGGGGCGCTCGTCGTCGCCGACAACACCACTGCCGCCGAGGCTGGGTACCGGGACATGATTGCGTTTCTTGAAGATCCAAAGTCGGGATTCAGGATGACCACAGCACCTTACTCGGGCGGGCTGCTTGTTGCAGTCTATGTAGGGAACTAAGAGAACTCCATTCCAGAACCCGCGGGTGACTGGGTGGGCTGGCATGCGGACTACTAAATAATTCAGGCGACGCTCCCCCCCCTCCCCCCTGATCCTTCTCTCAGTTTCCAGACATGTTCTCCTCCCCGCCCGTATCCCGAACCGCGTCGACTGTCTCGATGGCTCCGCCATTCATATCCTCCTCCGGCCTCACGTAGTCCTTCGGTTCCTTCCAGCAGCTCTCCACGGGCAGTGGCGGCCAGATCTTGCCTGAGGCCCAGAGCGTGAAGCCGGAAAGCGCGAGGCCGACCCAGTAGGCGAAAAGGTAGAACCACAGACGACAATCGGCGCTGGCACGCCCATGTTGTTGAGGAATCCGTAGAAGCTGGGGATGACTCCGATCATGTACGCACCGGACGCTTGCACGTTCCACCTGTGGGTGTAATAATAAGCACCGTCCCTTGAAGAGGGGGAGCGATCGGGGATGTTGATGAGCTCACGAGCGATGTAATAATCTACATGGTTGCCCACTTCGTCGAAAAGGGGCGCTTTCGGCATCTACAATATCTCATGCAGAACTCCAAAGCGACTGATGTCGCCCTCTAGCCTGCATCCACATTAACTAAATTATTCTGCGGTGGTATTCTGCAAAGTAAGAGCTCCAAAACCACTTGACGGGCGGCAAAGGTCGCAGTGGAAACCGACGTTGCAGCTGGAATCAAGCTGCTGCGTAAGCCATTAACCGGGGCAAAAGGCCTTGCTTTCTTGAAAGCTATTCAGTATTATGTGTACCTTGCTGAAATAGCTGGTTTATAACAGCAAGAAGATCAATGCTGGGGAATCTTGAGCAGCTCACAGTCAGGTCATTCGCCTCCACTAAGCCATATATCTAGTGTGGTGATCCTATGTTGGCATTCATACCAAGCATGGGCCAGAAGATAAGAGCAGATGACTTTGCTACATTACCTGGTTTGAAGTAGTTGTCCACGTCCGCGACGAGCATGCCAAGGAGTGTGCAGAACGAGTGATTTGTGATTGGTTAACATTCCGCGTATTGAGAATGAGGTGAGCCTTGAGTAGTTTGGCTGCGGACGAATAGCATCAAGTAAGCGATGCAAACTCGGCAGCACATGCTCTGCGCCGGTGCTCTGCGCCGGGCCGATGCGAGATCTCGGGCATGTACAGGTAGTGAGTCCATCTCGCAGCCGGCATGTCTGATTTCTGACCACAAATCTCCTAAGTCTCCTTTAGGAAAATGCAAGGATGAAGATGCATGTCAGCAAAAATGCTTACTTGAAGAACATCTTTAGCGCAAGGATAAAGATCTCTTGACCGGTAAGAAACGCCTAGCATCCACTATGGTGCGTTCGGGGACGATTCGTGGCTTATCCGACGCGGGCGCAGTTTTTGACCATCTTAGGGTCGTCTCTAACCCAGCTCGTGTAACTCTTTTCTTGACATAAGGCAGCGGGAAACTGAAATTCCGTACGCGCAGTATTTAGACGCGTAGATGCGGTCATGCTGATGGCGTTACATCGCCGAAATGATATGTTCGCTATAGCGGCTGTATTGACATGATGGACTTGCTGCTTGAACAGGATGATTCAGCACCCACATATCTGAAGCCGGATATGTTGCAGTGAATACACTAGTCGGGCAGGTACCTATCGTAGGCAGCTTCAACTCGTCCTATCAAAATTGGAGCCGCACAAGCATACAGCGAATGACAGGGAGAACCTCCGCATCCTTGCGGGATACTAGCCTAGATTTCTGAACTATTTGCGTGAGTGCTTCCTGTGCTGCAGTTGCAGCCCCTGCCTGGACTCCTGTCTGGACTCTCGGCTGACAAACTCCACGAGTAGAGATGATTGATTGTCGTGGGAGTGGGTTTGTGGGAGGTCGCCTGGAATTGCCGTTTCGGGGCGTCTACTCAGGTAGCCCAGGTAAGCAGCAGCGTGAACAACTTGAGCGGGTGATGTGACATCAGACGTACGACCCTGAGGTCAAACTCTACTAGACAAAGACACACGGCCTAATCGCTCGTCGACTTCAGGTATAAATAGAGGTCTGTTCTTCCTTCCTGCTGGCCTCTGTCCCTAGCAGCATTCAAATCTTCGTCTATCCCCGACTTTGACCTGTCTCATACACATCAGACGCTCCGGCACCCCTCTCAACATGCTCTTCTCACCCATCTTTCTCAGCCTCATTGCTGGTGTTTCTGCCATTGATATCTGGCTCAACTATAGTACAATAGACTGTAAAGGCAGCAACAGCATCAGTTGCTCAGGCATCAATCCCAACACGTGCTGCGGAATTTCGGAACGACCTGGAAGTCCGTTTACCAGCGTTTCTTTCAATGAGATTCCAAGCGGCTGGAACATCAATACCAGGGGCCACAAGGGTCCCCAATGCGGTTCAGTAATCTCGAACCAAGCCAGCCAGGGCAAGAAGGCAATCTGCCTCGGGAGCGGGCCATATGGAGGCGGTGGCTATGGTTTCAATACCAGGCGACGCTCCATCGTTGCCGAAGCCGAGTGTGTCGAAACCGTGAGGCCAACTCTCCTGGCTTTCAAGGATGGGGTCGAATTTGATCTTACCGACCTGGATACTGATTCTTTCAACGAAATGGTACGTGCTTTCGACTACCCAAAGGATTTTGAGAAGAGATTATACTAATGTGACGACATAGTTAGTACGATCGTTCCCTTGGGGACCACTCGTCTCTTTCTCCTCTTCTATTATTTACCTCTCTTCTTTCTATAAAGCTTCCACTAACCTACGTGCTCCTTGACTCTAGCCTCGAGATTGCCGCAGCTGATGGAACTGCCTCTGATGTCCCCGAGAAATTTAGCGCCTACAGAAAGTAGGAGACGCTCTGACCGCCAGATGACGGGCTTCAAGTAGCAATTACTTGGGATAACACTACTGCAGCTGGTTCTTTGGTTGCGGGGTCTGCTTGCACGCCTCGATCTCACACTCAACTTTCTCTTCTTTTAGGCAACCAAGTTCTGTCTCTCCTTCACTTTCACTTCTCATTTTTCTTTGGAAGTCAGCTGCCATCTGCTCGGTCTAGTATACACTGTCTTTCCTAAATCACGATGATCACGTTCATAGTCTTAAATCATAACTTCGAGTATCTGCACACACTTAGGCACTAGGATGATCAGGCACGCGTAGGTGATGAGCCAGAAGATGAAGAAATCGACTATCCCGGCCGCCGTAAGAACAGAATCCTTACTCATAGTATCCGTAATACTAGCAATGCCGGAAATAACTACGTGCAGCATTACGTAGAAACACTACTCGCTCTAAACTATAGTAACACCATCCTAGACGATAGCTATAATGGTACGGTTGAAGGTTGGCTACTACGCCTCGTAGACGCTGAAGGCTACACGATATATATTCAATGTGTAGGAGGTATGGCATTGCTTAGTAAGCAGCCCTCAGCCCTCAGAACGCCTGCCTGCGCGTTGTCAATTGGGGACAACAGCCAACTGCGGACAGATGGGTGCTGAAATCTCAGTCAAACTCAAATGCCTACGACCTCATATATACTTATAATAGGGAGGTACTCTTAAATAGAGAGGTGTACGAAAATTTCTCTTTAGGTAAGGATAGGAGTCTTAGATTAAGATCATCCCGACAATGTGAGAACGTCCTAGGGACAAGTATCGCCGAATTCCTTGTTAGAAACCCAAAGGCCTCTACTGGCAATCCTTCCGAGATAGAGAATTTAAAGTTCTGAATACACCCTAGTTCGTTTCCAATACCCTTACCTGAGGTTCTCCATTAGTAGGTCCGCCCATCCTCGCCCCATCCTTAGTTACGATTGACTCTGGTATCTTGTTTTCATCTATATTCAACAACACAGTTATGGCTTGCAGCGATATTAGGACCAAAAGTACGGAGCTACTTACTGCATGACTGCATCCCCGGCATAGTTCCAAGTAGAGATTCATCTACTTGCCGCGGGGCGGAACGAGAGAACACCGGGGTCAGGCCCCCGGTTCGCCGCCTCCATGATACGGAGGGTTCATCGGGAGGGTCGTCCACGCCTTTGAAAAGATTCGGGAGATATTTCCGTATAAGAGGCTTGAGGGATATGAGGCACGCACAAACGATGGCGAGATGTACTTCAACAAGCCTGGGCGCAATGTTAATGAATCTCACCACCATGATGTAACTCTGGACTACTCACCACCATACCTCCTCCGAGGTAGCGTCCCAGCTAATATCGTCAAAGTGAAAGGAACCGGCAATCGATACGATCCTCACAACACTTATAGCCAGTATGCTATGTGCGTGTGTCAGCATCAGCCCTCCAACCATGAGCATCCGGACATACAAGCCTCCAGTCATCATGACTACCGTTGCGCCTATCTTTTGCAGTATCGGCAAACTTAATCTCCACAAAATTGGAATCGGCAAGGCCAGGATTGTCGCATCAGTAACGGAGTTCATGACCCCGCTAAAGATTGCAACGTTCCTAAAGTTGATGCAAGTACCGTCAAGGGTGAAGTCCCAATATTTCGTAATAGGCTGGCAGATGTAGACCCATGACCATGAGGTCAAAAGGCTGTAAATAACGACGACCACCATAGTGGTATAGATCGAGAACTTGAGTTTCGGTGATGTCGTAACAAATCGTAGGTAGAAAGCCAATATAGAAAGTTTAGTTAACATGATCGACAAGCCGTAGAATGTCCCGCCAACTGCTGTAACCTAGAGGAGGGAATCAACCGTAAGAACACGCCCGCAAAAAAACAGGCCACGAGTACTCTACCCTCATAAAGTTGATGTTGAAAGTCGAGAAGGGAACGTCCCATAGGTGACGCCCCATACCAGCCTTTACCACTAGAGCAGAGTAAGCTAGATGCCAATGGAGATAGGTCCTATGAAACCCACTGAACACCATGGTAATTGAAAATGCCATTGCAAAGAGCTTAATAACATTTCTCAGATATTAGTTTCGTTGAAAACGGCCGCGTGAGGATGATCGCACCCATGAGGGAATCAAAAGATCTACAATATGATGGTCAGCATTCTAATCGTCTGGCTGAAGATCCAAAATACTCACAGTCAGCCAGTCCCCGCTTACGGGTGATAATCCAGACAGTATAGACGCGAATTGCCAAGAAAAAGAATGACAGAGCCGCAAAGACGAAGGCGGGAACGAGAACGACATAGCCCCGGTCCGGGGGATCCACGAAGTTGGACGTTTTCCCGGGCGGGGGCGGGACGAAAGCAGCGACCGTAAGGTCCCTTCGCTGGAGTTGTGCTGCAACCATTGTGGTAAGACCTGAGGGCTGTGAGAACCGAATAGATTGCTCTCTCTTCAGCAGATGCAGGGACATTTTCTCGGCGGCCACGACTTCTATTTATCATTCGAGCCGTCTTATGCTTGAAACCCCAAAGTAAGCCACGACGTCATTGCGTGTGATGGTCAGAGACAACTGTGATATTGCTCTTGGGTGGGTTGAAGTGACACTGTTTCGGGTCTGAGCGCGTCGCTCACAAACCGTAGACCACCAGGGAACAGGACGCCCTGCAGTCAGATCTCGAATTTGCGGTTCCAAAAAAGCCGTGCTCCGGCAGGCATCCCCAATATCTGATTAGTTTGAGATTGGTAATCTGTCGACATTCAAGCCCACACGGCAGAGGTCGCCATCATTCGTCAGGTATTCCGAGAGAGAACGTGTGGCTTGCCGATCATTCAGTTGAAGCTGTTCACCTTCACGCTAACTGGTTCCGTCATCCAATCAAATACCACCGGGGAGCAAGTCCCGACGCTAAAGAAACGATGAAAACGTGCCGCACGCACAGCGGTCCCGACTAGAAGGGTCTTTAGGCAATCTAGAACACCCTCAGTCTAACTGCCGTGATAATCATCACTGCCTGCCAGGAGTCTGCGACAAAGATGAGTCACACCAAAACCGCATACATTTGTGAAACGTGAGTAGTCTGCTTTAATCTGACCTGCACGGAGGAGCTACCAGCCGCCCGCACAGTCACAATTAAAAGCCACTGCCCCTCCAACGCCCGCCAGTCAACACCTCACCAGTGTCCCTTCCCCTTCGCGCAAGCTCCAAAGCCTCGAACCTAATACGGCCAGGCGGTAAGCATCATACTACTACACGTTAAGACCTATAACTCCTTTGCTAACGGATTGCTTCCGAGCGGCAGTAGATCGAGCGTTAGATACAAACCTACCGCCAGAAAGAAGCGTAGTCCTGGAGAAAGATTAGATCAAGGGCTGGCCTGGGGACCCTAGCTGCATGACAATATGATCACGTTTGAGGAAACGAAGGCTCACCTGTCACATCCAGTTAGTTGATCAATCATATTTCTAGACGCGGCTGAGAGAAGTCTACAGCCTCCAGTGGCGCCGCCTCGACAGCGCCGGATGACCTGGCTTTAGAAGCTTCGAACTGATCGACATGATCGACATGATGGGGCGCGCTTACGGTCGCACACCCACACCAATGCCCACCCGAAGAACCATGTAGGAGCGAAGATGCGACCGCAAACCGAACGCACTTGTGCTGACCGATCATAAGTGAAAAAACCCGATTGTCATTGCACACACCATTGCTCACGGCGGGTTGCGAACTTGAGCGTGAGAGTAGCCCATACCTATCCGCGAGCTTCAGCGGACAAAGATCGCCATTGTCCGGGAAGGATGCCAGCGGTGCTTTGATTGGGGAGGCGGGAACTATACATTTATTGGGGCATTATGTCTACAATGCGCAGGGGTTGAGACTTGAGAGAACATGACGAGACCTGACCGCTCTCAGACTTCAACCTGTTCCTGTGAAAGCATGGCTTATCCCTTTAGTCCTCAGCCTCGTAATATGATTTAGACCACCGAAGAGGTCTTCTCGACAGAGCTGAAAGAACTGCTCTTGGTACGCGAAAGTGCCTGCCTAGGCCTGCCGAAAGCGAGGACGCCGCCAATCCATGCAGCGGAGAGAACGGCAGCGAAGACGCCAAGAGTAACCATGGCGCCGACGACGCCAGCCTCCGTGACGCTGAGAGGGCCGTTATTCTTGTTAGTGTTGCGCTCCTGCTCTGCGAGAGCCTCGGCCTCAGCTTTCTGAGTGAGCTGGAAAAGGTTGGGGTTTGCGCCCTGGTCAGCCAGCTGCTGAGTGGACTTGATCATGTTGGTGCAGCTGGTCTCCATGTTGAGCTGCTCAAAGTCGCTGGAGCTGATGAGACGAAGGTCGGCGCACTGGCAGGGGCCCCGTCAGCGAAACGTGCTTTCAGATATGGAGGAGGAGGGACCAGAGCTCACCTCGAAGAAGTCCGTCTTCCTCGGTCCACCGTTCCAGTTCATTTGCAGGGTGATCTCATCTCCGACGCTCAGGCCGAGGGACCCGAAGTCGGGGCCATCGATACACTGGCTACCCTTCCAACCTTCGGTGACGTTGGTCAGGACGTCCGTGAAGTCATCCTGGGACGAGGGGTCCGTAGAGGTCGAATAGCGAACGATGGTGGTGAAGTCGACGAGAGCGTTCCAAGAAATCACACCACCATTGAGAGGGTAGTCGATCCTGCCGCCAAGCTTGTAGCCCTGGCAGGGGCCGATTTGGGCGACGAGGGAGCTAGATCCACGACCTCCCTAAGTAGAGTTCGATGGTCAGAAGGTAGCCGGTAGCAAGTGGCCATAACATCCTGATGGGAGCACTTACGGGGAAGTTTAGGGACACTAGGGATAGGAAGTTAGTCAAAAGCGCCCAACTGGAGATGTATGGTTGGCGGTGTACATACCTCTGGGCGTCTGGTCAACGAGCGGCGCTTGAGCCTGGGCGAGAGCGAACTGGACGAGGGCGACATTGATGAGGGTTGAGGCGTGCATGGTGGGAAAGAGCTGGAGGTAGAGCTGGGAACTGATTGGATTGAGTGTATCGGCAGAGGGCTCTGAAATTGGGACGCTGGCTAATGAGGTTGACATTCAGAAAGGTTACAGCTGTTCGACGGTTAATATAGCCAAGGGGCTCTAGCTGCCATCTCGGCTCGGGCATGCTCGACATCCACGGCGTTCCACGGCGCGGATTAAGTTCCCTAACTGTGAAGCCGTGGACTGACGATATCTAGGTACCCGCAGATGATTGGCCTGTTCCGTCACATTTGAGCGGTTGCGCATGCTTTTAGCCATCGGCGGCATTGATTGCGAGTCAAGACGTCTTCTTAGCAGCGTTACATCGCCATTAGCCTATTCAGTATACGCGCGTTGATTGGCTAGAAAGATCTGATTAGATGCGCATCCAGGGTTGGTTAGGCCTGCCCTGCGCCCCCGCCACTAAGACTCCAGAAGTATGGCCTGTGCTTGGGTACAGGCCGGCCTCGCCGCCGACCGCTAAAGCGCTATCAACCCCACACTTGTCATCACGTCTTGCATTGCGGTGTCAGCGTTTGGTTCTTGACAATGTGAACACAAGCAGCGGCAGTAGGATACGTCCGTGGAACTTCCACGGCCGGACAACATCGAAGTGCCGATAGAGCGAGGTGGGTATCTGTATGCTTGAAGTTTTGGCTTCCGGGCTAGACGTCCTGTATCCAAGGTGGCTTTGTCTCCATTGGGCCGAAGTCGTGTAGATGATTCCGAAAAAGAGACGTGCACTACCTGTGCTGACGCTGTGTGCCTGCAGGTTCTGACTCTGCAGACCATCATATGACATACGGTGATGCGTTTGAATCACCAGTGAGCCAAATGTGTCACAGGGTCCGCGATATGCCTGCATTAAGGTCCGAGTCCGCCGCGGGGATAGGTGATTGCTCGCAAAACCTGAAGAAAAGAAACCTGCCCGTCCTTAGAATTATGGGTCACTTGTACCGCCTTATTGACGTGATGCTTGGCAGAATTTTCCTATCTCCGTCGATGTTTGCCGCCTTTGTTATTGAGGAACCGTTAGAGCCGTCCAATTGCGGTCTCCAGGGGCAGTCAAGTCCAGCCGGGGGCCTCATGCCTACCTACCTTTGGGGCGGATCTTGCCGCTTATGACCGAGCTTGAGACCACGTGCTACTAGCCATTGTACAAGGTATGACAAGTGACGGGTAGGGAACATCTGGTAGATTCAGATAATATGATCCACGGCCTGGAAAGGGCCCTGGCATGGCAATAAGACCAGGTGTAGATGAGCAAGCACTGCGAATCAAGAATCAAGGCCCCGCCCGAGATCACCACTGTAGGCAGAATGCATGTGCTGTGTTCGCCAACGTCTGCTTTTCGACGCCAAGGTCCACGGACCTCCCCGGCCCTTCCCGAAGCTGTCAATGCCCGTTTTCAACCGCGACACAGTCTCGTCCATACCTGCCTCTATGCAGCCTTGAAATGCATACGCCCTTCTTTCAAGGCCTCTGGCGGCGCGTACCGCGATCTCCTATATCCCGTTGTGGTTGTCTGCACACCCTCTCCAGCCTTGACCATCCTCCGCGGAGGGCCTTCGTCGCCCAGGTTCTTAAAGTTTGCCCGGAAAGCGATGATGGCGGTGGAAACTTGGCCCCCCACGCCCGTTGACTCTAGCGCCAACTGCAATAACCAAGATCCTCTTGGAACCGACGTAGCCGATCCAAGTCAGGCTTGCCTCGCTTAAAAGCTCCTCATATGTCGAAGCCTTTGTCTCGCACCGGGCCTCCCCTCGGGTCTCCCTCGGTGTCGTGACCTCCAGGTAGGGCAAAGACAGCTCGATCGATTCTCATCTCAGCTGCCATGAGAACGACCTGTCGCTCTTGTACTCTTTGATCTATGCTAGTGATTAGGTTGAGACTGTGGAGATCTTGGCCGTTCTGTCGTAACGACTACTTGGAGTGGTCGAGCCATTAGGTTCATAATGAAGTAGACCCTCGCTGGACCTCCTTTATTGTTAGTAGGATAGATAAAGGTGGAATCGGTCCTTTGCTCAGTGGTGTGTCGTGTCCCTGAATGGGTTCTTACACGGCTCCTGGATAGCTAGGAAGTCGTAGTTGTCAATTCTGGGGTCCTATCTTTTCTCGAACGAACCGACCGTTGCCGATCCATGCTCGTTGGCAGCCGGTTCGTGGATGCCTTTCGATGCAGCGTCCCTACTTGCAATAGCCATCGTTTTCCTCTATATGTTGATATTGTCTTATCCGACACCAGCTGCTAAGCATCCGCGGGGTTATGGCACTGAGCATTTGACGCAACTTTGTCTTGGTGGCAATTAACTGGAAAACAATGAGATGGAATTTCACAAGGATTGTCATTGTTAGGGTCAAGAGACGAGAAGGACATTCGCTCATACCATCGTGTTTCATATGGTCATGGGAACAGCAGTTTACACACTACCGCGCACTCCGGCTACACTCCGACTGAACGACGTCGCTATCCTGCCCATGCTCGGGGTGCGGGCGCTGGGGCAGTGAAGATAAGCTGTGGAAATAACGCCCATTCACCCCAGTAGAATTTCCAGCGAAGGTGTCGCGGATACGTGCCGATGGAGAGCAGCGGGTTCGAAGCCAGCCATTTCCAGCGATAGGTAAGTAGCATCGGCATCTACCGTTTACGTGCGCGACCCTGGGGTGTATTTGTCCCCATGATTGTCGAGACAAGGATCGTGGTGGTCTTCATCCAATTAAGGGGAGTTTGGGAATAAATCCGCCGGAGACCGGCGGACATCGTCGGCCAGATATGCACGCTAATCGAGGGCCAATACGATAAGCGTGCCCAGAGCGGGGGTGGCTTGTGGCCGCCGGTCTCCGGCGGAGTGCTCCCGGATCATGGTGTCTCAATGTCAAGGAATCATGACCTCACTCTCGAGGACATGCATTTTAAATAGATCCAAGATCCATAACTAGGATAGCGGTCCCTTCTTGCAGTCAAACAATATTGAATCGGTAAACACTTCCATCGAGCGCCTAGACGGAACAAACCTCAGGATTTGAAGATGGCAACAACGACGGAGACCACGCCAAAGGCGCCCGAGACGTACAAGCTTGAGCTGTCCACCGGCTACGGCCCTGTCTACCGGGACGTTCTCAAAACCCCCGCTCGAGAATGCGACTCCTCCGAGGTTCCGATTATCGACCTCTCTGGCATCTACGGCGATGGTGAGCAACGAAGGGAGCTTGCCAAGGTGATACGTGAAGCATCCACCAACACGGGCTTCTTCTACATCAAGAATCACGGCATCCCGAAAGACATCATCGAGGCGGCCTACAAGCAGGGGCGCGGATTCTTCGCCCAGACCGCGGAGAAGAAGGCGCTCGTGTCGCACAAGCTCTCTCGCTTCTACAACGGCTGGAGTCAGAGGGGCCACATTTCCCCCACCGAGTCGCAGGACCTTAAGGAGGGCTTCAGCTTCAGGTACGACCCGAAGTACGACCCCCAGACCAAGGACTTGGACGCCACGCCGGAGGCCGTCAAGAAGTGGCTGCGCTGTGAGGACTTCATGTGGGAGGGCACGAGCCATCTGCCCGGCTTCAAGGACGACATGATTGCGTACTGGCAGGCATGCCTGTCGCTGGCCCGGAACATGATCAAGATTTTCGCCCTGGCGCTCGACATGCCGGAGAACTACTTTGACGATGTCGTGACGTATCCTGGAAGGTATGGGAACAGCTCCTAAACTAAGAACCAAGAGCGTTTTAACTGACTGGGTAGCGACTGTATTACCAACTTCTACCCGAAGAACACCGCAGCGAAGGACGCGATCATCGACGTTGGCATTGGCGCCCACACCGACCTGCAGTGCTTCACGTTTTTGTGGCAGGACAACGTCGGCGGCCTGGAGGTTCTCACGAAGGATGGCCAGTGGATCAAGGTCCCACCCGTCCCGGACACCTTTGTCGTCAACATTGGCGACTTTCTGATGCGGCTGTCCAACGACCGGTTCCAGTCGACCGTGCACCGGGTCTTCAACTACGCCCCTGAGGACCGTCTCTCCATGCCCTTCTTCTTCGGATTCAACTTCAACGAGACGTGCTCTGTCCTTACCAGCTGCACCAACGAAAAGAACCCGCCAAAATACGAGCCTATTAGTTGCGGCGAGGTGAGTTTTTCCAAGTGCCTCCATGACGGGTCTGACAAATTCTGACTTGCGACAGTGGTGTGCGCTGAGATTCCAGAAGACGTTCGGGAAGCCATGATAGAGTAGGGATATATACTGAACACGTCTGAAGAAAAACATAGCCAGCTTCTCATAATCTGGTTGCGACAGCAGCTCGATCACGAAGATTGTAAAGTAAAGGGCATGGCCCACTGAAACTGAAGCCGGGCGGGCAGTTTGTAGAAAAGCCCGGTAGAATGGCCTGTCTACCTATTTGGTGGACCCACCTTTTGGGACAGTGGTCCCGGGCCGTGAAGGCCGATAATACGTACTGTCTCTAGTGCCTGTGCGGAACGGATAAGCGCCGTCCCATTAAATATACTTGGAGTCGCTCCTTCATCTCGAGCTCATACCAGATCTCTCCTTCATAGCCCAATGCACAATGTATCATCAGAGCCGCAGTTCGGAAACAAATTCAGCGAGGCGAAGCCACCGAAATGAGCCCGGAGACGAGCAGCCCGTCGCCAAGCGACGGCGGCGGGTCTTCTCTTGCGAGTCCTGTCAGAGACTCAAGTGCAAATGCGACTTTGATGCCAATTCGCAAGCCTGCCGGAGATGTCACAACCTACGGTGAGCGTGCAACTGTCCTCTATTTACCCTTGTATTCTTTCATGGTCGTTTGCTAAATCATTGGTATCAAGGATTCCCTGCTCCCGTCGCGATGATGCTGAGGCGGGTGGTCCTAGTGCCGAGAGCCCCAAGGTGTTGACGAGCATAGAAAACAGGTAAATATCAATGGCGATGCGGTTACTGTTGCTCCTTCTGCTGGCCCCGATCAAGCTGACATGCATGCAGACTACAAGAGACAGAGAGCACACTACAAGAACTCACCTCTCTGGTGAAATCACTCTCGGATCGGGTGGCTAGCACGAATAGGACTCGTGACAAGGAGCAGCGTGGGGATCAAGGGGAAGACATGCTGACCTCCCCTCTCTCGGACATGGATGGTCCCGAGCGAATATGGGGTCCGGCGGATCATGCAGTGGAGTCGGCGCCAATCGTGGTTCTTCGCCAAATTGGTCGACGCTGCACAGGAGTTCATACCCGGCCGAGGAGACTCAAAAACGTCGACTTGTTGGACCTGGATATTCTCAGTCACTCGGATTCTGAGATGCTATTAGCAAGGTCAGCCAGGCTCTGCCCTGTTCAGGTGCTAGAACTAACCACCAGCACAGCTTCTTCCACTATAAGAAGCATAACCTGCTCATAGGGGACCTCGGCGGGCCTGCATCTAGTGACGTGCTTCGACAGGCGTCCCCGTTTTTGCACAGCGTCTGCTGCCTACAGGGAGTTGTGTATCAAGTTGATGGCGCCGCAGTCTCGACACATGAGAAAATCTATGACCAGGTCCGGATCTCGCTGGGTCAGATTTTGTTGGTGAGCCCCCTGACCCTGGAGGAGATCCAGGGTGTCCTGCTCATGAGTGACAATGGACCGTTGCGGACGAATGTGGGTTGCTCTCTCTACAACGCATGCAACCCAGAGAGCTCATGATTCCAGGAACACCCAGATTACATCGACAGCTGGATGTTGACGGGCTACTGTGCCCAACAAGCCATGCTCAGCATCAGCTTTTCCGAGATTGTCAGCAAAATAAGTAAGGGAACCTCAACAATCACAGACCAGCGAGCTATTCGACTGTGGTCTGCCATCTCATTACACCACCTCCAGTAAGCCCTTGATTCTCCCCTCTTCCAAAGAGGTTGTGGCTAATGATTCACAGCTGGGCAGCCAGCACGGGGCGGCATTCCACCATTCCGTCCGACTACCTCGAAAGCTGCAACATCCTCCTCAGCTTCTACGATGCGTCCATGCAGGACGGAATGCTTCTCGCAGAGGTGTTACTCTATATCAGCCTGCTCCAAAAGCTCGAAGCCCGACAGGCCCCTGACTATAGCCGCGGCAATCTAGAGTTTACCGCGTGGAAGCAGAGGTGGAACCATTTACTTGGTATGTCAGAACCCAGACGCCGACGCAAGGGCTGTGCTCACTTCATTGCTGTGATAGTTCTGCCAACAGCGTCCATGTTGAAGGTTGGCTACCTCTCGGCATGTCTCATTCTGGCTGTCAGATATCTCCAGGGACTGGATGAAGATCTGACCTCCAATACGTTCTTGAGTGATCCTCCGTCCTGTGGCTCGCGCGATGGCGTGTGGTCGTCTGGTGCTCAGCAGTCCGAAAGGGAAGAGGCAAAAGCCAATCTGAGAGCCAGCGCCTGCAGCTATGCCCAATCAGTCCTCCAGACATTTCTACATGTCCCAACACACGTCAAGAACTCAATCGGTTCAAACCGATGTCTCTGTCTCGAGTATAGTGCCCTAGTTCTCGCTCACTACGACGAGCCCGAGTCGAAGCTTTCGGACTACAACAGCTTGGATCTTATCACACGACTCCACCAGTGGCTAAGGAGTGACCCCAGTAAGTCGTGGGCCACCAGGCTTGGTAAACTTGCGAAGCAGAAAATGATTTCTCGGCTGGAAAGCCATGCCCGTCAAGGTGTCATTATGATCGGGGACAAGATCAACGAATCAACCACGCCGTCAACCAGCCTCCTCAATTCCCATCAAGAAAATGCAGGGCCGGCTCTGGCAGAAGAGAATGAGCAAACCCAAACTTCAGCAACGCCCAATACATCACCCCCTGGTGCAGTTTTAGAGCCCAATACAGTCCTGACAGAGTATGAAGTTGGGTGGGGGGAGACATTCCCCAATATCGAGGACTTCTTCTCGGGGGGGTTTCTTGACTTTGGGTTTATTGAACAGACATAGATGGAACGGAGGATATTCGCCATGTTTACACTCGCCGATGTGGTCTCGGCGCTGGGTTAGGGGACTGGCGGGACTCTAGGATCCTTTGGTGTCTTCACCGAAAAGTCTCCTGTTGTCAGGGCGCAGTCGTAGGCAGAGTGAGGAGGTCTCCCAATAGTGCGCTCCGCAGTTAATTCGTAGGGATAGAGATATAGAACATCTGAAATCTGCCCTCCTTCTGCGGAAGGGAGGCTTTCCGTAGCTCTTATATAGCAGCCTTAAGCCCCCCCCCCCCGGGTGCCTGCGCCCCAAATCAGCAGTCTAACCGCACCTGTTTCATCGTAGGGCCGCGGTTATACCCTAATATTATTATACGGCTTCTAGATAGCTAGGATATTATAGTTATTAATTCTAGGGTCCTATCTTTTCCTAAACGAAGTAGATAACTAATTTATACTCGTATTACGACCTGGCTGGATTGTCGTTGGTGCTGTGTATCATTTTGCATGGAGTTTTCATGGATCGAAGGCAGTGGAGCACCAGCTCCTTAAGGCCTGCCGGGGTCTGCCCATCCTATCCACGGATGAACCGCGATGCCCAGAGTCCCTGAAGTCACCGGCAATTGAGCAAAGGCCCAGGAGAGCTTACTCGAATAGTAACGCATTGACTTGAGACAGTAGGTCTTTGCTTGCTTCACCTACAAAGATCAACTCGCCAGGAAGCAGTTCCTCAATCAAACGTGGTGTTAAGGTGCTCGAAACCGTCGACAGACGGAAAATGCGGGAGCCCTCAGTGCATCACCAGACCACACAGCGGCAACACAACCAGGAGAGACTTTCAGCCACAAAACTAGTCATGTCTCTTTCCTCCGCATGCAGGCGCCGCGCTTCGTTAGTATACCGAATTATTGGTCCTCCAAAGGTCGGTCGCTATGATGCTGCATGGCACATGCCTTGTCATATTCAAGCTGCACCTGTCAACCTGTCTTTGGCTCCTCCAATTTAGACGGCAGGCATACTGTGGCTATGCACCTGATGCCGGTCGTAGCTGCACATTCGGCATGCTCGCGGGATCCATGAAGTGGTATAACGCATTTGCTGGTCTGCAGGATAACAGCAAGAGCTTCGTAGGGTGCTGGATCCATAAGCTGTGGTCTGACATGGGTCAGCATATGAGGAAGAATACCAGGGGTCAGATTAATGAGCATGAGGACTAGAGTTTAGGGCGACTAACAAAGCAGAAAGGGCATCAGCCGCCGTGATGGGAGAATCGACAAGCATCATAAAGGGTTAGGTACAGGATACCTGGCAATGGCAGCAATGTGACACGTAAATCTACATTCCTGTTAGATGTTGGCAACAGGACGCCGCAGCAATGTATTGCATCAACGGAAGTGTTGTAAAAAAGGTTCATTCATCAATTCACATCAGTATTGGCGTCCTTGAAAAAAGGACGGCGACGTAAGAAGGGACGGTCCCTAGGAACAGACGATTGGATTTCTTAGGCATAAAAGCCACTGCCTTGAATGGCTTATACCCATATCGACACCGCACGGTCAGGATAGAATGTGTCCGGGCACTTCCCAGCTTTCCTACTTCGTGGAAGGGTTAGGGGAGATGGTCTCGTCGGGAAACTTCCTGAACAAGTCGGCAATATGGTCGATTGGCGCCGCCAGGAGTCCCATAGCCGTCTCGAACGGCGGGTTCTCGCCGGCGCTGGGGTGGCTGCGAGACGGGGCAAAGGCCTTTGTCCGGCCGAAGCTCTTGGCTATGGACTCAGACTCGCCCGAGGAGGACCGCAGGGCGGACTCGAGGGCGGGCATGTCCCTCTCTTCTTCCTCTTTAATGTGCTGCTTCAGTGCAACCCATAGTTCCTTAAGCTTCTCGAGGTATTCGGGATGCTTAGGCTCAAGGTTCTGAAACTGCTTGAGCATTTCCTTGACCTATCTCATTGTCAGCGTCGCCATGATATATCGCCCGGGTTGAATCTCAACTCACGGAGTGGTGCTCCTTGCGATCTTCCTCAGCCATTTCGTGGCCCTTGTCGCCAAGATACTTCTCGAATGCAGGGTAGACGACAAGCTCTTCGCCGACAGAGTGGCGAGCCAGCTCCCAGGTAAACTGGTTTCCGAAACGCGCTTGGTGGTCATGGTCGTTGCTGTTGACGACCTCGTTGTAGTACTGCTCCAACTCACGGTGGTCTTTGACAATGGCGTCCGTGATTGTGGTCATCCTGGCAACGGAGCTACTGAATAGTCTTGCTTGACGTGTTTGAGTGGTGAGACGGACGTGTTGCGGGCGGGTTAGGAGCGTGGATACAGGTCTGAGAGAGAACATGGAACTGGTTGCCGGGTGGAAAGCGTCGACTCCAGAAGGATATCCGGTGGTCGTTAAGTACCCCTGGGGTAAAGGGGCACATCTGCCCCCTATGCATGCTCAAAGGTGTCCTTTGCTTTGTGACCAGTGCATTACGATGGTACACACACCGAGACCACATCGAAGAGCGTCACCGGTCTCGTCATTGTTAATACGCGCCATCTTACTGGGCAGCAATTGTTTGGAAATCTACGTCTTGGTGTCAATCTCCCGGCTGGGCGCATATGGGCCGGACATCCGGCAGGTGGGTGACACAATGACGGTCAAGTCACCATCTTGAAAGTTTGTTTCCATCGGAACACCAAGCGACTGGCACGTTCTTGGTACGCTCTTCCCCGCCAATTAGTACAATCCTTGTACTAGATCCCGCGATCCGTCGAGACTTTATTCGTCCGGAGGGCCACGCCGTCTTTGACCTCAAGGTTATAACCCCCTGGTAGTTGAGGGCCGAGACTTCGACAGGTCCACGTCATCCACAATCCCATGCATGCTCGAGCCAATTAAGCAATACTATTGGGAGCACCGTGTTGGTTGGGGAAATCCTAGTGGGGCTGATGCGGAGCTTTTCGTCCTTCCATAGAACCATGTGTGGTAGTAGTCACCCGAAACCAGGGCGGCATTCAGGAATCCTGCGAAAGATACGTTGTGGAAAAACTCGCCTTGAACATGACGTCGACTGTAAGTCATTCGTTCCTCACACGTCGCGTCCTACTGTTGATCTGCCACCAAAGTACGCTTAAGCTCTAAAGAGCCGAGATGATGAGTTGAGAATGCACCCTCCTTCTCAAACCGTACTAGCCGGGTTTCATCTCGTATGCAACCTCGACGTTTGCAAACCACCAATCCACAATGCCGCCTTCGATTCGCACGAGAGCACTGCTACTTGGACCGGCATGCCTTGCCGGCTGCCGACGCTGCGCTGACAGATGCAGATCTAAGGAAGATTCCTGCCAATATCTTAAAGCCATCCCGCGACGTAAATATTGGACGGCAACGGTTCGCAGACTTTGATCTCGCCGGCCGTGTGTTCATCGTAACTAGAGGAGCTCAGGGGCTAGATTTGGCTCTCGCCGAGGCAATTGTCGAAGCGGGAGGTAAGGGCATGTGCGCCTGACCCACCATCGCAATGGACAAGGTCTCATACCCGGAACACAGTCTACTGTTTTGACCGGCAGGATTACCCGGATGCATCATGGGATGAAGCTTGTCGACGAGTTGTCCCCGAGTGGGGTGGCTCTCTGCACTACCGACAGCAGGACGTTCTCGACGTCGATGGACTTGATAAGCAGATAACTGATATCGCCAAGGAACACAAGCGGCTGGATGGCGCGGTCGCGGCGGCAGGCATCCCGGAAATAACGCCCGCCGTCGATTATACGGAGCAGGACGCCTCGAAACTGCTTTCCATCAACTACACCGGTGCCCTGATGACTGCCACCGCCGCGGCACGGCAAATGCTGAGGTACAAGTGCCATTGGGGAATCGTCCTGATCGCCTCCATGTCAGGCCGCGTCGCGAACAAGGGGCTCATGTCGCCCGTATACAATTCTTCAAAGGCGGCCGTCATGCAACTCGCCAAAACCCTTGCCATGGAACGGAGTCCGGTTAAGAAGGACGGCACCGGGTGCATCCGGGTCAACGGTATTAGCCCAGGCGACATCATGACGCCAATGGTGGAAGACACTATGAAGGAGACACCCGATCTCATGGAAACCTGGGAGAGCGAGAACATGATGGGCAGACTTGCGGAGACGACGAGTTCAAGGGGTGCTGCGCTTTATTTGCTAAGCAACGCAAGCAGTTACGTCACGGCGAGCAACGTTTTGATCGATGGATGCCACACTGCCTGATGAGCCTCTAAGAGATCGACTTCTGCCATCTTTCCGTTCCCAGGTCTCTTCTTGGGGCGTTAGGGTGGAGGGTAAAAGACGAAAGACGAGACAAGTCCCAACGAGGTGTATGATTACTAGAATAGATGCAGATAGTTAGCCTCTAAGAATAGATTCTCAGCTATAGCGTCGTAACGAGTTGTTGGTGATCGCTAGTTTCATTCAATATCACTAGCCTCGACTCACAGTCAGGAGGAAAGGTAGAAGTTAGTGACTACATGCTCATAGTTACGTCTCAACTGCTTGTGTATGGTCAATAGTGTTGCCTCTCTTACTCCCATTCTGCACCGAGTCCGATATACGACATTGTAGCCTCAATCGTAAGCCCACCTATCTTTTAGGGCGCTAGCGCCGTTTCCTATGAAGCTCTGAATCACGATGTCCGGGAATGATGTGTATAAGTAAAGATCAACGGTGGTTAGCTACTAAGATCGAAGGCCATAAGTTAATGCAGAAGGTTCCGCCAAACCATTGGCCATTTCAGCAGATGTCATTGGATAAAGCAGAGTCCTTTTGTATACTCAAAGAAACTTTTGTTGATATTGAACGCGCATATGAAATGTAACGGGGTAGGCATACATGATGAGTTGCTGCTCAGCTTTAACGAGGCGACCTGACTCTATAGGCTCCCCCTGCATCTGCCTCTCCGGCGCATCCTCCAGAATAGGTGCTTCAAGAGAACCTAGCTTCCAGTACCTAACGTTGAATCCATCTCCTCTAAGCTTCCTGAAGATGTTGCTAAGAATTCCTTTACGGTATCTGCGGACGGTCCAGGGGCTCCTGGCGGACGGCTTCGAGTTGGCGCAAGTTTCCGTGAATGACAGAATCTATCAGCCAATGACTCTGACTCAGGACTGCTCAAGCAGTCCTCCAACCTAGCCAAGTCATGGTTGTCAATGTCCCGTATGTGCCATGACAAGTCCACCCACAGGGCTTGCAGCTCTGGTTCGAAGTTGATGTCTTCAAGCGGGATCAGTCGAAGCTTTCGAAGCTTTTCCCTAATCTACAATCGTTGTCAATTATCTAAGGAGCGCATTACCCACAAAGTCGCTCTTGCTCGGGTTGGTGCGGAGATGGCAGACACCGCCCTGGGCCGGGGAGGGAAGAACGACCCACTTACGCTCTTGTGGTCCCTCGTCAGTTGCTCACATCGTTGGTTTCCGTCCGCAAGCTTCTCTCTGAGGGCTGGAAGCAGTATTTGCTCTTCGCTGATACAATGCCGAGCGAGCTCGAGTGTGAACTCACTAGTCCAGCGCGTCTTTCGTTCGTCGGTAGTCGAGGTACGAATGAATCGAAAATCTTGCTCCAGTCGGCGGTGGTCCTCACTAATAGTAACTGACAACCGGGGCATACTGTCGATAAAAGCTGCCTATGATGGTTGGTAAATGTCGATAGTGAAAGGATGGGCTAGATTGAAATTGGAGAGTGCAACATTGATTGCTAAATTCTTTCCGCGGGTAGGCCGTCCCTAATGCATATTCGTCGATACGTGAAGCAGTGAGTGACATAATAGTGTCGTAGGATGATACTATCAAAAGCCAATTGCGTCATAAGTGTTGACCTTTTGAGTGAATAATAAAATGCCAGAATGACGGAAGACCCGATCGCTCAGGTAGCAATATGACCGTATATTGACGTAAATAGTCGAGACAGGTGGTGAGACCATCCACCACGGTCAGAGATGCAACGCTGCAACTCGAAAGCATGACTAAGCGGACCGAAAGGCCAAAGAGAGCACTCAAGCTGCGACACGATTGCCATCAATTGACGGTTCAGAGCAGGCCAAAGAAGTGTTAGGACAGCCCGGCAGTCCCAAGCCGTATCCTCGTACTTCTGTGCATGCAGAGATTGCGTTCTAATATTCCTGCATTCCCTGTGCTGTGGAACAACATCCGATGCCCAGATCCACGGCTACAGCCCCGCCAATATTCTCCCTGCGGGCCATCTGCAGATGCCAGACACCACGGGTAGATGTGGAACGGCTGCTCGTTCTGGCTGCGGCATGCCTTCCACACGAGGATGGCGAGTGTGAGGCACGTGAGGTCCATGACGGAGACAGAGGTAATGGCCACGTGCTTGAGCCACCAGTCGTGAAACGGAGCAGCGTCAGTGCATAGGACGTGTGTTGCCGTTGCTACAACTGTTTGCAGAGCTACGACAACATGAAAACTGTATATCCATCTGGCCCTCTGGCACAGTCAGCTAGCGGTCACAGCATCGCAACAGCAAGATCCACCCACTTAACTTGACTTGACTTGAATCCCAACTCGCGTGTGGCCACTGTTTAATCAGATCGTGGAACGAGCTTTGACTACGACTAGCAGACCATAGTATGCGCGCGAGAGAAGGGATAGCGCCCCCCGTTATTGATAAATCACTTACGATAAAATCCACTGGATGTGCACGGCAGTCACGAAACATTAAAATTTATGTGTGTCTGTTACAGCAGTATTATCCAACTGATTTTCCTGCCTCGCCATATGTTTCATGTCCTTCAACGTCTCGATCAGTCGGTATTTGGCCCTTGAAGGCAAAGTACAAGAAGAGCTAGGATGTCTGGAGTAGTGGAATGATTTATCCGTTGTGATGTAACGGAACTTCCTTACCTGCTATGGGAAGGCTCGTCAGGCTGCCTCTACGGCCCAAAACATTAAGGTGGTGCAAGTTGAGTGGGTGGTCAACAGGTCTGTGGCCGTTATCGTGGCGAAGCCTTTGCTCAGGCCGATACTGCTCGTAAATGGTAACAAAACCAGTACACAGTCAAATTTATTGCAGATAGGGCTATCGGAAGTAGGGTGTTGCGACCTGAAGGTTTACTAACAGAGGTACTTCAACTCGAGGTGCGTTTCTTGTTGGCGGTAAGTTAAGTAAGCTGTAGTGCAGTCTTTCAGAAGTAGCAATGAAAAATGATATTGTTATAATCAAATTTATGAATCCAGACTGTAATCCGATTTATTCCTCTGATTCGAGACAAACAACGAGGCGAGACGGAGGACACCTCCAGTCCGTCGTCCCCTGGGCAATCCGGGCCACCTGTCGATAAGCTTTTGGGGCCATCCGGCTCCTTAAATTCAGAATGCCCCATCCTTGTGAGGCGAACCCTGAGACGTTCCCTGATGTGACCACGTGTCATTGACTGGAATTGTATAAGATTGACTGTTGCATGACTAGCCCCCTGGCCCCCTGAGGGGAGGAGAGATACCACTTCCTTACATAGAGCTACAGCAGACCATCAAGGCTGTGGCTATAGAGGTCGTGGGCAGAGTCACAAGCGCAGTTAATCTTCCACAGAGATTCAACACCTTGTTAACTGTTGACCCTGATTGCAGACGTGTAGGCAGCAGGCGTTCTACATAAGGCCAGCTGATTAAGCAGTGCTGCATCTTCTATACTAAGAAAAATTCAGAACGCTTCAACATGGATTGGTCGGCCAAACAGGCCCCTTCTTCTCCCCGGAGCGTTTCATGCTGAACATCTGTGCACGGAAAACGTGCTGGTGGGGGATCCGTGGGGACGATTGGCGCGGAGAGACCTCCAACTCTTGAGGATCAGCTCGCCGAAAGCGGGGTGCTGAACGATGCCCACCGCTACGAAGGGAAAACGGAGACGTCTAGTGGTCGAGGGTGTGCTGAGATACCGAGTTTCTGGCGTTGGTGATGGTCCACGTCACGCCTGGACCATTGGAACGTTCCATTTCAAGCCAAACCGTGAAACCCTGGAGGAGCCTTTCCGCAGCTGTGACCCCAGACATTATGATGACTTCACTTTTCCGTATGATGACTGATAGGTATCTCAACACTGCCAATGAGGCAAGCAGCTGCAAATGCAACCCTTCGTCATGACAAGCTTGGAGATCAAACCCCTCTCGCCGGACATGTCCGTCCACTCCATGTTAGGAGCGAGAGTGCAGGCCATTGATATCAACCCGCAGCTGCCAGAGTTAGACCAGACCCCAAGTCTCCATCATCAGAATTCGGCTTGTTCATTTCTCACTGCATTCAATCCAACCGCGCCATCATGATCAAGAACACGAACACGAACCAGATGAACCCGGCGCAGCATCCCCTGCGCGCCACAGCTGCCGCCATCGGTGCCGGAATCCAGGGAGAGAAACGCGCCCCGCGTGCGAGCCACATGCAGTCCGCCAACGAGGGGCCGGCAGACATCATCGGAAAGGTCTCTGGCGCAGTTGCCGGCGGCAAGCGGGCGGATGATGGGCTCTACTTTACAAACAACGAGGGCCATCCTTTCCCTGACCCGTAGGTCTCTGCCACACAGTTTTCATCGGCTTGGATATTGACGACCTGTGGGTAGCGCTCATAGCAAGACGGCAGGTGGAATACCCGTTGCTAGCGATGCCTTCTTGTTCCAGTAAGTAGCCGAATCTTGTCCAGTAAGCATGGGATGGTATCCGACTTTTCCAGGAAACAGCAGCATTTCAACAGGTCCAAACCTCTCGAACGTAGGTAGCAATGGTCCAGATTTAAATCGATCCACACTGACAGATGAAGGCATGGTTCATCCCTGTGGCTCGGGAGCCTTTGGATATTTCGAGTGCACTCAAGACGTGACGGATCTCACTGTAAGATACTGAACGACATGCACATTCATCAACTCTGACGTTTCTCACAGAAAGCCAACTTCCTCGCGAGCGTTGGGGAGAAGACACCAACTTTCGTCCGCTTCTCAACCGTCACTCTCGGACGGGAGTTTCCCGACGAGGCTCGCAATCCCCGCGGCTTCGCCATCAAGCTCTACACGATGGAGGGCAATTATGACATTGTCGGGTTGAACTTTGTTCGTACCCCCCCTGTAATGGAGACCTCAAGGGACTGACAGCTCTTAAAGCCCGTTTTCTTCTGTCGCGATCCCATCCAGGGCCCCGACGTCATCCGCTCGCAGTATCGCAACCCGAACAACTTCCTCTTCGATTGGGACGCCCTGTTCGATCTGCTGGGCAACACGCCCGAGGCCAACCATGCCGGCATGATGTTCTTTAGCGACCACGGCACGCCGGTAGCGTGGCGGCACAACCACGGATATGGTTGCCACACGTTCAAGTGGGTGAACAAGGACGGCGACTTCGTGTACATCAAGTATCACTTCCTGGCCAAGCGCGGCCAAAAGCAGTTCACCGACGAGGAGGCTATCCGCATGTGCGGCGAGGACCCGGACTATTCCAAGCGCGATCTCTGGAAGGCCATTGAGGCCGGCGAGGAGGTTGAGTGGACCGCCCACGTGCAGGTCATGAGGCCACAGGAGGCGAACCCGGATGTGCTCGGCTTTGACCCGTTTGACGTGACCAAGGTCTGGCCGCGCGACCAGTTCCCCATGCGCGAGTTTGGCCGGCTCGTGCTTAACAAGAACCCGGAAAACTTCCACCGCGACGTCGAGCAGGCGGCCTTCTCTCCCGGCAGCATGGTGCCCGGCGTCGAGGACTCGCCCGACCCGCTGCTACAGTTCCGCATGTTCTTCTACCGCGACGCACAGTACCACCGCATCGGCGTCAACTTGCACCAGGTCCCCGTCAACTGCCCCTTCATGGCAAAGTCGTACGCCCCGCTCAACTTTGACGGGCCCATGCGCACCGACGCCAACCACGCCGGCAACAAGCAGTATGCACCTAACAGCTTCGTGCACAAGTTCCGCCCGGATGCCGCCGAGGCTCCGTACGCCGTTGGCGACAACATCGTCAGCCGCAAGAGCCACTTCTGGCATGAGGGCAAGCGCAACGACTACGACCAAGCTCGCGAGCTCTGGGCGAGAGTTATGACGGATAAGCAGAGGCAGCACACGGCGGCGAACACAGGCAAGTACCTGAACAAGGTGCAGTACTCGGAGGTGCAGGTGAGTGTCCCTTAGGCACACGGATGGTGGAGCGTGTATCTGACAGAATGGCAGTCCAAGTACCTTGCCCAACTGTGCAACATCGCCCCGGACTACGCCCAGGCGGTGTACGAGCTCCTCACCGATCCAGAGTTTACCCTTGATGATGTCAAGCAAAAGGCCGAGACGGCACACATGTGGTACAAAGAGCCAAAGTTCCGCCCCGAAGGGAATGAACTTGTCGGGAACGTGCCCGATGTGCCTGTCTACAACTAAAGCGTGTCTGCGTGGGAGTAAATGTCGAGATGCAAGACAGGCCGCGTTCCGTCGCTATTTGGAAGGGTTACATGAGTGATATTGCAGGACGTTGCCTTGCGGGAAGTGACCTCGGCAATTCGGGTCGTGATTGATTTTAGGCAGACTATTGCCCCCCCAAGATTGCATGTCAGATTTGCCTATTCATAAAATCTGCCTCAACACATGAGTAGTGATGTGACGGGTGATCGATTCCACGCAAGAAAGAATCAAGCCGAAGCTCCCTCTGGCACCAACCAACCGCGGGCTCTGGCCTCTGAAACACCTGGTTTGAGCATCTCAGACCTGGCCAGCGCCACTGACGGTGAAATTACGACTGAACAACGGCGACCGTATGGGTAGCTGTGCGCCCCTCGATCAGCATGCGTCCGAGATCTTGTCATAGTGCGTCTCGATACGGGGTTGTAGCGTTACTCCGCGTCTAGAGGAGCATTTCCTCCGAGCCGCCTCTCATGATGTCGGATGAGGCTGAGGTCTCGGTATGACGGAATGATGTGCCCAGAAGCAGGGCTGGTTGACACGGGAAAATGCCCTACAGCGGTGATAGTACGCTGCCCCTATTAAATAGTTCCGGCCTCCATCACCACGTTCAGTCTTGTTGCCCAAGATCTTTCCACAAGACTTCACGATTTTACAAAATTGTCCACCAGAGGTTGGTTCCACAGCCATGTCTCGCAACGTCTGCATCACGGCGGCCGAAGGCCGGACCGGCTTCGCCATCGCCGAGCTCCTGCTCACCCCCCTCTTCTCCCGCAAGATCGACTCCGTCACCGCCCTCACCATGGACCCCTCGAACCCGAGGGCCAAGGAGCTACAGTCAATGGGCGCCAAGGTCGTACAGCATGTCCCGGGGCACCAGCGCGAGGTTACCAAGCTCCTTAAGGACGCGGGCTGCGACACCATCTGTCTGATCCCCCCAGCGCACGCCGAGAAGTTTAATATCTCTGTGGAGCTTATCCACGCAGCGAAAAAGGTCGGCGTCCCCAACGTTTGCCTGATTAGCTCTGTCGGGTGCGACTACGCCGACCCTCATAAGCAGCCTCGTCTCAGGGAGTTCATCGACCTTGAGGTCCTCACGCTCAGCGCCAAGGGGGACTCGAAGACGCCGACGGGGACGTCGCCGGTGGTCATCCGGTGGGCCGTGTGTAACCTATTAGGGGGAAAATGCTGACGACGGGAAGGGCTGGCTTCTACGCAGAGAACCTGCTGCTGTATGCGCCGCAGGCTCAGACTGAAGGGGTCCTTCCTCTGCCGATTGGAAACGACCACAAGTTTGCGCCGGTGGCACTGGGGGTACGTGGAATGGGATCTACAATCAACCTTCGTTTACTGACATGCCCAGGACGTCGCTCACGTAGCCGCCCACGTTCTCAGCGGCAAGGGCAAGCATGGCTTTGACGATAAGCACAGGGGGCAGATGATGGTGGTGACTGGTAAGCTACTTGAAGCCTTCAAAAAGTCAAAAGGTATTAATACACGGTTAGGCCCCATGCTATGTGATGGTGATGAGCTTGCTACTGCCGCCAGCGATGCCCTCGGAACGAAGCTGGAATTCGAGGCCATCACTCAGTACGTCACCCACAACTGAAAAGGCCCGTCATGATGCTAATCTCTGCAGAACTGAGGCCAAGAAGGTGCTTCGAGCACAGTCGGAGAGCGACAACTCGGAGCAGCAGTATCTCCTAGAGTACTACGCCCTGGTCCGCGAGGGCAAGACGAACTACATCTCGACTTCGGCTTTTAACGACGTCACGGGACATCATCCGACGGAGGTCGTCGACTTTTTCAAGATGTACTCTGGTGAGTTCAACGCGAGGAAGCGCGTCAAGCACAGCCGTTAGAGGAATTCCCGATTTGGGGCGTGAGTTGGACGCAGAGGAATGATGGATGTTTACGCCTGCATCGCTAGGTGCCTAATAGGAGCTATACGATAATTGTCGACGCTGTGAAATCCCAAATGTGTTACTGATAACGATAGCCGGTAACTTGCATTCATGTGTTGATTATGCAAGGTCTCAGATCTTGAATAAAGCGAGCTTTATAGGCGTTGTCGTGAACTTATCAGATCGCACACCTGGCATCATGCATTCCCACGGCAGTAGCTCAACAAGTACTTCCTGCCTGCCGACTTCACGGTACCCTGATTCTGTCTAGCCCGTCAGTGCTCATAACTCCCATCTCTCCGCTCCGCAGCGGGCTGAACTCGCAATAAAGCTTAAAATACGGCTCCTGCTCGTGCCGATGCTGCGAACTATAGATCCAATAGGTCTCAGCGCCCTCTCCTAACAGTCACAGACGTTTCCACAGTCCCTCTGCCGTTGCACTTCCATCTCTCCACATGCCACGGCTCAGTTGTCACCCAGTTCAAGCGACGGCCTCGTAGTTGATACGTCAGGATCCCGACTTCCTTTCTCAGGTAAGGATGCGGTAGAGGCATCTGAAGAGTCTTGATGCTGGTGACCGTCGTCATGATGCGACTCCTGCTCGTCCACAGTCATGGAACAATTTAGAACTGCCCCCCCTATCTGTGGCTCCTCGTTGTCAGGTACCCGATCGACGTCCGTTCCGAAATCCTGCGGATGCCTGCCGTCTTCTTGTGATTCTTGACCCAGAGAATCCATAGGGTCGTGAAGGATGACCGACTTCCCAGAGATCGCAATACAGTTCCCATCCCCGTCTGCCGATAGTTCAACGCTCGGAGGATGGTGCATATACCCAGGTTTTGACTTCTTCCCATCCTTCTCTGACGGGGTATATATCAAGCTTGATGAGAACGTGTTGGACCAGTGTGCACCCGCAAAGAAGTTCAGCGCCAGCCACGCAGCTCCGGCGACGAGCGCAGCGAGCATGCTTAGAAGGAGCTGAAGGCCAGACATGGCAACAATCAGCTCATCAATGCTGATTGTGACAAGGGCTGGATCGATGCTGACTACATAGCCTCTTGCGACAAGCAGCTCTGCCATCCTAGCCCACATGTTCCAAGTCCGGGACATGATGTTGTGGTCAAGGGATTCTGAGCTGATGTTGGAACGGCCATTGCCAAGACCATATGCAATCAAAACAGCAGCAGTGTCTACCTGGCTAAGAAACATAACACTGCTGTAACCAAGTTTAGCTGCGGCACAATCAGTCTGGGCGAGCCTTCCACCAAACGCCTCATTCTGGAATGATCTATGATCGCAATTCTCAACCGGTGTCGGTGGCTTGTCAATGCTTTCGGATCGTATCAGCGTAATGTTGGTCGCAGTGAGGCTGATGACGGAATATTCGTCTTCGCCGTTGTAAGGGTTTTCGACAGTCAAGTACCCCCAGCTAGACAACAGCACCGTGAGGTTCCCGCTATCAGCCGTGTTAACTCCGAGCTGGTAGCTGAGATTCTGATCCTGCGCGCGCATAATGTCTTCTACAATGTGCGCAATGAGGGGGTTATTCCTCTCTGTCTCGTGCGTGCTCCAGATCTGTCGTACCAGATCTTCAACCTCCTGCGCAGCGAACGGCACGCCCGGATTTGTCAGCAGGGTGGCGCGAAGTACAGACTCAACAAATGTATGGCGTTTCGTCCCCTTGGTCACGGTAAAGATCTGCAAAATGATCACAGACCCAGCACCGGCCCCGAAGGAAAGCCAAATATTGTCAACCCTGTTTGGTTTGACGTATGTCGAATCCAGCTTCAGGTCCGACTCGTCATCCCAGTGTATCTCGGGCTTCCCAATAATGTTGCTCAATATCGCTTGCGAGAACGTGTTGTCGAAGGTACAGTTCCAGGCAGCGGAGCCTCCGCCGAAGGATATGCAACCAGCAGGGAACTTTTGACCATCAGCGCCGGCGGAATTAGGTAACATGGCGTAGCTGTCTGGTGAGAAGGAGAAACCGTAGCTATCAAGCCAGATTCGCGCCCCGACGTCATCTAGCCGCGTCGGTGTCGTGATTTCGGGAGTCCCCCTTTGAACTTCGCCAGTCAACGTGTAGTTTAGACCTGGCTCGAAAAGCTCAGACCCAACAATCTGGGCGAGTGTTTCCTCCGTATTTTGTAGATGACTGTGGTCAAGACGCAGCTGAATAATGTAAGGAGTATCCCTGTTACGGAAACTCTCATATTCGGCGACTGTGACGTCGGAGTCCCTGAAGATATATCCTGGAGAATCCAGTGCCCAGAGTAGGGTCCCATAGAGAGACGCAAGCGCGTTGAGAACGCTGAAGAGGAGAACGATAAGGCCAGCTCGTGAGAAGCCGCTGGACGAGAGGAACAGAGCGCGTTGAATATAGTCTTCAGCGAACATAAGATACGATGTGAATTGATTAAACCGAGCGGCGAGTAGGGAGAAAAGTTTGTAGATAAACAGCGCCATGAGAAGCTCCGCACACTTGAAAATTATGGATTTCAATGCATTGTTAAGTAGAGGAATCGAGGATGCGATGAATGAGGACGATGGCTCTATCATGTTGGGGGCCCTTAGCGAAAAGGATGGAAGTTGTGGTGAATGTCCAATGATCATGGGAGATGCAGGCTCAATTGAATCCAGCGGTACTCTGGTGAGGCGAGTCCCATTCTCCCTGTCCTTTAAACACTCAAAATCTGCACTGCCTTGCTTAATTTCTGCGGCAGGGCTCCTATCATGAACTGCCGACGTGGCGGCAAACTATCGGTGTAAGCCAGTCAGCCGTGCCCGCATGAGGGTTCAGCTACAGAGTGGCGTGGAAGAACGGGCGTCAACTCGATCAGAGCGAAGCTGAGCACCATATAAAATATGGATAGCGCATGATCGCGAGTTACAGTCGTCTTCCACACCGTTAAAACCATCCCTACACACTGATTTCTTCGCGTTGTGCTCTGCATGTTTTGCTTCTTTCCATCGTGGCTTCATTCCTCGCATGACAGATCACTTGCTCACCGTCCGGGGACGGCCGCGCAGGATGGGCGATGGCTGCTGCCGCCGGGTTGGACGCTTGGCCTGGAAGAGTGCGTTGCCATCCACCAGTGGCCCGAGCCTGGTTGCAGGAGCTGAGTATTCGGCTGGCAAGCTCATTATTGACGCTTTATTCATGAGCAGGCTGCCAACTGTCTCAGCGGCATTCGCACCATAATTTTACAACGAGATTATGGAGCAATGGTGTTTAAGACGTCTACTCTCTATCGTCCATCTCTGTTCGCCGTCTCCCTGGTTGGCAGGCAGAGTGTTTAGCGAAGGATCAGGTCCATACGTCATCCCATATTCAGTGAAGGTGAGGGCCACCCAAGTCGCCGCTTGGGCTCCGCGGCTTGCCCTCCCCAATTTTGTGCGGAATCCTCTTGGAACCACCTCATTTCCTCCAGTTGGCGGCAGTAGACCCAACCTAGACGTTCCAGGCTTTGTGGGACGGTGTAGAATTGGGGGGGGGGGGACATGCACGCGCCAACGTTGCCTACTTCCAATGGATTTCGGCACATTGCATTTATAGTTTCGCAAGTGCCAGTGGCAGTTGTCTCTGCCGCCGGCTGCCCTGGTGGGCCAGGAAGCTTGAACGTATGCGGCATGTTCCACCTAGAGAGGTTAAAACCCCTTGCACTATCTGGGTTTTCGCGGATGGACCCGACCCTGTGGCGAGCTTGATCGTTGCTCCTCGAACCGCCAGCATTCCCCGTTCATCATCCTTGAGTGAAAAGTAGCCAGGCCGCAGCATATGACAGTTTTACAAGGGAATGGCCACCCTGTGCACTCTAGTTCTAAGCCTGGATGCACCCTTTCAACAGGCAGCCAACGATGAAGCTATGTTCAAGTTCAGTTGCTTATCTGAACCACCTGGCAGATATGACACGATACAAATACATAATAGCTTCTGTAAGCTTGGGATCCTGTAGTCAATGTGCCGATAACGCCTACTTCATGGTACATGCACGGCAATCCGAACGGGTGGCGTCCATGGCTCACCATGCTTCGGCACTTGGAGGCTGATTTTAGCAGGGCATTTTTCTCCAGTAGATATTTCAGCCCCACGATACAAGGATGTCTGACAGAAGGCTCCGAAGTCAAGGCTGCCAACGAATGCGACGCCACAGCTGAAAAGGCGTATATGTGAGGCGTTGGGCGAACTCGGTCAGGTCGGACGCCCGATAAAAAACACAAATTGCCCGCCGCTGCCTCTACGGGGAATCTAGATTCCTGATTAAAAGTACACAGCAATACCAAGCCCTGCCGCAATCGGGTGCCGCGGCAGGATGTCAGACCTTTTGATACAATTGGAAAACTCCTCGCTCGCCAACTGGAACTTTTCGCGGAACTGCACAACCACTGCGTACTATGTCCAGCAATCTGTGAAGAACACTTACGGACCGGGACTGTCCACTGTGATTGAATTTCTCCTCAGTTCTCTTCCTACGGTTTTATATGGAAAAGCCGCGGCGGACGAGGAAAGATTAGCGCTTGTCGCCTGGTTCCTGGGCACTACGGTACCGCCAGAGATGCTGGAGCATGCCAGTAGAGCTTGCCGGGCTCAGTTATGCCCGGTCCTTCAATGGGAAGGCGAGCCTGATGGACGAGAATCCCAACTGAGTAAGGAGAGATGGCGGGATGGATGTATGCACGAAATTTATTTCGCCTAGGATAACCCTGTTGTTCTCTTCAGACGCGAACGCGCTGAAGGGTGGGCTGCGGTGCAAGCGTAGGATGACTGCTCACATAATTTGGGCGCCCAGGTGCGCCACTCTACTTGGGCATCCAGGTGCCCTTGTATCGGTCGCCGTAACCCAGCCGGATGGCTTCTGTACTCTACAGGGAGGTGGCTGTGGTGGCAGTAGGAGTGATCAGCTAACTTGGGGCACGTCCAAGAATCAGACTACTTCCTACCTTGAACCAAGCGTGGCGCTTCATGGAACGGTCCAGCTCTCTGACAGCCAAATCGGAGAGTCGCCTTTGCAGATCACTATATGCAGCCGAGCTGAGGATTTCCGGTTGGAGAGTGAGGCATAATTTGAGCAGAACTTACTGCACTACGAGACATCATCCCAAGCCTGCGAGGTAGAACGACAAGAGAATACAGGCAGCCCCGTCGAGACCCCAGTGTCCGAGGACTTCAGCGCGACTCCCGTCTTCGAGGAAACCACCTCGATTTCAACTAGCGATGGTTCCACTGCAGGAAAATGGTAGCAGTACAGTACTGCTATGAGTGATAGGCTGTCGGCCAACGTGGACGGATTAAGCAAATGAACCTGCGGGATTTAATTCTCATTATATTTTCAGCCCAAATCGGGCCCTGTTACTGTACATCAATAATTTCAATAATAAGGCTTTTCAGGTGATTCCGTATAATAGCCCTGCGCTGCAGGAGTCCCAGCAGCAGTGGGATATTCCATTGCCGTACCGCAAAATGCAGAGGACTCAAATTAGACCGTCCTAGAGCTCTATTTCCCAGTGGCATATCGGGAGATCAGCCTCGACAACGTCGTATAATGGGCAGATTAATGCCAGTGATTAATTCTTTCAGAGCTTGGAGCTACTGTTACGACCCGCATCTAACATCTGAGACTGTAGATGTTATCGCTAGTGAAGCCTCTGCCTGGGAGGCTACAGAGTCACAGCAGTGCGTGGCGCTAGTGGCTTTGTGATAGCGCAGACTAGCCTCCACCTACCAGTGCAAAGTTGCCATAGCTTGCTTTTGGAGCTGGATAACGCGGGGAGCTGAAAAGGGCTGTGGGTTTGTGTACTTGATAGGGGTGCTAAAGTCGTCGTCCCTCGAGAGCCTTCTTTGGATTCTCAGTTTTTTTCGTAGAAATCTCCTCCATTCTTCAACTTTCAGTGAACAGATTGAACGTTGGAAATCCACACTCGAAATGTCCCTTAACATTTGGTTGGCTGTCCTCCTCGCCACAGTAACTCTTGTAGAATCCCTATCCGTTCTCACATGCGCAGTAAGTTCCCCGACATAGCCCTCGTCTCGAAAGGAGCTTTCCCTCATCGCTTTTTGACAGATTCCTTGTCTTTCGGAGGGCGCCAGTACGGACACGGACTGCCTGCCGTTTGATGCCAAGTGCAGATGTACGAACGCGGCCTGGCTCGGCAACGCCGTCTGTTGCTTGTACGAGCACTGTTCCGACAGCGACCGCGAGCAGGCAGAGGAGCGAATAAGGACTACCTGCAGTGGACTAAACTACGATGTGGCGTCGGGTATATCGTGCTCAACCGTATCAGCATCATCAGTGACGGCGGACGCAACGTCCTCGTCTTCATACAACTTGAATGGCGCTTCAAATACACCTGGATCCGACTCGAGTAGTCGAACCTCAGATAGCTCCGATTTCGAGTCTACTGACTCTGCGACTTCAGACGGAAGCGGTAACGATGACTCCTCATCAGACTCCTCATCAGACTCCTCGTCAGATTCGTCTAGCAGCCACGCCAAGCACAAGTCGAGCTCTGACACTCTAAAGACGGGACTCGGTGTCGGTCTCGGCGTGGGCATCCCGCTACTCTCAGCATTCGCTGGATTTCTCGCATTACGCTTCAGAAAGAAACGCAGGACGACCCCCGAGACACCACCACCTCCAGTATCGCAAGTCCCTTCTCCCGCAGCATACCAAGCACCTCCTCCCCAACCTTACCCTCCACATGGCCCGATGCCGCCAGCCGTAGGAGGATTCGTCGATCTGCAAAAAGTCGCCATCCCGAGCATTGCCCCCGTTTCCAACATCAACACGAATCAGAACCAGCACGAGATGATGTGGAATACTCCCTCGTTGACACACGAGTTGTCGCCTGAAAGCCGTCCACCTCCTCTCTCACAACCACACACTCAGCTTCCGATCAATAATCCTCCGACGCCCAGCGAACTTCCTCCGATGCACCAACAGAGCATTGAGCTTTCTACCATTAATCCCCCAACGCATAGCGAACTCCCTCTGACACATCCTTATACTGAGCTGCCCACGAACCATCCTCCTACACATAGCGAGCTTTTATGAAAGGAAAGTGGTGAAATATTAAAACCCATCGGAAGAGAGATATAGTAGTGGAGATAGCGCTTGATGTAACTAAATAATGGAACATTATATTTCCTATATTAAGCTTTTAAACTCGAATGCGGCGTCCGATTAATGGGATTCCCTCAAACGAGGTCGGGGTCGCTATGTAAGATCTGCTGAGCCTATTCTAGAAATGTTGCCAATATACTCAGTTCCAAGCCTAATCAGGCACGACCGACGTGACGCCCACCAAACGTAGTAGTGCGAACTTGGACCTTACCAGCTGGATTAGAGAAACGAACAAAAGGGAAAGCCTTTCCACATTCTGTGTCCTTCAGACAAAGCCAAGGTCGGAAAAGGCGGTAGGTAGGCGGCTCGATTGTTGTGGCGCATGGGCTGTGGCTGGAGGTGACGGATGAGGTTTGGTTCTGCCATGGCTGTCCTCCACTATGGCAGGCTATAGGGGTCACTGTTGCAAAACCCCCCAAATCACCACGAACGTGCCAAATTGGGTTAGCGGTGAAATCAAACGGCCCCGCAGTATATTGCTCTAGGTACCTCAGCCGATACTTCTTAGTTTTGGGGGGCGTTACAGAAGATATACTTACCGTATTGAGTCCATAGCGGACTATCGGAGTGTATTTCTATTTTATTTAAAGCGATATGGCGTTACCTTAGTGGCTGGATTTAGTATCGCTACTACTTAATTATTCTTATTCTCCTCTTCCTCGTCCTCGTCTGGCTGACTAAGCTACTAAGTATTAAGTTAGTGGTTAAATTTGTATCTGATGATTTGATTTAGCTTATAATCTAGAGCCGAGTAGCCCCGCCGATGGTCTCTAGCCCTATAACCTTTCTCTCCTCGAGGCTCCTCTTAGCTACCTCGCCAAACGACGCCAAAGCAAGAGCAGGTCCTAGAGTGGCAGGAGGGACCGCACCACTGCCGCAAGCTCGTAACTGTTGTGCTGCCTGCAATGCAGCAGCACGCCAGGCATCATCTGGATCATCATTCACGCCGCTAAGTTACCGGTTTAGGTCCCAAAAGGCACGCACAGCAGCATAAGCTCCAATAGGGACCTAGAGATGCAGCTTGGTTACTGGCTCGTTACCTGACAGAGAGCAGAGATGCTTTACCGGCCTATATATGGCCGTTCTTTTTGTAGTCCTAGTACGCAGCACTAGTATCTATTCCGTGCATGTCAGTGTAGCAGCTATATGATCTAGGACAACTAAACATACTGTCTTGAGAGGCGCCTCGCGCTGGGAACTCGGAGTACAACGTGTGGTAGACCTAGGCCATGACCGATCCAAGGCTCACGAAGTCCTCGAGAGAATACGATCCTTGGTTTTATCTTAGGCCTGTAGTCGACCACAGGCAGTTCCGCGTCGCGACCCGAATGCATGCCACTGATACGTAGGCATGCCAAATAATATTCAAGTGATTGGATCGATGGGAGAGTCCGGACACCAAGAGTTCAGGGGAAGCCTCTAGTTAATCATGGAAGGCAAAAGTCCAGCCCCAGAGCAAAGGTGTTTGGGCAATGAAGTGTAGCCCTGATCTAAGGCCTGCTCGGGGTCTAGTCTTGAGATCTTCCCAGACATAATGACACAAAGGGAAAGGCGAAACGAGTTTTGGAAGGGATATTCTGCTTCAGCTTCTCATAGTGAGACAGCTGAGAAGAGTTCCGAGGAGCGGAGTTGAAGGTTTTGGTACTGGAGACCATCGCTGGGACGGTTCAGCTTTTGATCGTGAGCGTGATCAATCCTACCAATGCATTTTCACTACTAATTTGATGCTTATGAGCTCATGAAGGGGGACGAGGAGAACGACCAGACCGACAATGGCTGACCGATAGTGCTTGAGTTCGATCACCTTGATGGCGATGTCAACGCCTCGCCCTCTATCTCATCCCACAAAATCCTCAAACGCCCCAGGAGATACTCATCATTCGCGACTGCCCTCTCGAGTATCTCAAAGGGCTTATCCCATCCTCGTTCCTCCATCGCCCGCGTTGACCTCCTCAGCTTGTCAACGAACCACGCCCTGGCCTCAGAGCCCAGCTCCGCCGCGACGGCCCCCACGACGATTTGGCACGACGATAGATCCATGTATAGGCATGACCTGCCTGGGAGCCCCGCAAGGCCATCTTTCAGGTCATTGGCTAGAAGAGCGCAGGCGGAGTCGTTTGTCTGCGGGGGCCAGGATAAAGCGAGTATGAGCTGGATCGCTTTGGCTGTGGTGCGGACGTAAGCGTTGTCATTGGCTTCAAAGGTCTGCATATCGCAGGATAATTGGATCCACGGCTCTTGAATATAGAGAGCCACGCTCTCTGGATCTAGCGCGTGCTTGTCATGCAGATGTATCGTGCGCCGCAGCTGGGCAACCTTCTCAGCCATTGCGGCGAATGTGGAGATGATACCACCGCCATGATTACCTAGCTCCTTCACCAGAGCTGGGTGATATACCCGAGGAAAATCAAAGATATCGTTTACGGAATCACTAACATTGGGTCAGCGTGCTTCGGAGAAAAAGACCCGAGTGTCCACAAACAGTATGATGAGATCTGCGAACATTGGAGGGAGATCGCAGATCCCATGAGATCGCCTGCACCTCACGGTCTGGACGATGCCATTCATGTGAATCTGCCACGCTTCATCATTCCGAAGCAGACACTCGTTGAGCGCCAATGTAAAGGCAGCCCCGAGAAATCCATCCGTATAGGCATCCTGAGAGCCTATGCGCTGGATGACCAACCTAGTCGCCCGGTACGAGTGGAACTCGGCCCTCAGTCTGCACGGCCGATCTGAAGACCAGCAACGGACCGCCATGGCCATTGTGGCCTCGACGAGGGCCGGCTCCGAGGCGAGCAGCTCGAGCCATTTGAGATCATCGGCACTACCTGGGACGCCTCGGCTGTTGAGAAAGATGACAGACCAGAACTCATTGACTGGACACGGTTAGCATGGCAACCACGATGTGGCGTCCGGGCTGACAAACGTAATTGCGCGGAGTGGAATTGGTCTGTTCGGGTTGTCGCAACGGACAAGGCCTCTGCTAGATTGTGCCAAGCGCCATGACGCGGTGCTGATACTTCAAGGTGCTCCTTGGTGTGATGAGCGTCTGTTGTTTTCGCCTCTGCCTTGTCGGTCTCCGTTCGGGCTTGCCGCTTGCGTCGGTTGACAAAATTGGCCCTGGTGACGTGTCCCCTCACCCGCTTGGCCGCTGACTTTGAAAGTCTCGGGGCACCTGTTGTATTGAGAAATGTTAAGCCCGTCGATTCCATGCTGAATGCCTCATTTCGGGAAATGAGTTTCTGGGGATCATCAAGTTGAAGGGGACGAGGGGAACTTCTGACCGCTATATGTAAGCGGGTGGCGGATGGCGCATTTTGCCCCTTACCTGATTAGGAAAATGAGTTTTGAGTGGTCCACAAAGTCCGCTCCGCCTTCAGCGATGTCGTCCAATCAGAACGAACGCGCAGCCGGATGAGGCTTGTCTCGTCAACGACATGATGTACTTGCGTCCTGCGTGCTTGCAAGTGCCTATCGGCAGGCATTGACCCAAGACTCCGCCACGGAGTTGGAGCTGCCTGAATGATGAGAAATACCAACTCATCAGAGAAAATCTGGAATATACTGCCCAAAAATCATCCGTCGCTCATGCCAAAGGTCTGCTCGAACATATAAAAGGCCTGCCCCTTCAGAAGCGAAGACACCCTGAACATCTACGAACCCTCATCTAACTTACCCCTACTTTCATCTCTTCATCCAAACATGGCTAGGCAGTGGATTCTCACCGGACAAGAAGGCTTCGAAGCCTCTCTCGAGTATCAGCAAAACGTGCCGGTGCCCTCCGCGAGTGAGCTTGGTCCAGACCAAATCCTGGTCAAGCTGCATGCTGCAAGCCTCAACTACCGTGAACTCGTCATCGCTGGGCCTATTGTAAGTCATGCCCACGCAAGCTGCTCGCAACGTTAGCTCATCATGCTGCAGGGCGTCAACGGCCCGATCACACCTCCGATCGTCCCCGGCTGCGATGGCGCGGGCGTCGTGGTGGCTGTTGGATCGTCCGTCAAGGAGTTCGTCAAGGGGGATAAGGTCGCCACCAATCTGGGACCTAATTCTGCCAGCCCCCAACATGACGATGCACCTTTTACACTCGCCGATGTGGCCTCGGCGCTGGGTCAGGGGACTGACGGCACTCTGCGATCCTTTGGTGTCTTCACCGAAAAGTCTCTTGTTCACGCACCCAGCACCTTGGACTGGCTGCCAGCCGCAACGCTGACCTGCACCTGGCTCACGGCATGGAACGCCCTCTTCGGCATCAAGGGCAGGGAACTCACGCCAGATTCATGGGTCCTCATCCAGGGAACCGGTGGCGTCAGCATCGCCGCTCTGCAGCTCGCAGTCGTTTCAGGCGCCACCGTCGTGGCCACCACGTCGAGTCAAGAGCGGGCTTCTCGCCTCAAGGCGCTCGGCGCCTCGCATGTGGTGAACTACCGGATCAACCCCAATGAGTGGGGCCGGGAAGCCCGCGACCTGACGCCGGGTGCGCGAGGCTTCGACTTTGTGGTGGATATCGGAGGGAATGAGACGCTCCCGCAGTCTCTGGCAGCCGTACGACCGGACGGGATTGTCCTGGTCGTCGGCGGTGTGGGGGATGCCGCCGAGCCCGTCTCCATGTTCGCAGCTCTGCTACACACCTGCATTGTTCGGGGCATACTCGCCGGCAGCAGGGACCAGTTCAAGGAGCTGGTGCGGTTCATCGACGAGAAGAGCATCAAGCCTGCGGTGGACGACGTGGTCTTTGAACTTGCCGACGTGAAGGATGCGTATCGCCGACTAAAGGAGAAGAAGCACTTTTCCAAGGTCCTTGTTGAAATTAAGCATTTCGAGTAAAGAAGATGGTTGGAATACTACGTACCCACAGAGCATATCGATTCTATAGTAATTGAAATTAGATAGAAAGAACAATGCTTTGTTTTCAAGTTTTCAGATATCTAGAGTCATGCTCACCTTCATGCTAAGTTCTTAGGGAACTATAGCTCGGAATAGCTATTTCACTGCATGCTTAGGAGATTTATCTGGGCTCCTACCCCTAGACTGAAGACTCCTTCCTCGCAGCTTGTCTTTTTCAGATGAGCACTCAGTGAGCTATATGCAAGCAGGTGGCCACCCGGCTACTCGCGTTTACGAATCCCTTACGCAGACTGGTTGGATACAGCGTGCTTCACAGCTTGATCAACAGCATCAATCAAAGCACCGGGCTGGCTCAAGAAAGGAGAATGGCTAGAGTTCAGGCTAGCCGTGAACGAACCGACCGGAAACTGGGATGCCATACCCCTCTGAGCCTACTCAAAGTTAATCTCAATTTATGGCTGGACTGGAAAGGACTGTCAATGGGATTACGAACCTCAACAGCAATAGCCTGATCCTGTTCTGTGAAGAAATATCCGACTTGAAGTCCTTGATTCCAAGGCTCGAAAGCAGACTTGTCCTGGACTGTCTTGACAGGCTGAGATTTAAGCTGGGCAATGGCGTTGACAGCAACAACGGGATCAACGTCCGCATAGAATATTGTTTCCGGGCGTAGGGGAGACAGAAAACCGTCCTAGCGTGGCCAATATATTAGTTTCGATGGAGGTGGGGACGCTTCAGGGTTCCTTCCGGCGAGAGATCGTACTTACAGTGATGTTCCACCAGTCAGGGTAGACGCCGCCAACTCCATCTTCCAGACTCGTGCCGGCGGGGATGGCAAAGGACGCCAGGTACACGAGCATCAATACGCCTCCCTTCTTACCATTGGCAATCCTATCCTGGACAGCGAGGTCCTTGACAGCATTCGACGAGGGCACGCCTCCATAGGAGTGTGCGACCACGACAACCTCGTTGCCACAGTTGACGAGTCTTTCGAGTTCTCCGCGGACGCTCGCCGTGTCCTCCCACATACCCACATTGGGGTCGATATTGCCGACAGATACCAGTGTCGTCGCCGAGGTTGGGTATCCGCGGTCCTCTAGACCCTTGCGGACCGCATCGAATACCGATGGGCTGTGCCAAGCGCCCGGGGTGAAGACGACAGTCGGCAGATGAGACTCTTTGTGTGGTTGGGCCATGGCGATGCAAGTCAGCGCGAGGAGAGAAATGATTCGCATTTTGGATAGGTAGCGGTGGCGCCTGGGCTGAGTTTTGAATGGCGAGCAACGACTGCTAGTGGTATGCAGAGCTGTGGGGAAGGCTGGACTTCGATCGTCAAACTTAAGGTGAGATCGTCTGAGACACCTTGCCAGGTATCGTGCGATCCGAGCCAGGTTCAGCGGGTCTTTATATCATCCGAAGTTTCAAGCACAGCTTGAGGCAGGGGAACCAGGGTGAGAGTCATGAAGAGGCCATTGTTGTGATGTCCTTGGGGTGACGGGCCCAAGGATGAACCCTTTGAACAATGCAACATCGACCTGCACGGCTAGTCATGATGATCCGACATTTTCTCTCCGCAAATACTAGGTTTCTTGTATTGGGCTGGCATACCCCGGACACCATTCCCCACGAATCTCTGTAGGATTTGGAAGACCGAAGCCGGGTCGCGCGCGAGCAGTGTGTCTTGCGGAGATCGATCATAGTATCGATGGCTGTTCAGGAAACGCAACGCGGCATTGCCATCCGCAAGTACACCTAAAAAGGTGGAGGGTGAACAATAATCGTGATTGATCCCATGCCACCATTAACTCCGGAGGCAGTTCCCATTTCATTAGCTTGCTCTTCTGACCATTTCTCCGATGTTGCATCACCTGGCACGCAACTCTAATGCCAAGAGACGTCGTGGCTACATCGACCGATGAAGGAGTTTGGGGCGCCCGAGTGCTGATGGGGCTGTTGAGCTAAGACCGGCCTGTGCCAAATGCGGGTGTTGCCGGGTTTTCCGGTGGCAGCAGATCGATTCATTCACCAACGGCCCCGCTACCGCATACAAGGTACAACCCTAACATCTTACTCGATATAGCGGGCATGGCCAGTCGAAAAGGGGCACCGGGTCGTTGCTGTGTTGCAGCCTTTGAGGATGTCGAATGCTATACCACTGAATCGTCCCCCTGTCCGGCTTCTGTCTCCGGTCAGAGCTTTCGCATGATGAGAGCATATATGATCTCGGCACTGCCAGTGGCGTATCTCGGCTGGGACTGAAATGGCAATTGAACGGTCTCCTCGTTTGTTGAGATTGTTGATCTGAAGCTTGCTTTTGTTCAACAGCAACAATGTCACTCCCAGACCCAGCCGCAGATCTGGACCTCACTGAGACCAGAATTCCTGAAATTCAAGGGGTTTTGTTGTCGACCTGGGTACTTGCTCTCATCGCCGTCGTGCTACGAGTTGTGGCACGTCGACTCAAGGGCAATCCGCTATGGATCGAGGATTACTTGGTGAGTATTCCTACCAGAACATGGCCGATCAGATCACTCATATTGGGCCAACCAGGTCTTCATCTCACTAGTAAGTGTCATCACCACCAACCTCGCCAATACATTTAGAGGACACGGCGGGATCCCACTCCGTGTATATAAAGATCGAAGACGTCAGGAGCTACGCCCTGGTCTAATCAGCATTCTTTGTAGATCGCCGCAGCCGTCCATGTTTTCGTATCTGTTGGATACAGTAAGTACTACGCCTTTGCGCCCAACCTGCTTCGGGTGGTTCACATCAACGGATGGACTAGGAGTGCTGATAAAAGCGCTTCTCGCATGACAGTGACACCGCACGGAACGGGCAAGCATGTATGGGCTGCGCCACCTGATGGAACCAAGGCTTGGGCCATAGGGCTCTTCATCTCCGAGATTGTTTACACCATCACGCTGGCCACGGTAAAGTGGTCGACGCTCGCCTTTTACTGGCGAATCTTCAGTGCCAATAACACCATCAAGATTCCGATTTGGTCCTTGGCCGGTATCGTCGCAGTGTGGGCCGTCGCTGTAGTATGTTCAGCCACTATACCATTATTGCTTTCCATTCATACCGCAGCCCAAGTAGTGTGATGCGCGTTCTTCGATGCTAACGTCAACTTACCTTTAGCTCATTGTCACCTTCCTTCAGTGCCGGCCTCTGCCCAGCTTCTGGATGCGCTTCGACCCCGTCAACCCATCAGTCCCCGGCGAATTTACCTGCGATGTCGACCTGAACGCCTTCTTCAACGGCAACTCCATCCCGAACATCATCACCGACGGCCTCGTCGTGTTGCTCCCCGTTCCGTACATCCTCAAGCTCCAGCTCTCCACGATCCACAAGCTGGCCATCACAGGCATCTTCTCCCTCGGCATCTTCGTCACCGCAATCTCCATCGTCCGCCTCGTCAATATCCTCGACGTGGACCTCGCCTCTCCTGACGTGACGTGGAACTTCGTCGGCGCCATCGTCTGGACGAACACCGAGGCCAACTGCGCCATCATCGCCTGCTGTTTGCCGTCGCTGAGGCCCATCTTGAACCTGGCTATGCGCGGAACGATCAAGTCGACGGCCCCGACGAATGAAGGGGGCCTGGGCTCGACGGCCGACAGATACCAGCCGCACGGCCAGTCGACGTCCAGATTGGCGAAGGGGAGCTTCGGCGCGTTGGAGAGCAACACTACTACTCCGAAGGGCGCGTTGCCAATTGACGACGAGAGGCCATTTGTGCGGCTAGAGGACCGATCCTCTTGCACTTATACTGACGACGACTCCGGGAGTGGCCATGAGCTGGCTGACCTGCCACGTGGAGAGAATATTGTGGTCACGAAAACCTTCCGGTTTGAGAGTTCTGTGAAGAGGGTTGATGATAGGGCATGATGTACATGAATGATAACTTAGAACATACTCGAAGATTTGTTTTCTTTTTGGAAAGACTTACGTAGTTGGGGAATGACAATGTTAGGGTTAGTGTTAGGAAGGCACATCAAGATCTAGAGCGGACTGGGCTCCGGGATTCGCACAGATCACTATGCTGTCATTGGGATGATCTTAACCGATCCACGATACGCAAACCACCTGTGAGCTCAAAACGCCAACTTGTACGTCTGATCATAGAGTGCCAGGTCCTGTTTCGGGTCTTCAAGTGTTGTCTTGATCAGCTTGTTCCCCCTTAGGCACTCAATGCAGCTCTTGTAGTTCCGCCGTGTAAGCGTCTTCGTACGAGGAGAGCACCTCTCGCCGCTGCAGCTCGCCGTGCTCGTTCACTTCTTCGACCTCGACCGTGATAGGGAGCCCCTTCACATAAGGGCTGTCATACTGCAAGATCTGTCAGTAACCTGGCCTGTATAGTTTGGAGCAGCTTTGGGCGTATCTTAATCGTCAACTTCTTCTTTTCGCCATATACGCTCAGGTGTGCGTCGAAAACCGGACCTCCATCGATACCGCTTTCGTAAGTTACGGAATAGGGCGAGCCGTCCTGGTTCTTGAACGCCAGGATGGCGCTGTAGAACGGTTCGTTGGCGGATACGCCGACAACCTTCTCTGGAAGCCCCAAAGTCTCCCGCATGAGAGACAGATCGTGCGAGCCCAGACTTCCCAGGAAGTGACACATCTTTTTCTTCTCCGTAGTGATCTCTTGCCCCGGGAAGGCTTCCTTGTAGAGGACCTCGAGTCTCTTGTTTCGTTCTTCATTCGCCTTTGGAGGGAAGTCGCTGCCCTTGACCTGGAACGTGCCGCTCTGGTCTACGAGCTGGGCATTTGGTCCGCTAAAGTCTCGCACGCGGGCGTAGAGGATCTTAGGGATGGATGCCACCTCGCGTTTGAAAGCCTTCAGGTAACTGGGCGCATAACGGCGCATGTAACCGACGAATACGCGGGCGTTGTTCTTGGGGTTTCTCTCAGCATCGATGACTGTTTCGATCGAAGGCAAAGACAGCGTGATAGGGTTTTCGATAAAGACGTGTTTTTCGGCTTGGAGGGAAGCGATTGTGATGGGCGCATGGCTGTCGTCAGATGTAAGGACGAAGACAACATCGACGTTGGGGTTGTCAATGACCTCCTGCGGTGAGGTTGCCCCCTGGGGAATGGAGAACTTTGTCTTGCAGTGGTTGATGTGAGTTTGGGACACATCATAGATGGACTCAATCGTGAATAGGTGGGAGAGCAGAAAGAGGCATGGACCATGGCAGACTTGGAAAACCTCCTATGGCGAGATTAGCATTAGACGTTCTAGGATCGGGCTGTGAGACACCTACCCCGGCCCCAATGATACCCACCCCAAGCTTGTTGGTCGACATGTTGGTTGGTGGCTGGTGATCTGAGAAAACTGGCAGGCCGTTGTTGTTCCGTGCATCACGACCAACGTCATGACTACCAGCAAGGACGACTGGCAATCCTACTTCACGGAGAGACTCGAGATCGACTACCGCTACTTTGACGCCCATGACATCGACGTCAGCTACGAGTTTGGTTTTGGTCTTTCGTACACCACCTTCAGCATATCTGGGCTCGCTGTCACACCGCAGAACGATAACACCACCGTCACGTCTCGTCCAGAGAACCTCCTAGTTTAGCCAGGAGGCAACCCCGCCCTGTGGAAGACTCTCTACACCGCCGAAGTGACCGTCCGCAATACCGGCGGCGTGCGCGGCGCCGTGGTCCCGCAACTCTATGTCACCTTCCCTGACAGCGCTCCCCAAGGAACCCCAGTTCGTCAGCTTCGTGGCTTTTCCAAGCTTGAGCTTGCCCCGGCCGAGAAGTCTCAAGTCAAGTTCGAACTCATGCGCCGCGATTTGAGCTACTGGGATGTCGTTTCCCAGCAGTGGCTCATTCCGGAGGGCGAATTCACCCTGCATGTCGGCTTCAGTAGCCGTGACTTGATCGAAAGGGTGCCTCTCACGGTTGTTGGAGCCGGCGCTGGAAACTCGACTGCGCCGTGAAGGAGAGTCTCGACAACTGTGCAGAACGAATAGCCGCGTTATTGAGAGGAAGCAAGTACGACTTGACAGAATTACAAGCCAGTGCGACTACTTTGAGCCGGTAGAAGTCAACATGAGTATTGATATTATTTTGCCTCACTGCCATTCTGGGCACCTTGGCAACCCGCGATGTATGTGAAGATGGTAGTCCATCCAGCGTGATACAATGTTCCGTATAGTTCTCTTGCGAAAGATTGAAAATATCGCCCGGTGAAATGAGGATGAGGAACCGTTAGTGTTGGAAAACGCGTAGGGCAAAGGCTCTTCCACCGAAGTTAACCGAATACAGCCACCAACAGCTCCAGGTTACCTACCGCGGTGTAGTGAGGGCGCCACTTTACGCTCGACTCAGAGTCGCTACTTAAGCTTCTCTTAGCAGGCATCCGACCCTTACTTACAGTTTAGCCATGGAAAATTAGCAAATCGCAACAGTAACATGGCTGTAAAGTCAAGCACTTAGCAGTACTTTCACGAAACCCTAAATCTTTGGTATGAACGTCATTGTTCCTCGTGTGTTGATAATGAAGTCTTTGGCTACCATATGTGTAGAATACAGTCTAATCCATAGCCGTAATATACATGGCTTAGGTATAAGTGATGCAGGTCGATGTGATAATGTGCCTCTTAGCATCAATCTTTCTTCTGGAACCCTTGCTGAAGAAAGGTCGCCACCAGCTCACGCCAGCCCTCAATGTCCTCTTCCCGACATCCGCTTACTCCGCTACCAAGCTGTGTAAATCCATGGACAGCCTTGGGGTAGTCATGTTCTAGCACCCTGACCTTGGCAGCTTTCAAATTCGCGGCGTATTCATCTGCCTCCGCCTTCAGGGCGTCTAGGCCAGCGGTGATCACGAGAGAATCCGGAAGCGAAAGCTGCTCTAGTAGCTCAACGCTCGCCTTCCTAGGGGAGGTAAATATCGAATCCCGGTCGACGTAGGGCGGCATGTACCCATTATCCATAATATCCGCGATCCAAGTTGGAAAGCTCTTAGCCTTGGTGGCTTCGTTACAGGCTTCCCACCGCTCGCGGTAGGTCTTAGAGGAGGGAAGATAGGGGTAGAGTAGTGCCTGGCCTGTGAATCGTAGCTCTGAGGGTAACTCGTTGCGAAATGGTGCGCAAGGGCCGGAAGAGAATGATTCAAGCATCATGAGGGAAGCCGTAAGATTACCGCCGGCTGACATTCCTAGCGCCGCCACTCGTGAGGGGTCGATAGTAGATCCGATGGCAGAGGCCGATGAAGGTAAGAGGGCCCATTTCAGCACCTCGTGGAGTTGTAGTAGGGCATGAGGAAACGGGTATTGAGGAGTCTTAGCGTATTCGGTGGAAATTACGACCGCATTGAGCTGCAATAGATTAGAATCGTTCGTCTCGTATACCATAGATCTTGTCCTTCAATAGCCGTTCTCCCGGGCATTATTAAAGGAGTACAATTTCAGTGATGTACCTTATCAGAAAGCCAGCGGTCGAATGCTCCTCCATCTTTGGGCTGCCCGGCAATAAAGCCGCCTCCTTCCGCTACAAGAATGAGTGGCCTGGGGGTGGTGGATTCCAATGCGCTCCGAGGCACGCAAATAGAAACCTGAACTTGTCCAGTGCCTAAGAGAGGCGTGTCAACTGTGAGAACGGCGTCGAAGAGCTTGCATGCCGGAGTCTGGTAATAAAGGAACGTCCTCATAGCCCAGGCTATGCAACGGAGGAACAGTGTGTAAAGGGCGCTGAAGCCCTTGCCACTGGAAACCGTGGGTGCGGCAACATCTGATAAATTCATCTCGAAAGCAGGCGTTGGGGAGGTGGTGTTGGAGTATTCATAACTAGTATGAGAGTAAGATAAAAGAAGGAGGGGATGATATACCCTTCTCATCCATCGGGTCGGAGTATTTCTGCGGACCGGACTGGATAAGGTTTGTACTACTTTGCCTTCGGCTCGGACAGTACAAAATCACCGATGACATCACAAAGGGAGCCATGTCTGACAATTCGGCGCTTAGATATGATGATGGGGTCTAACTCTTCCTTTTCCGTTCACCGCTCCCAAAACATGTTGACCAGGACGGTGCCCTTATCCACTTGAAAACGAATGCATAGGGTCAAGAAGCTATGGAGAATTAAGGGAGCATGCCGGAGAATTCACCTAATTCCAATTTATTTCCGGCTTGCCGGCTCTAGTTGAGATCCACGACTAGACCATTAGCGCTCAATACTCCGCCAATGGCAGGGACCCGGGCCGAGTACCTCTACCCGGACGTCTACCCTGACGGGGTGCGGGACGTAACGGGACTGAAAAGAATCCGGGCGGTCCGATCGGTCCAATACCGCCCCGTGTGATCGATCGACCACATGGCCAGGTTTTATAAAACGTCAGGGTCAGTTTGACCTCAAATGCCCAAAGGAGCTCTTTTCCTAACCTTCACGGGCTGCTCTACCCTTTACCGTAATCTACCTAATCTGGAGCCACACACCAGACCCTCGCCCCCGAGGCCGTCGCCCGCCCCACCAAACTGGGGTCCCGGTACAAGCCCCCACCAAAACTTCCTCTACCGAGGGCATCACCGTCGCTGCCGGCGCCTCTGCCCTTGAGGTCGGTGTTCAGTGCGGCATCACCCAATGTGGCCCCGGCCTTGCCTGCTACTACGAGAGCTGCGGTATATGTACGGACTAAGCAAGCGTCACAGGATCATCGCGTGTAGTAATATGCATGGCTGAGGATTCTTCAGATTTCAACACTGGATACGGGCGTTGACGCCATCCATTTGAAGATATGTACTGGTGGTTTGTCTCGCAAAACCAATAATATGTACTCTAGAATTGGTGTGTACTCCACCAATAGCCCCGCGAGCGAGACACTTAGCAGGCGCCGTCCTTGTCACCCGGGCCGCTGTAGTTCTGGCAGGGCGTCTTGGCGTCGGTGCACACGTTGCGGAGGGTGGCCTTGTCGCCGTTCGACTTTGTGATGCCGACGACCTCGCCGCCCTTGCGGGCGGTAACGCCCTCGACGTAGACCTCGCGGGCGCACTTCTGGCACTGAATGATGGTCAGCCCTTTTCTGGTTGAGTTTCGATCGGCTGTACTTACAGTGCCACAGGAGCGGTAGACCTTGCCGTAGTCCTCGGCATAGAAGTTGATGATCTGGGGCCATGTTAGTCCGATTCAACGGAAAATTTCTGCAGACTCACGTTGACGCGGCCGCACCCGTTGTGCTGGATAATCTTGTCAGAGGCGTGGTAGGCACCGCCACCAACGATGTTGGTCACATCGCCGGGCCTGTCGTCCTTCTGGAAGGGTGTTAGTTCCATACAAAGAATGTCCAGTGGTGGGGTTTTCAACGCACAATGGAGATAGCATCCTCGCAGACATCCTCGAACCAGACAAACTCGAGGTTGCAGCCTCCGCCCTTGCAGTAGACGCCCTCGCCGACAGTCTTGCCAATGATGACATTGCGCAGGGTACCGCCACGCTCAACCACGAAGGCGGTGTCCTTCTCGCCTGTAAGGCATTAGCAACTGGTGTGTGAGCTAAGTAGAATTGGGGCGTGACATGCCGCCCTCCTTCTGCTGGCTGCAGGTGCTGGGATTCCTGTCGAACTTCTTCCAGCCACCATCGTAGACCTGGCCGGCTTTCACGTAGATGGGCTCCTTCAAGGGCACAAAGTCGGTAGGCTTGGGAACACCACCGGTGTGGCCCAGGCAGGCGAAGGCGGTAGGGGCGGCCGCGATGAGGGCGATGAGGGAGTTTGCGGAGACCATTTTGAGGACTTAACTGAACTGAACTGGTACAGAGAATATTTTAGTCAAAATGATGGCCAACCAATTTTGCCATGAAGAGAAGCGTGGAGCACTGTCCTTTATACAGCTTGTAGTCCACGCCAACGACTAGTAAGGCGTAGTCTCATCGGAGTAACCGCCATGGAGGAAAGGTCTGGGACCAAGATAATGTCCGAACCAGCCGTCTCATCGGATAGAATCGCTGCTCCTCTACCGCCGGCATACACCATACCAAACCTCAGTGGTGGGCTTCTCCGACCCTGGAAACCCTGAAGCAATATAAGCAATCGGTGTTGTTTTCCGTTTTAAGCCCTGAAAAGACGGAGCTGTGGTCCGCTGGCAGGATGTGCTCACCCCTGAAAGCGTGGCTGAGTGAATCTGGGGTTGCCATACACCAATGGACAAGCCCTGTGAAAGATCCCTGTAAAGTCCCCGCAACTTTAATGTCTTGGCCCCGTGCCAGTGGTGGGGCCAGTAGGAGGCCATGCCAAATCCTGTGCAAACATCCCCTCCATCGAAGAACACAGCTACCTAAGGTAGGCAAGATTGTCGCTAGAATGAATGCAGCCACATGTTTAGATACGACATTGACCAAGATTTTCCGTCCACTGTTGAAGTCGAGCACGTTCTGATTCCGACCAGCCTTTTCCGCACCAACCAGGTCTCGAGTCGAATTAAGCTATAATTTATCAATCGCCTCCGCTTCACAAGCAAGCAATCTACAAGCTTCCTTAGCGTCATACGTGCGCATGCTTGTCACGTTGTGGGCCAACCATCCGATCGCAGGCCCTTCTCGACTTGGATTGCGAGGGCTGCTCAACCTTGGATGTGGGCTCGGTCATTTTGAATCATGCCCGATCCCCCGAAATGAGATCCACGTGGGCATCTGCACCCACATCGACAGGCATCTGTGCCGAGGAATGGCGACAAGAGATCCCTAGCGGAGATTGGGCTTCATAGGGTAGAGGGCTCGTACCCCGATATTGCTGACGAGGTTTGCAATACGGACACCGAGGTTGTCTATCTTGGCCGACTACTTTTCTCGTACCACTTGTCGGCCTTCCCTCAAAAATGAGTTTGTCAGTGCTGGCCAAGCAGATGTGCAGAAAGCCGTAGCATGCACATGCATTGATCATGAGCCCTTAGTCAGTTTGATGAATTTTGCAGCCAGCACATTGTGAAGGGGTAAAGTCAAACAATACGATGACGATGGATTTCATTAAATCGACACATATTCGTTCAAGTTTTCGTTGCATTGGAGATTGGTTACTTGGAACAAGCGACAAGGAGCGAAGAAAGTGTTAGAGTTTCTTGACACATCACCGGAGGCATCCTGCTACTCCCGCAAGATATCCAGGCTCGAACCAAGTTTAAGATACGCCTTGGAGAATTAGGGTTAGGGTTGGTTCATCCAGCGTGACATAATGTTCCGTACAAGTATTTTCCACTACAAACATTGAAAGTATCACTCGGTGAAAGCGGCACAAGGAAATAATACTGAGCAAAATACAATGCGCTACAAAAAAGCTCTAGCCTCTGTCCTTGCATTGTACAAGTCTGCACAAGCTGGGCTTAGCTATTGGATTCCTTGGCTACACATGGTCAACCACACTTTAGCCCTCCAGCGGAGTGCCGAGCGCATCCCTGCGGGAAGTGCTCTCAGGGTCAAAGTACGGCCGCTCCCCAACTCCAACAACACGGTTGCCGAATCGTTCACCATGTTCCTGGTGGTCATAGGTTGCCGTGTGGAACGTGCTACGGTTGTCCCAGATTGCTGCGTTTTGTCAGACGACTTCTTCGAGGGCTGAGGACCATTTCTGTGCGTACCAATGTCATTTTCGTTGACCCACTTGAACCGGACCTGTAATTCATGATTTTTGTGAAGGAGGTCTTTGAACCAGTCAAGGACGTTCTTGGATTCCTCAACGGTAAGTTCGTTAATATGGCCAACGTCTGGACCGAGTGTCAGCTCGAGGTTGTTCAAAGCATAGCACGCTGTCGAGCGACTCTTCTCGGACGCAAGTCAAGACCCCGACGGCGGAAAGCGGCGCTTACGAGAACCAATTGGGAAAATGCTCTTCCACCCGGTGACCGGGTTGGTTCGCACGACCGGGTGGACTGCCTTGAGTTCCGAGCCGATATTCTCTGGCGCGCCGCGAGCTTTGTCGTACAGTTCGAACTTGCCTCGCTTGGCGGCCTCGTGGAAGCCTGGCTGCTCAAAGGTTGCTGTCAAGCTCTCGAAGAACCTCTGGTATGCCTTGCTGATACGGTCATAAATCTCGTAGCCAGACGCCCAAAGAGTATCTACGGAGGCAGATATTAGTATTCAACTCTCAAGATCCAAGCGTAGAGACGCACCTCCTCCTGTCTTAGGCAGCTCCACTAGACGAAGGGAGGTAAAATCAGCAGGAACCGGCTCAAAAGCAATGTCGCTGTGCCACTGCGAGCTGTTTTGCTTCTTTGTGTTTTGCCCTTCCATCTTGCCGTAAACATCCTTGAATAGTTTCGAGCTGATGGTGCTTATCTCAGGATCCTCGCCGCCGAGATCCCGGGATGAGTTGAGGATGGGGTGAATATGTAGGCCAGAAGTGACGGGTCTGCACGTCAACTGGCCCAGAAGAAGAATAAGCTTTTTCTGAAGGTCATTGGTCAAGTTGTCTTGCGCCCTGAAGAAGACGACACCGCGCTGGGAGACTTTGTTTTGACTCTTGTTAGGTATGTATCACTTATTGGATATTTGGGCATTATACTAACTGGTGATGGCCAGATCCCGGATCAGCTCTGTCGAGTTAGGTGCGTTGAGCCATTCGACAAGATTGGCTTTGGGGTACTCTCGGCCGATGATGGGAGTGACCTCGAAATGCTCGAAAGCGTCAAGTGCACCCGACAGTTGGAGGGGTTCTTGGTGTCTCGTTCCGCCCTTAGTAGGGGCTTCCGCCGGGGGTTCTTCAAGGGCTGAGGGGCTCATTTTTGGCAAGAAGAGCGACACAGAAAGACGTGATAGGTCGAGAAATAATCCAATGAGATCGGGTGAATATCCTGGATGATTCGAATTATCTCGGGACAAAAGGTTCGAGGGAATCCTGCGCTTATATATCACATCGAAGCTTCCTAACGCCCGTGAAACCGATGCCGGTCCTATGAATAAGAAGGCGGCAAAAAGAATAATGTCGCATCTCTGTCGAGGCAGCATTTGCTATGGTGAGATCGATTTGCAATATCAGGTTGGTTTCAGGGATCCCCTTGGTCTTGACGCACCTCGCAATCCAGTGACTCCCATTGGCGAGATGCGTCTCGCGATGCACCTCGCGATCCTCGAGTTGTGATTGGCAAAATAGACTACCCCAGACGTGCCGAAGATTCAGACCTTCGCGATCTCGGGGGTTTGATTCGCCGTAGATGTGATTTTTTTATGGTCCCAGAATAGACTAAGTCCCCACCCCCCCAAACCGCCCACCCCCCAAACCGCCCACCCAAAATCACGAACTCAGAGTAATTAAGAGTAGTAGATAAGTCGACTTTCTCACCCTAATAGGCTTAAATAAGTATAAATTCCGAACACTATAACTCAAATTCGGCTTCCTAATCCTTTAAAGCCGTCGTCGAAAGTATTACGATTTATTTTACTTAAGTTTAAGCTACCTTAATGGCTACGATATTAGTAAACCGCTCGTTTAGGTTCTAGGCTACCTTAAGCTTCTTATAGGGCTTATAAGCCTCTAATTAGGTACTTAACTAAGCGATCTTAAGCCTTACTTTCGCTATCTAAACGTCCTTAATATCGAGGGACTTCCCTACCTTCTAAAAAAGGCGCCGCGTAGCCTATACTATTAACCTTAGCGTTATAAGGCCTTAAGATAGTAAGGAATAGCTTTTCCGTAGATCTTTTAAGCCCCTTAGCGTTACTATAGTAAAGTTAGTATAGCTACGAGGCTTCTAGGGCGTATTAGGGGGCTCTAGATAGCCCTCGTCTATTATTTAAGAGCTCAAGAGTAGCTTCTATAGGCTTACTAGCTATAGGCTAGTTCTTTACTACCTATTAATAATATTAGACTTAATAAGAGCCTTATTCTAAGCCTTATAATAATAGGAGAGGAAATTACGTTTATTAATAGGTGACGTATTAAGGAGGTAAATAACGCTATAAAGATACTTACGGTACGCTACCTTTAAGGAGCTAAATACTAAGAGGTTAAGAGGCTACGTAATATAGCTTAAATACGTAAGGAGTAGAAAAAGAAAGATATTAGCCTAATAGTAGGTCTAAAGAAACTCATTAGAGACGTAACTCTTATACCTATCTATCATAAGGAGGTAAGGAGACTTTAGCTCGTTAGCCTTTACTTACGTAAGTAGGATAAAGATATCCTAAAGCTACTTAAGGCTTATAGCGTTACTTATCTATTTATTTACTATTACTATAAATCTCTAGTCTTTAAAGTTATTAAAAGCCTCTAGAAACTACTACTATTAAAGTATTTTACCTCTAAAAATAATAAGGGGAGGAAGAGCCTTACCTATAGTAGAAACGTACTTAACGATAGTAGTCTAGGTATATAAACTTACTATTTAGACGTAGATTCTACGCTTCTTAGAGCTACCGACGATAAGGCTATTAGCCCTTATACCCTCTATAATACTAGTTTCATCTATATTAAATCGTAAGTCTAAGGGGATTAATTTAACGTTAAGGTAGGTAAGAATAATAAAGAAATCCTTAAGTATTTAAGCTATAACTCCCTTAAGGTAATAGCTTTTAATTTACTTACCTAATAAGGTCTTAATAGAGGGATTTTACTTAAGGAAGGTATCTATCTAATACGTTTTAAGGGGTTTAGTATTACCTTATACTATTAAGATCCGTTAAACGAAATCCTATACTTAATTATATAAGGGGGTAAAGCCTAAGGCGCCTTATTCTACGATCTAATAGGTAAGGTACTCTTCCTAAACCCTTAAGAGCCTCTATAAGGACTCTTAAGTAATAGAATAGCTTAAGGCGCCGTTAAGCCTCCCTTAAAGGGTTAATATAGGTACGTTCTAGTCTCGTACGGCTTTACGCGCGGCTATACTACGCTTAATTAAGGCTAGCGTATTAAGAACGTTATATTCTGTGTACGGCTTTATTCTGAATCTATTAATATAGTTAGCTAAGTTATACGATTGAAATTAGGGGAGATATCGTGAGAAACCTGTTGTCTGTAGAGCGCGTTTTGGGTGATGAAAATGGTAAGATTGGGTGGGCGGTTTGGGGGGTGGGCGGTTTGGGGGGGTGGGGACTTATTTGCCATTCGCCCGTTTCCCCAACCGCCATGTCCTCAATGGCTTTCCACGACGAACGTATTCTTATCCACGGCTCATACACAATTGGCTCGAAGGTTTACTGACATTCTCCGATTGAATGACGACTTTGGACCTAACCACGATTGAACATCCCGGACCTGGATCATTTCCGGTTCCTCCGCGGTAAGGAGATCTTGCGAACATCATGTGCCGATGGCGCGGTGCAATAAACGGCGTTCTAGACCAGTGACTTCATTTGAGACCACAAATCGCCATCGCAAGGACCAGAAACGCCATAAACCAGCAGGTCCATTCGGTTAGTCGGCAGGCTCCCTCAGGCCGCTATGATATGACACCCGAAAGAGCCGACTCTCAAGAGCGAGCAGGAAGAACAGAGCCAGGTTTGGGGACGCGGTGGGTGAGAGAATATAAGACGGGCATCGCACACTCCGAACCCCTACATAACGTTGCTCACCCACATTTGGGTCACCCCCCCATTTGGGTCACCCCAAAAATCCCTCACCGATACCCCAACCACCTCTCTTCAACCCACTACAACTTTACCAATTCTACTGCGATTCCTTCCAAATTCTAGATCCTATTACCTTAGTTAACGATGCCTCGATATACCGAAGATGATATCAATCAGGCCCTCGAAGCTATCACAAATGGGCAGTCTATTCGGAAGGCTTCCTCAGAATGGGGTATCCCGAATACCACTCTTCAACACCGGATCCGAGGAACCCAGCCTAGGGATATCGCCTTTGCTAGCCAGCAGAAGCTATCCCCGACGCAGGAGAAGCATTTGGTCGACTGGATACGGATACAGGCTACCCTAGGGCTCCCACCGACCCATTCCCAAGTCAGGGAATTTGCAGAACGTATCCTAGGCTTACGAGGAGGGCCCTAGACGATCGGAAAGAACTGGTTCCAAGCCTTCTTACGCAGGAACCCTTCTATTAAGGTCTAGAGAGCTAGAACCATAGATTCCCAACGTATTAACGGCGTATTAACTAACGTAATCAGGAACTAGTTCCGTCTCCTAATGATTCCTAAGATTAAGGCTATCTAACTAGTTAACCGCTATAATATAGATGAGACTAGGATCCTCGAGGGCCGTAGGTTAAATGGTCTAGTCCTAGGCTTATTAGAAGCCTAGAATCTATAGAAGAAATAGCCTAGTTCGAGGACCTAGACGTCGATCCTTAAGTGTATTAACGTAATAGGTTCTACGCTACCCCCCTTAGTTATATTTAAGGGCTAGTTAGTCTAATAGTAGTAGTTCCCTCTAGATCTACAGCCCTATAAGGACTAGAGGTTTACTACTACTGAAAATAGATAGACTAATAACGATATAGCTATCTTCTGGCTTAAGGAGATCTTCATCCCTTCTACTAAACCAACCGACACCTTAATAGCTAGGCTTCTAATCCTAGACGGCCACGGTAGCTATAAGTTAATAGAATTTATATATCTCTACTATAGTAATAATATCTACTTGATATTCCTACCTCCCTATACGTCACACGTTCTATAGCCTCTTAACTAGTCGGTTTTTAGTCCCCTAAAGGTAGCCTATAGGAAGTAGCTTAGATATCTTCCCTAATAGAATAACTCTACGGTTGTAGGTAAAAGGAACTTCCTAACCTACTATAGGAAGGCTCGAGAGACAGCTCTTTCAGCCCAGAATATACGCAGTGGCTGGAAGTCAACAGGTCTTTGGCTAGTATCCATAACCCCACCACTCCTTAGCCCTCTACTACTTGAGAATACTAATAACGCTACTAGGATAGCTGATCCTATTATGGATAGGGCTATTGGGTCTAGGGCTATCGAGGAATATGAGATAGCTACGTCTGTAGTGACGTGGTCGACCCCTAGGAAGACGGCTGATCTGCAGGCTCAGCTAGCCTAGTTTAGCCAGCTAGATCGAGCTACAAATACGTAACGGCTACTATTCCGTAAGGTTTAGAAAGGCTTTAAGGAAAAGGACTGCCTCTTGGCTACGCAGGAACATAGGATATAGGTTCTAGAACAGTAGTTAGAATAGGCACGGCCTAGGAAGAGGAAGAAGGTCCAAATCAGCCCGAACTCGAAGTTTGCCGACATCGAGGCTATCCATAGGGCCCAAATTGAGGCAGGCGATAAAGAGGATAGCCCAGGCGAAATCAGCGACTCTGATTTACCTAGTGACGCAGAGGACTGTATTGTTGTTGCCCCATAGGGGTAGATAATCAGGGTTGAAGTCAGGGTATCGGATTTGGGGTGCGATTTTTGGGGTGACCCAAATGGGGGGGTGACCCAAATGTGGGTGAGCAACGTTAAACACCAGTCGCTTGTTCCGATCAAAGATAAGTTCGACGCTGATTACCAAATTCTTCTTGCTACTCATCTTCTACAACCTAACGCCGAGATGTCGGCCGCCACCCTTGCACACGGTCCGGACGCCCCCAAAGGGCTTGTTAGCGGGCTAGATAATCAGCTGAGCGACGACGACGCGACTTCGGTGGTAGTGATTGATTGGACGGAAAAGGAAGAACGGGAAGTGGTCAGAAAGTCAGTCAATTATCTACGGCACCATTGTGGCAATATACCAAATTATTAGCACTGACAGCTTGGAGAATCGACTTCTTGATCTTGCCCGTTTTGACCTTCGGGTTCTTCACCCTACAGCTCAATCGCGGAAACATGTAAGTGAATTCCGTGACTTCTTTCCTCCTCGCATATGGGTTGTCCGCCACTATCGCTGAGGTACTAATGATGTACCGTCCGCAGTGGCAACGCCCTCACGAACAACTTTTTCCAAGACGTGGGCATCACACAAAACCAGTTCAATATTGGCCAGCAACTTCTCTCTGCGGGCATCGTCATCTTCGAGGTATTTGATCATGATGTAGGAAGGTCTAGCGGCGCCTTCTCACTGATCTCCTTTCCAGATCCCAAGCAATCTCATCCTGTATCGAATCGGGCCGACGCTCTGGATTGGTAGCCAAATCATTGCATGGCAAGTCATTCCTGGCTGATAGTTTCTAAGGCGCACTCTGTTAACTGACTCAAAATCCTCTACCAGGTCATTTGTGGGCATCTTCCAGGCGTTCCAGAAAGGCTTCGGGGCCTTCTTGGCCACTCGTTTCCTTTTGGGGTACGCAGTTAATATCCTGCGAGTCAAAGCGTCTTCCGTCCTAGTCCAGCTAACACAGATGACAGCATATGTGAATCTGGCTTCATTCCTGGAAGTTTGTACGTTATCACGAAGTGGTACAAGACCTTTGAAACCGGCAGACGGTTCTCTATCCACTTCACTGGTAGCATGGCAGCCGGCGCTCTCGGCGGGCTTCTCGCATATGGGATGTACGAACGCACCTAGCCCCCCCCCCCCACTTGATAGCCAAATACTTTGATACTTGAGCTGACCAAGCTACAATCAGCATTCGCGACCTGGATGGTCGGGCCGGGTGGTCTGGCTGGCAGTGGCTTTTTGTTGTGAGTAGCTACCAGGCACCATCGTGGGTATTCTCTGAGGAGAACAAACTAACTCAGAACCAGATTGAAGGGCTGCTTGCTTTCACCTGCGGTCTGATCTTCATATTCGTGTTCCCTAAAGATCCCTCCAACCCTGTCTCCATTCTTGGATACAGCTATTTTGACGAACGGCAAACACATATCCTCCGCCAGAGGGTCATCGTCGACGACAAGACCAAGTCCGTTCAAGCGAAGAAGCACGCTACGCGTGGGGAGATTTTGCAAGTCGTATGTTCCGAAATTATACTTTCTCAGCTGCTGCATGTCAAAGTCCGAAGTTCATCAACTGACCATATTCCCCTTACCCTTGAACAGCTTACCAACTGGAGACTCCTCCCGCATGTTCTCATGACCTTGTGCTATCTTTCCCCTGCACAGGCACTCGCGTCATACACACCGTCACTCATCGCCGGCATGGGGTTCGGCAACCTGAACGCCAATGCCATGGCGACGGTTGGCGCTTGGTGTGCCATCATAGGATCCCTCACGTTTGGCTGGATTTCGTGCGTATCTTCCGCAACAATTCGATGACAGGGCTGATTATATGTAAACAGGGACAAGACCAAGAGCCGTGGACCTTTGTTGCTCGCCGGAATGGTTGCCAACCTTGCTTTCAAGGTAGGTCTCATCTCCTCCGCCCCTCGCCCCGCGGAAGCGATCTTGAGAGTCCTGCCGTCCTCCGAAGCTTTCGCGTCGACATGGTGTACTAGGCTTAATATTGACGCACCGCAGATCGCGAATCGCTTCCTGATCTACAGCGAGAATAGTGTCACTAGGTTTTCCGTCCTTACCGTCGGGAATCTCTTCGGTGGAACTTTGCGTAAGCAACCTCTCCTTAGCCCGCGCGTTCCGGCAGCAAAGCCTGAGACAGCCGTCGGCTCGTGCTGACTTTAGATACGTAGATCCGCTTCACGCCTCATGGCTGGCCATGAACTGTCGCACGCAGGCGGAGCGGTCCATCACGATGGCCATCCACATCATGGGCGCGAATCTGTCCGGGATCATCGGGGCTCAGTTCTTTCGATCGGACGATAATCCGCCATACTACCCGCGGGGTTGGACTGTTATCATAGTGGCGGTCGCGACAGCCGTTGCATCCATCGCCGTCGCAAACGTACAATACATTCTTCTCAACCGGCGGGCGAGCAAGGGCCCAGGTGGAGGGAAGTGGAAGATCTGAACGGATCTCGCCAAAGCATGGATCGGCAAGCTTCATCCTGCACCACCACGGGTGTCATCTTTTGCTAATTCTGCCACGAGAGAATATGGCGGGTGCAGCGGCGCGGCGAGCGGCGAGCAGTGCTACCGCGTGGCATGCCTGAAGACGACTATGAAGACTGAGGATTACGTAGCTTCGTGAGGTCACATGTTGTTAGCATCCCAGAACATGGTCTCGCTACAAACTCAATCTTGGTTGTGTTCTCCCCATATCTCAATCTGCGATTTGTTCTTGGACGGCGCCCGGTCGGGTTCGGTGAATTTCATAGGCCAGCCGAGTGTTAGAGCCTCTGAATGATGTTTGACCGGGGCTGTGGCACGCCATCCTGGCTGCTAGCAGTACTGCACATCATTGAAAGCTAGAGAGCACCCCGCGTCTAAGTACCTCAAGGTAGGATGCGACAGAAGATCGAAGGCCTTTCCGGCCAACCTGAACACGTAACAATCCTCTCGGAGCCCTCAAACAAACGCCATGCCCCGGAGAAGCTATGTCAAGTCGCGAAGTGGGTGTGCGAGATGCAAGCGGCGGCGAGTCAAAGTAAGGCAACACGGCCTTCCTGGCCGATGATCCCGAACCCGGGTCGTCCGTTCGTTCGATTGGACTGAAATCAAACTGGCAGTGCGACGAGAAGGTGCCGTGTGGTGCCTGTGCACGACACGAGGCTCACTGCACCTTGTCACTTCTCAGATGTCCACAACTCCCTTCAAGTTCGGTAGCGACCATACCACTGGCGCCGAGCTGGCTACCCGAAGACCCTGGGCTTGGCCTCCCATCACCGCGACCTTCGCACACACCATCACCAGGACTGGAGAGTCTGACGGGTGATCAGACAAGGCCCCAGGACACGCAGCACTCTTCGCAACTCAAGTTCCCTTCGTCAGACCTCTTCTCGCATCTTTCAGGCTCCCTCGCAGGCTTCGAGCCTCCACGGTTATCCGATTCCGCCTGGCTCCAGGATCTGGAACTACTGCACCACTACCACGCTCACAACCGGGGCAGCCTCCTGGGAGCTGCTGATATCGGCCAGATCAACGAGATTACGATTGTCCAGCTGGGACTAGGTGACGAGGGTCTCATGCATCAAATACTGGCTGTCTCGGCGTTCCACAAGGCCTTTCTACAGCCAAACCGGCGTCGCGCGTACTCCTTGCGCGGCCTGCACCACCAGACGGAAGCCGCCCGCACTCTAAGAGGCCAATTACTCTGTCTCACGCGAGAAAATGTTCACGCCTGCTTTGCCACCGCGGTGCTACTCACGATCGGCTCCTTTGCCGCACTCCACAGGACCGGCGATGCCGCCGAAGAGGAGAACGCCGCCGGATGCGACCCTACGGTTGACGACATGATGAGGGTCTTCTTCTTCACCCGGGGTACTTTTGCCATAATGGAGTCTGAAGGGGAGTTTCTCAAGGCCGGACCTCTGAGCGAGCTCTTCACGGTTCGGACGTATGGGCGGCAGGCGCCAGGACTGATGGAGATCTGTGAGAGACTGCGCGACCTAGCCATCTGCGTGCAAGGGCGGCAGCATGCCATGGCTAAGGCCGGCGTGGAAGCTGCGAGGATTGTGCAGGCGGAGATCATCCGGTTCACCGAACATATCCAGCGGGCAATCCAGTTAGCGCCGCGGTCTCCAGAGTGGCGAGCGGCGCTGTCGTGGCCCATGAGATTTGACGACACCTTCATGGCTCTTGTGGCTCAGAAAGATCCTTTGGCACTGGCACTTGTCGCGTTTCACTGCGTCGCCATGCATAGGGCAGAGCAGTTGGCGTGGTGGACCACGGGCTGGGCAGCCTGCGTTCTCACAGATATTCAGAGGCATCTCGCCGGCAGCCCCTATGAATCATTGATTCAGTGGCCGCTACGCGCCGTCTGGGCTTAGAGATTACCATTTGCCCAGGCCTCCTCGAAAGACAACGTGAGATAAAATCAAAAACCTTGGCTTGCCATCAATAGGCCTATCATTACGCAGTCCGGCACTCGTGAGGGCCCGGCATGCATAAGATGGCCACGTCTAGTTCCCCGACAAGGTAGCTAGCTGATGAACCAAGCGTGCAGTGTCAAGCATCATCGCATCGTTCTACCCACTGGGCCGTGCCCTCTGCGTCCATTGAGCGCCCCGCAGCCCTTGATGTAAGCCTACTACATCCAAATACTCTTCGGGATCCCACCCTTCCCGGGTCGAAACCAATTGTATGATCTATAACGGCAGCGCCCGCCACACGGGAGTGCCGTACAGCCCACACGCGCTCAGTGTGATACAAGGCTTGTAATGGTTGCCGCGTTCCCAAGTCTTAGAACCTTCGATAGCATCTTCAATGATTTGGTCCGATGTTTGTTGCAGCGGTGACCGGCCTCAACTCGAGCTACGTAGTCTTCCTCACCCACTACCTTGGCGGTCGCTAAGCATGATACAAAGATCCATACAAGTCACAAGGGGATGCTGCTAGGATGCTGAGAACGAGCAAAAGCGCAGAACCCACAAGTGCGATCAGGTTTAAGTACTGCACCACTGTGACGTCGATGTTTCAACTAAAGTGAGTAATATATACGTTGGGGACCATCAAACGTCAAAATCGCGCTTCGCTAACGCCACGATGCTGAACTTCAAGCTGCCGTTTGCCACCTCAATGAATCGCTTGACTCCATTCTTCAGCGCCTTTTCGCTCAACATGTCTTCCTCATTGTCCAACTCGCCACGGTCAACAGGACCATCCGTACCGCCCTCTAGCTCCCACAGATGTCCGTCCTTTCCCTTCGTGAAAGCGATAAAATGCAGATCCACGGGGTCCGTCGCGGTCGGCGTGTTGGAGTCCCCCGTCTTCGCGGCCCGCATGTGAATCTCCTCGAGCGCCTGGCTGTCATAGAGGACTTTCGCGCGAGGGACCAAGGTCAGCGGCTTTGCTTGCAGAATGACCTTGTCCAGCACAGAATCCTTTTTAAGGAAGGATCGCGTCTCGCCGTTCGCGATTGAATGTACCAGAGCGTATAGACCGCATGCATTGCCGATCGTCTGATGGAACCAAAGCACGGGGTCATCGCCCGTCTTGTCGTACGTCAGGCCGTCGGTATCGAGGCGCGTGCCGTCGGCGGAGCGAATGGTGCGGTACACGTCGGGTGGCGTGATGAATATGAGAGCATATACTGGACGAGGTATGAAGGCAAGCAGATCTGGGTCGTCGATATCGAAGACATCATAGAACGCTAGGTCGTCTGACAGGCCGAGGTCGTGAACGAGGGCGGTGAACACCTCGGGATTGTTCTCGAGCGGAATGAAGATCTTCTTGCCAGAGGCGTCGACATGGACGCCATCGGTCGGCATGTTGACTCGAATGATACGGTGGAATAAATCTGGGTCAATTCACCGTGTTCAAATGGCCATTAGGTCACTCGCGTAAACGTTGCTGATGGAGATCAGTTCAGGGCTTGGTGAGGGAGGGGCAGGGACGTCAGAACGCTCAGGCAACCAGGTACGCGTAGCGGCCCCATGGGAATCTCATAGGCTGACGAGTCTCGGGCGTGCATAGTTGGGCTTGGGGAACCAGGTTCCACGTGACTCGAAAGAGGGGGACTACTAAACTTTTGCAGCATGGTTGCTGGACAATCCAACCTTCCTGTCACTGTTGGAGATACCGTGGTCATCTTCTTCCAATATCCCCCCACAAGCAGCGAATCGATTAGGTGCCAGCGGGGAAGAGCACGGGCCGGACCGATGGGGATTGTCCCTGTTCAGCTACCCAAGGAACATGGGGCAAAGATGCCGATGATAGGCCACGCAAAACCTTCATCAGAGACGCTCTTCAGGGCGGTTTTTTTTTTTGGTCCAGCTGCTCTCGTTCATGTGTCTGCGAGATCGTTAAGTCATTCCAAAAGAGTAGGGTAACTGGTCGAATATTTCGACATTTGGCGAAGTGGGGCCTTGGAGTGTATCGGCTAAGTCCCCACCCCCCCAAACCGCCCACCCCCCAAACCGCCCACCCAAAATCACGAACTCAGAGCAATTAAGAGCAGCAGATAAGTCGACTTTCTCACCCCAACAGGCTTAAATAAGTATAAATTCCGAGCACCATAACTCAAATTCGGCTTCCTGATCCTTTAAAGCCGTCGTCGAAGGTATTACGATTTATTTTACTCGAGTTTAAGCTACCTTAATAGCTACGATATTAGTAAACCGCTCGTTCAGGTTCTAGGCTACCTTAAGCTTCTTATAGGGCTTATAAGCCTCTAATTAGGTACTTAACTAAGCGATCTTAAGCCCTACTTTCGCTATCTAAACGTCCTTAATATCGAGGGACTTCCCTACCTTCTGAAAAAGGCGCCGCGTAGCCTATACTGTTAACCTTAGCGTTATAAGGCCTTGAGATAGCGAGGAATAGCTTTTCCGTAGATCTTTTAAGCCCCTCGGCGTTACTATAGTAAAGTCGGTATAGCTACGAGGCTTCTAGGGCGTATTAGGGGGCTCTAGATAGCCCTCATCTATCATTTAAGAGCTTAAGAGTAGCTTCTGTAGGCTTACTAGCTATAGGCTAGTTCCTTACTACCCGTTAACGATATTAGACTTAATAAGAGCCTCATTCTAAGCCTTATGATAATAGGAGAGGAAATTACGTTTACTAATAGGTAACGTATTAAGGAGGTAAATAACGCTATAGAGATACTTACGGTACGCCGCCTTTAAGGAGCTAAATACTAAGAGGTTAAGAGGCTACGTGATATAGCTTAAATGCGTAAGGAGTAGAAGAAGAAAGATATCGGCCTAATAGTAGGTCTAAAGAAACTCGTTAGAGACGTAACTCCCGTACCTATCTATTACGAGGAGGTAAGGAGACTTTAGCTCGTCGGCCTTTACTTACGTAAGTAGGATAAAGATATCCTAAAATTACTTAAGGCTTATAGCGTTACTCGTCTATCCGTTTACTATTACTACGAATCTCTAGTCTTTAAAGTTATCGAGGGCCTCTAGAAACTACTACTATTAAAGCGTTTTACCTCTGAAAATAATAAGGGGAGGAAGAGCCTCGCCTATAGCGGAAACGTACTTAACGATAGTAGTCTAGGTACGCAAACTCACCGTTTAGACGTAGATTCTACGCTTCTCAGAGCTACTAACGATAAAGCCGTTAGCCCCTATACCCTCTATAATACTAGTTTCATCTATATTAAATCGTAGGTCTAGGGGGATCGATTTAACGTTAGGGCAGGTAAGAATAGCGAAGAAATCCTTAAGTATTTAAGCTATAACTCCCTTAAGGCGATAGCTTTCGATTCGCTTACCTAATAGGGTCTTAATAGAGGGATTTCGCTTAAGGAAGGTATCTATCTAATACGTTCTAAGGGGTTCAGTATTACCTTATACCGTTAGGATCCGTTAAACGAAATCCCACACTTAATTATGTAAGGGGGCGAAGCCTAGGGCGCCTTATTCTACGATCTAACGGGCGAGGTGCTCTTCCTAAACCCTCAAGAGCCTCTATAAGGACTCTCGAGTAATAGAATAGCTTAAGGCGCCGTTAAGCCTCCCTCGAAGGGTTAATATAGGTACGTTCTAGTCTCGTACGGCTTTACGCGCGGCTATACCACGCTCAATTAAGGCCAGCGCATTAAGAACGTTACATTCTATATACGGCTTTATTCTAAATCTATTAATATAGTTAGCTAAGTTATACGATTGAAATTAGGGGAGATATCGTAAGAAACCTATTGTCTACAGAGCGCGTTTTAGGTGATGAAAATAGTAAGATTGGGTAGGCGGTTTGGGGGGTGGGCGGTTTGGGGGGGTGGGGACTTATCGGTCAAACCTCCTTCCGGGCATGGCTAGCTATAAATGACGGCCAAAACAGGAAGCAAGTCCATCAATGTATCAAATTTCATTTACTCCACAAGTATACTCCGAAACCGTCCCATCAAGATAAGCAGGTGCCTTGCTTCCGCAAAGTCCTTTGACGAACGACTGATAGGGCAAGATTAAATTGCCCATATCTCAAAAGGCCGCTTCGGAGAATCAAGATGCCGCGGCCTGTCAAGAAACTCCCAGCATGCGATCCCTGTAGGGGTTCCAAACTGGCCTGTGATCACAAAAGGCCAGTATGTACTCGTTGTCGCAGTTCAAGCCGTTCGAATGAATGCAAATACCGTGAAATGCCCTTTAAGAAGAAGAAGAAAGCCTTTGGTCTCGTATCTACAGCTGGATTGCAGAGGTAGGTTGTCGTACTCCCCACACCCTCACAGCCCATATCGTAGTACTCATTTTACCTGTAGTCCCCCGGCACCCTCAAGTCAGCCTTGTGAGCCAGAAATGGCTGTTGAAGGCATGGTTACAAAGCCTCACAAGTACCCTAACCCTGGATATCAAGGAACTTTCAGTCATACTACACTATTCGATAATCTTCCAGGTGTACAAATTACGTCTTCGTCCAGCACGAGACCAGAGTCACAGACAGACCTTTCAAATCCGGAGAACAATCTGGCCGAGGCAAACGTCGCACACGGCGCAAAGTTGGTGGATAATATACGCCTTCACCTATCTCCATCGTCTTGTTGCCCCATGATACGATCATGGCTGGCAAAGGGCACGACCCTCGCCCTGGCAAATCCATTTGTCATCGGTTGCACTCGGACATCACAGTTCCTATTTTCTGATACAGATGAAGCTGCCCAAATCTCTTCGGAAATATCCAGTAACCTCTTCTCGAACAGCTGTCTGCCTCTGACGGCAGTACATTCTGACAATTTTGAGGACTATTGCGCACAGTTCTGCCTGGATAATGCGAGGTGGGAAACCCTGGGACTATATTGTACGGCTGTCTCCAGGGCTGCGATTGATTTAACACATTCACAAACTCCCTGCGAATCTGATCAAGGCCGCAGAGAATTGCAAAAACTCGCCATGCACTTTTCAGATCAGTGTCTCGATATTTCCATGTCACTGGACTGCCTGAACGACCTGCAGCTGTTCTTGCAGTATGAGAACTTCATCTTGCACTCAATGGTAGACGGAGACCAAAGTAAGGAAACTGCGGAAAGCTCTGTGTATCTGATTCTAATAATGACCCCAGGCCATCATTCATGGAAAAGGTTGGGGGACATGACAAGTTCGCTTTTTGCTCTTGGTTATCACCAGCAACATAGCCACTCTCCCAACACGCCGGACTTCCTCGTCAAACTGAGGCGAGCTGCCTTTGCTCGTACCTACTCCGCAGACAAGAATGTTTCGATTTTCCTCGGCAGACCACCCCGAATACTCCGCAAATACAGTCGATTCTATCTACCTGGGCACAGCATTGAGATTAGGGGACGCAGTCCTTACCAACTCCACCAGTGGGAAGGCGGCGTGACCTACAACAACCAGTTGGAAACACAGTGGTCAGCACTGTGTGCGATTCTGAAAGAAGATATCCTGGATATAGCTGACGAGGATGACACCCAGGAGCGATCCCAACAAGCAGAGTAGGTCCACATCCTTCTGTCACTCCTCCTATGTCTTCTTTGAAACGCCAACAAATTACAGCGCCATACATAAACATGCGTTGGCTCAGTGGTCTGCTCTCCCGGCCGAGTTTCGGCTTGATGGGCCCCTGAGGCTGAATAGTCAGCAGCCAGTCATGCGAGACTTTCTCGTCAGCGTGCGGCTCAACCATTTGCATATACTATTTCTCCTTCGGCTTGTCCTGAGTCCAGGTAACCCTCAATTTGATGTTGAGTTGGCCACCATATCTGCCGAGATGTTTCAAATCGTAATTGAAGCCATAATGATCAAGGATCATTTGGCGAACTCCGGCACTTCTTTGGTTTGGAAGGTCAGTCAACTCTCGCCGGGACGGTGAACCCGCTGACCGGATTAGGTGGCATACTATGGACTACCAGCTGCCGGTGTCATATGCCTCTGGCTGTTAGGTCAATCTTTGGAACCACAGAACCATCGCATTAGCAGATCGAAAGTCATCCAAAACCTGGGTGTCTTTATTGCAGAGATGGAAATGGGAACTCTGGTTCAGACCGATGACTCCAACTACAGATTGCTGATGAGCGCTTCCCAGACCATCAGAAACTTGCTCGACCGGCTCCTCCATGACAGCCTTATGCCTCAGCCTCTGGACTCGTTTCAGCATCCTGAAGCTTTTGGCGGAGAGAATCAGGTTGGATGGAACCCTTGGGATGGGATGAGCTTACAGGATTTTGAGTCAGACTTTTGGGCCAATCTCGTAGAGCACCCATTGTTGCTAGGAGGCGAGACTGACGCACAATCTCACTTGTAAAGCAACTGCAACATGGACTGACAGGGGGAAAGCTAGTCGGGTTCAATTGGATGCCATCTTGCTCAAGTGTGGACAGTGCCACTCATGGTTCGCTTTTCTCCTTCTCCTTCTGAGCCTCGAGATAGTGTAGCAAAGGCCCCTTCGGAGCATCCTCCCGTTCGAGAACGATCTCTACGAATTTGAGCTCCTTGCCCTCGTGTAGCGCTTTAGTATCCATAACTCTGCGAAGCTCGCCCCAAGTCCTTGCGGAGCTAGTGTACGTGTCCTCGCTAGCTCCGAAGAAACTCGGTGCTTCCACATACCGCCATCGGGAGATATCATTATATCGCTGCTTCCGCCCATGAATGCAGCGCTCAATAGTGTATCCATCGTTATTGATAAGGAATATCGTTACATTGAGCTTCAGACGGACGATGGTGGCGATTTCTTGGGCCGTCATTTGGAAACTGCCGTCACCAATGAACAGGATAGTCTTGGCAGTAGAGATGCCGAAGTATTGAGCGGATTCCATCAGTTCTTGCTGCGCCAATGCCGCCCCTTGAGCACCAGGGAGCATGTACCCTATGGAAAGCCATGTTACCGGAGTGAACAGTCTCGCGTGAGCAGGGAGAGGCATCTCTCGTACTCCATAGCCAGCAGTACCAGTCTCCCCGAGCACGATGTCACCGGGCTTAATGTAGTTGGCAAGAACTTGCCAAAGTCCAGCCTGTGTGAGGGGCTCCTCCAGAACCATATTCGAAATCTGTAACAGAGTGTCTCGGGGCAGTTCCGGGTAGGGGTTGTAGGAAGCGATTCTCTTTGTGTCAAGAGTGCGGCAGATTTGAGAGAGAGTGAACTTGGAGGAGGTGTCGCGGAACAAGCGAGCTCCAATTTGTACGCCTTTGGTGGTGAAGGAAATGGCGACCTCTTCCTTGGGGATAGTAGAATAGCCGTAACTGTTGCTTGAGCTGAAGTGTGGGCCGAAGACCATAACCAGATCAGCGTCGCTCATAAACTTCTGAACGTAGGGGTCGTCGAAGCTTCCCCGGTAAATCCCATGGAAGTTGGCAAGTGTCTCATTTGTTAAGCCTTTGCCAAACGGGGTTGTCCATGTCGGCCAATTGGTTTCTTTGATGAGGGTTTGGGCGTCTTCGCAGATTCCTAGAGGCCTGCTTTCGCCATCTACAACGATGACAGGCCTCTTTGCTTCGTAGATCCTCTGCAAGACAAGGCTCAAGACATTCTCTTGGGCGGTATCTGGTTCGCCTCCTGGAACCAAAATGGGGGACTGAAGCCTATCGGCAGAGAGAGGCTTGGCTACCAGGTCAACAGGGACCTCGATGTACACAGGTCGGCTGTAAAGAAGCAGCTGCCTGAGGGTGTGGTCGATCTGCTCCGCACTCGTCTTGGGATCGCTGAGACAGGCTTGAGCTATCGTGACATGCGCGTGCATAGCCGCGAATCGGCGGTATTCGCCATCGTTGAGTGTATGATGAATGAGAAGGCGATTGTCCTGGGATGCACGAGAAGGGATGCCCACAATGTGAACGACTGGGGCGAACTCGGCGTAGGCACCGGCAATACCGTTCACCGCGGAGAGTTCACCCACTCCAAAGGTCGTGATCAGAGCGCCAATGCCCTTGATGCGTGCGTAGCCATCTGCAGCGTAGGCGGCATTCAGCTCATTGGTGTTTCCTACCCAACGAAGGCCTTCTGGTTCAACGTAGTCCAAAAGATCCAAGTTGTAATCTCCGGGAACGCCGTGGATGGAGGAAACGCCCAACTGGCGAAGCCGAGTAAAAAGGTACTCTGCGAGCTTGATAGATGAAGACGGCATGGTGGCGGGAGGCTGGACTGAAAGCAAGGAACGTCGTTGATACCAACGCAGGAGTAATGGTGTTGCGAGTCGTCAGGTTAGCCAACTCTTGTCGTCAAGCAGGTGCTAATAAATATGTCAACATGCGCCGAGCTACTGGGCACGATCAATTCTCCGATCTCTACTCAAATTTCAGTCCGAGGTTAATCAAGCTGCCGGCGTTGCGGCCCGGAACGTCGTCATCGCCACTCCGATACTCCGAAAGAATCAGGGGCTGGACTTGTTTGACTCCGACCGGGCCCGCCTTGCTGTTTACTCCGAATTGCAACGTTCACTCCGAAGCATGGCGACACATGGTGAGACCCTTGAGAATAAGAGCTTGATATAACTTTACCAAGATCGCAGTCTTATTTTCCGGCGAACTGACTGTTCCAAATTCAATTGGTTCTTTCTTGATTCGCCATGTTGCAAAGTAAGACTGCAAAAATCCGCCAGAAGCGGGCCGCGTCCAAACCTTTGCCCAAAGGAAGCGCGCCTTACACATCTTCCAACGAATTCAAAGTTCGACCACCTGGCCCAAGACCTAGCTCAAGATTGTGGTCCGACCGATTCAGCAAAGAATGCCGACTTCAAAAGACATCCCCCTTGAAGGCAGCCTCGAGAAATCACGACCAATCGGACATGATCACTCTGGGAACTGCCAGACCGTCGCCCGAGTACTATCCCTGGGAATCCATGCAGATGATTTGCCCAGAACAAGGTTCACCCGGAACGCCGATACATCTCCAGTCGCATGTTACGGCGGCTTGTGAGAGAGGCGAGGACGCATACGATCTCGCCGTGGCCATGAACTACGGGTACTCGGCTGGGTCGCCGCAACTGCTTCGCTACATTACGGAGCACGTGGAAATGATCCACGACCCGCCTTACGAGGATTGGGAGAGTTGTCTGACGTGCGGCTCGACATCCTCTTTGGATCTTGCGTTCCGCATATTTTGCAACCCCGGCGATACCGTTTTGATGGAGATTCACACTTACTCGGGCGCTGCCACTACTGCTGCCGCGCATGAGCTCAATGTCCGGGGCGTGGCCATGGACGGGCTGGGCTTGCTGCCCGAGGATCTAGACAAGCAACTCAAGACCTGGGACACGACAGAAGGTCCCAAACCATTCGTTCTGTACATGATCCCCACCGGCCAGAACCCAACGGGCACAACTCAGAGTCTCGAGCGTCGCCGAGCGATCTATCAAGTTGCAGAAGATCATGACTTGTATATCATCGAGGATGATCCATACTTCTTCCTCAGCCTCGAAGCGAACTCCTCTGACGTCTCATCACCCGGCTTTGTCGATCTGGATCAGTACATGAGGCTATTGCCCACCTCCTATTTATCGATTGATACCTCTGGGCGTGTCTTGCGAATGGATTCGACCTCCAAGATTCTCGCTCCTGGTCTTCGTCTGGGATGGATCACCGCAAGCTCCGAAGTTATCAACAAGTTCATCTCCTACTCCGAAGTCGGCGTCCTCAGCCCCAGCGGGCCCTCTCAGGTCCTGGTCCATAAGCTGCTAGACGAGACTTGGGGTCACCAGGGTTTCATCGACTGGCTTGCAAGGCTCTCGATTCGGTACCGCCAGCGTCGGGATACACTTGTCGCGGCGTGCACGCGGCACTTTCCTCCAGACATGTGCACCTGGAAGATCCCTGAAAAGGGCATGTTCTTGTGGGTCGACCTCAATTTGTCGAAACGTACTTCACAAGCCATTGATGAAGTTCCGTACACGAAGTGGCTGGACATGGAGGAATCAATTTTCAAACAGGCACAAAAAAGCGGTGTTACGGTAAGCAGAGGCAGTTGGTTCATCACGGATCTTACCCAGACACGCCATGTGAGCTTCCGCTTGACATTCGCTGCGGCACCGGAGGAAGATCTTGACCGAGGGATTGAGCGCTTTGGCCATGCTCTAAGGATTTGACTCAGAAGTTAGAAGGAACGAGACTCTCCTGGTCCCGGCTCGCTGGCGCCATTACTTCTCGCATTGTACCAAAGGCTTGTAGCTCTCGCAGTAGCTCCTCCTTAATCTCGTCCGTTGCCCATGACGTTTCGATCGAAGTCTTCATCATCGACAAGACATCTCCGTCCGACAGGTGGCACATTTGTCTCGCGAGCAAAAGGTTGTGCAATACCCAGCTATCGTCCATGTATGCAGGGCTATCACTCGAAATGCTTACCTTCGTGCCAGTGCCGACCAACGTTTGGAGCCGCTCCGCCACTTCCTGATACGTCCATCGGCGCAGGTACGCCCACGGGCAGATCGTAATGCCGATGCCCTTCTGCACAATCAAATCGTTGAGCTCCTGCTTATCTGCTGCGTTGAGCCCGTGGTCGACACGATCTGCGCCGCCACCTCCGAGTGTCGAAGCGACTTGACGGATGTTTTCGTGCGTGTCCTTCTGCCCAACGTCACAGTGCGCCGTGATCTTGAAGCCGTCCTGCCGGGCCAGTGAGAAGACCTGGTCAAACAGGGACGGCGGGCGGTCGCGTTCGTCAGAGTCCAGGCCGAAGCCGATGATCATGTCCTTGTACAGCATGGCCTCGCGATAGTGCTCCAAGGCAGATTCGGGGGACCTATCGCGGAGGAAGCACATGATCCAACCACCCCTGACCTGCAGAGCCAAGTCTCAGTCAAGTCCACGTTGAGGACGGGGAGGACGCTCTTACGTTAAGCTCCGTCGCCGCTTTCTGCTGCGCTTCTCTCAGCCCCTCCATCAAGTCTGCCCAAGAGACCCCCCGAGAGGTATGGCTCTGTGGGTCGAAGAACACCTCGCAGTACCGGACATTCATCGATGCCGCGCGCTTGAAGTAGTCAAAGGCAAGATCGAAGAAATCCTGCCGTGCTCTCAGAACCTCACATCCGCTGTAGTAGGCCTGGAAGAACGTCGCCGGTACCTCCTCGGAGCGTTCATAGAGCGGCAGCTGCGCGCTGGAGATCACGCTCCCGTATGCCTGCCGCAGGTTTTCGACAGACTGTAACTCTCGCGACGACTTGTTGCCCATATGGGCCTTGATACCGTTTCTTCTTGCTAGCCTCCATCTTAGCTCCGGGGTGAGGGTTCCCTCTATGTGGATGTGAAGTTCGACCTTGGGGATTTCAGAGATGAAACCGTCGTTAGTTGCTAGGAGTTGGCTCCGAAGCGCCTGGCGACCTTGCTGCGATTGCGTCGATGGAGTCGGGCCCATAATTGCGATTGACTGCGAGGAACACCAGGGGCCGTGTAACAACAAAAGACCCCGATCTCTGAAATAAGTATCTCGTCTTAGAGTAGGTACGCCACAGGCGTCCATCGATCACGATAACATTTTCGGCCGCTTCGGCGTATGAGTCATCGGTAATAAGAACGCCAAGGACGCCTGGTGCTCAATCATCAGAGCCCCCGACCACTGGGGTAGACACACCATGCTTATGGCGAAAAAGAAAATACAAAGGCACGGTAGGTGCGTGCCTTAGATATTCACCTTTGTTAGCTAGGTATGCTACGAAGCCCCCCCCTTCCCTCATAATCTTAGAACCTTTACGCAGACCACAAGCCCAGACATTACAGCACGAAATCCAATACCATACACACACACACCCATCAGACTATTACACTATATTAGCAATGTCAGAATGCGCTAAACGAGTTGCTTCGAGAACACCCTCGCCGAGCCAGCAGTCCAACCGAGTCGCTGTCGCGTCGTATGATGTGGCGCAGCACAGGTATGCGCCACCACTGCTACCCCCTGATTCAGTCACGTCGGCCAAGGTCGCTCGCCCCAGGAAGGAGGATCAGAAGAAGAAGGCCCTCTCGCGGCACAAGACGCACACCTTCATCTAGGATGAGAACTCTGGCGAGGTCGAAGACTTGGGGAACGACTCGATGATGTCGAGGGCCGGACCACGAACACCGGCGGGCCGCCAGATGCCCCTGGCGAAGTGTCGCCGCCACCGGTTCCAGCCCGTCCCAGAGGGCGCCTGAGGAAGGACGAGCCCGAAGAGCCCAAAGAACATGCCCCAGCCCGTCCTGTTGCAAATTCAAGCAGGTTGTAAGGTGAGGTCATGGACAGAATGGCATCGAAGAGCGCGCGTCCTCCTCCGTACGGCATGCGTCCAACGTCACATAGCGAGAGGTTAAGGCAAGAACGCCTGGGTCGTCGTCTTTCAGCTTGTCAACCTTGCCATCACATCTCTCAGACTCCATCCGCACGGCAACATCGTAGCCAAAGAGCACAGATGGACCCAGTCGATTTCCTAAGAATGACTGGCCAGCAAAGCTCCAGATCTTCAGGCCAGGCTGGCCACTGCCTTCTCGGCGTGAGATCAGAACGAGATGTTTGAGGTTCGCTAGCAATATCTGCTCCTCAAAGAAGAAACCCTCATCAGGCACCAATTCATGGTGCTTGGTTGGCATCGAGACCTCGGCACCCTCCAGCGAGCAGATTCTATACATCAGCAAGCTAGCATCAAACAAGGGTTAAAGGTCATGCAAATTCAGGTCCAGCCAGAGTCCACTGGACATGGGGAGCCTAGCACCGCTCTCACTGCTTGCTTCCATGCGGCGGTGGATCTCCATGGACGTTCGCTCTTGTCCCGATAGATCTTGCCATGAGATTTCAGCCAGGGCCTCGTCGGGAAAGGCCAGTGACTTCGCAGCTCGGCAGAAAAGCTTCTTGGTCTCGGGCCCGGCTTTTCCAAGGTGCATCCCGTAAAGAACGTTTGACGCTGCGACGCTCTGAGGTAAAAGTAGCAGCAGCATGCAGACCTCTCGGCCGCGAGGTGTCACTTTGTGAGGGTGACTGGCTCGCCCGTGGCTCGGCTGATGCAACCCATGATACGGAGCCAGTCGAGTGCTCCATAGAACAGATCACACTGGAAGTCCTGTTGGCTGAACGCCCACCACAGGAGATGCCAATTCAAAATCTCGGCCTGCTTCATTCGAGCACCAGGGAACCTTTTATGGGCTCATGTGCGCCAATCTGAGCAGAACTTCGACAAATCCAGCACTCCGAAGCTCTTGGACGCGAATACAGGTAGCATGCGTCCACGGTCTTCCCCGAGCACATCCACTCCTCAAGACCCGCCTCCACAACCGGGACGTTGTTGGTGGTCCCGGGAGGAAATTTTGACACCCTCACACCCACATTTTATGACTTGTAGCCTTCGTGAGGCATTCTTGCGATGATACCGGATGGTTGTGGCGTTGATACTTTGTTAATAAGGTAGCTGTTGGTGTTGTGATGGAGGAGAGAAGTGTTGCGACTTCCAAAAGTAATCATCAGAAGTTAGCATCAGAGAAAAATGGTAGAGGGGCTGGGTCTTATTACGGTGTGGTCTTCGAGGTGTAACTTCAGGCAAGATTTACTACGCGTAACACCCGCCGCATCTACCAAGCCGGCTCAGGGTCGATTACAGGTACGATGTGTATAAGCATGGCTGAGCCCGGTTGTGATTACCACTAGCTTATGAAAAGTAGGTAGGTGCCTAGGTAGTTCAGCACAGAGCACATCCTTTCAAGATCGTGAGTAACACTCATGGTCAACATCATCTCTCGATTGTGGCAGCTAAGCTATTAATATAGTGCACCAAGGTGTCTTAAAAGAGAGCCATGAGGGTGAAAGAGTCACAAGTATAGGGCCGCAAGGCAAACAAGGCCGTAAGGAAAACAGGGCCACAAGATGTAGGGCCGTTGGACAAACAGGGCCGTGGGGCAAACAGAGCCGTGGGCAAGCAGGGCCGTAAGGCGAGTAGAGCCATGAGGCATGACGCCAGAAATTCCAACTATCACTCAAAGTCTTGATTGTAGTCTTCTTTGTCCGAGCACTGGCTTCTCGAAACCCACTGAGCGTCATCTATCAGCCTTTAAGCGGATACCATGACTACTTCGTGGTCTTTGGTGTCCGTGTCGGGCTCGAGCTCGCCTGAAAAGTTTCCGCTATAGTCGAATGACTCCCAGGGCTTGTAACGTTGCCCTGGTGCCAGGTCTTGGCGAAGGCACTAGTGACCGGGAACATCTCGCACCGAACAGGAGGGTTCTGAAAAGCAGGCATGCTGCTCGGGTTCTTGTGCCAGGTGGTATAAGCGCGAACCCAGTTGAACTTGGTAGCCAATGAGGGCTTGCGCGCGTGTAAAGAGAAGGCATAGCTCATCTTGTCCTCCATCGTCAGCTTATACCACTCAAGGCAGGCGTCGGCCGAATGCTTCTCGTTGCAAACGGGACAGCCCTCAATGAAGCCCGAAGTCGGGCTGGGAAACAGGCAGATCGAGAGGGAGTGGCCAGGGGTATTAGTTACCACAGACCACCATGGGTGCTCCTCCCGTGTCGGCGTCATTCCGCTGCTCCTGTTGAGATCGAGCAGGAGACGGAGGCGGAGGCGGAGGCGGAGTCGGAGACAGAGAAAGAGGCCGCGGCTGGGGTTGCCGCTCCTCGAGCTCTTCGTCTTCCTCCTCCTCCTGACGCTGATGCTGGTGCCGGTGCTGGTGCTGCTCATCAGACGACGCCACGTCATTCGATCCCGGATCAGTGACGCGATCGCCAAGGGGGCTTCCAGCTGTCGTGGGGAAAGATTTGCCGTCACTCAAGAGGAGGTCCATAACTTTGACCCGTTCGTAAATAGGGAGACAGCGAGGATTGTCCGCGGGCAGCCTGACAGTGATCTTCCAAAAGACGGTCGTGACGGCGCCTGGACCAAGGGTGCTGCGCTCATCGGCGATAGCAGCATGTACGGCGGCAAGGGACCCCTCGCCCATGTCTTGAAATGAGTTCAGGCCACTGAGAGGCTGCCGCGTGATGTTTATCTTTGGGTCACCACCTCTGTTCACAAGGTCGAGACGCCCAGTGCTGGAGTCGTGATACGGCTCCCGGCGGTTATGATCCGGAGTTGTGACCCTGATAGGCTCCTTCCACTGCCTGCCCGGACCTTTCCCAGTGTTGTTCTGGCCGTTACTCGGGTCGCGCGCGGACCTGTAACGAGGAGGGCTCCTCTGCCGATACCCATAGCTACTTCGGGAACGGGCAGGCGAGCGGGAGCGGGAGCGGCCGCGATGATGGCGCTGTGCCGGCGGTTGTCAAAACGCGCTCCCGACTGCCCACGATATGACGCATCGCGGCCGCGCAGGGGGGAGCGGGAGCGGGAGCGCGCTTGATTCCGCTGGTTCTTCTTGCCTCCTCTCTTGCGAGTCATCTTGCTGTTCTGTGTGTGTGTGTGTGTGTGTGTGTGTGTGTGTGTGTGTGGTTGTTTGTGTGTTTGTGTTGAAAACAGCTTGATGACTGACGTGATGGGTTCTATATAGGTGAAGAAGCTTAGTATGGGAGGAGGAAAGAGTAAGTATTGGTTTGGATCAAAGCTAGTAGATATAGAGGGTAACGGGGTTGTCAGGGCACAACCGCGGCCCCGCGACGAAATAGGTGTGGTTAGACTATTAATTAGGGGCGTAGGTACCGCGGGGGGTTGAGACTATTATTAGAACCTGCGGAAGGCCTCCCTTCCGTAGAAGGAGGGTAGATTTTAGATATTCTATGCAATTATACCTACTGCCCCGTAAATTGGTTCATACGGATGGAATAAGATGAGCACGATAGGTACTGTAAGGTTAAATATCTTTTTCTTTATGATGACTAGTCCGCAGCTCTATTCGTGCCAGTAGGTCGCCATAGGAAGATGGGCACGCGCCCCAAGAGATGTGCTAGCTACAGCTCAACCCGTTACCCGAGCTCTAACATCTTCACCCCTTCATACCTGATATTCAGTCACTGGAGCAATATGCCCATTTTCCCTTATGCGAGGAAACCCAGGTTAGCCCTCTCAATCTATCAACCATAAGAGCTAAGAGAAAACTTACATCCTCTCTCCAACAACACGGGAATGCTGGGGTGTCATATTTGATGCAATCATCTCGAGAAGGTACCTCTCCCGGCCCTGAGACGTAGTACATGCCAGGATCAGTTCTTGATTAATTAAGGCATGCGACGGTAGTTGGATGTACCACGCTAAAAACGTACCTTCACAATGCATGCCAGAATCTCCATCGGATATCCAATAGCAGCAGTAGGGCACATATCCCTCATCGCAGTCTGTACTCAGGCCTTTCTGCTCAGGCATCAGAGCGCCGACTATAATATCGAGGGGTAGTAGGACGGTGAGAAGAGAATACCACATTCTTCGATAAGTGAATCGAGAGTGGTTAATGCTGTGAGTAGTAGTTATTTTCTAGATGACTAGACATTTAAATCAAAATCGAATCAGGCAGGCGAGGGGTATGAAGTAGATCTTATAGTCGTCACAGAATGACAAAAGGCCTACCAGCTTCTTCTTGGCAAGTTTCAGACCTATCCGTGATTATCAATTTCATCTCTCGCTTTGCCGGGACTAGGCCCGCGCACCCGTTGTTGGGAAGGATCGACGCCGCTCAAATAGGTTTCCCAGCGGCGCAGGAAGCTGAAGCTCTTCACAATTATTCACTCCAGCGGATCCCATTAGTCTATTGGTTATCTCCAGAGAATGAAGCTTAAAAGTTGGGGGCCCTTCGCAGTGCTTCGTTAGAACCGTCTGGATGCTATTAGTTTGTTGGCTATCTCGAGAATAAATAGGAAACGTCAGCCATTGGCTAGGATGCATGACTCCATGCATGCTGGATCGGAAGAGAATGAGGTGAGTATCATTCTGCCTAATTCAAGACGCCCTCTTTACCAGAAGACAACCAACAAACCAATGACATTTGCACGTCCCGCTTTGGCTAAATATCGCGAGGGGGGGTCGCCCCTTCTCGCGAGCATATGCACCTTCGAGACCGACATGATGACGTTGTCCTGCATTGCAGCCTAGTAGATCACCAACTCGCCGAGTTCCATGCCTCATTGGGGCTGCGGTATCCTATTTCTCATCTTTATTGTGCAAGCCTACAGAATCATTTCACTGCAGCGTTCAGCAGCCCTAAAATCGCCAAAACGCAACTCTCTGCCACTAACATTCCCTTGGTCGTCGTGTCTTTGACATCTTTGCCTGTCCTCGTCGGGGCATTTCCTGCTGCGCCCGCGGTTGATACGCAAAGCCTCGACGTCGCGCGAGCTGACGAGACATTCTCTCGAGAGCGTCAACGCGGACTTGCAGCCATCGACATGGCACTCTGGTATGTCTTGCAAATTGATTGTGCTCGCCTGGTCAGGTTGTACTAATGAGAGTGTGTCAGCTGCTGGAACTGCGGCGGCCCTGGCAATGTTTGTTGCTGCGACTTCAACCCTCCCATTCAAACCTGCAGCAACTTTGGTTGTATTGGAGCCCCACTCAGGCAGCGGATGTCATGAATTTGCGCCTAGTTCTGAGACTGATCAGTTTTTATCGAGACAATCTTGGGATTGACCTGGGCTTTGTTAGTTCATCAGAGAGGGCAGAACAAACTTTGGTACATACGTTGAATATTTGCATCTACGCCAGAACACGTTGGCTTCCCCTACTTCCTTCCACTCGTTCATATTAGTTGCATGCAAGCTCAATAAAACTAACTCGCTCAATCTGAAGTGTGAAGGTCTCCACTAGACATCCGTGAAATAAATCGAACCATCGTACACTAGCAAAGCTCCCCAACCCCAGGGTCAACAAATCTTCCCGCTAGTCATTTTTCTGTACCAGCATCAACGACTTAAACTCTCGACCTACTCAGGTGACAGTTCTTCTATTTTTAAGTGATTTTAGTATAGGTCAAGAGCGCCTCGCTCGTGCCTATACTGGTGGCAAAAAACAAAGGGGCTGCGTGATGTTTCTCCAGCAGGTCTGCCATGTCATCCAAACTCATTGTGGCCGATACCGTTTCCAAGGGCACTGTCAGTCCATTCGCTTGTTCCAAAGCCACCTTTTCGGGGGCAATGACCTGGAACCTGTGCGTCTCGCGAAGGCGAGCGTGAGCTTCTTGCTGCTCAAGACTCTTATCTTGCATCGAATGGAGGCGCAGTTTGGACTGGGAAGTAGTGGCTGAGGACAAGTCCGCAGTATCAGTCAAACTGGAATATTGCGGCACGTTGATGCGTGATGTTTCCATAGGATAGTATCTATTGAGCATTGAAAGACTATGTACAAGAATAGGTGATTAAATTATTGGCCTGTGAGAGTGGGAAGCTAGGGCAGGAACAGGTGATGATTTCAAGGCCGATGCATGTCCCCACCCTGCCAGCTCCATCTTCCATCTTTCAACGTATTTCCTCCACAGCTACTGATAGAGACTCTTAAAGAATTGCCGCTCGCAATCCACTTCTTGGTAAAGCTTATGTATCCGAGTCAAGCTTTATCTTGCCAAGGAAGCGCCGTAGTGCGTTCTATGCTTCCGACCATTTTAATCCGACGGAGTATGCTTTCCCTCAAGCCTCGAGATTAATGATACAATCAATCAAATATGCGAGGGGCAAACATTGTATGGTTCTCCACGAGCTTTATAAAAGTGGTGGATAGCTTCGAGAACCAACTTCGGAGCTTCCCTGGGTATCCGTTTTGACCTTTGATAAGTTTTACCCAAGAGCTAGCCGAAACTACGCCCTGACAGGGGTTTTCTCTACGCTTCCCCTCTTATTATTGTTCTGATGGTAAATCCCACAGACTGAAGGAAGGCGCTCGTTCATCTATTTTCAGGCATCCACAGCCTAGGCTAACATGACGTCTGCCTACTCCTACACCAGGAACTCAAGCCTGTCGCTCTATTGGGGGCATCACACGTGACATTAAAAAGAGGAGAGGAAGGCGCCAGGCAATCAAGATTTCCCTACCCTTACTCTCCCCGTAGTGCAACCGATATCGCCTTCATACCTCCCTCGAGCTCTTCACGCGTAGGCCAACCATAACCAAGTCGGAAAAAGTTGTCAGGCAGCTCAAACCAGTGACCGGGGCCGACGTAGGTAGCATGCTCCTTCAGAAGCCTGTCGTAAAACGCCGCCAGTCCGCCCTTGGGCTCCTTCTTGATTCTGGGGAAGCAGACGACGCCGCCAGTAGGCTTGACCCACTCCAAAAGCTCCTCGCTCTCAATCCACGACTCTACCATCTTGAGCCGGATCCTCATCTCGTCTGTTGTGTCGGCCAGGATCTGCTGACGTCGGGAGAGAATTTGCGTAGCGATCCATTCGTTAATGACGCTGCCGCTGATACTGATTTGCTCCTTCGCAGCTAAGAAGGTCTCTTGAAGCCTCTTGTCGGTGGCGATGAGCCAGCCGATGCGTACGCCAGGAATGCCGAATGACTTTGACAGTGAGCTCACACTCAGGACATGGTCGCCCAAGGAGGCCGCGACGGGGAGCTTCTCGCCAAACGCGATATCGCGGTACGTCTCGTCCACGAGTAGCAGGACTCCCTTTTGTTTCGTGATGGCGACGAGCCGATCGAGAGCATCACGGGAAAGTGATGAGCCGGTCGGGTTGTGCGGGCACGTCACGGAGACGAGCCGAGTATTGGGCTTGATCGCAGCTTCGATGTCGTCGATGTTAGGCTGGAAGCCGGACTCGAAGGTGACGTCGATGTACGAGATCTGGCAGCCCACGGCCTTGGGCGTTTCCAGATTCGTCGCGTAGTTGGGGCGGACGACGACGAGATGGTTGCGCCGGGCCGGATCCGTGGTGCCCAGCTGCGAAGTGGTGATGATGAACAACGCACCAGCGGCACCCGAGGTGATGAGCACGTCGTCGGCGCTCACGTTGGCATCTTCGGCTACAAGCTTTCGCAGCTCGGTCTCTCCGCGGTGCTCGTTGTAAAGGAGAGTGAGATTCGGGATCTTGAGGTCCAGAGACTCGAGGGTCTGGTCGGCGATCGAGCTCTCGGAGAGGTTGTATTTGATCTTGTCGTATCCGAATTCTTCGGGCGACTCGATCTCGATGGGCATGCGCTCATACTTCATGCTTGCGGTGGGTATAGAGAAGGGGTGTGCGAAGTGCGTGGCTACTTGATGAGGTGCTGACGGAACTTCAGAACCAAGGTAGACGGGGGTTTTTATGTTCACTTTCGACAGGCGCAGTATCCCGATGTGTCTAGGGCGATGCACCTACTCTAGCTCCCGACGTGTCAATGGCGATGCATCTACTTCGACTTGCCAAGACATTGGAGGCAGGTGTGAACGACTGGGGTTGTGGTTGCTGGTTCGGTATTCCCCACCACGGACTCAACGGCTCGACTTGCCCTCCCAGGAGTCTTTCGTGGTGGGGCACTCGGCATCCCGGCTCGAACTGCCCTCCCCGAAGACCCCAAGCGGACGACCCATCCACGAGAAATGGCTCTGATGCTAGATGTGAGGGCATCCGGACACCCTCTCCGATCCGACTGCATTGTCTATGCCGCTCATGTTGAGTTGGTCACACATGGGGCAGCTTCCAACCAGGTGACGATGAGCATCAGTCTCTCTCCCACACGAGGGCCTCAAATCAACAGCACGCGAGTCCCTGTCCGGAACGCCATATCCATCCAGTCCCCATCCCGGTGCTTTTGCAACATCCAAGAATCCTGCATGGTCTTAAGAACCGTGCCGCCATTCCCGAATCCTCTGCATTCTTCGACAAAGTTGGCCAGGAACGACTCGAAGAAGGCTTGGTGCTTCGATTCGGCCATGCAGCCTAGGACAAAGAGAGGCCAGACCAGGCCTTGGAGAGAGATGGCTCGGGGCCATCCGCGAAGCACACGCACAGCCTTTTCAACTGTCGCCCTGATCTCAGGGAGAGATGCCCATGGCCCCGAGACAATAGTGCTTGATAGAACCAGCGAGGCGAGCGCAAATACGTACGAGACCCACGCAGCCTGGGCAGCCTCGATCGCTTCCTACAGACGAATCAACAGTCAATCTGAATTGCAGGGGACAAGCTGCACCTGTTTGGACACTCACCTCAATCGCCGACTCCAGCTCAGCAATCCCGTCCCGTAATCTTGTTTCAATCTCCCGACTCCTCGTCACCAGCTCCGGCATGCTCAAGGTCCCTTTGTCTTTCATGTCTGCTTTCCACGCTTGAAGGTGAGCCAAGTCGCCGATGGAAGTCATGGCCCAATTGTAGCATCCCATCAGGTCTGACATGTCGAGCCTCAAGGCCTCGAGCCATTGCCGATATGCGATCCGTGGCACTCGATCCGTCGACACACACGCTAGGATATCGAACCATATCGCTTGCGCTATAATAAAGCCAACTTCTGGCTGGGATTCTTCGGAGATTAGATCGCACCTCACGCTGTCAGGGTAGGAAGCTGGACTGTTGGAGCATGTCGGATGGCCGACCAGGTCGGTAGGTGAATGCATGCTGAGAATGGCGGTCACGGCATCGAGGTGCGGGATCCAGTCATGTTCTGCCCCGTGAAAGACCTGAAGCACCACCTCATGTCAGCCGGAACTGGATGGCCTCCTCCAAGAGCACTCGTTGAGACCACTTCCCCGGTCCTTACCTCAAAACTGATCAGCATCAAACTGGAGGCTAAGAATTCCGCAAGCTGCGCCTTGTTACTGAGAGGCGAATCCACCTCGGAACAGCGCGAGAACTCGCCGAGTTCCCGCAACGCCTGTGAGTGATATTCAAACACATGTAGGTTTCGGAGGCGGTCCACTCGCCAGGCAGTCTGCACAGCATTCCGATGAAGAGCGGAGAGCGCCAGGGCGGCATGATACAGGGGGCCGCTGTTGCTGAGGAACAGCAGGAGCCAGCCTCGATCCCCTAGCCGAGAACAGGGGCGGAAATAGGGGAACTGCCAGTAAAAGACGTGGTCGAGATAATGCATGAGTAAAGATGCCGATTCTGGCTGGAAGACGCATGAGGAGGCAGGACGCACACTGCCAGTCGCTGCACTCCTCACATCTCGAGCAGGTCTTTGACCGTGTCCATGCTCGACGCGACCAGGCTCTGAGTCGTAGTTGCGCTCAGATCTATCATGGGCATCCCTGACTGAGGCATGCTGTGGATGCGAGGGGGACGGGGGGGTTCCAAGAGATGCTCGAGCAATTGGCGACGCCTCCCTCGTAGGTTGCCGATCGCGGTTCTGGTTCTGTCGAAGATTCTGGTAGTGCCGCCTGACGGCCTCCTTGATACAAGCGAGTTCCTGCCTCTCTGCGGCCGCCCCATTCATCCAGGCCGGCTTTGGGCCGTAGCCGTGGCACGGGATGCCCCGTTGACGACACTCTCTGCATGCGGGGACCCGAAGATCGCATTTGCGGTGTCGGAGCTTGCAGGTCCAGCATCCGGTCGGAAACGCCCTCATGTCGACTGTTCGTCCTGGGATTGTGTTTGGTGGGAGGGTAACTCCTGAGGCGCACAAACCGTTTGGTCGTATTCCACCTGAAAGCTTGTTAGCATTAGCGTCGGCGTGCGGTTCCGGGGCCCGCTTCGACCTGCCCTCCCAAGAATCGGTGCGTGTAATCCTTGGATCCGAGGTGCAGACTGTGGAGACTTTCAAGGCATTGGACGTCAATTGAAGACTTAAGGTTGCTCTTCACGATGCCACTACAAATATGTGTTAGAGAAGCATGCTTGCCAGATAGATAGCTCAAGATTTCCCATTCCCATCCCCAGGCACGGGGAAATACATGATCCCACCCAACCATGGCAAATGACCAGGGTTACGTACGGCATGCACGCCGAAGCGGTTCGTGGGTCAATTCAAATCGCAAAAGCCGTACTGATCCCCTGCCTAAGACGTTCCAACCGTTTTCAGGTTCATCAGAGAACTTGCCGACTGCCAAAACGAGCTCTCCTGCATCACGACGACTGAAGAAAAGCTGTACCAAACAATCGCCTTCGACCCCGAGGAATCTGATGCGGGCGGCGCCGTTGACCCTGTCACCCCGCTGCGCCCGGCTCGCGTTCTTCTGGCGTTTGACGATAACGGTACACCTGCCGGCATGGCACTGTACTTCTACAGCTATGTGACCTGGCACGCGGCACCAGGAATCTATCTCGAGGACCTCTACGTGCTACCATCGGGGAGGAGGAGCGGTCACGGAAGGAGGCTCATGGATGCTCTTCGCAAGGAACTGTGCGCCGTGGGAGGTGCAAGGATGGAGTGGAGGGTGATGGAGAGTAACAAGGCGGGCATTCGGTTTTACGAGAGCATGGGCGCTGAGATCATGGGCGGTTGGAAGGACATGAAGCTTGAGCGGGCAGGGCGCGGGTAAAGAAGACTATACCCACCCATAGAGCATCTTCCTCGAAGCCTTTGGCACGACATTCATCTCCGTCAGCATGCCAGACTAGTTTGGGGCCTTGGATAGAGGGGCGGATGGGGCTTTCCTACCGATGACGCTAAGTATGACTTCTCGCCCCATGGCGTGGGGGTGGTGTTTGTTTTATCTTGTTGTTCGAGGGTAGAGATACCGTGGCCAGAAGCTAATCGACTACCAGCACTTTGATTACCCAAGGATGCCCTACTTGGGTTGAGGGGTTAGTCGGTGGAGGGGACTACCTCAAGGGCCTAGTCAGCGCACCTACGTTCGTGGCCTGCAAGGCGTACAGCAGGCTTCAGGACTATGCGTACCACAACCGATATCCTAGTTATTCATACATCGAGGATAAGATAAGATTCGCCGAATCAGCCAGTCACAACGAAGCCGGAGAATTACCCTCGTGCTTGCTCCAAATGTCCGACCTAGAGATAGTTCTAGCGGAGAAATTGCCTCGGGTTTTGAAATCATCGGGGCACTGCGGGCAAACCCCGAGTCCACTTTCCCCAACGTATCTCGACCAACTTTCAAATTTGTTACATCCGCTGCGCACCAGCATGTGCTCCCATGACAGGGTTAGATCAAAAGGACGCAGGCATCCTATCTTGTAGCTTCCAGTCTTTGCGATAACCATCAGGCTGCTCCGTGATAGCGCCACTTGTGGAGACATTGGGCGTGGGATTGTTCTGATATCGGGATAAATATGGGAAATGTCATGGTCATGATATTGAGCATTGAATGATAAGAGATATCGTCGATGAATCGCCACGACTAAGTGTGCCGGCGTGAGTAGAATAAGAGCGGGCTGGCCGGCCGCCACAAGCAACGTTCACGCCGGACATGCCCACTTCAACACGTCCAACGCTCAGCGTCAACTACCATGAAGATCTTCACGTTCCTCACGCCTGTGCTGGCATCTTGCGCTCTGGCCAACGCCGCGCCGTGCGGTCCTTCGGCCAACCGCAGCAACCTCACCGTCGCCCTGGTGCGCTCTCCTCCGCCTAACTGGCCGCTCCCAATCGACAACAAGGACTACCGGGGCCAGGAACTCAACATGACACAGACTATCAACGCCGGGATTGAACTGATGCAGGCTGCCAAGGCCAACGGAGCCGACCTGATTGCCTTCCCGGAGCTGTGGTTCCCAGGGTGAGACGATACTCCGTGCTTGCCTCTTTCATTTGACGAGAATACTGCTAATATGGATACGGAACAGTCATCCCAAGGGAGAGGTCTCAGACGACTATTTCCGACAGACATACTTGCCTCAATATGCCGAAAGCGCCATGGTTGTCGGCGATGACCAGTGGAATCGCCTGACCGACGCCGTCCGGTATGTCGGCCTCTACGCGCAGATCAACTTTGCTGAACGTGAGGGCGACTATATCTACATGGCACAAGCTCTTATTTCCCCCTCGGGAGACGTGCTGCTGCATCGACGCAAGCTGCGGCCCTCCGGAGGCGAGAGGGACATTTTCACCGACGGCAGTGTGGACGGGCTTCAGGTCGTCCGCACAACGTACGGCCGCTGGGGCATGCTGGAATGCTTTGAGTGAGTGTATCCCTTCTTCTGGAAGACGACTGAAATTCTCGCTGACTGTCAAGACACTACTGGCCCAGCATGACCTTCAATATGCACGTCCAGCAGGAATCCCTCCACATTGCAGCCTTCCCCTTCCTCCAGGACGCCCGAGACCCTACCGCGCCCTGGTTCGCGAACGACGTCGTCAATCAGGGTGCCCTTGGCACCTATGCGATCCAGGGAAACACTTGGACGTTAACACCCGCCATCGGGTCAACCTTCATCCACGACCCGACGGGCATCATGGTTGCGCACATCAAGGCCAATACCAGCTTCGAGGAGTACCCCATACTTTACCACAGCATCAACATGACGGAGTTCAATGACCAGAAAGCATACGATGCTGATGGGCAGTACTCCTGGGGCGTCCTGGAGCAGGTAGTCGACAGCTTCCCCGAGCACGTGCCCAAGATCCAAGGGTCTCTGGTCCCCCATCACAGCGTGTCCGTCAAGGACGTGATCAGTCCTGGCAAGGTTGGGCAGCCGGAGTGAACATGGAAAGCAGGGCTGCGGGGGTACTGAGGAATTCCGCTTATATTCCCGGGCAAGCAGGCGATCTCTAAGTCAATGCGCCTGATTAAAGTAAACTCCTGCATTCAGGATGCTTCATGTTATCCCACACAGAGCAAAACGGCTTACTAGAAACCAGGTTTACATCAGTTATAGACTAGATCGCGATTGTGCTTGAAGAGTGTAGATGAAAACACCCAAGACGTCTAGCAACTCACTATACTACGTTACATATACACTCTACCAGATATACGGAAGAGCAATAAGCTAGCTATCATTCTACCACCTACAATAACGACACGGAATCTCGGGTGCTGAGAGAAAGAATAACCGGGCGACAAACTCCTTGCTGATTGTAACGTATTCGGCCGGAGCCCCTGCACTAGGATCTACCTTGGCCTAGGTAGAGTACTCTGTTACCGGGGCTCCGGGGCTTAGTTCTAAGACATGGTCCCCGATGACGCTGGCATAGGATATAGAGGTTATAGTTATTAAACTTGTAGCTTAACCGCGATTTCTGTAAACTTCTGTCTATAGAATAGCATCCCTGATTCATAATTCGTAGGTAAGTATTCTAGAGGACAAGGTCTGCTTACTGGGCAATGCCGTACGCCCTCCACGTTGAATACAATTTTAGTCAACGATGCTCATTCACATCAGGGAACAATTCGGGGTCCACTTCGCGAGGAGGGATCGCACCATCCACTTCGGGGGCAGGTACTTGGTGGTTTAAGAGTTGTCGGATCGCCCGAAGGCATTGCCCTTCGGACGCAGTGATGTGCTCCCCATATTTGACAACAAGGTTGAGTGATTCGAGTCTCGTCGTACAGGAGCCCAAAGTTTCTTGAAGCACAGATTCGCTCAGTCCTCAGCAGGTATTGGAAAAATTGTGCTGATTTGTTGTGGTCGTAGTAATCCGAATGTTCGAAGATTACAGATGATCTAGAGGAGGGGAGGCTGGAAAAAAGATAGCGATTGGATACATCATCCGGAGTCATTTTAGCGAAGTATAACACAGGCCTGTAGCCATGTGCGCGTAGTCCATGAATAATGATCGTAGACCGGGATTCAGTGTTCTGCGATCCATGCTATGGCCAGAGCAATTGAGCACAGCAACGGAACAGGCTCTCTGGATTGCCGAGCCGCGATGCTAGGCGTCCGTCGCGAATCGCCGCGCGTCCCAAAAAGGCCTGAGTAAAGCACTCGAACAAGCTTGGACGTCTCTGGAAAGTTTGGGCGAACGAATGTTTGCAGGGTAACGCAGCACAATACTTGATCTCATTCTGTGTGAGTGAGCATGTCAACTGGCTTCTATGGGTCAATCCCCCTTTGAACGGGTATTAGTCAGCCACTTGTCCGTTTGATCTGATACCTCCTGGTAGCCACTAACCAGATGGGGCATGTACCTCGAACGCCTCAGCCGCCAGTGACACCTTCTGACCTCGTGCCATCCGTCGAGCCTCTGCGGCAACCTCGAAGCTATTCCCACCACCTGCGCGCATTTGAGAACGTTTCCCTGCGAGCGCCAATTTAATTCGAGCCGCTTTCTCTACCTCGATCTCAACGCTTTTTATCTTCCAAGCCTGACCGATCTGTCCCATCCCGACTCAACGCTGAAACACTCGACCGACCACAGCAACCCCCGCACCGCTCCTCCTACCGACCAGCCTTCGACGACAGCTCCCTTCCGAACAGGACAATCACACAATGGACCACTCTCATATGGACCACAGCGACGCTGGCCACGGCGGCATGGACCACGGCGGACACGGCGGAATGGACCACGGGGACATGGGCGGCGCCCAATGCAGCATGAACGTACGTCCCTCCCCCTCCTCAACCGACCGACCCCCAGGCACCGGCTGACTGTCACCATACCAGATGCTCTTCACCTGGGACACCAACAACCTCTGCATCGTCTTCCGCCAATGGCGCATCGACTCGACCCTCTCCCTCATCCTCTCGCTCCTGCTCGTCGTCGCCCTGACCGCCGGCTACGAAGCCGTCCGCGCCGCCTCCCGCCGCTACGAGACGGCCGTCAACAAGCGTGTCACGAACCTCCCCAGTACGTTGCCCCCTCCTCGTGTTCGCTCCCCTTGCCATGCCCCCCTCGAGTCTAGCGCTCGGCGGCTAAGACGTGTCGGCGAAGCCACGGATGACGGAGAACCCGATACTGAGACCACGCCCTTCCTCTGGACAGGATCGCAGCAGATTGAGGCGAGCAAGACCGCACACGTCGTCAAGGCGGCGCTCTACGCGCTGCAGAACTTTTACGCCTTCATGATCATGTGAGTCTCTTCTTCTCTCCCGGTCACGCGGAGGGGTGCTGACGACGCAGGCTCATCTTCATGACGTACAACGGGTGGGTCATGGTGGCTGTTGCGCTCGGGGCGTTTGTGGGCTATCTCCTGTTCGGCAACTCGACGTCCTCGACAAAGGACAACGCGTGCCACTGAACACGGGACGAAGCAGGCAGGGTTATTTGGAAGGATCTCATGTCATTCGTCTCTAGGGACTAGGGGATATCTATATCAGCATCGTCAATATCAGCGTGTGCAACACAGGCTGTCTACACAGGCTCTCTACATCTTGGCCGGCTCGCCGGCCTTGGGCTCGTCCTTCATGGCGGGGTCGGCCACGACCTCGGCTTTCGCCTTCTTCGTGTCGAAGAAGCCGCCCTCGTTCTCGACCGTCGTGATGATCTCCTCGTCCCCGTGGTGCGGGTTGTGCTCAAAGTCGGGCGGCTCGCCGTACGCGAGGCGCGCGGCGTCGACGAGGATGTGCGCCGTCATGCCCCAGACCTTGTAGCGCGCGACGTGCTCCTCGTCGAGCTTCTCGGCGAGGCGGGCCTGGGGGTCGCTCTCGCGCGCGGCGTCATCGGCCGGGGGGTCGGGCTTGGAGACGCGCTGGGCGTCGACGGGGACGTAGAAGTTGTGGACGCGCCAGGGCCAGTCGCGGAAGCGGATCCAGCGGCCGTCGTACCAGTGGCCCGGGGGCTGGGGCCGGCGGGTGTCCTCGTCATCGGCGCGCAGGAAGTTGTGGAAGGGGGCGGAGAAGACGGCGGCGACCTCCTTGGCGTCGAGGACGGGGATCATGGGCTCGACGCCGGGGGCCGGGGACGCGGGGTCGGGGTTGGCGGTGCGGTTGGCGTTGGGGGTCTGGTCGGCGTGGAGGAAGGCGACGCAGGGCCGGACGACGATCTGCGTCTGGGCGATGTTGCAGGGGAGTTCGCAGAGGGGCTCGATGCGGAAGGGGGCCGGGAGGGGGTGGTCGATGTTGGGCAGGCCGATCTCCTCGTAGGCCTCGCGGCGAGCGATCTGGTCTGGGAGGGAGCACGTTAGCCGGGGTGCCGAGGGGAGAAATGGGGGAGCGGGGTGGTACATGGCGTCTCGTGGACATCGTCGGCCTTGCCGCCGGGAAAGGCGGCGTGCCCGGAATAGTTGCGCAGGCTGGCGGCGCGCATGGTGATGACGACCCGCAGGTCGCCGCGGCGGTCGGCAAAGAGGAGGAGGAGGACGGCGGCGCGGCGGCTGGCGGGGAGGCGGTCCCAGGTCGGGAGGGGCGGGGGCCGGTACGCTCGCAGGCGAGCGAGGGCGGCAGCCGATTGAGCTGTCAGCGGCGACATGGTGGTGGCATCCCAGTAGGCGGTGTCCTGTTCGAGGGGGGTTTCGCTGCCGTCAGCCTCGGGAAGAGGAGCCGAGGCTTTCCGCAGGTAGGTGACAAAGTTGCTGAGATCCTCCTCTGTGGGTTTGGGGATGTGCTGGGTCGTAATGTCGGGCGTGGTTGTCGTCTTCTCGCGGATATCGCCAGAGTCGAGGGACGGCGGTAACGGTTCGGCACTCATGGTGGTGAAGGAGGTAAGATGGGAACGGAATGAGTCTTGGAGGATTGTCGTCACAAGAGGATTAGGCCCGTCACAGGGACCCGAGGTGGGTAAAGTGCAGGGTACCTTGGGCAGGTACCTGGGGGGGAAGAGGGGCGGGGTCCTGGTGGGGCTCCGGGGATCGGCTCAACCGTGCCGTGGCCGGCTTCGGGGCTTGAAATGCGGGGGCGGGGCAACTGTTCGACCACCGGTAAGAGGCGCTCCTGCCTGGGCTCCTCCGACACCATCGCGCCTGCCTGTGTCTGCCTAGGTATGTTTCTGTGCCTGCCCCGTGCATGTGTTCCCCCAGACTTCAAACCACGTGACGCAGACCTGCTACAGGAAGCACCAACCATCATGCAGAAGAGCGATGCCCATTGATCATTTATCAACGACATTAATTATCATCAACTTCATCATCAGTTTCCCGTCTACAGCACATCACGGCCACGCTCCTTCCGGCAGGACCCTGATCTTTGCCCTCAGCTCCTGCCGCCGCCTCTCCTCCCTCGACATACCAACACCAGCCTCGCTCACCGTCCTCTTCGCTTGTGCCAGCAGCTCGTTCCACTGCCCATTGATCTTTCGCAGCAGCCTCGGCGATCCAGGACCAGACTCTGGATCCGGCGAGAGCAGCGGCCGCGGCGTATCCGGCCCGCTCGCCCTCCGCACCCTCATCGGAATCGCCGGTTCTGGCGAGCCGCTCCGGTCACCCAGACGTCCCTCCCCCTGCTTCGCCCAGACCGGCGAGCACAACCCCCCTCCCCTCTTCAGCACTTTCGAGAACGCATCCGAGCACCGCTCCTTCGCCCCGGGCTTGTCCTCCTCCATGTCGAACCACGAACCCCCCGACCTAGGCGGACACGCCGTCCTCGCACCGCCGGCCCACCCCGCCTCCCCCGTCTGAACCCGCGCCGGAACCCCCTTGCGCCCCGTCTGCATGACGTTCGCCGCGAAGCTGAACATCTCCCTCGGCGTGTCCGGCCCAGTGCCCTTCGTCAACACAGCGATCTGCGTCGCCGTCGCGTGGTAGAGGTCGCGCGCCCCGTCGATGCTGTGCTCGTTGTGGTTGCTCCGCCGCGCGGGGATCGTCTCAAAGTGGTGCAGACTGAGGCTGGACGACCGCGGCCACCCCTGGTCGAGCTGAAGGCTCGGCCGCTGCTGCTGGTGCTGGCGCTGCAGCCGTGGCGGCACCGGTGAGGCGGGCGTCCAGGGCGCGTCGCGGCGCGGCGTCTCGGCCTCGATGATGCTCAGCGTGCGCGCCGGCTCCGAGAGCGGGTGGCCGTCCGCGCTGTAGCGGCTGCTCGCGTCCTCGGCCGGCGGCAGCGTGACCGTCTGCTCACGTACGTCGTCCGGGAACGCGAGGTCGTGGCCCGTCAGGTCCGCCAGCTTGCGGGCCGTGGCCGGACGCGGTCGGTCAGCGCTGCGCAGGGGCAGCACGGGGGGCGCCTGCGCGCGTTCAAGCAGCGGCCGCTGCAGGGCCGGCAGAACGCCGCTTTCGAAAGAGGCCCGTCCCCCGGAGCCCTCTGACGAGGGCCGCCTCTCGGATGCCGGCTGCGAGGGGATCCTATCGGTTTGCCACCTCTGGGACGGACCCGGCAGGTCCGGGGCGCTGTTCCTGGGCCTCTCGAACTCTGTCCATCGGCAGACGGGCGCCCGGAGCGCGCCGGGTCTCCTCTTCGGCGGCAGCGGCGGGAGGGGCTGGCTGGGGGGCACGCTGACCTCCATGCCACGGAGGACGTATCTAGGTTTTCTGTGCTTCATGTCGTGCGAGCCGTGATGGGCGAGTGCCTGATGCCAGTGTGAACGGTGATGGAGCGCGCTGGGTCGGATGCTGCAAGGGGACCGCGCTTTAGAACACCTGCGGGAGTCCGCGGCCAACAAAGGCCGTCGTTGGGGCCACTCGTGCCCCCGTTGCGAGGAAACCCATCGAAAAAGCGCCCCTTTGTGAAAAAGCCGATGAGTTGGCGGGGACGACGCATGATGGGGAAACAAAGATTCTCGGCGCGGCGGCTGGGTGCCCTCCAGTCGTGGATGTCCGTGGCGTAGCACCGCAGCGTCGTACAGGGCTCGCGGCGATCCGATCTCACAAGAATAAATCACGCCCGCATAGCCGTCGGGATAGATTAATTGACACTCGACGTCGTGGTGGTTCGGCTGCCGGAGCAAAGACTCCAGGTGCAGGACCGGCGTGACAGCGTCAGCTCGCTAGGCTCGGCCTCTTCAAAGCGATCCGTCCGAGTCGTCAAAGACGGAAAGGGTGCGCCTCCGGGCTCGTCGTTTCTTCGTGACGCCGCCGTCGTCAAAGGAAGCCCCGTTTAGCGAGCGTCGAGGGCTGGTGGGGGCGAAGCAGGTGAGGACAAAGGGCGACGGCGATGCGAGTCCCAACTGCATGGAACCAACAAACGGCATTGGCCCGCCCGGGGCCCAACCAACAGCCCCCCTGCAGCCCGCCCGACAAAAGCATCTTAGTGCTGAGGAGAGGTGACAACACGAGAAGACGAATGGCGGCAGCACGAGGCGCGGGATTTGGCAAAAGTGGTCATCATTGCTCAAGAACAGATGTCGAAACTCGCAAGGAAAAAAAAATGATCCTAACCGTCGTGTCCTCCCAACGAGACGCCCATTATCGTGAACCGCAGTCCCACCCATCCATCCATCCGCATGACCTCGTGAACATCAAAACGCCCCGTCAGGCGCCTCACGCAACGGCCGTCACGCGCCTGACGTTCCGCCGGGCGCCCTCGCCGCTGATCATGATGAGCCCCTCCATCTCGAGGGTGCGCATCGTCTCGTTGAAGTCGTTCTGCTCGACGGCCACGCTGGCGCCGTCGCTCAGCTGCTTGGCCACCTCGCTGTAGCGGACCGACTGGCCGGCGCTGGTCAGCTCGTCGAGCAGGCGGAGGACGGCGTCCTTGATCTCCTCGCGGCGGCGGCGCTCGGCGGAGCTGGTGCCCTCGGTGAGCAGGCTCATGTCGATGCGGCCCTGCGAGTCGGTGGCGGCCGTCTTGAGGGCCGAGCGGATGAGGCGGCACGCCTCCTGGACGTCCTCGCGCGTGACCGTCGTCGCGAGGCGCATCTTGGCGTGCGCCTCGGCCAGCCGGATCATCGACTCGAGCTGACGCGTCGTCGCCGTGATGCGCTTCTCCGCCGCGCGCACGTCCTGCCCGAGCTTGCGCATCTCGACGTAGTTCTCCACGAGCTCCTGCGCGGCGTCCTGCGAGATGGTCGGGTGGATGTTGGCGCGGGCGTACGAGATGTACGAGGTGAGGAACTCGACGGGCTGCGGCTCGTTAGTGGCTGCGGTGGCAGGAGGGGACTGTGAAAACGTACCAGGATGTCCAGCTCCGTGGCGGCCGACTCGGGCGTGTCCTCCAGGTACAGGGAGAGGAGATGGCGCGCGAGTTTGCGGTCCGTCTTCTCGTCGACGCGGTCCAGGATGAGGTAGACGAGGTCGAAACGCGACAGCAGCGTGGGGGGAAGGTCGATGTTCTGCGGCACCGGCAGGTCCGGGTTGTAGCGACTGCCGATGGGGTTGGCCGAGGCCAGGATGCTGGTGCGCGCGTTCAGCGTGGTGATGATGCCGGCCTTGGCCACCGACACGGTCTGCTGCTCCATGACCTCGTGGAGCACCGAACGGGTGGCGTCGGACATCTTGTCGAACTCGTCGATGCAGCAGACGCCGCCGTCGGACAGGACGAGAGCGCCCGACTCGAGCACGAGCTGCCGGCTCTCGGGGTCCCTCGTCACGTACGCGGTCAGACCGACGGCGGAGGAGCCCTTGCCGCTGGTGTAGACGCCGCGGGGCGCAATCTTGTGGATGTAGCCGAGAAGCTGCGACTTGGAGGTCGACGGGTCACCGCAGAGCAGGACGTTGATGTCGCCTCTGTACTTGGGGCTGCCTCCCTTCTGGAAGGTCTTGTTGGTGCCGCCAAAGAGCTGCAGGAGGATGCCCTTCTTGACGTCGTCCATCTCGTAGATCGATGGAGCCAGCGACCGAGAGAGCAGGTCGTATATGTCGCCTCGCGCGGCCGTCTCCTGGATCTTGGCCTCCTCCTCCTCCGAGATCTTACGCGTCTCCTCCTTGCCCTCGAGCTCGTTTTCGTCGTCCCCTTCCAGCATGAGCGTGGCGGGGTCCATGCCCATCCTCTTCTTGTCGACTTTTTGCACGTGCAGCACGTCCACGTACGTCTTGTACACGCTCTTGATCGTCCTCTGCCGGGGGTTGACCCTGACGGGGCTGGATCGGAAGATGCCGGTGAGCTCGACACGGTCACCGGCCTTGCAGAAGTCGACCAGGTCGTGGCCGCAGGACACGGAGACGGAGTGTGGCGTCTGACCTGCGGGCACGGAGTCTGGAGTTTCTTGGAGCTTGATGATCTGCTTGTCCTCAAAGGTGCATCGATTGTGGACGATCTGCATCGAGTTGTCGGAGCCGCAGCGCGGCCGGGGGCACTTTGTCGGTTCGCTGATCTTGCCGCGATCGAGGCCGACGTTGACGGAGTGGTTGCAGACGTTACACCGGAAGAAGGCGTCCTTCATGTCGGGAATGATGGGGCTTGTTCGGATGACGAGGCCCTTGATGCTGACGAGCTGGTCCATGTCGGACGGGTTCAGGTCGCGCAGGTTGGTCGTCTTGTCGAGGCCATACGGCCTGACCTTGTAGACCATCTGCGAAACGGCATCCTCCATGGACTGCTGCTCCGGCTGGCCGCCAGGAGAAGGGGCTCCGTCGGGTCGGTCGGAGCTGGGAAAGACGGGCTCGGAGCTCTGGGAGCTCATGCCAATCTGGTGAGAGCCTCGGCCGGCGGTGCTCTGGGAGCGTCGCTGCATGTCTTCGGCGGCTGCGAGCTCCGTCATGATGTCGTGGACGGACTGATCCATGATAGGGACGAGATCCTGGGGGTACGACTGGATCTGGTGCCAGAACTTGCGCGTGGGAGGGTAAGCGTTGACGTCGGCGAGGTCCAGGTACATCTTGGTGTTGCCCAGGATCAGCATGTTCTGGAGCTGCTCCATGTACGGCTTGGACTCGGCGTCCGGTGCCTCCCTGACCTCGGCCTCCGAGACGCCGTCCTTGTACATGCGGTACTTCTTGGTGAAGTGGCGCAGGAAGTCCTTGAAGGCGGTGAACGAGTCGTCGACTGAGATGTTCGTGCCCCAGACGAGGGCCTCGTTCGCGCCGCCGAGGCGGTTAGCCTCCGACGTGTTGGGGTCGCGGTTGCTGAACGAGGCGGGGTCGGAGCCCGGCGCACTGCCGTCGCGGGTGACTCGGCCAGACTCGTTGAGGAAGATGCGGCGTATCGGCTGGGCGGACAGGCCCATCTCCTGGCGGCTTCGAGAGTAGGCAGACCCGGCGCGCTGTCCGACGAAGAGCGCGCTGCTCTCGCTGCGCAGCTCGGACTGGGCGGGCCGAGATCGACCGGGACTTGAACTGGGATCGTATCGAACGGGGGACGAGTCTACGGCGTGTCAGTCGAGCTGGGTGTCACGGCATCAACGCCGGCCTGCGGAGTCTCACCTCGAACCGTCCCGCTCGCACGGGGTGTCCTGTCGCCGTCTCCATCGATGGACTGTGTCTCCGTCTGCTGCCGCAAGGGGGAGCTCGGGGCCGGGGCAGCGGTGCTCTGGCTGTTGGTCATGTGTCGCAGGGGCGAGGACACATCGCCGAGGGCCGGCCCGGTGCGGCGGTTGCTGCTCGCGGCGGGCGAGGACTGGTAGAATAGAGGGCTCGACTGGAGGCGCGAGGCGGGAGGGTTCTGTCGGGGCGTCTGGGAGCCGGCTGGGGCCTCAGCAGCATCGTCGGCGGCGGGCGGCGCGGGGCTGCTCTTGGGGACCTCGGAGTTCCTGGTGGAGCGGCGGGGGGTCCCGGCCTGGGAGCTTCGGGTCGATCGTTTGCTCGGAGACGACATGTTGGCGGCGTGGGCGGGCAACGATTGTCGATCGAGAGCAGATGCGACGGGGCAGGGTTGAGGTGGATGGCGGATTGATGATGGCAGGAAGGGAGGGGTGTGAGGTCGAAGTGGGCTGGCAACAGCAAATTGGCACTCTACGCGCTCCCACGCTCACTAGGGCAACCCCGACGCGTTTCAGGGGTGGTCGACGCGTGCCACTTAACGCGGTACGAGAACCGATGTACCTGCGTGCCCCGCCAGGGATGAGGTAAGGCGAGGTACGTACCGGGGGGCTGCACCGGATCGGCTCAACCAAACCCCGCCGCACCCTGAGAGAGCTGCAGTCGTGTCCAATGCGCCCGGGCCGCAGTAGCGAGCCAGGCTGGACACTTGTGCTGGAACTGTAACTGTGACGGATCGCAACCGAAGCTCACCGCGATACTCGAATCCAGATCCCGATTCCAGACCCAACACACCCAACATGGCGCCCGCTCTGTCCCTCTTCTCGGTCAACGCCGTCATCATCCTCAATACCGAGGACGGCACCAGGCTCTTCGCCAAGTACGCCCCTCGAACCACCGATGCCGCCGCCCAGCACTGACGCCCGCCACCAGGTACTACAATGCGCCCCACGATGTCCTGATCGGAGGCAAGGAGAGTATGTTCCACGGTGCCCCGGCCGGCCACGAGCAGGACCCGAGCTGACGAGCGTGCGGCAGCCTCTCCCCACGCCAACCCCTACCCCGACGTCAAGTCGCAGAAGACCTTCGAGAAGGGCCTCCTCGAGAAGACGGCCAAGCAGACCAGCGACATCATCCTCTACGACAACAGGATCTGCCGTGAGCAAAATACCGTGTTCGATGCTGTGGGCAGCTAGCTGACGCGGAGAGGAAGTGTTCAAGATGGAGTCGGACGTCATGCTGTACATTGTCGGCAGCGTGGACGAGAACGAGGTGTAGGTCGACATGATGCCAAAGTTCAGTACGGATCTGACATTTGCTAGGCTCCTGTACAACGCCATCCTCTGCATCAGGGACAGCTTGCACCTGCTGTTCAAGTAAGGCTATACCCACGCTCCCTCGAGCGAGGCGCTCAGCCGAGGCCAAGGCTAACCTCACCCACTATAGGTCCAGCGTCGACAAGCGCACCTGCATCGAGAACTACGTACGTCTAGTACTTACCCGTCATATTGCATTCCAAGCTGACCCTCCAGGACCTCGTCTCGCTCGCCATCGACGAGATCATCGACGACGGCATCATCCTCGAGACGGACCCGACCATCGTCGTCCAGCGCGTCAGCAAGGCCCCCGCCCAGGACGTCGACCTCCGCCGCATCGACCTCAGCGAGCAGGGCGTCAACAACCTGGCGCAACTAGGCAAGTCCAAGCTGGCCGACTGGCTGCGGCAGGGCTTGTAAGGGGGCGGGACGGGGCAGTGTGGCCGGCTGGGTGCAACGGAGTTTCGGGTTCTACAGGGCATGCATGCATTGTTCGTCATGAAAAGTAGAAGCCCCTAGCCAGGGGCGAGATGATGATTTGACGTTTTCCATCCTGCTGCGTGGTGTCTGCTGATGGGTGTCTGTTGTGATGTATGTCTATGGGTACTTCGATGCGTCTGCTCTATGAGTGCCTCTATCTACCTCGGCCTACGCCCTCGTCTCGGACGCCGCCTTGCGCAGCCTGTTCATGACGGCCGCCGCAATGTCGTCGCCGTCGTCCACGCCGTCGACGAAGATGACCCCGACCCCCCGCCTGTCCAGCTCCCGCAGCGCCGAGAACAGGCCCTGCGCGATGCCCGCGATGCCCTCGCCGAGGTCAATGTCGAGCACTGACGCCAGCGCCTCGCCGTCCTCGGTGTGGAGCTCCCCCTCGACAATCTCAAACACGGTCGCGTCGCCGTCGTCCTCCTTGACCGCCTCCGCCGCCGCCGCGACCGGCACCCGCCGGAACTGGCCCCCCGCGACGGCCCCGACGCTCCTCCACCGCCGCGTGCGGATGACACCGATCTTCCTGCCGGCGTCGAGGGGCCGCGCCAGCGCCTGTCGCAGGTCCTCGTCCGCGACGCCGTGCGCGCCGGCCGCGCCGCCGGCCTCGTAGAGCACGACGGCGGCGCGCGGGCTGTAGTGCTTGTACTTCATGCCGGGGGCGCGGGGCGCGGCGGCGCCGGAGCCCTCCTCGCTGGCGTCGCGGTAGCCCTTGACGGCGCGCTCCCAGCCGGGGCAGGCGCGCAGGCGGTCGAGGCTGACGCCGCCGGGGCGCAGGACGACGGGGGGGTCGCAGAGGCCGTCGACGACGGTGCTCTCGACGCCGACGGCGCAGGGGCCCGCGTCGAGGATGAGTTCGATGCGGCCGGCGAGGTCGTCGAGGACGTGGCTGGCGGCGGTGGGGGAGGGCTTGGTGGAGGCGTTGGCCGAGGGGCCGGCGAGCGGCTCGCCGGCGAGGGCGATGAGGGAGAGGGCGAGAGGCGAGGCGGGCATGCGGACGGCGAAGGTGGGGAGGCCGGCGGTGACCTCGGGGGCGAGGGGCGAGGGGGACGGCAGGGGCAGGAGGATGGTCAGGGGCCCGGGCCAGAAGCGGTCGAGAAGAGGCCTGTAGATGGCCGGGATGGGGTCGGCGTCAGCACCGGCCGCCGGGGCGAGGAAGCGCCGGAGCATGGCGAGGTCGCTGACGTGGATGATGAGGGGGTTGTCGGAGGGGCGGCCCTTGGCGGCGTAGATGCCCCGGACGGCGGCGGAGCGGGTGGCGTCGGCGCCGAGGCCGTAGACGGTCTCCGTGGGGAAGGCCACGGGGGTGTCGCTGGTGCGCAGGAGGGCGGCGGCTTCGCGCAGCTCGGCCGTGGCGACGGGGTCCGAGGCGACGTTCCAGCGTCCGAGCCTCTCGCCGGCAGGCTCGAAGTGGCCGAGCTCGATGCTCCTGACCTTGACGACCCGCGTCTCCATGGCGGGGCGCGTTTCCGGTGTGTAGGGACGAGTTGCCGGTGTGTAGGGGCGGGCGGAGCGGGTGAGGGTCGTGAGCCGGCGGCTACTAACACGGGCGAGGGTGGTGAGAGCCAACGTGAGATGTGGCGGCTCGAGGCGGCGACTGAGTTTTGCTGTGCGGGAGACTCGACTTTTCCACGCTGAATTCACTTGTGACGTGTTCAGAGCGATGACCAGCACGGGTGAGGCGGTGGTGATGAGGTTGGTGATGGGTGATGTAGAGTGTTGATGGTTGATGTTGAGTTGAGTCATGGAGAAGATTTTCTCGTCACGCAAAATTTCCACAGGCTGAGTTTGACCGAGACTTGGCCACGCATTCGTCGCCCGACCACGGCGCAGCGCAGGATTGTTTTATTTTTATGATGATTAAAAGGCAAGAAGGATTTCCTTCCATTCTCGCGTGGTCAAAATTTAACATGCCCTCCATCGTCGGGCTGATGTGAAGGTAGTCTCGAAGCCCCCATGATGGTCATATTCACACAGCGCAGGCTCATCGCGCATTCTCACAGGCGCCGCGACTCTGAGGTCCAGGCTTCCAGATGATTGAATTTTTTTGGATGGTTTTTTTGGTGTTTTCTCGGTCATGTAAGGTACTCAGGACGGACCAGGCAGGCAATCTTGCTCTGAGCCGGTGTCTGAGCCGGGAGCATGGCGAGGTACCTAAGGTAAGGGGCCTTCAGCACACAAATCAATGTACCTTGACATCTGGCCACATCACGACAGCAAGACGGACAGAAAGGTCGCTACCCCGGACAATATAGAGTTTGGCTCGAAAACCATCATGTCGTCGACATCCATGCCAGCGCGTCCTCGCCCAGTGCATCCATGGCGCCTCCGCCCGCAGCCGGACTTCGGCACGCGGGTTGCGCCGACTGTTGCCCCCGAGCGCCGGCTGACATCCGGCCAATTGGCCGGCCCCACCCGAGGTCCCGTCTTCTTATTGCACTCTGCTCACTCATCAGCCATGTTTATTATGCTTCATCACCGCAGTCGCAGCATGACGACAACGACGATCGGCTCGTGTCAGTCGCATCCGAGGCCCTGAGCAGGGGTGTCCCCGGGCCTAGGTCCGTTTCGTTACCTGTCTCGGAGTTAGGACATAGACCGGGACCGTGGGGTTAAGCCCAGCCACGAAACGACCCTGGACCGGCACATCAGACAGCCCGACGGTCGTGCCATATAGGCCATGTGCCTTTCAGGGTCCGGAGTCATGTCTCGTAAAAGCGAAAGATCCAAAGTCCGCCAGAAGCGAGGTGGTCATGTCTGTCCATAGTATATAGCATGCCCCTTCTATACAACATGCCCCTCCCGTGATGATCACCTCTCCACCAGTCTTCACCAGTATCCAACATAGCACAAACTCACTCCCTCAATTACATCACTTCCCGCCTCACAGCTTCCTCCGCAGCATCATGGTGTCGTTCGACGTAGCCAAGGACATCCCCGACCTCACGGGCAAGGTCATCCTCGTAACCGGCGGCAACATCGGCCTCGGCAAGGAGACCATCCACCAGCTCAGCAAGCACAACCCGGCGCACATCTACCTCGCCGCGCGCTCCGAGCCCAAAGCCCTCGCCACCATCGACGAGATCCGCAAGCTCGTGCCCGACGCGGCGCCCATCACGTACATCCACCTCGACCTCACCTCCTTTGCCAGCATCAAGAAGGCCGCCGCCGAGTTCCAGGCCCAGTCGCAGCAGCTTCACCTCCTCGTCAACAACGGCGGCATCATGGCCGTCCCCGCCGCCACCACCCAGGACGGCTACGAGATCCAGTTCGGCACCAACCACATGGGCCACGCCCTCCTCACCAAACTCCTCCTGCCCGTCCTCAAGCGCACCGCCGCCGCCACCACCCCGCCCCAGGACGTCCGCGTCGTCAACGTCTCCTCCCTTATGGAGAACAGCGCCCCGGCCACCGACACGTACGACTTTGCCAAGCTCAAGACCGACATGGCCTCCACCTCGACCATCACCCGCTACGGCATCTCCAAGCTCGCCAACGTCCACCACGCCGCCGCCCTAGCCCGCCGCCATCCGGACCTCCGCGTCGTCTCCCTCCACCCGGGCGTCGTCAAGACCAACCTCTCCAGCGGCGCCGCCGCCAACTGGCCCCTCCTCAAGCCCCTGATCCCCGTCTTCGGCTTATTCATCACGAGCCTCGCCACCGGCACCAAGAACCACTTGTGGGCGTCCGTGAGCCCGGACGCCAAGTCCGGCGAGTTCTACTTCCCCGTCGGCGTGCCGGGCAAGGGCAGCAAGCTCGTCGGCGACCGGGACCTCGAGGAGGCGCTGTGGGCGTGGACGGAGAAGGAGCTCGAAGCGCACGCGTGATGCTCTCTTGATACCCACGGTACTTCTTTATCTATTTAACTTTGGGTGAGTGGGGGGCTCATGCGGCGCTCGTGTTAGGATATTCCCAGGCGTTGGTTAATGAGCAAGACGAGTAATAATTGATCACTATTATACATTCACTCCTAATTCGCGACATGTCTACCTTGCGCACGGCTGTGACAGACCCTTAGATGGCAGATTATGGCTTGATAGAGCATACCCGTGTGTTTCCCACGAGCAAAGATGAACTTCTACCGTTTGGTCACGCGAGTCGCGCCTCATGCCTCGCCGTCGGACTTGATCCAAAGACCAGGGGCCGGATCCCGAACTCAAACCTAAACAAAAGTCCGCCGAGGTCGATCGCGACTCCCCGCTCCGCAGGCTAGGCCAGAAGGGGAGAAAATGTCACCGGGCGGCATGAGACAGGCATCGATTACAAACCGGTGGCATAGATCTTCGCGGGCTCAAGTTCGGGGTTGCTACACGGTCCTACGAGGGCTTTTGCTGCATGTTCTGGACCTGGCGGCGATGTGACGGGGAGCACGAGACGGGACCTTTGGGTGACGGTTCCGGGCCTGGAAAACAGTTCTGTGCCGCAACATGCTGCAGGGCACGCTCTCCAGTTTGCAAATCTTCAGGCCGAGCGTCTTCGCCATGGATCGAACATGGGACCGGCGAAAGGTGCGGGAGTGAACCGTCATTTTCTGATATCCGTGGCCAGCCGAAGGCGCAGGCGTGGACTCGTGAACGTGACAGCAGCATGTGGTTCAGGGGCAACAAGACATTTCCCAAACACCAAGACCGCACAGCAGTCAGATAGCAAGCGCTCTCATACAGCTGGTCATTTCTCAGCTCGTCTTTTTCAGCTGGTCTTTTCAGCTGATCTCTTCAGCCGGTCTTTTCAGCCGCCATCTATGTCCCGTGCCAAGCACGTCACCCCTCTCTGACGAGATTCCGCGCCCGCCGCCTCTCCTCCTCCGTCAGCACCCAGATCATGCCGTCCTCGTCATCATCGGCATCCCCCGTGGCCAGCTCCCGCCACTCGTCGTCCTCCATGTTGGCGACCATGAGGATCTGCGACGACCGCGCGAACAGCTCGCGCACGCCGTAGTTGCCGCGCGCCACCGTGCCGACGATGCCCGAGAAGTCGCGCTCCATGCGGATGACGCCGAAGGCGCTGGCGCGGCTCTTCCACGCGCGCTGCTCCAGCACGCGCGCCAGGTAACGCGCCGTGATGTCGTGCAGCGCCGTGAACGTGTGCGGCGTCATGAGCCGCGCGATCGGCCGCGTGAGCTGGTCCCACCCGTGCTCGAACCGCCGCGGCACCTGCTCGAGCAGCTGCTCCTCGCTCTCGTCCGCCTGCTCCGCGTACTCGGCCAGCTCCTCCTCCGTGAGCGAGTAGTCCGTGTCGCGGAACGTGTCGCTGAAGACGGGCCGCAGCCGCGGCTTGACCACCTGGTTGAAGAGCACCTGCAGGCCCTCGTTCATGAGCTCGGTCGTCTTGGCGGTGAAGTTGGTGAGGAGCGTGCCGAGGGACGACGCCACGAAGGCGGCGTCCCGCTCGAAGGGGAACGACTCCCGGAGCGAGCCCTCGCCCGCGTCGCCGGGGCCGCCGCCCTCGGGGCCGCCCGTCTTGCTGTGGATGATGCGCGTGAGGTACTCGTTGGCCGTGTCGAGGCTGTTGATGAGCACGATGAACTGGATGATCCTGTCCTCGGGCGGGAACCCCCCCGTGACGAGCGGCTTCGGGAACGACTCGTCGCGCATCTTGCGCTGGACCATGCCCACAAAGTCGGCGGTGAGCACGCGCTCGATCGCCGACACGACCGACGTGACCACGCCCCGCTGGAACGTAGAGACGGACTTTTGTATGACGGCGCTGACCACGTACATGACGTCGTCCACCGCCGAGATGATGTTGGGCGAGTTGTTGTCGATGGGCTTGCTCATGTTGAGAGACAGGCCCGCCGGCTGCTCGTCCAGCTGGAAGGCCTTCTCGACCGACCGCCGGAAGAAGAAGGTCATCATGGTGTTGTAGGGCGTCGTCAGCTTGTCCGACACCTTTCGGCTGAGGTTGGACTTGGTGAGCACGTCGGGCATGACGAGGTCTGCGTCTTCTGGCGCGTCGGGGTCCTAGCATCGGGTCAGACTTTGTCCTGCGGCACACTCGCAAGCCGCGGCTTACCTTGGCCTTGCCCGCGAGGAAGCGGGCGTATAGCGACCAGCGTCCGAGCATGACGGCGATCTCGCTGAGCACGCCGTCGACCTCCTTCATGTTGACGCCCTCGTCCTCGCTGCTCCGCGGGTTCGTCGACCCCATGCCCGTGGCCGGCGAGTTGACCCTCGGCGTGCCGCCGCGCTGCGGGGGCAGGAAGCTCTGCACGAGGAAGGAGAAGGGGTAGCTCTTGACGTCCTTGATGCGGCGGCCGACGTCGCGCTCGTCGCCCCAGGCGTCCAGGATGATGCCGCCCTGGACGTCGGCCTCCTGCTGCAGGCGCTCGACGACCCGCACCATCTTGCCGGCGCCGTAGTGGCGCTCGACCAGGCCGCCGTGGCCCTCGACGATGCGCGCGATGTGGTCGAACAGCCGGGTCAGGGCGTTGGCGTAGAAGAAGCCGTCGCGGCGGGCGGAGGCGCCGCCGGGCCCCTCCTTGAGCACCGAGCGGGCCGTGCCGGCGACGCCCTGGCAGACGTAGCGGCCGTAGACGTCGAGCCCGACGTCGGTGCGGCCGATGAGGGGGAACAGCTTGAAGAAGCGGGTGACCTTGGCGCCGTCGCCCTCGCCGGCCGCGCGGTCGAACTCGCGCAGGAACAGCCCGCAGAGGCTCTCGCGGGCGTTCTCGAGCGTCACCCACGGCGCGTCCGGCACCTCGACGCTCGGCACGATCTCGGCGGCGAAGCGCCCCCGCGTGATGGCCTCGGGCACCTCGGCCGCGCGCGCGAGGTAGCCGGCCGCGGCCTCCCAGTCCTGCGGCGCGCCCATGCTGCCCACGACGCCCAGCACGCACGCCCGCAGCTCCGCCACCTGCCGCACCACCTCGAGCGTCGCCTCCACGCGGCCCTTCTCCAGGTCCAGCCGCCGCACCCGGCCCGACAGCCCGCCCGCCGTCTCGGCCGCCCCCGCGAGCATCTTGTTCCCCACGCCGCGCGCCGCGATGACCTGCGCCCCCAGCGAGGCGCGGAGGAGGTCCAGGCGGCCCAGCTCGCGGGCGAGGTCCGCCTGGGAGCCGAGGAGCGTGTGCAGCCGGGAGTTGATGCTGGACTCGCGGGCGTGCAGGGCGGAGAGGGCGGCGCGGACCTCGGCGGCCGTCGACGCGGCCTCTATGGATGGCGTGTTTGTCGTGCCTGCCGCGGCTTGCGTGTGGTTCGGGAGGAGGAGGAGGGGGGTGTTCGGGGAGACATGGTCGCTGTTGAGGCGAGCGGGGGGCACGCCGTTCGGAGGGACGGACATTGGCGTGAGCGGGCTGGGTTGTGCATAGCTGCCGGAGCTCGCCAGCCGTTGTGAGGTGTGTCGGGGGTGATTTGGGTTGTTGGTGGCAGGTTGGAGCTCGAGCATGGAGATGGAGGTCGGTGGTCGAACAGGGACCTTAGCTGGCCCGATGCCAGGTGGGCTGCTCGGTGGCTGCTCGGTGGGCTGCCCGGTGTGGGTCTCACCGAAAGGCCTCACCGAGCTAAGCGACAGACTCGGTGAGTGAGCATCAAATCACCAGCGCAGCTTAACACGGCTCAGCAAGGACAGCTCGAATGAAGACGACAGTCACGACAGTGAGACAGTCACAGTCACGACAGACGCCAGTTGTACAGAGTGTATATAGCTCATCTTACAAGGCCCCATGCAGGCTACATTATCTACTATGCGCACCATGCTCCTCACACCGCCTGGCTGTAGCCGCCGCCTAACCTCCTCCTGGAGTACTTCCAGTATTTCCTGAACTCGTCCGCCCAGAACACGGTGCTGCACAGCAAGACCAGCCTCACCAGGTCGAGCAGCCCCAGCGCCTCCGTCTGGAACACCTCCTGCAGCCACGGGAAGTAGATGACCAGCAGCTGGCCCACGAGGCTGAGCGCCACGGCCCAGTTGAAGAGCACGTTGGAGAACAGGCCGATCTCGCCCCGGAGGATCGACTTGGACTCGGAGCGGCAGGCCAGCGCGTTGAACATGTCGAACAGCACGAAGCACGTGAACGTCATGGTCGTGTCGCGCCGCGTCACCTCGCCGTCGGACAGCATCTCGTGGTGGTAGACGAGCATGGTGCCCGTCATGATGATGGCCGCCGAGCTCATGACGCGCGACAGCACGGTGCGCGTGAGGACGGCGTCGCCGCGCTTCCGCGGCGGGCGGTTCATGACGTCCTTGTCGACCGTCTCGACGCCGAGAGACTGCGCGGGGGGGCCATCCATGATGATGTCTGTCCAAGTCAGCATGTCTTTCTTCGTCGTTCGGAGCCTCGTGCAGCAACTTACTGATCCAGAGAATCTGCATCGCATTCAGGGGCGACGGATGGCCGAGCAGGGTGCAGAAGAAGACGAGCGACAGGCTCGCGGCGCTCGTGCTCAGCTGGAAGGTCAGGAAGTTCTGGATGTTGTTGAAGATGCCCTTGCCCTCCTCGATCGCGCGGAGGATGGTCGAGAAGTCGTCGTCCGTGAGGATCATGTCCGCGGCTTCCTTGGCCACGTCGGTGCCGTGGAGGCCCATGGAGATGCCAATGTCCGCCTTCTTCAGCGCCGGCGCGTCGTTGACGCCGTCTCCGGTCATGGCGACGATGTCGCCCCGCGACTGGAACGCCCGGATGATCTTCAGTTTGTGGTCCGGGTTCGTGCGGGCGAAGATGCTCGTGTGCTGCATGGCCTGCGCCAGCTCCTCCTCCGACATGGCCTCGATCTCGTCGCCCCGCAGCACGGGGCGGATGCTGGACTGGCTCGAGCCGTGCTCGACAGCCTTGGGCACGGACATGCCGAGCTGCCTCCCGATGGCGGCGGCCGTCGTCTCGGCGTCGCCGGTGATCATGATGATCTTGACGCCGCCGCGCATCAGCCGCCTGATGGACTTGCCGACGCCAGGCCTGGGCGGGTCGCTCATACCGACCAGCCCCGCAAAGGTCAGCCCCTTGTAGTTGTCGTCCGCGCCGGTAAAGTAGGAGCCGTGCGACGCGGGCTTGTTCTTGTTGGACCGGACGGCGCCGCTGGCGAAGGCGAGCACGCGGAGACCCCTGGACGCCATCTCCTCCGCGGCATCCAGCGCCTCCTGGCGCCGGTTCGAGTCGAGGACGACCTCGCGTCCGTCCCGCGTGAGGTACGTGTCGCAGGCCTCGAGGACGCGGTCGATGGCGCCCTTCATGTAGGAGAAGTCCTTGTCGCTCTTTCCCTCGCCCCCGATCGTGACGCCCATCCACTTCCTTTCGGAGCTGAAGGGGACCTCGCCGACGCGGGTGCCGATCGATTCGCGGACATCGTGCTCCTTGAAGCGGTCGAGCAGATCAAGCATGGCCACGTCCGTGGGCTGGCCGGTCCACCTGGTGTACGTGGAGGGGTTGTCGCCGCCCTGCGTGGAGGAGAGCACAGCCCGGGCGGCGGCGCCGTTCTCCGTGTACTGGCGGGCGAGGCGGCCGTTGTTGGCGATGTTTCCGATGCGGAGGATGCGCAGCGTGGCGGCGTCGGGCTTCGTCTCGGTGGCCTCGTCGTCCGAGTCCACGTCGAAGGCCTCGATGGAGCCAAAGCACCACATTTTGGTGATGGTCATGTGGTTCATCGTGAGAGTTCCCGTCTTGTCGGTGCAGACGACGTTCACGGAGCCGAGGGTCTCGACCTTGGGCATCTTGCGCACGATGGCGTGGTGTCCCGCCATGCGGTGCACGCCGAGGGCCAGGGTCACGGTGACGATGATAGGCAGGCCTTCGGGGATGGCGGCGACGGCCAAGGAGATGGAGATCTGGAAGATCTCGAGCAGCTTCTTCCCCTGCAGCCAGCCCACGAAGGAGATGAGGCCAATGATGACAAAGGACACCTTGCTCAGCTGCGAGCCGAGATCGTCCATCGACAGCTGGAGCGGCGAGCGGGGGCTCTCGGTCCCCGAGACGCTCGTCGCGATGGTGCCAAAGTGCGTGTTGCCGCCGGTCGCGAAGACGATTCCCTGGCCGTAGCCCGACTTGACGAGGGTGCCCATGTATGCGACGTTGTGCTCGCCATCCTCTCCGCCGTCCCGGTTCGAAGAGACGGCCGATCCAGCGGGGCTCGGGGGCTCGAGCTTGCCGCTGCCGCCGAGGTGCGTCGGGAGCACGGGGCGCGCGCGCGCGTGGGCCGTGACCCTCACCGGCTCGTTCTCGCCCGTCAGGTTGGAGGCGTCGATGGTCAGGTCGGCGGCTTTGGTGACGCGAATGTCGGCGGGGATGCGGTCGCCCGTGGTGAAGAGGACCAGGTCGCCGGGCACCAGCTGGGCGGCCATGACCTTGGAGGAGGCCACCTCCAGCGCCTCCTCGATCGCGGTGGCCGTGTCGGTGGGCGCGCCGTCGACCTGGGCGTTGGTGGAACCGGCGGGCCAGGACCCGGCGCGGTTCAGCTGGGCGGGCTTGGGCTCGCCCCGGATGAGGTGGGCGTGGTTGGGGACGAGGCCGCTGAGCGCCTCGATGGACTTTTCGGACCGGTACTCCTGCACGAAGCCGACGCTGACCACGATGGTGACGGCGACGGTGATGCTGACGGCGTCGTCGGTGTTGCCGAGGAAGATGGAGGCGCCGGCCGAGACGAGGAGCAGGACGATGAGCGGCTCCTGGAACTGCTTCACGAAGCGCAACCACAGGGGCTCGGGGGGGTCGTGGGGGATCTCGTTCGGCCCGTAGTCGTGGAGGCGGCTCGAGGCGCCGGCCGGCGGGAGGCCGTGTGTGAGGGAGGTCTGCAGTCGGGAGGCGGTCTCGGCGGGGGTCATGAAGGAGTACTGCTCGGCGACGCTCTGTTTTTCTCGGAGGATCAGCTGTGTCCATGGGTCTGCGAGGGTCGGCGGCGGGCATGGCTCACTCTTGATTGCGCCGACGTGGTGCGGTGGTAGGTCGGCCTCGTCGGGGTCTCCTTCTCGAAGGCATCGTGAGCGAATCCCGGTCCGGTGATTTTTGGCGTGTGGTTGGACATGGGCAGCAGCGAGTCGTTCTTCTTGGCGCTGGCCTGGTCATCGCCGTCGCCTCGCCATGGCCACTGCATCTCGTCGTCGGTGCAGGAGGGGGAGGGAAGGCCAGACCGGGGCGGCGAGTCTCTGGGGTCCGGGACTCGAGAAGGCTACCTGTACGGGCCAGCAGACTTCATGGATGACCAGGTAAAGGGGTACCCGTCGGTGGTAGATGCGCTGTCGAGGCTGCCGCGTCGAGAGGGTCGATCGAGAGCAGGCTGGGTCTGTCGGGTGGTTGGATGTGTCAGCTGGTCGACTCTGGACGCCGTGGCATGTCTGACGGGGCGAGTTCAGCAGGGCAGGCGGGAGGAGAGGTCGTCGATGGTCGATGGTCGTTGGTACCAGGGAGCAGGAATGGGAGTGTTGAATTGGATCGGAGACCTGGGCAAGATTAAAGATCAACGTGTTACTGGCCTGGGGGTACGTACCGACCTGACCTAGGTACCTTACCTGCCCAGTCCACCAAGCACCTTTAAAGGTACCTAAGGTAGGTACCTGAGGTAGGTACCTAGACAGGTCTTAGGTGGCGGACAAGGCGCCAGATGAGCTTGGTGTGCTTGATTGGCCCGACTCTTCCGTTCTTGGCGGGCTCGGCCACTGACAGTGGGATGCGACGGCGGGACCCTTGCGCCCTTGCGCCCTGGGTCCACTGGCCTGGGCGGTCCACTCAGGGGCTTCAGTGGGGTGCAGGTACGAGGTAAGGCTGGTGCTGCGGCTCACGTAATTTACCAGTATATCCTCTAAGCCACGTGAGACTGTGTACTGCCCTACAGCAGGAACCCAGCGTGAGTGCAGTGGCCTATGCGTCGTAAAGGCTCTGAGGTTGAAAGTCACCTTTTCGCTCTCGGCGTCCCAGACCATCGAGGAAGAATCACCCGCTGCAGATAAGCAGTGGAGAGCGTCATGTTGCTCGATGAAGATCACCATGCGTGAAGACGACAGCACAGTCATCCGGCAGTCTCTCGCGATAGGAATCAGGCACGGGACCTGGGGCAAGACGCTCACCTACAGTCACGTCGGGCTCTCGTCCAAACTTGACACAGAGCCCGAGGTCGTCGTAGCGAACAGGGTCTGGGCGGCGTCGTCGGTGAGCGGTCGGGTCGGCTTCCAGGGCGCGCTCGCGGATCTGTGCCGGCGAAGGCAACTCGGCGCCGGGACCGTTCCGGGAGAAGAATGACGAGTCAGTCAAGGTTGCAGATGCATTTGGTGGGAGATCTACCACTGATATGGTCGGGTGCGTTCTTGATGGACATGGTTGAGTGGTCATGTTGGCCGTGTTGGCCGTGAACCCGGAGTGGGCTGAGATTTCGACTTGAGCATCATGTAAGGTCCTACCTAAGGTACCTACCTACCCAAGGCAGCCAGCCACAGAGACCAACAACTCGACACGATCCACGTGACTCTGCAGTCAAGCGAGGGCGTGATGGCGAGCAGCCGCCTGACAGGAGCATCAAAAAGACCAAGAGTCTACTCAGGTCACAAGTACATTATCTTGACCCCGGTCCTATCCTGGCAGGTCTCACACAGCGTCGAGTAAAGCATGAGAGCTCGGAGTGTACTGATATAGTTCATCATTCATAATACCTAGGAATACTTGCCATCATCCGCGCTGCTGCGTGGCTTCAACCCAGCTCGTTCATCCTGTAGCTCGCCGGCCTCTCCCAGTCAAAGAACGGCTCGCCAATCTCGACGAGATCCGGCCGAAACAGAGCGGGGACGCGGTCGACCCGCGTCCCCGTCATCTTGTCATCCTTGTCCCTGATCGCCAACTGCGCGAGCGGAGGCTTCTCGGGCATGAACCTCCAGCGCACCCACGTCTCGCGGGGCGTGAACTCGCCGGCCTTCCTCCTCTCGACCCACTCGCGCAGGAGGTCGCGGAACGCCGAAACCTCGGCGTCCAGCTTCACGTCCGGATGCTTGGTCCACTCCTCCGTTAGCAGACCCTCGGCATCTTGTTCCTCCGGCGGGGCGGAGCGGTGGTGGTCGTCCAGCGTGAGGATCTCGTACAGCGTGAAGATGACGCCTTTCATGTCGTCCCTGTCCTCGGAGTAGTGCTCGCCGATCATGATGGCGTAGTTGAAGTCGAAGATGCGGAGGTTGTCTCGGTCGTCGACGAGAAGGTTCCGCGGGGCGATGTCCTGGTGCATGACGCCGTAGCGGTAGTTGAGGTCGTCGACCACGGAGAGAAGCTGGCGGAACCAGCGTAGGCGGAACGGTCGAGTCGTGGCGTTGGTCTCGCTCAGCGTGCCGCCCGGAAAGAAGACTGACGTGAAGCCGACGACGCCTCCGCTGTGCGGGTCGACGACGACCGAGTCGAAGGGCACAATGTGCGGGTGGTCGCGGGGCAGCCTACTCCAGTTGCCGAGCTCGTACCAGGTTCGGAACATGCCATTGATCATGAACCAGTACTTGAAGGCAGCCTTGGTTCTCGTCGAGGGAGCGAGAGCCGTTGGTGTCTGGCTGTCGTATTCTACCAGGTCGACGAGGGGTCCGAGGCGGTCGAGTTCGACGATGCTGGTCAATGATATGGTCTTGACAGGGAAAAGAAGCCCGAACGCCCCGAGCGGGTGACTGTTGACATAACAGGTCACGTCGTCCTTACTATCAGTGGAGGTGGTGATGGGACCATCGGGTGTGGTGAAGCGGATGCCGACTACCCCTTCCTTCAGGTCGTCAATGTTCTTCCGCAGTTGTTGCATGCAGACTTGTAAAGTTTCCTCGTCATCATCGGTGGCAACCGGCGGGTCGTACGTGACCGAGAAAAATCTCCTTTGGTCGAAGTCGGTGATGTACCAGGTGTGCGGCCCTCCAGCAAGCAAGTTTCCAGAGCCGGCCCACAACCTTTCTTCAGGCCTGATCATGGCTACGGATCTGGCCTACAGGCGGTTGATCTACTTTATGGATGAACTCGAACTGGGCACGTTGTCGCCGGGCTGGGTGGAGATGCGTGAAAGGAAGCGCTCACCTCGCGTGCAATTGGCGTCACAGTGATGAGGAACGGAAGATGGTTGATGATGCTGTTTCTGAGCCGCAGCTTAGGAGGGCCCGTGCTCTGTAAGGATGTCTGTCCTGGGCATGCATACCACGTTGTGTGGTAGCAAGAGAGCAGGGCGAGGTGGCATCACGACCATATCAACTAGCTCCCACCGCCTTGGCAGCCTCCAGCGCCTCCTCCAACGTCTTCTCCAGATCCTCCACCCCCTCCAAACCCGCCGAAATCCTCACGCTCTCCCCCAGAACCCCGTACCCCCGGTGGAACTCCGCCTCCTCGCGATACTTCCCAAACACCAGCTCCGCGTAGCAGAGCACCAGCGTCTTGGGCGCCCCCAGGTGCGGCCCCGGGTAGAACTGCACCGCGTCGTAGAACGCCTTGGCCGTCGCGACGCTCACAAAGTCCACCGCCAGAAGACACCCCATCCCGGGCTCCGGCAGGTCCTCCGTCGGCCTCCGCAGGAACGACCGGAAGACGTCGTAGTCCGGCAGCTGCGTCGGGTACCGCACGCGCAGGACGGGCGACGCCGGGTCTCGGTCCCGCGTCCGCGCGGCGAGGAACGCCGCCATGGCCGCGGCGTTGGTGTTGACCGTGCGCGTCCGCTCGAGGTAGTTCTCCGAGTTGGCGAGCAGCACGGCGGCGTCGGCGCCGAAGAGCTCGTTGCGGAAGCCCGCGGCCCAGAGCCCCTTGAGGTCGGCGTACCGCGGCGCCAGGGGGTTCAGCGCCGTCGACCCGCCCATGACGTCGGCGTAGCCGGAGAACGTCTTGGTCAGGCTGGACACGAGCATGTCGCCCCAGGCGAGAACGTCGACGTTGGCGAACGAGCCGACCGTCTCGTCGATCATGAAGAAGAAGCCGTGCTTCTGGGAGAGCGCGTGCACGCGGCGGAGGTCGACGCTGGCGAGCAGGGGGTTGGAGGGGAACTCGGTGAGGACGTAGGTGACCTTCCTCCCCTGGGCGGCTTCTTCGTCGAGCCAGGCTTCGAAGGCGTCGAGGCCGGGGCTGTCGACAGGCCCGAAATGCTTGTAGCCGTGGGGCGAGGCTTCGGAGAGCCAGTGAATGGTGCTGTGGAAGGCGATGCCGAGGATGACCACGGTCCCGGGGCGGTGGGAGAGCAGAAGGTTATGGGCTGCGTAGATGGCGGCCATGCCCGTCTGGTACAGATAGACATCGTCTGGCGTGACCTTGATCTTCTCCGGGGCGATGGCTGCCCGGTGAAGCAGCCCGGATACCCTGTCCCTCAACTTGCCGTGGTCCTCTGTTTCGGGGAGGAATGTCCCCGGGGGCGGAATACCGTCACCAGGGCTCGACTTGACAACGGAGAAGGTGTCAATCTGAGAGAGGAGATACTCCGACAGGCGGATGGAGGGTCCTATGCCCGGGTTCTGCCAGGCTCCAAGAATACCCGGTGTCTTGGCCGCAGGAAAGACGACGACGAACAGGCGGATGCCGGCAACCTCGACGACATGGAACTGCAGCTCCTCCGGGGAGATGGTCGGCTCGTGGCGGAGGGGGCTGACGACGTGCGTGGAAGCCATCTTGAAGACGCCCGGATCAGTGAACGCAAAGAGCGCCTGGCCCTCGGCGATCTTGAGCTTCTCAGCCAAAGCCCCGAAGAACTACGGGCAGAGTCAGTACGGACCGCTTGCATGCCGAGAAGGATATCTCGCGACATGGTGCACCTACCAATCCGACATCCTGGAAGGGCCCGAAGCGCGGATAGATGTGCACAATCTGCGACATGACCCCCTTGTCTCCCTCGCGTAGCTTGATAGCATTGTCCCAGCCTCGTAGGTTCGTTGTGATGGCATACTTGGACTCGGGAGGCACACACCGGCCGAAAACACCATCCGCAACGAGGGCGGTCATACTTGCGGTCGAAAGACTGGTCGTGTGGGCTGGAAAGAGGAAGAGGTTGTTCTCGTATGTAGAGATCACTCAGTACCTCCAGGTCAGTGAGGACGGGGCGCGAATATAAGGGGGCAAAATGAGCAGGTTATGACCCCTCTCATGCTGTCGAAAGACGGGTCCAGCTCGTACTTATGCATCTGCAACCGAGATGCTATGATCGTCAGGTCATTGGCCAATCCGCAAAGACAAAGTTACACAGCGTGCACTAGTCTGCTTTCTCTTCTTGGATCCCGTCCTCGTGACAGGTGACGGCTCATTCTCCGCGAGTCGTAGTCGAGCAGGGCTGATGAGCTGAGCTCAGAACTAGCTAAAGCTTCGTGCAGCTGCCAGCCACGTCCACGGATATCAAAGGCCGAGATTCATCATAGGCCCAAGGTCGGGAGCGGGACCCGGACTGGACGCTGAAAGGTCTTTATTCTCGCTTTCTTCGGACTCAAGTCGCTGCTGTCTTTGTAACTGTATCCAAATTCACTATACAATCCGCAACATCACAAGATGCTCCCCGCAACCCTGATGGCTTTCGCATGCCGAGCTATTACCACACTCGTCCCAGACGCACCTCATCCAGCTACCAAATCTCACGGTCTCGGCCCTCAAACGCAAAGTTGAGACAGACGGCCACGAACAAAGCGCCGCAGAGAACGCTCGGCCCCCAGCGGTCGTAAAACTTGATGTTCCGTCGGTTGCGAATCGCGCTGCTGCGGTACAGATAGATTGCCACAGAGTAGCAGAGAGACATAATGGCAAGCAGCGTGAAGACGCCGGCGACGATGAAGGACGGGCTCGTGGGAGTCGTGCCGAAGTTCAGCAACGTCACGGCCACCGTGCCAACATAGATAGAGTACTCGAGCTGCAAAACAGTTAGTCAAGTAATACACGTATCTGATAAAGCAATCTTACCCAGCCCAGGAACGTCCTCTCCGCCGCAAAGTACACCTTGGGCTCGACACGCACGGGGACGTAAATCTTCTTGCCCTTGGGCGCCTTGAACTTCTTCGTCTGGATCTCGCCCGTGCCGAAGAGTGTCGTCTGCACCTCCCTCCGCGGGATGGCGGATCCGCGAGGGTGCGGGATCACCCACTTGAGGACTTCGAGCGCCTCGTGGCCAAAAGCTGCGCCCTTCGTTTTCGCGAGTGTCGAGTAGTAGGTCCAGCCGCCGACCCGTCTCGCCTCCTCGAGGGCTTCGTTCGCGTCATACTCTTCGTCCGAGTCGTAGATGCAGTCTGCGTCAACCCCGGCAACCCCGTCTGCTGTCTGGTCTTCGACATCGACACCGGCTCCGTGACCGGCGCCTGCCCTGCTCGACTCCCCGTTGCCTCCTCGTTGGCTGGCCGAAGCGGCGCGGACAGCTGTCGCCCGGAGCTCCTCGTCGTCCGAGTCAAAGTCATCCTCTTCATCGTCGTCGTCGTCATCTGAAGTTGTCGTGTTGGCCGAGTGGCCTCCCCGGTGAATACCAAAGTCGTGCGTCACGGGCTTCCTGATGTCCACGTCCATCTGGGGCATCCAGAAAGGCAGCAGGTCAATGCGCTCAGGGAACAGAGATGCCACACCGTGAATGAACTTGGAGAACTTGGGCACCGCCTCAACGAGGTGACTCGAAATCAGCTGGCGCACCCACTCGGGCGGCTCCTGGCCCATCTGCGTCTGGAGCTTGACCTCGAGGACGGCATACGGGAACCGCACAATGTCCTTGGGCGGCAGCTGCGAGAAGGGCCAGTCGATGCCGATGTCCATACGCCTCCAGTTGTCGCCTGATCGCTGCTCGCCGTCCAGGTTGTCCTCCCGGACCATGGTGAGCTCGGTGTCGAGGGAGATACGCACGCGCGCGTCGGCAGGAAGCTGGAAGGCCGTTCGGTTGTAGAATGACCGGCACACAGGCTTGTAGCCCTTCTTGAGGCACGAGTATTGAACCTCAGCCGCCAGCCTCTGGTCTTCGTCGATCTGCTTCGTGGGCTTCTTGCCTTCTTTCCTCGCCTTCTCGAAGATGGCTGCCGGCAGAAGCTCGCCGCGCATGTACGAGTTGACGTTCTTCTCCTTGACGGAGAAACGAGCCTTGACCGACTTCTCGCCCGTCCAGTCCTCGCGATGTGTCTTGCGCTCGACAAAGATGTTCTCGCTCTGCATCCCGCCGTACCATCGCAGACGGATAGCCTCCGCACCCTCCGTCTTCTTGAGGCGGCCCTCGTACAGGTCCCACTTGTCCGGGTTGTCGTAGTAGATGGATGTGATGGCAGAATCCTGCGTATCGAACTCCTTGCTGGCGTTGAATACAAGCACCGGCAAGTGCTTGAGGATGATGAGCTTCAGCTCCGTGACGTTGTCGGGGTGGACCCAGTACTTGGTCGTGTTGCGGACGAAGCTGCCCTGGCTTCCGCCAGCCGCGCTGTCGCCCTTGACGGGGTTGCCGCGTGTTCGGACGAGGTCGTACAGCTTGGACAGCTGGACGACCGAGGCATCGTAGTTCTCCTTGTAGAAGGGCCTAGCCTTGAGTCGGGTATCGAATGCGGGCTTCAGGTGCCAACCGGTCAATTTCTAGGGTCGGTCAGTCAACGGAATCCAAGTACGCGATCGGGCCGCCGTGGTCTTACGTCGTGCTTCTTGATGATCTTGTAGAAGCCGGTGTAGTTGAGCTGAACAAACTTGGCGAGGTCGTGGACGTCGGCGATGACGTCGCTGAGGGCCTCCTCCAGCAGCATGAACTCCTCCTCACTGGGGCCCGTCTCCTGCGGACCGCGCTCCAGCAGGCGGCCGACGACGCTGCGGACCTCCTTCTCGCTGACGGCGATGCGCCGGGAGATCTCCATGGCCTTGACCTGCTGCTTCGTGTGGACCTTGTCGAGCTCGGCCTCGAGCTTCTTGACGAAACGCGTCTCGTCCTCCTCGGTCCAGTCGCGGCGGCGCTCGGCGGACGAGGCATTGTCGGTCTCGCTCAGCAGAGGGCCGGTGGCGTTCTTGAGCTCCTTCTTGAGGAGATCATAGTCGATGTAGTACCACTGGTACTCTCGAATGATGCTCGAGCGGAGCTGCTCGCCGAACTTCATGACGATGATGCCTGGGGGTGCGCGCCAGGGGAGATCGGGGCGTCGGTGTCGGGTTGACCTCCAGTATCTCTGTCGGGTCCTGAGATCTTGGACAATTAGCATGAGGGGGCGAGGGCGGGCATGGAGCTGGGCGGACGGAGGCTGAAAGTACCTGAGCGAGAGGTAGGGAGGGACGATGGAGAGGAGAGGGATGCCGTCGAAAAGCCGCAGTGGCTAGGACAAATTTGAGTCGAGGCGGATTGGGTATGCCAGGTCTCGTCGCAGACTGGACGACTCGATGGATGGCTGGTCGGCACGGGGGCAGCAGACAGGCAAACGAAGTTAATCCAAGTCAGGCTTAACCAGGACCTCCCTCCCTCGGACGGAGGCTGCCAATTCGACGATGAAGCTTTGGCTCAGAAGCTCTCACATGCCTGTTCCCCACTTTCCTCAGCCAGCAACCAGCGGATTGTCCAATCAGGTGAGACAGAGATGCACGTGTGCTCTACCCTGTTCTGGCCGCCCGCTGAGGTGCAGGCGCAGGTGCCGTCGGCCGGTCGTCGGGGGCTGTCCACTTCTGCTAGGGGGCATCTAGGGGGGGTCCTATGGGGCGGGGCGAGGCCCAGTAGCAGGGGGCATCCCCTAAAAAGGCTCTAGCCTTGTACCTCTTTGTGCACGCTGGACCTCGCCTGGGCTGGGCTGACCTGACCTGGCATTACCTGACCTGGAACGTCACAAAAATTTATGGCGGGGTCGTTAGGCCAAGCTTCACCATCGTCAACCCCACCATCACAAGTTTTGCTTGCACGCGGCTGTCACGATACAGCCCAGATCAGCGGCTCACAATCTGCTGAAGTCTTTCACACGTACCCATCTGCGTTCTTCCTCTCAGTGTTCAGACTTGGACTTCATCCTAGACAGCCCAGCATGGCATCCACCACGGCCGCCGCGGCCGCACCCATCGACGACTCCCTCCCCGCCCGCATCTCCGCCTCCTGCCCCGAAGACGTCAAGCTGCTCCTCCACCACGCCTGGGCCCACGACACCTCCGACCTCAAGCCCCTCCTCGACGTCCGGGGCAAGGCCAGCCTCCAGGACCCCAACACCGGCGAGACCCCTCTCCACGCCGCCATCCGCGCCTGCGGCCCCGCCGACCCCTCCCCCGACGCCGACGAGACCGTCTCCTCCGAAGCCAAGGACACCGTCCAGGAGCTCTTCCTCGCCGGCGCCATCTGGAACGACGTCGACGGCAACAACGAGACCCCCGGCTGCGTCGCCGACCGCCTCGGCCAGGCGGCCCTCTACCGCGCCTGCGTCGAGGCCGGCGTGCGCGCCGAGCTGCTCTTCGGCCTGCTGGACGGGTACGAGGAGCTGTCGTCGGGCGGCTCGATCATAGAGATGGACATCGTGGAGGAAGGGGAGGACGACGGCGACGAGGCCCCGGCCCTCGTGGACGCCAACGGCGTGGAGGCCGGTGCGGAGGCCGCCGCGGAGCCGAAGGAGGCCGAGCCCGAGGCCAAGCCCGACGTCAACTCGGAGCAGTACCTCGCCTCGGGGCTCACGTACGACGACGCCAAGCTCGTCGACGAGGACCGCAACGGCGTCATGATGGCCTGGGAGACGTCCATCATGCGCCGCTCCGTCGACGTGCTGCTGCGCGCCTCGGCCGCGGACCCGGCCCTCGCCGAGGGCAAGCGCGTGCTCAACGTCGGCTTCGGGATGGGCATCATCGACGGCATGTTCGCCGCGGCGAAGCCCGCGCGCCACCACATCATCGAGGCGCACCCGGCCGTGCTGGCGCACATTGACAACGGAGGCACCGAGTTTGGCGCCGCGTGGGAGGCGAGCGGACCTGAGGAGGGGGCGTTCAAGGTGCACAGGGGCCGGTGGCAGGACATTGTACCCTCGCTGCTGGAGTCTGGCGAGGTGTATGATGCGATTTACTTTGATACCTTTGGGGAGGACTACGGTCAGCTGAAGATGTTCTTCACGGAGTACATCCCGGGATTGATGGACCAGGAGGGCCGGTTTGGCTTCTTCAACGGGCTGGGTGCGGATCGCAAGATCTGCTACGATGTGTACACCCAGGTCGTCGAGATGCATGCTGTGGATGCCGGTATGGATCTGGAGTGGGAGGTGATTGACGTCGATCTGAAGGGAATGGAAGAAGCGGAGAAGGGCGAGTGGGAAGGTGTGAGGAGGAGGTACTGGACGCTCGACAGTGAGTTAACCCCTGGATGCCGCAGACGGGAGGATGAGCTAACGAATTCACAGAGTACCGACTGCCGATATGCACATTCATGGGCTAGCAGCATATTAGGGGACTCTCAAAATAAATTCAGCTACATCTCAGGTCTGAAGGGGCTCTCTCCTGAGAAGACTCAGCAGAAGCAGTCTCCAAAGTTCAATCTAGCTACTCTCGTGCATGTTTGCCCCTATCATCATGAACGTCGTGACTCGCTTTTCCGACCTGTCCAACGCTTGCCGCTTATTTGAAGTTATCCGGGTGCAGGATACCGGCGAGGTTGCCCTGCTGGACACGCTTCAGCGTCAGGGCGGCAATCAGCGCAGCGCCGACACCGCTTCCGTCCTCGGCAGCCAGGACCTCGATCGGGTCCTCGTCGGCGGGGTTCTTCTTCTCGGGCCAGTCGAGGATCTCGCGGAGAGCCAGGGCGCCGCGCTCCTTGAAGTGGGGGTACTTGTTGAAGACGGAACCGTCGGCGCCGACGTGGCAGGTCTCGTAGTTCTTCTTCTTGCAGATGGCGGCGACACCGCAGGCCGAGAGGCGGGCGGCGCGGGTGCCGATGAGCTCAGCGAGACGGCGGACGAACTCGAGCTCGGCGCGGTTGGCGGTCAGGTTGAGCTTGGAGGCAAACAGGTCCTGGGTCTCCGACAGGTTCTCGAAGGGGTCCCTAGGCGAGTCAGTATACGTAGTCATGGCCCGGGGGCTTCTGTGGCTTACTCCTCAATGGCGGACAGGAAGGACGAGTCCAGAGAGTAGGCCTTGCGCAGCTGGGCAATATCCTGGCCCTTGAAGAAATCAACGGGCTTGTTGTCGTGCACGTCAACGAGGATCAGGCGGAAGATCTCGCCGAGGTAGAGACCAGCGATCATCTTCTCGAAAGCCTGCTGGCCGGGGCGAGGCGAGTCCTGGTCGATGATGATGTCGTAAGGGGTGCGGGGCAGGACCTTGTGCTCGTTGTCGAAGGCGCCCCACTCGCAGTTGATGGCCATGGGCGCATCGGCGGGGAGGTTCATGTGGGCGAGCTTGGGAATGGAGCCGCAGTCCTCCATGTAGGCGGCGTTGCAGCCGGTGCCGAAGATGCAGCCAATCTTCATCTTGGTGTCGGTGTAGGCCGAGGCGATCATGGTACCGGTGGTGTCGTTGATCAGGGCCGAAAGCTTGATAGGCACGCCCTGGAGGCTGTCAGACTTCGCTGGATCGACTCACGAGACCGCTGCGGACTCACCTTGCTCCTGAGGGCCGCGTCGAGCAGGGGCACGACGTTCTTGCCCTCGACGCCATCGATATCGAAGCCCTTGGTCCAGCGCTGCAGGATACCCTCGTCGATGTAGTTCTGGGTCGCAGGGTACGAGAAGGTGAAACCGAGGGGAAGCTTCTGGTCCTTGGGAAGGTCAGGGTGGTGGGTGTCGATGAACTGCTGGAGGCAGTCGGCGATGTACTCCCACAGCTCCTCGGAGACGCCGGTCTTCAGCTCCTCGGGCATGCGGTACTTGGACTGCGTGATGTCGAACTCGGACTTCTTATCCGTCAGGGTGATCTCGCACACACGCAGGTTGGTGCCGCCCATGTCGAGGGCGAGGTAAGTGCCCGTCTCATAGCCGTCGGGGAAGGACATGACCCAGGTCGGGTTCATGGGCTGGGGCAAAGTTAGTCGCGGACAGGTCAGGTCCGTTTGCTGCGGTGGCTTACAATGCTTCCACCCTCAACGCTGAGGCCTGTCTGGGTCAGTCGAAGTTCATCTGCCAAGGCCTGGCTGGATGGCACGTACCCTTCTCAAGCTCAGAAACAAAGTGGTTGGTAATCTCCTTGAGCTTCGAGGCCCTGACCACAAGAATCTCCTCGAGATGTCTAATCTCCTGGACCAAGTCCTGGGGCAACTCCGCCATCGAGCCTGATGTGCGATCGTGGTTAGCGAACATGGTGTACTGTTTCGGCGCACGTAGATGAAGCAAAAGGGACTGTTTGCGCCCCGGTGAAAGACGGCGGCCTTCTGCGATAGAAAGAGATGTGAAGAAGGAAGAATCCGTTGAGGCAGGCCAGATGATGCAGGGACTGGGCGTCAAAGACGGTCACAGTGCAGTCGAGCAGGTGTCCTTGTGCCGCTCTCTTTCCGTCTCTCTGTGTCTCTCTCCCACGGTTCGGTCTGAAAAGATTTGTGGCTGTGGGAAGAGATCGCGTGCTGTTTGATCTCTTGGTCGAAGCGTCTTTCGGCAGGTTGAGAGAGGAATCTGGCTCAGAAAACAAGAACGCTGCTGATGCTAAAAGACGAGATCGATAATCCCTCGATAAGACGCCTTGATGCACTTGCAGAACTGGCCTTGGTGAATCTGACGTCTGAGGCCCACTGGTTTCGGGATTTCGCAGGTGTTGGGGACACGACCAGAACCATGGTTCATGCTGTGACACCGGCGGGCGGAGTGTTTACTCCCACCCTGCCCAGCCCTGCCAGCATGAGCTCCTCTGACGGGAACAACAGGCTTGAGGTGGCATTTGACGCCGGGACACCATCTCTGTCATTGCCCAGCCCTGCAGCTGAGCTCGTGATCTTGCGCCTTGGCCGTTGGCGGGAAGCCGAGAGGCGATACGCGGGTGACACCCCCAGGGATTCCCACAGCGACAGACACGCCTAAGGAGCACCCAGTCGCCGGACCCCGGCCGCCACGCGCTCTCCTTCGAGGAAATGGTTCTGGGCAGGCCATTCAAAAGACGCAGAAAGCATTGAAAGCTTCGACTTACCCTTACGGCTGGGAGGCGGCTTGGGACCGATGCCGACCATGTTGACGTCGAGGTGGTGTGGTGTGGTGGGATGGAGGGGTAGTGAGGGGTCTGGGAGGTGACGAGGTCTTGGAGGATCGGGGTTCCGCGCCGTGGAGGGTCGACAGAACGTTGGAAGAAAGGTGTGAGGGTGGTAGTCGATGGATGAAGCTGAGGTGACGACCAAGATACGGAATCAATGGAGTTTTGAGGGAATATGGATGTCTAGGTCATTAGGAGAGAGGAAGTCGACTCGTTAGTAAGAGCTTTGGAGCTGACGTCGGGACTTGGGTGGGAATGCGTGGGGAGGGGAGGCGGCGCCTGGACGCCAGGACGCCTGGACGCCCTGGACGGACCCCCGGAGTTCCACGTCTTGACTTCCCACTGGACCGCCCGCTGAACCCTTGCCTCAAGCTCCCCCTACTCAAACGCCAATGCAGGCCAAAGTCCAAGCCCGAGCAAGCCCAGAACATCCTCAGCTGATCACGCGGTGCTGCTTGGAGATTCCAAGATCCTTGTTAGCAGGCGGGCCAGGCACGACGAGACAAGGGTTTTCAACGCTGGCGGGGAGAAGCTCGCTGCAAAAGCAAGTCGGCAATGTGCTGACTCTGCATGTCTCTGCAGACCGACTTGTTGACTGATGCTGGTGGGCGGGCAGACTGACAGACCCCAGGGGTATCGAGGAATCATCAAGGGGTCAGGAGCTCGACCGTCTCAACCTCACCAAGGGGTTGCATTGGTTGCCCCCTGAGTCCCAAACTCATGCCCTCTTGCATTCGAACACGACATCGGAAGCGACGATGCAAATGCCGTTGAGCTGTGCAGGGGAGCGACGGGAGCTTGGGTACAGTGACGTATTTCCGGGCACCCCCCACCTCACCAATGGATCATCAACACAACAAAAAAATTAGAGATTAGAGACCTGTGGACAGAGATGTGGCGTAGTCGGGGAAGCTCATGTGGCTGCACCTGTGGCTGACGGGAGACGAGACCAGTGGATGAAAGCTCGAGCCATCTCCAATTGATTGCACGTCCATGGCCCGTGCGTCAAGCAACGTAGCCCGTTGTCAACTCCCCAATCGAGAGCTGTCGTCGTGCAGTTGCAAGAGCCAGATCACTGCACAAGTCAAGCGATGGAGTAAGGCCTTCTCCCGTGCAACAAAGTCCTAGCCGCCCCATTCCAACACTGCGCACCCGCGTCTCTCAGTCAATGAGCCTGCTCATCGACCAAGTCCGACAATGAGAGCCTTCACCATCGCCACGGGGCTCCTCAGCCTGCTCTCCGCAGCCGTCGCAAGCTCCGACAAGACCTCCAAGGTCGACACCACCACCTTCCAGCCTCCCCAGGTCTTCAAGAACGCCAACCTTGTCCACATCATCTCCCTCGAGAAGAACTATGTCAAGGAGCAGATTAACGTCCTGATCGAAAATGTCGACAAGGAACCCCAGAGCGAGTACTACCTGCCGTTCACCGCAGACCAGATGTCCAGGGTGGGCGGCTTCGAGGTCAAGGACAGGAAAAACGACGAAGCGGGCCCCTTCACTGTCGAGGTTGTTGAGGTTGACCCTACCAGGTGAGCTTGCTTTTGGAGATGACCACACGCTTCTGCCGCTTCGTGCTAACCAGGACCAAAGCGACCTCCAGTACTTCCGCATCAACCTGCCTGCCCCGCTCAAGACCGGCGGCCAGCAGACCCTCGGCATCTCCTACTACTACCTGAAGTCCTACACGCCCCTCCCGGCCTCGATCAGCCAAGAGGAGCAGCAGTACCTCGTCTACGACTTCTCCATCTACTGCCCCTCGGTCTACCCCACGACCAAGCAGAAGACCGAGCTCAAGAGCCACTCGGCCAACATCCCCGACTACACCAAGCTGCCCGGCACCGGAGACGTCGCCGAGTTCCCCAAGAAGGATGGCTCCAAGCTCACATACGGTCCCTTCGACGCGAAGCCCGCCGGCGCTCTGTCGCCCGCCTCGGTCCGCTTCGAGTTCACCAAGCCCGTGAGCCACGTCTCCAACCTCGACCGCGACATCGAGGTCAGCCACTGGGGCGGCAACGTCGCCTTTGAGGAGCGGTACACCCTGTTCCACCGCGGCGCCAACCTGTCCAACCTCTTCAGCCGCGTCAAGTGGGCGCAAGCTCAGTACTTCAACCCGACCACCTACGCCCTTAAGGAGCTGAGGTTCCCGCTGAAGGCCGGGAGCGAGCAGCCCTACTACACCGACGTCATCGGCAACGTCTCGACCTCCAAGTTCCGAACCAGCAAGCGTGAGGCCCTCCTGGAGGCCAAGCCTCGCTACCCCATCTTCGGCGGATGGAAGTACCCCTTCACCGTCGGCTGGAACTCGGATGCCAAGAACTTCCTGCGCAACACCGCCGGTGGCGGCTACGTCCTCAACGTCCCCTTCCTCGAGGGTCCCAAGCAGCCCGAGGGTGTCGAGTACGGCCAGATCAACGTCCGCATTCTGCTCCCCGAGGGCGCCGAGTAAGTCTTTCCGATCCGTCCTGTGAAGCACAGGAAGCTGACAAGCCCAACAGGAACGTCAAGCTCTGGACCGATGTCCCCGAGACTTCCATCACCGAGGCGTCAGTCGACGTGTTCAAGACGTTCCTCGACACCGTGGGCCGCACCTCGGTCACGATCAAGGCGCGCAACCTGGTGGACGACTTCCGGGACCGCGAGATCTACGTGTCCTACGACTACTCGATCACGGCCGCGCTGCGCAAGCCGCTCGTCGTCTTCGGCAGCATGGTTGTCGTCTTTGTGGGCGCGTGGGCCGTCGGTTCGCTCGACTTTGCGTTCTCGACCCAGAAAGTCGCATAGATTTCACGATTAGAAGAGATTGCCTTGAGTGCACTTGTAACATCATCAGGCGGCATCTGAAAAGCGAACGGAGGCTTTAGAGAGAGGATGATTGGGCTGGCCGGGAAGGCCATTTGACTGTGACTAGCTATGCCGCAATGAGAGCGCGATTGATCAATGTGGTGCTTCGACGACGCCGTCTTGACGATGTGACTGACTCTCCTCCAACAAGCTCGGAAGCCCTTCTTCAACATCGGCAAAGCAGCAGATTGTTTCCTGCTTGGCCTTTCGACAGCTCCATTCGAAGAGGACGAAACCTCGCAATGGCGAAGTGTGCATCATCCACAGCTTCAACTTCGTGCTGAGTAAATCCAGGCTGTGGACCACCTTGGCGACCCTCCATCCGTTCGTATTTCCCCGCTGCTCATGGCACAGGTCGGCGCTCGCAAGTCTGTTTCCGACATTGGCCAGCCGAGACAGCAGTCAAGTGGTAGTATGTACTGTGTGTGTAGTGCCGCCCGCCTTCAAAGGGGCCACCGCCCGCCCATGAGCAGGCTTGCCGCGAGAAGCCGCTCACAGGCGGCTGGGATAATACACCGCACACCCAAGCCTTCCAAAACTTGCCTGTGGACCATGGGCTAGGTTGGAAAGGATGCACACATCGCTCGTCAAGACTCAACGGCGAGATCGAGATGCCGCCCCCTGCCCTCCGCGCACACTCCCCGTGCTCATTCCTCTGCGGTTGAGGGCTCGCATCTCTGCCTGATTTGCCGTGATGAGCTGGCAGCCAGGGCATCAATCCTTTTTTATGCATCACAACAACAGCCGGTCATCCACTCGTCAGCAGTACCAGACACAAGCGTTCGCTGGTAGAGCATCGTCTGGCGCAGTGCGGTAGCAACATTTGCTCCAGCGGCGTAACGACAATGCCATGCAAGCATACCTACGAGAAGGCGGATGAGCTGATGCTACTCGATGACGTCGATGTTCCGCGAAGTGAGGCCTGAACGTCAGCAGCGAATGTAACATCAAACACGATGCCGGCTGATTTACCCCACGAGTCCTGTAGAAGGATCGTGGCCAGTTCTTAAAGAGTCTTATGCATGGAGGAAGGTCCATAAAAGGATTCTTCAAGGCTGTATCGGGAAGGTCAAGTCTCGATTCTCTTCGATGTTCTCTGAGCATATATTAAATAACCTTGGCTAACATCACGCCAAGCGAGTCTCGGCGGAACGCCAAGTCAGACTCACCGTGCTGGGGTTACTTTGTGCAGAGCCGAGCGCTACGTGAGCTTCCTTCATGTGTTATGCGTATGCTCAGTGGTCGGCTCGGACTTTCAATGTGGTGTTGTTATATCATAGATAATCCTTCAACCTTGGTGTAGTCTTGGCTGGAAGCAATACCGTGGTTCGTCCCCATGACGTGGGCTAGAAGTTAGACATTATCACACAGCAACCTAGAGCGATTGCTACTGAGTCTCAAGTATAAAAGGCGAGTAGAGACGTGGTCAGAATGGATGTAATGCCCTCTATCATCACTCACATCTACTTCACCTCATTCCATCTCATTGCCCCAGCTCCAACAAACCCACTCCAACAGCCATGAAGTTCCAGACCATGTCCGCTGTGGCCCTCGCCGCCCTCGTCAACGTGTCCACGGCCAACTTTGACATTTACATGGTATGGCAATGACGACAGACGGGACGCTCGAGGCTGACTCGAAGTGACAGGTTGACGAGACGACCACCATCGACCCCCAGGCCTGGGCCATGTGGCACATCTGGGACGCGGACCCGAGCTGCGACGATGTTATGAGCAGCAGCAACCCCAACTACCTCGGAAGCGACGACGTGAGCGGCGGCGTCGGCGTGCGTTGCGACGCGGACAACCTGCTCGACTGCGCGGTGCAGAGCGCGCGTGCAGACGCCATCAAGGAGCTCGAGCTCAACTTTGCCCACAGCGGGCCCGTCTACCACTGGAGTATGTACTGACCCTTGAATCATGTCGACGGATACGCCTGAATGTGATACGCCTGAGGATACATGTAGCTGATCACTTTCAATACAGCCCTCTACCAAGATCGCAACTACGATCTCACCGGCCTCGATGACAACGTCTACGGGAACTGCTTCCCGTTCCCGGGCAACTCGTACGACTGCAACGATGGCCTCGGCGGCTTCACCGGGACGCGCAAGTTCCGATGCATCACCGAGTTCACGGCGTCCCAGATCAAGGCCGCGTGGGGAAGCTAGATACGCGGCCGTTGAGCCGTGGCGCTGTCTCTCGCAGACGTAACGACCCACTCGTCAGGCGAAGACTTTCGGTTTACGTAGAACAGAGCTGCGACGTCAAGGGTTCTTCGGAAGTCAACTGTGTAGCCGAAGTCATGGACGAGTTTGAGTGGCATCGGTTGATGGAGCATTGGTACTTAGATCAGATTGAATGATACATGCCATTACCTTGTCAAAATGTGACACGTGACCGTCCGTATCGATCACGTGCGTCATTTCTGGCGGTCCCTCGCCCATGCCAGGATACGACGGCTATTGTCAGCACAGTCGTTATGCGGCTATGCTGGTCACTTGGACATGCGAGGCCAGAGGCTGGTCCGGCCAAGTTTGTTGGACTGCGGCAAGGGTGCTTATGACAAGGCATAGGATATGGACATATAACAAGGCCAGCCTGCCCACTGGCGCAAATGCAAGTCACTTGAGACCTGCATCTCACCCGGCTGTCCTCATCCCTCTTACAGACTGTCGCTCAAGAACACAAATCTATCGTCTAGACCTTGCTGCTTGTACCTGTCATACCCAATCCACCCACCGCACCACCAGAACCACCAAGAGACCACCGCCCACAATGTGCTTCGGTATCGGACCCAGACGCCAACACTACTATCACGAGGAAATCATCCCCACGAGGCAACACCACGGCCATCACGGCCACCACCACCATCACGGCCATGGGCACCATCACCACCATTCGCACTCGCGGTCGCCGCGCGCGAGCTACACGAGCGTGACCCGGCGGACGTACGACCCGAGCCCCCGAGGCGATGTCGTCTACGAGCGGACCAGCCGGACACGATACTAGCTGGGACGAGAGGACGGCAGGCAAGGTCAGGCGGCATGACACGTGACGGGGCACACCATCGATGTTCTAGACACGGGCGTTTTGAATTTTTTTAGGCCGGATGAACGTTTGGAGTTGGCTCTGGAGAAGACATGTTTGATTGCTTGTATAGCGTGGGCGCATCTGCGTCCTTAGACATTGGGAGGGGTCCTTTACCGTCGCGGTACGCGGCTTTCGAATGATACGAATTGGCCCTGACTTGCCGAGTCTCAGCTGCATCAAGCGCACGATGCGACAGACCGGACGACATGCCGCTGTGCTGATGCGATCCCCCCACGAAGCCATCGCAGCCTCGAGCGTCGATCGACCAGGCTGCCCTGCGTAGCCTGCCTCGCTGGCCGCCAACTCACCTCTCTCTGTCAAGCGTGCGGGCGGGGGCCGGCCAAGGCATGAGCTCCCCACCGCTTTCAGCTGAAAAGGGTGGAGCACCCTCTCCCCCAGGGTCTGGCAATGACATCATTGTACTGCCCCTCCTGCCTCGTGCCAGTGCATCATCACTGCCCGGCGAGCTCGGGTTGCTGCTCGCCTCCCTCGTCCGCCCAGCCCAACTTAGGCCAGAACGAGCGGGAGCGCTCATTCCAAGCCGGCGGAATGCGGTAGCTGCTCCCACATTATGACCACTCTTGTCTCACTGCGGAGACCTCGAGGAAGCTGCCGTCGCAACCTTCCCTGCCGCAGATCCATCTCATAAAGCCCCGCGCCGTCAATCCCTCCCCGGCCGCTCTGGCTCTGGCTCCCTGACTTTCTCGGACCCTTACCCTCTATATCGTCCATCGTGCCGTACTCGAACTGACTGCAACCTGCCCACCTTGCCTGTTAACCCTACCCTACCTCACCTACCTACCTAGCAGTAAACCGCAGACCGGACCTGCAGCGACATCTGCACCTGATCGAATCCAGAGCCCCCCTCCCTGCTCATCACCTCTTGCGACAGCAACAGTCCCTCGACTGGAACGCGACAGAGGTTTTGTAGACGACCTGACCCGTTCAACCCTGGCCTAACGTCACCATGTAAGTTTCATGCGCATCTCCGACGCCGTCAACATCTTGCCTGCCGCCATGTCCGATGCAGTACCTCCGTCTCGCTGCAGCGGCGAGGAGAACCGCTTCTCTACCCTCATCCACCATTACTCCCCCTTCAACATCTCACCGCTGTACAGCTCCCCGGGGTTCTCCCAGCTAATCCCCTCCAGGAATCGCGCCCTCTCCATCCGCTCCAACAAGAGCCGTGGTGGCTCCTCCCAGAATGGTGCCCGACGCGGCAACGCCGGCGGCGGCTTCTCCTTCAACTCCCTCCGCGGCAATGTTCAGCCCGAGCTCTCCCGCAAGCTGTACCGCCTCATCAAGTCGGAGAACAACCTGATCTCCGCCCACGAGGCGGCCGGCCGCGAGCGCGTGTCCATCGCCACCCAGCTGTCCGAGTGGGGCGAGCACACGGGCGACGAGTCCATCAGCGACATCTCCGACAAGGTCGGCGTCGTGCTCAGCGAGATGGGCGAGCTCGAGGAGTCGTACGCTCACTCGCTCGACGACTCGCGCGCCTACCTGAAGGCCATCCGCAACACGGAGAAGAGCGTTCAGCCCAGCCGCGACGGCAAGAGCAAGATTGCCGACGACATCCAGAGGCTCAAGATGAAGGAGCCGGAGAGCGCGAAGCTCGTCGTGCTGGAGCAGCAGCTCGTTAGGGCCGAGGCCGAGAACCTGGTCGCCGAGGCGCAGCTGACCAACATTGTATGACCTTGCTTGACACCGAGACTGGAGGTGACAGCAGCTGACGATGGCACCCACAGACCCGCCAGAAGCTCAAGGAGGCCTACGAGGCCGAGTTCGCCGCCACCATCGAGCGCGCCGAGAAGCAGATCTTGCTTGCCAAGCACGGCCGCCGCCTCCTCCACCTCCTCGACGACGCGCCCGTGGCGCCCGGTGACGCCCACGCCCCGTACCCGCACTCTCAGCAGGCCCGGCAGATTCTCAACGACGCCGAGGACGACCTGCGCGACTGGCAGCCCCAGCCCGACGAGTTCGGCATCGCGCCGCCCCAGAGCGAGCCCGTCCTGCGACAGGGCACCGGCGGCTCGGGCTCCCTCGTGTCGTCCGACAGCCCGCTCCAGGGCAGCGGCACGGGCCTGAAGGGGAAGGGCAAGTCGACGTACGACGAGGTGACGGAGTCCACCAGCGCGGGTCAGGGCGGACTGCGCGACGATGACGGCGTGGTCGAGGACCAGGCGTATGACAATGCGCGCGAGCAGGATGAGGCGCAGCTGCGTGCTTGAAGAGACACGGCGGCGAGGAGCGACCCTTTCCTGTTGATTCCTGCGCAGATGCAGTGATGGTCTTTCATGTGGAGAGGGGAGGAGTAATGACGGGTTTTCTTACGGAAAACGAGGATTCAAGTTGTTCTTGTGTGGTGTTCTATGGTTGTATTAAGTTGATTCAATGGCGAACATGATTTGAACGGCTTCATTCCATCTCAAACTACAAGTGATGATTTTGTGACAGGGCGGGTTCACGGTTGGGGGTTCCGAGGTCACATGCGGTGGGACGATTTTCAGTTGCGTATTATTCCATTACTAGCTAATCCAACGCCTATGCCATACATAACATTACAAACCTGTCCGTAATTCCATCTTCATATCAATCGTGCAGCTTCAGATCGCGCAGTTTAGATCGTGCAGTTCAGATCGTGCAGTTCAGATCACTCAATGTCCACCTTCCGGACCTCAGTCCAGCCCTTCTCGACCTTGGGCACGACAATGACCAGGATGCCATCCTCCATCTTGGCCGTGATGCCGGCGCCGTCAATCTCCTCGCGGCCCTCCTCGGCATCGCTCTTCTCGTCCTCGGCCTCGGCGTCGACATAGACCCTGTGCTCGCGGCGCGGCTGCTGCTCCTGGCCCGCGGGCGGCAGGGTGACGAGGCGCTCGAAGAAGCCGACGCGGCGCTCGGCGTGGGAGGGGAGCAGGGCCTCGAGGAGGTGGGCGTCGGCGGGGCGGTGGAGGACGCCGGCGATGCGCAGGGTGGAGCGGTCGGCGTCCCAGTCGATGCCGATGTCCTGCTTCTTGGCGCCGGGGAGGGCGACGTGGAGGGTGTAGGCCGAGGGGGTGGAGAAGAGGTCGAGGGGCGGGGAGAAGGGGGGGTCGTCGACGGGGGTGTTGTCTGCGTCCGCGGCGGCGTTGTCTGCGGCCGGGACGGCGCCGGGGAAGACGGAGTTGATGAGCTGGGCGAGAGGGTGGTTGGCGTAGGGGGGAGGGGGGCCGCGGTGGTGAGGGCCGGGACCGTGGCCGGGAGGAGGAGGAGGAGGAGGAGGGCTGTGGTGGTGGCGGCCGTGGTGAGGCGGGGGAGGGGGGCCGCGGGGGTGATCGGGCTCCGGGACCGAGGTTTCAGGGTCGGCGGCGGGATCGTTGGGAGGCGGGGCGTCTCTGGCGGGGGGGCCGCCGGCGGGGCTGTGGTGGTGGTCGGGGCGCCCACCGCGGCGGCCGCGGCCGCCTCGACCGCCGTGACCGAAGCCGCGGCGGGGGCCGCCGAAGCCGTGGCCGAAGGGGAAAGACTGCCAGAAGGGACCCTGGGCGTGCTGAGCCCAGGGGTGGGTTTGGTCGGTGTGGTCGACGCCGAAGCCAGTGCCGGCGTTGAAGAAGACGCTGGGGTCCCAACCGCCGGGGAAGGGGAAGGGATTGGTGTTGCTGTTGTTGTTCCAGGACATGATGTAGGCGGCTTTAAAAAGATGTCGATACGATGTGTGAGGAGTGCAGGTGGTCGAGTTGATGAAGCTGATGAAGCTGAGGAAACAAGAACTACTTGCCAGCAGAAAAATGATGGATATATATGCTCAGAGTACCAGTGGCGGTATCAGGCAGAGGCAACCAGGCAGGCTGTAGGCAGGCAGACGGACTGCGTGTCCAGCAACGCAAGAGTCGAGGAACGCGTAGGCCAGGCGAGGCCAAAAAACGCACTTGCGAATGGCGATTGCGCCAGTCAGTGGCCTCGGCACTCACACCTTGGAAGTGGTCAGAAGTGCGTCGAACGAGCCGTCGGAGGCGACAAGGCGAGATATCGCCACGCGGCCTAGAGATGGGCCGATCCTCCCATTGGACAGGCGCCAAGACGGGGGGGGATGGACCTGGCAGAGGGCCCGGGACTCGGTCAGGCACCCTGGGTTTGGTGTGCGTCGGGGGCGTCGAGGGGCCGCGCGGTGGGCAGTTGTCATGTCCGAAGCCGAGACGTCGGAGATGGACAGGGCAGTTGATGACCGTCGGGTTCGGTGAGACGTTGGACCTCACCGAAGGTGCGAGATGGTTCTGGAAGATGCGATGGCGAGCCTAGGACGATATGCCGGGGCTAGGCAGGTAAAGGGGTTTGGGGGCTAGCCGCCAGGGACGACGCTGTGGAATGCGAGGTGTGCATGAACCATAACCGGACTGCATACTGCAGCCGCCGTGATCTTGCATTGCCTGCTGTCTGATGCCTGGGTGTCACAGTGGGTTCTCGACATGACTCTTGTCTTGACTCTCTTGTCTTCACCCTCGACGGTGGAGTTTGTGTCGTAGGAGGGAGGGAGCAAAGGCGGAGAGGCAGCCGCCGGCCAAGAGTTGGGTGAAGCTCAAGTGGAGCCGGGCAAGATCCGTGGATCCACTTGACCTGACAGACTGCACGCACGGGCCTGCTCTCTTCTGCCCCTCCACCGTTCCTACCTGCCCCAAGTCGCCCCTGCCCCAACCCATTCATCGACTTTGATGAATCGACTTTCGATTCGCCCATCGCTTCACCTCATCATCTTGTCTTCCTCCGTCAACCACTTGCCAATCCATCAACGCGAAGACAACCATAATCGGCATCCCATTTGCACATCATTGACATTTATTTGCCGCCCCTGACCGAGTTAGGCTCTGCCAACCATGAACGGACGCACAGCTCCACGTGCCCCGGGCTGGGCCGGGCGCTTGCAACACGGCCTGGTGAGGGAGCCAAAAGGGCCCAAGGCCGCCTAGGACTCGCCATCACGCAGCTGTCATTTGCCGTTCAGCGTCCGGTCCCATTCGTTAAGCGCCCGTCGCAACCGCCCAATCACCATGCCCCTCGACGCTGCCACCGACCTGCATCAACCAGCCAGCAGCCAGTCACTGCCGCTGAAGCTTGCGCAGCGCACCGTGAGTGGTGAGCTGGTCTGCTGCCCTGGCTGCCCTGGCCGCCCGAGGAGCTTCTGCCATGGGTACGAGAGTCCTGGAGTCGCTCGACATGCGCCTGGAAGCTGTTCGAGGTCCGGCCCATCCCTGTCTCCCGCAGGGCCCTTGGCCCCCCTCAGATCTGGCCCTCCCCCCCCCCTTCTCATCCCATCCCATCGGTCGGTCGGCCACGTTCATATTCTTCAGTTCGCGACTTTCTCTCCTCTCGTCCTCCTCGCGTTTTCCTGTACTGTGTCTGGTCCTCGTCTTCTCGTCACTCACTTCGACGCAAGGCAGCAGGCCAGCAAGTCTTGAATCCTACCATTACGGCGACGCCAGTGGGACAAAAGACGACTCCAACGCAAACCCCGCTCCCCGCTCTGCCTCGGCCACCCTTTCGCAACCACCAGCATCAGACCTGATACCTGGGCCGGCCACAAAGGCGACCGCCTCGGAGCTCCTATAAATAACTTTTCTTTTGCGCTCGACATCGCATTCCCGGCTGCATCCTGCTCCGCGTACCTGCGCAAGCCGCGTCAGACAGTCTAGGCCAGACCAAAGCAGGCCGCCTTCATCATGGAACGCAGTCGCGGTGTTCCCGACGAGGAGCTCTTCCTCAGCAAGCCTGCCGACTCCGATAACTGCGACAGCCCTACTGTCGAGCCTCTGCGCATCTTCAAGCCTCAGAGTCCTCCCGCCGAGAAGCACTCGGAGCGTTTCAGATACCCGCCGCCGCCTTCGTCCACGTCCTCGACGCCCGCCTCCAAGCACTCCTTCCCGCTGCCTCCCGGTGCCTCGAGCTCCGCCGCGCCGCTGCCCTACCCAGACGACGAAGATCTCCAACCGAGCAGCCGACCCGTCAGACCTACCGTCGCTGCTCCCAAGCGCTATGGCTCGGACTACAACGACACCAGCCCTCGCCTGACCAGTCCCGTCGACACCAAGAGCCCTACCCTGGCCGAGAGGCGCGGCACAGCTCCTCGACCCTTGACCGACCCCGCCAGTCCCGACGCCGACGAGGGAGGCTTGTTTGCGAAGCCTCTGAAGCCGTCCGAACAGCACGCGCCGGCCGCTGCTCCCACCAACTACCCCAGCTACACCAAGAAGCCATACTACCCACCTCCTGGGTCAACCACCAGCTCCTCCGGCTCCTCCTCGAACCAGTCTCAAGGACGTCCGACACAAGATCCCGAGAGACTGAGGATGCCCAGCAGCGAGAACAGCGTCAACCGCTTTGCCTCGACCGCCTCGACATCCACAACCCGGGCAAGCCGGGGATCTCCTCCCCCGCCCGAGACACCGATTGTGGAACCCGGCGTCATCCCGGGTGGGGGCATCGAGGCCCGTTATGCCGCCTCGGGCATCTCAGGCACCGCAACTCTGACCAGCCTGCAGGCTCAGCATGCCCAGAGCGCTGCTGCTTCTCAGAGACTCGCCCAGTACGGCGGTGCTCCTCCCGGTCCGGCGCGGCCTTGGACGCCCACCGAATCGCCCGACAACCAGCCTCACGGCCCTCCCACCGTCTACCAGGGAGCCAATCCCGTCACGAGTCCCACCCAGCCTACATTCAGCCCTCCGCCGCAGCAAGCTGCACAGTCAGACCAGCCGGCTCTACAAGTGAGCGTACTGGAACAGGACTTCCAGCGCCTTGGGCACAATGATCCCCCGCCAGCTTACTCTAGCGTAAATCCGGGCCGCAACAACTCGTACCCTGCCGAGAAGCAGCGTCCCACGCCCACGAGCACCAACTCGACACCGGCCCCCTCGTCGAGCGCCGCCCAGTCTCCTCCCAAGAAACCCGCCACTGCCGGACCTCAAGCTGCTGGCTTGGCTTCGCCCGCTTTGCAGCATCCCGGCCATCCCGCCTTTGCCAACGACCCGAGACCGGCCGAGCAGCAGCCGCAACAGCCGCAACAGCTTCAGCAGCAGCAGCAGCAGCAGCAGCAGCAACAACAACCGCAGCAGCAGCAGCAACAGCCCCAGCAGCAGCAGCAACCCCAGCAGCTTCATCAACAGCAGAACGGCCAGCACGTCCAAGCGCAAACGCCAGTGACGCCCAGCTTCCAGGGGGGAGCAGGGCCCAGCTCGCCACCCCCCCTCCCCGAGGGTTGGATTGCTCACCTGGATCAGAACTCGGGTCAATACTACTACATCCATCTTGCGAGCCAAGCTACGCAGTGGGAGTTCCCCAAGGGCCCCAACCCGATTCACCACGAGTCGGCCCCCTTGTCGCCGACAGCTTCCACCTACGGCAACCCGCTAGCTTCCCCCATGTTCGGCAAGCAACCTATGGCGTCGCCCATGTTCTCGCCGCAGACGCCAGGATACGCTGAGAGCATCATGAGTGTTGCTGCTTCCCAAACACCATCTGCTGCTGGTTTCTCCGGGCCGCCTCCCAGCGCCGGCGTCGACATGTTCAAGATTCAGCCAACGAACGGCGTATACTTTGGACCCTACCTGCGCTACTGCAACATGGACATTGAGCGCGGGATGTGGTTGGGTAGCATTCTCATCGTCACGGATGCGCCGCAACCGCCCACAATCCATCTGCATTTGAGCGCGGACCTCTCGCCCAACCCCCGACAGCTGCAGCCGCACAATATCTTCACTCACCAGCGATGGTCATTCCACAAGTACTCCGTCGAGCTGCCCATGGGCGAGGGAGGTACACAAAGGTGGACCTACGCCGTCACATCGCATCTGGGGTGCACCCGGTACGAGTTTGTTGTTGCGGGTCGTTACGAGACCGGCTGGAGGTTCATCGCCCACTCGAACAACGACTTCGCTGCGACCACAAACCAGAACGAGCGGGCAAAGCTCGGTGGCGTGGGCTTCATGTGGAAGGATGTTCTTCAGAAGAACGTCGACTGCGGAGGCTTCCACGTTCAGCTCGGCCTGGGCGATCAGATCTACGGCGACAGGTTATGGAAAGAGGTGCCGCTGCTGAAGCAGTGGCTCGCCATGAGTGGCCGAGACAACCGAAAGAAGGCGCCTTGGACAGCGCGCCACGAGGAAGATGTCTCTCACGCATACTTCCACTACTACACGAGTCACTTTGATCAGCCGTATCTGCGAGAGGCGTTTGCCCAAATTCCCCACGTTCTGCAAGTGGACGATCACGACATGTAAGTCTGGAGATAATGTTTTGGAAAGGCCCATACTGATATCCTCCAGCTTCGACGGCTATGGCTCGTACCCCGCGTACATGCAGGAGTCACAGATGTTCAAGAACGTCGGTCGCATCGCCATTGAAATGTACCTGCTCTTCCAACATCACACGACTGTCGAAATTCTCCGCAACGTCAGCAACGACCTCGACCTGTTCACCATCACGGGCCAGGGCTGGCACTTTGTCAAGTACCTCGGTCCGGCCGTGGTAGTTGTCGGCCCTGACTGTCGGTCGGAGAGGAACCAGAGCCGAGTCATGGCTGGCCCGACATACCAAGGTATCTTCCCCAAGGTGGCCACGTTACCTCCAAGCGTTCAGCACTGCATCTGGCTAGTGTCTGTTCCCCTCGTGTACCCTCGCTTGGAGGCGGTCGAGAGCTTAGCCACGGCCGTCACGACGGGCAAGAAGGTCGTCAACTCGGGCTACAACGTGCTCGGCAAGGTGACGAGCTCTGTGGCTGGAATCGTCGGCGGCAAGGAAGTTGTCGCATCAGGCTTCACGCAGGTCAAGAAGGCCGTTGGCAAGGGCGGCCTTATGGGCAGCGTACTGAACCAGTTTGGTGAGATTGATCTCGCCGAGGTGCTCAAGGACATGTGGACACATGAGACCAAGGATCTCGAGCGGACGTATTTCATCCGAACGCTGCAAGGCATTGCCCAGCAAAAGGGCGTTCGCATGACGTTCCTGTCAGGAGGTACGGACTGTTCCCAATCCCTGTGATTTGCCCAGCTAATAGTGTTCAGACGTCAGTTGTGCCGGTGCGGGCCTCGTCCACGACCCGTCTCACCCCAGCGACCACAAGACGATGTATCAGGTCATCACCTCGCCCATTGTCGCCCAGCCTGCGCAAAACTACATCCTCAAGCTGCTTCACAACCAGAAGGCGCTCTACGTGCCGCAGAACGGGCACAAGTCCAGTCACGAGGTGACTGACACCAAGGAGGACATGATGGAGATCTTCCATACGGACGCGTCCGGCTCGCCTCGCGAGTTGAAGAAGCTCATGGGCCGACGCAACTACATCGCCTGTGTGGCCTACGACCCGGAGGCCGTGGCGGCGTCGTCGTTCTCCTCGAACGCGTCGGTCAACGGCGGGCAGCAGGGGCTGAACAAACTGAGCTTGGCGATCGACTTTGTCGTGCAGGGCGACGGGGCGTTCACCGCGCCGACGAAATACGGGCCCGTGATCGTGCCGCACCTGGAGTTTGGGCGGTAGACGCGCATGCATGCGAGGCGAGCGTGACAGCTGGGAGGCGGTAACTGGGGCTGGTCTATGTTTGTGGCTGTCTTCTTCGTTTCGGCGCCGAGGTGTCTTGTTCCATGTTGGGGTGGATCCCGGTCTTGTGACTTGTTTGAGCTCTTTGGATGAGATTCTTCATAGCATTCAGCGAGTTAATATCCTCTTGCCCATATCGAGACTGCTGAAAGTGATGTGCAGCACGGCAGAGATCCGTTTGGTTTGGCAGGACACGGGAATGTTCCCACCTTGGGCAAAGCCGTGGCTTTTGTAAGTTGAAGGGAGCCTAGCAGTCCATGGTACGCAAAGTGCCACGACAAGCATCACGCCATTCTAGGAACCCGAAGCCAATTACTCCCGACGAACTCCTCTTACAGCTCCTCGCGCTTCGTGTCGTACAGCCTGGAGCGCCATTGGCATCCAAACGCGGGCTCCACGACAAAGTCAAAGGCATCAAGCCGATCATGAGACATCCGCGCCATCCCCACCGCTCCCGCGTACACGGGGCTCAGCACATGGGCACGCTCGACCAAGGGGGCGCCGACGACGGACCTCAACGTGTCGAGGAAGCCGGGCTCTAGCACCGCATCGCCGTGCAACACGAGCCGGTCTATCGCACCCGGCATCTCCGCGACAGAGACCTCGCCGAAGGGCGGCCTGATGGCCGCCACGAGAAAGTCCTCCACCGCGTCGGCGTGCGTGGCCCGCGCCTGCTGCGCGGCGCCGTGCCGCGGGGAGTAGGACTTGCGGAGGTCCTCCAGGACGCCCTGCTCCTCGAGCAGCAGGAGGGCGTTGAGCCCGGAGGCGCTGTAGTCGATGGAGAGGACGACCTGCGCCGGCTGCTGCGCCCACCAGGGCAGGGCCTCGCCGATGCCGTTGGCGTACATCGCCGTGATCGCCGTGTCGGCGACGCCCACGGCCTGGCGGAGCCCGATCGACCTGATGGCGTCCTGGACAACGTCTCTCTGGTACGCGAGGTGCGGGTCGGGGAGGACAACGTCGGCGAAGCAGAAGCTCGTGCCCAGCGTCGAGACGACGGCGGCCTGCAGGCTGCGCAGGAGGGCCTCGGTGCTGGAGAGGTCTGCCTGTCTGCTGCAGAGGGCGGGATTGAGAGACGGGAACACCGGACACAGCACGCGGCCGGTCAGGGCGGCACCGCGGAACGCTTGGGCAGATGTCTCTTCGGTTCCGGTCTTTTGCCACATGGACTTGTAGGCCGGGCTTCCTTCGATCCGAGCTACTTCGACGTGGGTCTTGTTGGCGAAGTAGATGGCTGCTGTGCTGTGTGGAGGGGTTCCTGGTCAGCCTCACACAGGCTTCCGAGGGGGATTATCTTACCCGTAGTCTGGATTCAGGCCGAAAGCAATACCCGGGAGCTTGGGCCATGATGGCACATCTCTCAGGACATTTGTGGTGGAAACCAAGGCTGAGGACCATACGATCATACACAGCAGGATAGGGAACATGGTCGCGTTGCTCGGCTTTGACGATGTGGACTGGTTTGGACGGGAGATTGAAAAGCAATAGACACATTAGAATGTGAATTGGCACGTTGACAGAAGCCTGTCGACCAGATGGCGAGGGGAAGACTTCGTATATGCTGCAATGGCGAGGCTCTGGTAAAGGACACGGTGCGTGAAGGATCACGGGTCACTGCTTGGCGGCCCAAACTGTTGCCTGTTGGCCGCATCACCAACCAGCCGCACTCAGCGCTTGGCCTGAAGTCGCAAGAATATTCCAGTGCCCATCCCGCAGAGATCAAGCAACACAAAACCAAAACATACAACACCGAGGATTCGCTGGTGGTCACCCACCCAACTACTAGTTCGGCCCTTACCGGTTTATCGATGGGAGAGCGGACGGGATCCCGAGTTCTCCGGTAGGTGTGGTCGTATGTGCTGTGATGTGCATCGTGAGCGGTATTTGTTGTGTGAGTCCCCTGGGAGGAGGGCGAACGACCTACGCCACGCCTGGGGTGAACGACTTGCAGGGCTGGGATGTGGTTGAGAGATCAGGCAGGCGAAGTTTTGGTCCCATCCCAGGCCGTGACCATGGCATTGACAGCACCGATGCCCTGGGCTGTTATGATCAGAGACTTGATCGAGGTGGTCGGGAAGCCTCAGTGTGGAGATGGTCGCGGGCTCGGACGATGTACGGCCGGCCCGTGACAGGCATGGTGGGCCGGACCTGTTGCTGAGAACGGACGGTTCAGGGATGCCGGCCACGGCCTGGGTGATAGGGGTGCCCGCCAGACGGCGAACAGTGAAAACCAGTCCAACCAGGGGATGCCCGTAGATTGCTGTTGTAGGCGGTCGGGAGAAACGATGGTCTCTCGACGAGGCCGGTGCTTATGTCGGTAGCGTGAAGAAGCCCCTGACTCTGCTGAGAGAAAGCAAGACCGGGCAATCCAGGGGCCGGTCCCACGAGGCGTCGGCTGTTCTAGTTTGGGTGCTGGAAGGTTTATCGTTCACCCGTCAGTGACCAGCCTCTCATCGCGCGTAGCTTTGGCACAATGGCCCCTGCCTGCTTGTGCCCTGGCAAACTCCATGTGGAGTGCTCAGGATATCGCGGTCCCTGCTATTAGTTCCAGCCTGACCTTTGCCAGGGCCCCGATTTCCGTAACGCCGTTGTGGTTGGCCAGAGGAAGCGTAGTCACATGCTCGATGCAAAACCCTCCCTCGCTCACTGCGTTGAATAATGCCCGAGCCTGAAAGCGAGCCAGTCTGGCAGCTGCGTCGGAATCCGGGGCCAGAAGAAACGACTGGACCGTAAGGTGGGTGCAAGTCGTTGTGTGTGTGTGTGTGTGTGTGTGTGTGTGTCGGGTATGCCCGGAGGAGTTGCACGCTGGCAGATGCCTTTTGACTCGGTCACAGAAGAATGCAACGGATTTACCCTTGCTGAAAGCTAGATCTGTACGTAGGGCCATATGGCACGGGGCTATGAAGTAACTTCTTCATGATCGGGGTGCGATAGGTTGGAGCGTCCGACTAGAAGAGCTATAGATTGCATTCAAGTCTCGCGAAGCTCGGATGACGCCTCGCAGAAGGCGGAGCCGAAGGACGTTCGACAAGCCAAAGGGCCTCGCGTATTCTCGATGCGTGTTGGGTACCACGATAGATCCAGCAGAAGGCAGAAGAGGCGTGCTCAACTGCTTACAGTCGACCAGGCTATCGGGCTCCTCGTTGACCTCCTCGAGTTGAGCAGACCGTGTATTCGATTTTCAACAGGTTTCAAAAGCCCCGACAGGTGGTGCACTTCCGGCAGCCATACAAAATGCTCATTGATGCTACTTGCCACTGCCACCAATCTCCTTCTCCAGCGCGCCCGCCCCGGCAACGGAGCCCTTGCGCCGCAGTCCGCCGGCCTTGAACCTCCTGACCTTCTGGTACGACCTGTCCAGCTCATTCTCGACGGCGCAGCGGATCCGCAGCGCCGCCACCGCGGGCCAGACGCTGCGCTCGCCCCTCAGTATCCAGTAGTCCAGCGTCTCTCGCGTGGGCGTCTCGAGCAGCCGCACGAAGTCCCCGGCCGTCACCTCGGGCACCAGAGTCAGGGCGGCGCCGGGGACGCGCTCGTCGACGAGGAAGCGGCGTATGCTAGCGGGCAGCATCTGCAGCGTGTCGAGCTGTCGCAGGCGGTGGCGCAGCTCGAGCCCGACCATGCGGACGAGGAACGCCGTGACGGAGGTGGTCGTCTTGCTCCTCGTTTCGAGGAGCGACGGGCCGTGCATGTCGCTCTGGAGGAAGGGGATCAGGTACGGCCGTGCCTGGGAGACGATGAAGTGGTTGACGTTGAAGAGCTCGGCGATGCGGAGGAGGGGGGATTCGCGCTCCGAGTAGGAGACGTGCGTCCAGTGCCGGAAGTCGATGGTGTTGGCGGGGGCCCACGGGACGATGTTTCCCTGGGCGTCCTTGCAGAGGACCGTCGTCTCGCGGTGGCCGTAGAGGCTTGCCGATGACGCGTTGGAGGCCACGGCGGCCGTCCAGATGAGCTGTGATGTGTGAGCAAGGATGTTTCTTCAACCCACGGGCTTCTTCGGCATGAACGTACCACGTTTGGTGCTGTGAGGTAGTTGAGCAGCGTCGGAACACCCCCCTGGCCGGCCGTGGCCACCGTGATGTTCAACACCCTCTTGCTCCGGTTGTAGGCCTCTTCGAACGTCAGGTCACCGACGTTCGCCCTCACGCAGTCCTCGAGGACCTTGACATCGAGGAAGTAGCCCTCCTTCCAGAACCGCCTCGCCCGTCGCAGCAAGGTCTGCCACCTCGACGCAAACGACTGCTTCGTGACGACGCCGTTATCCGCCTTGGCCTTCCCGGAGAAGGCCGACAGATCGATGCCGTCTCCCCTGAGCACGGCCGGCAGCTCCTCCTCGGTATGGATGGCGACCAGCGCAGCAATCAGGGCGCCGGTCGCGGTGCCGGTGATGATGCGTGGGAGGAGACCCCGCAGGAACAGGGCCTTGGCCACGCCCAGATGGCACAGGCCGAAGATGGCGCCGCCCTGGAAGACGAGGGTGCTCCGGCCGAACGCCTGGCGCGTGTCGTGTATGAAGTCGAGCTTCGTCTGGTTCGTCAGGGTCGCGGCGGCGGTGCCGGCGACGGTGGCGGTGGACGGACGGCCGCCGTCCTTGGTCGGGGAGGATGCGCTCCGCAGCGGCGGCTCGAGGGGCGGCGGGGTGGTCGGCAGGGCGGTCACGTCGTCGACGGCCTCGGCGACGTGGGTGACGTACTCCTCGATGAGGTACTTTGTGCCGGCGAAGGAGCGGTTGTAGAGCTTGGGGGAGCTGATGTTGCCGAGGTTGCGGACGAGGCCGGAGCGCAGCAGGTTGACGAGGTGGTTCACGTCAGCGTCCTCGGTGGCCTCGATGAAGGAGTTGAGACGCTCGTTGATGAGGCGATAGTCGTAGTACTTGGAGGTGGGGTTGTTCCGCCAGAGATCGAGCCCGAGCAGGTTGTCGAGGTGAAGGGCGGCCTCCTCCCAGTCCTCGAAGGCCTCGGCGTTGCGGAGGAGGTCCAGCCACAGTTCGACGGGGCTCTTGCGTGAGTACCATTCTTTGAGTTTCTGCGAGCACGGTGTGCTAAAGTCAGTCGCCCTGGTCATCGCGGCGGAGGTTGAGCAGGCCAGGGAGGATGCGTACCCGGTGCCAGAAGCGCACGACGTCAAACACCAGCGCAAGGACTACCCCCATGATGGCGTAGGGCGTCTGGCGTCTACCATTTGAGGTTCTCTCGCGGACCAGCTCGGGATAACGACGGTGGTGCAGAGGTGGGAGAAGGAGGGGGGCATGACACGGCCCTAGAGCCGAGGATGCGTGAGGTGGCCTGTCGTCGATGTTGTGTCATTCCAAGGCTGTTGATGATCCCAGGCGTCCCAGGCGCCCCCAGCCCGCTGCGACTGCGCCCGGGGTGCACCTGTGCAGCGCCTGCCCACCCCCCGCTGCCCCGCTTTAGCTTCTGAGCTTTCCCCAGGTCAGGCAGGACACTGCCGGCATGTGATCGTGCCTCAGCCGCCTTTGCAGACACAGGCTCAGTCAGGCCCAGACGCGCAAATCGATTGCATAGCACTTGGGATGCCATGTTGGCGGAATGCACGACATCTCAGAAAAAATGTGGAATAATGTTTACAGATGCGCTTATGAGCCGATCGTTGTCCCGAGCCCCCCCTCCCGTCTTGTAGCGCATGATAGACTTCGAGACCGAGGCAGAGACAGAGCTCAGTCGCGTGGTGGCGTGCGCCCGACACCTTTTAGAATACCCAGATCACTCCGCCTGATGCCGATTGCTTCCTGTACACGGCATGCTGGCATGCTCAGTCCTCGTCCTCATCCTCGTCGTCAATGACCTGGCGGCGTCGCGCTCTGCCCGCCGCGTCTCCGTGCCCGTCATCGTCCGCATCCGCCGTCCTCTGGCGCTTCCGTCGTGGCGCCTCCTCTTCCTCCTCGTCATCGTCGTCGAGGATCTCCTCCTCGTCGTCATCCCCGCCCTCGCTCACATCTTCGTCACTACCGGCGATGAAGTCATCCTCCAGGTCGTAGTCGTCGCCCACGCGCCGCGCCCCCGAGGGCAGGTCGTCGTCCGAGTCGTACTCCGGTCGTCGCCTCTTCTCCTTGCCGCCCCCGCCCGCCCCGCGCTTGCGCCCGGCACCTCCCCTGCGCCCGCCCTCCAGGTCGCCGATCGAGAGGCCACCCGCGCCGCGGCCGTAACGCTGCGGCCCGTCCATCTTGGCGGCTGCCGTCTCGCGGCGGCGCTGCGCCTTCATGCGCTCCTTCTCCGCGAGCTCGGCCTGCTTGATCTGCAGCATCGGGTCCTTGGTCGTCTTGATGATCATGTCGCCCTCGTGCACGCCCCGCGACGCCGCCGCCATGCGCTCCGCCAGCTTGGCCAGCGCGTCGTCCTCCAGGGCCTTGCCCGGCCTCACCGTGTACTGCTCTGAAACGTGGCCGACCATCATAAAGTGGTTACTGCTCAGGTTGGGCGCCGCGGCGTAGTAGTGCGCGTCCTGCACCTCCTTGTACGGCTGGTCTGCGCCCGGCGCCAGCGACTTGGTGTGGATCTCAAAGTGCTCGTCGCCGACCGACACGGTCAGCGATCCGTCGCTCCATCGGTGGATCAGCGTGTTGCTCTGCAGCTGGCCCGTGGCGCGGTCCTTGCGGACGCGGACCTCCGCCTTGGGGTTGTCGGCCTTGGCATTCTCGACGTCGCGGTCGGTCGGCGCGAATCGTTCGCGGTCGTACAGCTCGGGGAGGACCTGGATGAATTTCGGCACGCGCAGCGATTGGAGCTGGGGATCGTCAGCACCGGCCAGCGTGTTCAGTCAATGGGGAGCAACCGACCTGTCCGTTCTTGGGCCGCGGGACACGATGGCGGGAGACCTGGGTCGTCTCCACGACGTTGTTCTGGGTGGAATGGAAGTGATCTTCATCCTGGTCATCTCGATCGGCGCGCCGTGCGGGAGTCTCGTCGTCGTCAGAGTTGAGCTCCCTGTCGCTGGCGGGGAGAACCTCGTTGTCGTCCGAGTCGCCGAAAAGGTCGTCGGCGCCGTCCTCGGGAATCTCTGGGATCTCAGCAAGGTCTTCCGAGTCGGACATGATGGCGGTATTTGTTCTCTGGAGATATCTCGCGGTGTATATTTCTCGATTGATTATTCTGGCGATATTCAAGAAGTCCTGGATGCGGGCAGGCGCGGTCTTCGGAGGTCGCGAAGCAGCGAGGTCAGAGCTGGGAGGTGCAAGGGAAGAAAGCGCGAGGCTAGTTGGCGTCGTCTTGATTGGTGTCAGTGGGCGTCGAGCTCCAAAACTCCTGAAGCACGGTCCGGGTGAGGCTGCACGAGCCACATTGGTGTGGCTCACCCAAGGCTGCGTGATCCGTGATCCGTGCGCGGCGGCACTCGCTTCGCTGTGCCGTTATGGTTTAGCGCCTTTCGCCGCTCCCTCTCATGGTCGGGAGTGACCAAGCCAAGTTCAACCTCACCTCAGGTTCTATCACCCCTTTTCATCATATACCACCCCGCGAGACACGTGCGCCGACATCGACTCTTTCCCGGCGACCCTCCCAACTCGACAACATCTCATATCCAAAATCCCCCGACCGACCAGGCCATCTCCTCCCCCCCGGGCGCCACTTGCGGCATATTTGAACCTGGTGCTGTACCTCGGGCCCTTGGATACTTTGCCCCTCGGTAGCAGCTTGCTAGCTCCCTGGCACAGGCCTTGTCACCATGTCGAATCTCTTTTCCGGAATGTACGTAAAGCATCTTCCATTCGATCTCGAGTCAAATCCCCCAAGCTACGCATTCCCTCCATGGCAACCTGGGAGCTTTCGCAGCACCAGGGCACGAGGCCATCCGAGTTGTTGAGCCCCAAGCGACTGGCCCGTCCAGGTGTTAGTGCCCTGGGGTGCAAGTAGAGTCGCATTGAGGCCATACAGTGTTGCACAAGAATGTCACCGTCTTGGGACCTAGCGGCCTGCCTCACTTGCATGCTCGGCCACGAGTGTCAGCCCGTTGTATTTGCTTCACCGTTGTTCTCGTGGCCAAATCCGCGTTGACCCACTCTCGTCGCCTCATCGGACGACATCTCATGATGAATTCAATGAGATCTCGACCGCAAGTTATACTGTATCGAGCCGTCTTATACATGACTAGCTGGCCATCTCAGCCCCTCCTGTCAATCATGGTCTCACGCATTCCCTGCCATGCAAGTCGGAGCACATACATGCGCTGCCCTCGCGCCTTGCCGACCCTACCCTCACATTTCTCTCTACGTATCTTCCCCTCAAAGCCGGACGCACACAAAACGACGGAGCTCTTCCGCCTCTATCGGGATAGACTTCCAATGTTCAATGCCATCCAAATCCTATATCAACCCAAACCAGCTGGCGTCGACAGCCTCCAGATCCAGGCGGCGGTATCAAAGCAAGTGCATCAGAGCCGATTACCCCTCACCAGTGGGTAAAGCAAGCCCTATTCAGTTCAGGCCTGAAGTACCAAGCAACGGCGAGACGACGTCAAGCTCGGAGGCATACACTTCGACTTCTTGTCGTCGTCATCTCTCTGAGCCCGCCAATCCGATCACGGAGAACCATTTTAACGCCCACGAAATTCGCGCTGGAAGGAAAGAAACCGGGCGGCGTGGATACCCATACGACAAGGCTATACAACGACACCGACGAGACAGACTTCACCATGCGAAAAGCGAGCCGAACTCCTCGATCGCTGATCATGCCAGGGGCAAAGACCAACAAAAAGCAAACGACATCAACACGTCAACGCTGCCATTGGTCAAGGTCGCAAGACGTCCATGCGGCTCGCTGGATCTCCAGCCACGAGGCAGCATACTCGGCTGCTCCTCCCTATCACTTCTGTCTCGGGTCATCTCCCCTTCGAAGGACAATACCAGCTAGGTCTCATGACCTCCACACGCTGGACCTCTCCAAGGAGTTGTCTGTCCCCGTCGTATGCCCGAAAGGCATCATTTCGCCAAGAACCACTGTGCCGCCCAACTATCCGTCTGTTGTCTCATCAGGCGCTGCTATGATGAAACACGTCTGCCATCGAGCACCCACTCGGCCAAATGTCAAATATAAGGCAGCCCAATCGCAGGTCGACATGACTGGATCTTCGCCACAGGCTTCGGTCGTTCAACTCCAGTAAGACCTCGACAATCCGTCTACATGGCTTCGTACCATGTGGCCTCGTCAGTATGCACGCCAGGACGGCTTACATACTGAGCATGGCACAAGGTCTGTTGCTTCTCCATGACTACATTCCGGCAACCATCCCGACAACATCTCCTGAGGTCTGACAAACGCCTTTGACCCTCGCTCAAGTCAGAGTGTCAAGTCGCCGGGATGGCCTGACCACAGTGACCAAGGACGAAGTAGCGCATATCTCGGTTCTTGTGCTCCTTCCGTTTTTGGTTCTCGTTCTTGTCCTTGTCTGTCGTTTGGGGACTCAAGTTGAGTGTCAAGCGGTTGGTGTCTGGTACCATACGCGGTATTAGATCATCTCAAACCAACGCAAGAACGCAGAGTTCAGACTCTGGGCGCTGAAGGCCGGGCACCGAACGCCGGTCGAAGCGGCTGGCGGTCTGCGGCTACTGTATCGGCGTTCTAGATGACGACAGTATACTAGCGACAACGGCAGGGCAGGCTACAATACTGTGCCGGACAACAACAGCGAGCACGGCAACGATTGAAGCTGCGCCCTCGGTAACCGTGAACGCGGCGGGAGTCATAACATTGATGCCGGCAAGAGCCAGCTCAATCTCTTTATTGTTATTTGATCCTTCTATCCCCTTGTCCTCATACTCTTCGTCCCCACCACTCGAGCACCCCCTCGCCCCTAATGCCGTCCATCAACCACTCTGTCTCCAACTGGGCTGAAGCCAAGCTGGGCTTCTACTACCAGTGGCTGGTTTATCCTTTTGTCTCTGCTGTTATCCTTCTAAACATCTACGTTTTCTATCTGTCCCTTCGCGTCCTCATCCGCACCGGCAGAAGACACAGTCTAATCCTCCAACAATAGCAACGCGCGTTTCCGCAGCGGCGGCGCCTCCCAGAAGCCCGGACCCCAGAACAGGAGCCCGACTTCCTCGAGCGCGGGGATTCCTCAGTCGCCCACTACGCTCTCGCAGGGCAGCCAGTCCTCGTCCAGCTTGGCTCCTAAGGTGCCACCTCTGCCAGCGTCGCCGTCCTTCTCTCAGACCGTCGGACTGGACGACGCTGCCAAGGCCACGGCGACCGGCGAGGAGCTTCTCAACTCGTACCAACTACCTCGGCCTCTGCCTCTGTGGCTGAACTCGGCCTATGCGAAGCACATTGTCAAGGGCAACTTCATGACCCTGAGCGCTCGGCCCAAGACCGTGGAACAGGGCGAATGGATCGCGCATCAAGGTGAGCAGCGGCTTCGATGATGTGGTACACAGAGATACGTTACAGAACTGACTGAGCCAGTCGTCGAACACTACCGTAACCTCTGGAACTTTGTTCGGGTCGTTCACGAGAAGGAGGACGATGGGACTGCTGTTTGCGACGCGACCTCGTGCCCTCGCATGTCAGCCGGAGCGTAAGTCATCCTAAACCTCCGCTTGGTCTTCCCTGCCTAACAGCAAACAGGAACCACTCCTTCACCTGGCTCAACAGCCGCCGCGAGCCCGTCGAGCTGCCCGCCCACGAATACATGACCCTCATGCAGCGCTGGATCTCCGGCAAGATCGATGACCTCGCCATCTTCCCTACGGACCCGTCGGGCGTCTCATTCGCGCACAACCCGTCCATCACAACGACCCCGCTGTCCCAGCTCTCCAGCCCCGGCGGCGAGCCCGACTGGATCGGCAAGCGCTCCGGCTTCCCCAAGAACTTCATCGACGTCTGCCAGACCATCTTCCGCCAGATGTTCCGCGTCTACGCGCACCTCTACTGGGCCCACTTCACGGACCCTTTCTACCACATCAACCTCGAGAAGCAGCTCAACAGCTGCTTCAGCCACTTTGTGCTGACGGCCACGGCCCTCGACCTGCTCAAGCCCCACGAGCTCGAGCCCATGCAGCCCCTCATCGACATGTGGGCCGCCAACGGCACGTTCCCGCCCGAGAGCAAGGCCTACGAGTACGCGAACATCAAGGCCGGCGAGAGGCTGCTGAAGCTCGCTGGCGTGGTCTGAGTCGACTGAACGCATGAGACACGATCGCGGAGGACAAGTCGAGTATTTCCTGGACAGATGAGACGGGGACGATGGTATGATGATGATGGGGGTGTTGTCTCTTGCATAGGTCTCTACAGCTCTTCCAAGGCTGCAGCTTCAGACGAGCCTCTTGTCGTGTAGCTCAGTCCGATACATTTCTGAACCTGCAAACTTGTTGTCGTGGATTCCACGTCCGGAGTCCAACTGGCGTGCACTCTCACCGGCCTGACCCGTGTTTTACTCGCGTGAATGAAGTCAGTCGAACACCTACCAGGCACTTCAAAGGCACGGGCAGTCTACATTTCCCAAGAGAAGAGTCTCATCTAGTGGTCCATGGCGGCTGGTCACTGCTGATCACCAGAAACGTAGCCGCAGCAGACGCAGATCCGAATGATTCGGCCGATGGACGTAAGAGGTTATGCCTCCTATGGCATCTGCTAACGAGGCATCGACTTGAGAGGTTCCTCGCTGAGCCCCTACCGACGAAGCCCGCCTGGTCCAGTGACCAGGACGGCTATTGATGCCGATGCTCAGAAACAGCTGAATTGGAGACGGGTGTCCGAGTTGGCGGTCAGACTACCATGGCAAATAAGGTCTACGCCACGGCGCTTGCCAAAGGGCCTCCATCAACGTTCTCAAGCGCCTTGTTGCGTTCGCGCCCCAAGAAACGGCCAGCTGACCCAGCGGTCACGTCCGTCGAAGCCGAGTCTCAGAAACAGACAAGCCCAAGACAGACGACGTTGCCGGACGGGTCTGTCTCATGTTATTCCCCGGCATCACGGCTAAAAATGGTAACCTGATTCTTCTCCGCCGACGACCCATGGCAGGTGCCAACCCCCTCTCTGCAGCAGTCAGACATGATCCAGGCGCTCCGAGTCCGCCACCGACGACCGTCTGCGCCAGCTCGTCTGCGCCTCAGGACAGAGTAACATGGCGGGCATAGCAAGAGAGCGCCTGACCGGCCCAAGAAGATACATACCCGACGGCAGAGCGAGAGAAAACTCATTCACCCCAGACCCAGCTGGCCATGCTCGCGCGCCGCACACGACAGCCAGGTCGGCACCCCCTTACGCGCGATCGTCAGCAGCACAGGCCGACGAGCACGCGGCATCTCACAACACCGCACCAGAGCCATCTCACAAGGCACCGACGGAGCGACACAGCCACCACCCTCGCTGCCACAGACACTCCTATTCCACCGAGCGCACCCCCGCTCCCGCCCGTCCCTCGAACACCCGTCCCCCGAGCAACGTGCCACCCGCCGCCGGGCACAAGCCCCCCCTCCTAGCCTCGCCGGACAGAAAGCCCCCTCCTCGGAGCATGATGCCCTCGCACCGCGCCCGAAGGCCAATCACAGGATGCCGGCACGCTGCGTCACCCGGGGGTGCGTGGCACTCGTGAGGCAAAAAGGGGAGCAGGGAGTGGCGAGGTGAGGCGCGCGGTGGACGCGTATACAGTGATCTGCCATGCAACAAACGGAGACGACGCTTCACGGCCCATATGGGGAGGGGGAGCGACGATCCCACGTCAGGGCCATGTGGAGAGATGGGGGGGGTTGCGAAACGCCGTCTGTCAGTCCGTGACACGAGGGGGTGAGGTAACGCGTGAGCGAGCCCGGCGAAGGACGACCGGTGCCCCTGATCCAGGGCGTCACCTCCACGCCGCGATCGCAAGGGCAGGCGATCCGACGCATACGCCAGGACAGAGCACTCGCGGTGCCCTGCCCCTCCTCCCCCACCTCCTTCTCTGAGATCGAACAAAGTTTGACGCAAAGCTGAGATGTTTGCTCATCGTGACGGGACAAGCCCCAGCCCCCCCCTCTCCCAAGCACGCCAGAGAGGGCAAACGAAACCTCCAAGAACCAAGAATTCGGAACGTGACCAGGTCCAGGCAGCCTCGCGACCCCAGCAGAAATCCGACATCAGGAAAAATCCGTCGATCCCACGATCCAGCCGACGGTCCAGACCATCCGTGATCTCCTCCCGAGCTCCCAGGACCCCCAAGCAGCGATCCCGTGCCCCCCGAGTCAGACCAGAGCTCTCCCGCCCTCGAGTCCCTGTCGTGACGTGCACAGTCGTACGACAAGTGGATGCATCACCGTGTCCAGCTTCTTTTTCCTTTCCCTTTTCCACCCGTCGCCGTCCACCGCGTCCGAAGACGAGACCACAAGGCTCGAAAAAGGGAAGCAGAAGGTGGTGCTAGTGCCCGATGTGCGTCCAGCTGATGTACCACGACAAGGTTTCAGAAGCTTCACATGGTGCAGCGACGAGTGGCTGAGGAGCTTGGGGTGAAAGCCTCCAACGCCGTCTGATGGACCCCAGCAACTGTTTCCTGGACCCCTGGGCGCTCTCGATAACCTCCCAGGCAGACAGGACCAGGACAGGCCGAATGGAGAAAGGCTGGCTGGCTGGCTGGGGTGGCCGCCGGGGACATCCCGTTTGCCGCGGCTGGGGTGACGATTTTCTTCACCGCCAACTTGGGTCGGGCGTCTGCCGAGCACAATGGGCAAAGGATGGGAAAAGTGGGTCTGTAAAAGCAAATCTACCCAACCTGCTGGGCTGGGATAGATGAGTCAAAGGAGATGGGGACAAAGGGAAGCGCGGATGGACCGGGGTTCTGGGGGTGTTTTCTTCTCCCACGCTGGTGGCCGGGGCTGGGAGTCGAGAGGATAGGCAGGGACGCCGATGATGCCCGAACCTGCCAAAGCGATAGCACGATGACCAAGCGTAACGCAGGCTGGGAGGCGACTGGACGGACGCCCAAACAAACAGGCTCATGATATCACGAGGTCTGGTGGTGTTTCACCGTCCTCGCATCGCATGTACAGTAGCATCATGTCGCTATCCGAGCCGCTAAGCAGGCACCATACCTCAGCCATGTGTTCCAGACTTGCCAAGGCGCCGTGCTGCTGGCTTGAATATCACCGCCGGCTGGCATCGAGGAGTGAGAGAGCCCTCTCCTCCGCGGTTGGGTCTGTGTTGTTGTCATGCTGGCGACTCCGTCTTCTGCTCGCATAAACGCGCTCAGGTGAAAGTCGGTGACGACGATGATGACACAGTCCGATGGGTAGTCACTGCGGAGCCGGTCCCTTTCACCGTCTGATATGCCTCTTGGCAACGACATCACCATGGCCGACGGGACTTTGTCGGATCTGGCGCTGAAACATGGGACGAGGGTGTCTGGAGGTCGCTCTCTTGTGGCGAAACGGTGTCTGTCGACCTCTTTCAGGTCTTCAAGGCCCGCCTTGTCAGTCGCGCCTGGGGCCGATGCGTCGAGCGCCAGGCAAGCCAGGGGTGGGAGGGGGCAAGATCCGGATCCCCGGCTTCACCGCTAATCGGCGCCCCTGCTGTATGGACGGGGAACTTCCCAACCCATGGCAGAAGCCCACCTTGGCCCTTGATTCCGGCGCTCTGGAGGGATGGCGGTGGATGGCGCGAAGCCATACATGTTTTCTTGTTGACGCGGAGATGCTGACCAAAAGGCGAGACAAAAATAAGACCAAGAAGCATACGAAGGGAAGAGTCTTCACCGGGGCGTCGGAGACGTAGGACCACAGAGGGCATGACGACCGGGGCAAAAAGAAAAAAAAAGCCTCCTGGGCTAGAGCGGTAGACCGTCATATCAATGCAAACCCGTCGCCGAACGGGACTTCGCTCCTCCCCTCCCAGCATCTGTGGGGACAAAGTGCTTGACGTTCAATCTCCGGGCGGGCACAGCGAAGGACGGAAAGGCTTCCAGACGTCCAGAGTGGGGTCCGGCATTGAAACAAAGGCCTCGGGATGCAACGGTGGACGAGGATGCTGTGGTCGGGAAGACCGTTAGCAAGATCAGACCCCAAGCAAAGACGCACAGAGAATACATGACTTGGTGGCTGACCCCACGGCTCTGGTCAGCGATGCGATCTCTGGGCGAGATGATGCGTCTCGTGAATCGTCGCGCATCTGGCCCCTCTCCCTCGCCTGCCGCTGAACCGACCCAGGTGTGCGGAGGTCGAAATTGAGCTGGGAACCCATCGCTTGCCGTGTCCGATTAAGGCTAGGGATCCTCACCGGGGGTCTGTTTTCGGGGCATGTTGATTTGGAACCTGACAAGAAGAAAAGAAGGAGGCGCTGGAGGGGCCGGGGTCAGGGGTTTAGTCAGACTCCGGATGCCCCGCCGGGATCAGCCTTGTCGAATATCAACAATCCAGTTTCCTTTGTTGAGAGAGATTTCTTTCCCTTCAACGATGGACCTTGCTCACTGGCAAACAAGGTTTGCTTTTTGACAGGCAAACCAGACGAGTGCCCAAGGCTCTCGACGGCTGAAAAGCTTTGATGCTCGGCTACGACACGTGCGAGGAGCTGCCGAGAGCGATCCTCCAGAGGACGGCGCAGGGCGATGCATGAATAATGACGAAGCCCAATCTCTCTAGCGACCAACGACCGGAACAGAGCGACGGTAGCTCCGGGGCTTCAGGGCTTCGGGTCGTGAACGCGGCTGGCTGGCTGGCCGGCTGACCGTTCTGTTATCAGGCCAGTACTCCAGCCACGCGTGCCGGGGACAGAGATTGCGCAAGAGGTTGAGCAGGAAAGGGCGCTGACGGGCGGTCATGGACGGCATCCGTCGCCCCTGTCCAGTAAGTCTCGGTCTCATGACGTCCGGTTGGGCAACAATGTTCGTTTGGGTTGAATCGAGATCAGCCGAGCCTCGCGCGAGTGATTAACTATCATGTTGACAGCGGACGGCTCGGGGCACACTGCCGCGTCTCGTCGTTCATGTGGTCGGTTCAGGGGGGGTGCCCAGGCAAGGCTACGAGGTCAGTGTCGTGAACGGGACGCTTCCGGATGGCTTGGGACCTAAACTGCTCGCTGCTAGGCAGGTCTGGCTTGTTATGCCCAGGGAGGGTGGGACGGGCAGACGTATGATGTCCGGCGAGAGAGCCATGACGGAGACGCGTTGGTCGGCAGATCTACGTACCCCGGAAGCAACTCAGAATGGTGAAACAAAACAGCTGCGAGATGTCAACGCCCAAGGGCCTGGTTGGGACGAGATGGCCGCGATTGCGTCGTTGCGTGGGATGGCTTTGCTGCGTGGGCGGGAGGGGGGCGTCGTAGGTCCTGAGCATCCCAGAGGGAGGTGGGTGTAGCAACGTCGCCCGCCTCACTTGGGTTGATTGGCGGTGACAGCTTCGCCATGGGGGGGGCCAGCCGGCGGAGCAGAAAACGGGGCCTGGGTCCATGGGCCTTGGGACCCTTCCCCCTCGTTCGGGCTCGGAAGGGAAATCTGCAGCAGACCGCGTTTGAGAGGAAGAGAAGAGCTCTGGCGTGAGTGAAGCTCCATTGGCAAGCTGGTTCCTGGTTTCGTAACGGGCGGAGAGGAGGGGGGCGCATGAGGATCAATCAGGATTGGGGGCCCGTCCTTTTTCGGCCGTGACATGAGATGGCAGGACGGCGCGAGGCGCACGGCACACGACGCGCACACCAAGGACAGGCTGCGAAGGCGCGGCCGTGGGGTGATGGCTCGGAATAGTCCGTAGGAACGGGCGCGCGGTCCTCGCGTCTGGCGGCGCGATGTGGCCCGCGCATCGCAAGAGACAGAGCTGAGGAGATGACCGACGACAAGGCGGCGGCGATGGCGTCGGCGACGGCGGCCTTGCGCTCGCTCGGCGGGCTGGGAGCAAAACAGCGTAGAGGGCTCGCGCGGGAACGCGAAGCGGAGGCAAGGCGAAGGCCGCGAGTGGTGAGAGCTGGAGATGGGCCGGCCTATATGCGGCCATGAAGCACAGTGGAGAGAGGAGATGAAGATGTCAGGCTGATGAGTGGTGGCCGCGAGGTTCTTGCAGGTTTAGGGGGTTTTCCGGTTGGGCAGCGACCAGCCACCGTCTTTTTTTTTCGTTCTTTCGCTTTTTTTGGTGGACAAGGCATTGTCGGTGAGATGGGCCGATGTGAGTTGCCAGAGCCGTCCCCAGCTGGCGACGGGGCGCTTGGTCTGGCGGTCGACGATGCTGTATTGTGCCTGTCTCTGTCTCTGTGGGTAGAGGGTAGCGGTGTTATCCTCTCGTAGTTGCTGAGTGGAGTTCGAGGGTTCTAGCTGCTCAGCGCACGGTTGACCGCCTGGGTCCTGGGTCCTGGGTCCTGGTCCTGGATCGAAGGCCTGGCTCAGTGAGGTCAGTCAGTCAGTCAGAGTGCCGGCCATCAGTGACGGCGTCAGACGACCGTGGTCATGACCATGTCGCGGGAGAGGTATGCGCTCTCTCATCACAGTCACAAACAAAACAACACGAGACGGATCTTGAGACCTTCCCCATGTGGATGATTCGGATGCCATGTCTGGCCAGTGAGGTCACCCCGTCCGGGATCAGGATCAGGATCATGACCAGGCCAGCCAGAGACGGACAGACGCCGGGAGCGCGCAGGGCCTGGCAGGGCCGTGGACAGGGCGGAGAGACAGTGGCTGATGTGATCGAGCGGTGCCATTGCTCGGGTTCCAGCAGGGCAGGGCAGGGCAGTCAGTCAGGTAGCAACGCTGGGGGGGGAGAGGCCGTCGATGCCCAACCCGGCTGTGGTCTTGGGCGTGGGCGTGGGCGTGGGCGAGGCGAGAGATGGTACGTCTTCCAGTCTGTCGAGGTACCTGGCTGGGCAGTGTGTAGGTATCTGGGTACAGTAGGCAGCAGAGAGTGAGAGCGAGGAGAGCGGGTGAGTGGCAGAAAGGCCAGGCCAGGCCGGGGCTGCGTCAGTCTCGTGACTGTGACTGGCCCTTTCCCCCAACAGCAGCAGCAGCAGCTCCCAGACGTGGAAAGTGGGAGACCCTGTTTGCACCTGCCTGCGTCTGAATTCTCCGTCCGGACAGGGTCGGTCGTGCCTTCTCCCGGCCAATCGTGCCCATCAAGACGGGGGGGTGGACCTGCCAGAGTGGAGGGACAGACTGGGCAGGAGAGAGAAGCTTGGTCCTTCACCGTCTCTTTCCTTCCTCTTCGCAACAACGTCTATCCCAGCTTCTATTCGTCGTCGCCATCGCCGTCGTCTTCGATCGATCTCGTCCCAACCACCCCCCCCCTCACCCCCCTCAACCCCCCCAGCAGCAGCAGCAGCGCCTTGGCCCGTTCTATTTTCTCCCAGGAGCCCTGGACTGGAGCTGGATGGAGCTGGAGCTGGAACTGGAACCGGATGCTGGAACCAGACTGGAGCTTGCGAGCCCTGGTCTCTCGTCTCTCCGGCACATTCGCTTCTTGCCGGCTGGATGGGGCTTTGGTCCCCTGTTCCCCGTCCTGTCATCCCATCCCATCCCATGCCCCGTTTGTTGCGCAAGTGCGCCAGAGACAGAGGCAGAGACAAGGAGACAGGTCCATCACCACGGTCCTTCTGTGACCTCATTCGCCCGCGGCGCCGCGTCGTTGCCCAGTGATCAGTGACTCTTCCCATGGGATGGACCGGAGCCGTCGCGTCGTCACGTCGGGCACCGCGGTGAGGCCAGGCCAGGAGGCCACTCGGGGCGTCGTCTCTATCGGCGTCGTCTCTATCAGCAGCTCTGCCGTCCCTTTGTCCTTTTCGCCCAGGAAGAGGCCGGAGCATCTACACCTGCGCCCCCCGAGCGGCGTGTCATCAGCGCCTCTTCAAGGAACGAAGCAAGCAAACAAACAGCAGACGGCAAACAAGAGACGAGTGAGAGAGACTGGACAAGACTGACAGGACCTGACAAGCAAAGCAAACGAGACAGGGAGGGGGGTGCCGCGAGCGAGCGACAAACCTGGCACGCCTCCCACCCTCCACAAACGACCACCCATCCACACCAAGAACCAAGACGGGGCCCGTATGGCTCATGGGCCCATGGGCTCATGGCCCATCCCGGGACCGTCTCTCGTTCGCCCAAGGGCCCCTACCCCACTGCCGACAAGGACCTTGGCTTGGCCAGCCTGACCTGACCTCCACTGACGAGAACGAGCATCCCATCCATCCACGGGCGCCGAACCGTACCTACCGCACCGCACGCTGCCCCGGCCTACGGGCGTGTGGGCGTGTGGGCGTGTGTCTTGGGTCGCTTCCCACGAAGTATCTTCCGCTCCCACGCACCCTGGACCACCGCCTTTTGCCTCGTCAGTACATAACCTACCCTCACCCACCCTCTCGCGGCCCATGCCATGCCACCACCAGACCACACCAACATTACCATTCATACCTACCTACGGACAGGACGCTCGCCTCCATCTCCGTCTCCTCCACCTCACGAGGAGCAAGCCACCCCGTCAGTCACCAACCGACTTGTTTATTATTGTTCATCACCCGCCCGGACCTGGTCTTTCACATCGAGACTCGTCCTCTCCTCTTCTGTTGGACACCCACTGCACAACATCTCCAGACGAAACGAACGAACGAACGACCAGCGGCATTCCGACAAGGTCGTATCACGCGAACCCCGTCCATCCGTAAGTCAGACTGCCTCGCTCCCGGTACCTTTTCCCGCCTTCCACCGTTCAACGCACCACCGCCCTTAAATCTTTCCGACCTGCCCTCGTTCCCGCTCAACCCGCTTCCTGTCCCCATCTCATCATCCTCTCCGTCACCACCACCACCACCACCACCATCACCTCACCCTCTCTGCCTCGCCCCGGCTCACAGCACCATCTATCCTCCTCTGCTGCTTCCACCCACAACCCCCTCTCAAACCGCCCCTGCCCTTTTTTGCTGCTTTCTGCATCACTCGTCAGAGTCTCGGAAGAGTGCGCGCAATCCCGGGAGCTGATCCTCCATCCCGCATTCGCCTCGTCCACCACGCAGTGGGCCGCCCCCCCCGCCGCATCTCACCCTCGTCCCTCCCCCAAAATAAACCACCCCTCCCCCCTCAAGACGCTCGCTCTCGCTCGTGGTGCGAATCCACCTTCACCGCCATCGCCGACTAACACGCTCCATGATCAGAGGGTTTCTCGCTCACACGCACAACACACAACACGCACAAAACCCCCCAGACTGCGCCGCCGTTCACGCCGCCGCGCAAACAACAACAGTGACCTGCAATGGTATCAGCCTTCCCCATGCAGAACTACTACAGACCCGCGCCCTTGACTCTCGACACAAATCATGCCCAGAAGTACTTCGAGGAGGACGACCACAGCATCCTAGACGAAAACATCCTCGACCACAGCGGCCTCGATTCCGGCCTTGAAATGTCACCCCCCATGGCCAACAGCCGCCGTGAATCCTTCGCCGTCGGCTCTTCGCTCTTCTCCCCCAAGACGGAGGACTGGCAGTCTGTCGACATGCAGTCCGTCCCCTCCAACAACCCCTTCATCGAGCCGCAGCACAGCAGCAACCCCTTCATGCGCGTCGACCACGCCCAGCCCTCGCCCTTCGGCCCCCAGGGCCACGCCTGGTCTCTCGGCAACGGCTCCGGCTCCTGCACGCCTCTCCAGCAGTTCGACGGCATGCCGAGCGACTTTGAGACCGCCTCCGTCTTCCACCGCTCCACCATGCAGGGCCAGACGCCCTTCAGCAACCCCACCGGCCAGGTCAACATGTTCTCCTCCATCGGCTCCGGCAACCAGTCCATTCCCGCCTCGCCGCAGAAGGGCTGGGTCGGCCAGAACGAGTCCATGGCCAAGAAGATGCGCAACGACAGCCCGGGCATCCGCTCCCACAACGACCTCCGCAGGGGCGACGGCATCAGGAAAAAGAACGCCCGCTTCGACATCCCCGCCGAGCGCAACCTCAACAACATTGACCAGCTCATCGCGCAGTCGACCGATGAGCAGGAGATCAAGGAGCTCAAGCAGCAAAAGCGCCTGCTGCGCAACCGACAAGCAGCGTGAGTTCCTCGTTGCGTTCCCCCTCTTCCCTCGCATCCTGACCACTGACGCGCCACGCAGCCTTGACTCCCGCCAGCGCAAGAAGCAGCACACGGAGCGCCTCGAAGACGAGAAGAAGCAGTACACCTCCATCCTCACCGACATGGAGGAGGAGATCGTCGACCTGAAGGCCAAGATGGACCAGCTCCTCCGGGACAAGCAGTCCTACCAGGAGTACATCGAGTCGCTCACCATGGAGAAGGAGGAGATGATTCGATCGCACACCATTGAGACGGGCGAGCTCCGCAAGAAGGTCGGCGTCCTCACCGACCACGTGCAGAGGCTCGAGGGTGCTGCCATGTCGGCCGCCGTGCCCGGCCCCCAGGGCTTCAACCCCGGCTTCGACGACATGGAGGGCATGTCCATGTCCGGCCCGTGGGACAACGTCGGCTTCCTGGGCGACTACACCGTGGAGCCCGACGTCAAGCAGGAGCTCCAGATGGCGCCGCCCAAGAAGCCCGAGGTCAGCTTCCCCGTCGACGTCGAGAAGCAGTCCTCCCAGGGCGGCATCCTCTTCATGCTCTTCCTCGTCGGCGCCTTTGTCCTCTCCAACCGGTCCGCGCCCAGCATCCCTCGCGTGTCCGACGACGTCCGGGCCGAGGCCGCCACGCTCCTCGAGAACGTCTTCAAGGATGCCGGCCTCGACGAGTCCACCAGCACGATGCACGCCGGCGCCCCTCAGCCTTCCGGTGCCGGCTGGGTCAACAACCCGGCCATGGCCATGGCCGGCCCCGGCCTCAACAGCATGGCACCCTCGATGCTCGGTCAGCTCGGCGACACCCTGACCCAGCCCAACGAGGAGCAGACGAACGAGCAGATCTTCTCCATGTCGGCGGCCCAGTACAACGGGGTGCACTCGCAGGACTTCATGCACAACATGCCCGAGCGCTCCACCAGCCAGGGGCGCCGCAACCTGGCCGAGGCCCTCTCCTCGATGCGCAACAACAACAAGCAGTCGGCCGCCGAGGTCTACACTCGATCCCTCCTCTGGGATCAGATCCCCACGGAGGTGGTCAAGAATTTCGCGAAAATGGTGGCGGAGAGCAACAACGCACAGCAGAACGAGCAGCAGCAATGCATGGACGCGGGTGTCTGATGATGATTTCAACGGCCCTTGACGACTGAAGAGCTAAAACGGAGAAACGACTGGCTTGATGACGACCTCTCGACCTGACGACGCATCTAATGAGTCCTCTTTCCTTACGACGATGATGATGACTGTTTCTTCTCTTTTTCCCCTTTTTTCCTTTGCGCGCCCTATCCCGACTGAATCGACGATACAATCAACGCCGCTCCCGCGCATCCCAGACATTGTTGCTCACGCATCAAACGGACCTCTTCACTATGGACGGAGCCTTATGCTGACGTTCCCCCCTTTCTTCTTCTGGCACGGCGCCAGCAGCCTTCGGGCCTTTTTTTCTTTGACAAACGACACCCCTTTTTCTTTTCTATGTCCCCCGGCTATGTAGCGAGCGAGCGAGCATTCTGATTTTGGTTTTCGAGTCCTCGGACCGCCTTGGATTTGTTTCATATATCAAGTCTGGTATCTACTGCTCCGGCGGAGCAAGGGCTGCGGCGGGAGCAGGGTCGGGCCGCCCCCTTGCGGGTGACTGCCCTTTCCCTTTGTCGAGGGGGTCTCCTTTTTCTTGTACACTGTTGGACCGGATGGTGGCATGGGGTGAAACGGTCACGGAGAGGCTGAGAGCTGGTCTCAGGGACGTGGATCTCATGGACACGACGGGCTGGACATAAGGGGGATGGGACGGACGGACGGATGGATGGATGGGAAGGGTTTTGGGCATTCGCAAATCGGCGGGACAGGATACCACAGATTCCAGGGGCGGAAGGACAGGACCGGGACCGGGAACGAATCTGACGACGTGACGGTGCACGCACACGATGGGCGGTTTTTTGATGAATGAATACCACGATGTCCGTCCGCGGACGATGCTACCTACCACGCTGCTCGCGTCTGGTGATCCTGATGTGAGGAGGGGAGGGGCCCAGCACTGCCATTCCAGCGGGCCTCGCGTTACGCGCATCGAGATCTGCTCCGTCCTCACCACTCCCCGTGATCGCGCCGCGCCGCGGACGGGTGGACTGCTGTGCCAGATGCGCGAGCCTGCCCCTGCGCGGTCTCACCCACGAGGCAGGTTTGCAGGCCACCACCGCCGGAGAATAGGAGGGCAGCATCCTGATTTTTCGCGCCACCGTGATCCTTCCTCCCTGCCCAGCGTCCCGACGAGCTGCGAGGGCAGCCCCCCCCCCACGGTCGGGACGGGCCAGTCAGTGGCGCGGGAAGCGGTCAAGTGGGAGAGAGCGTGCATTAGCGTTCCTGAGCTGACGGCGCCTGTTTGGGGGGGTGGTGGACCGGCGCCCGAGGACGAGGCGGCAGGCTGTGTTGATGTTCACGTTCCCGGGATGTTGAGGAGGTAGTTTGCTATTTGGAGCGGTGGCTGAGGATGGTCTCGTCTTCCTCCAGCAGGCGGGCTGACCCAGTCGTCACGCCGGCTGAGACGGTGTAGGGGTGGTGGGAAGGGGGGAAACTATCGCGAGTGTCTGAGACATCGAGAACGAGACATGCGGACGAGACATGTGCTCGGTCTCCTGCCTCCCAGCACGAGCGGATTAGAGTCGCCGGCGGCGTCTGGGACGGGGACCTAGGGGAGGGGAGGAGCGGCTGTCTTGTTGACGTGATGCGATCCCGTGGGCTTGTCTGTCTCGGTGGGGGGTGGGCGTGCTGTGAGACATTTGGGGGGGGGGGCTGCTCGCTGGGGTGGAGGTTGTGGATTAGGGGACTTTGCGGGTGGGTGGGGCGGTGGGCTGGCACTTGGGACAATGGCCTTGTCCTGCGGTGTGTGCTGCGCTGCGGTGGGGTGCTGCGGGTGTTGGAGTCGCTTGTTCGGACGGGGCGCGCGAGTAGGCGCGAATTTCGGGAATACGGTGAGGGGATGTTGGTCATGGCATGAGGTACAAACATGTATCTGATGTCGGTAGAAACATGTACATTATGTAGGTAGAAACATGTAGTTATGTAGGTACAAACATGTACGTCATGTAGGTAGGTAGGTATGCTAGCACTTTCCTCCGTACACTGGCTTTGGAGCCTGTAGCCTGCTGCCGTCAGCGCTGGAACAGGGCCGATGCGCCAAGAGCTGCTGCCAGCTCCGAGGCATAGTGGCCATCAGCAAGCCGGCACTCGGTTGCACAGCAAAGCAAGGCACCAGCCCGCCGAACATAGGGCAGAGGCCTTGCAGTACTCCCGATTGACTCTCCGACATGTCGACCGAGGAAGCTTGGTCCGTGGCCCGCCTGTTGTTTCGCCTGCTCCCTGACATGCTTCATTTCCCAGATCGAAGAGATGCCTGGATGGCGGGGTTCGGGCGTTCGACTTCTGTGTACCATCTGCCAAGTGCTCTGCCAAACGCTCTGCCAAGTGCGCTGCCAGGAGAGGCCTGCTCCTCACGGCCGAGACCTCGTCACCCTCGCGAACAGCAACGCCGTCGTCACTATTACGGAGAATGTCTCCGCGTGGCGTCAAGGTCTGGATCTCGGCCTGTTGACGGAGACATCCTCACATCTCTCCGGGGCTAGGCATGTGAGGCACTCTGCCTTCCTGCCCTCCAGGCTGGTGGTTGGCGACTCGACACCTGCCACTCGGTCGCACAAGCAAGCCAGGCCAGGACGCTGACTGTAGAACCCCCTCTCTGAAACAGAGACCTCCTGCGTCGTGAGTCAGGCACGACGCCATGGCAGCCGGGAGACGCATCACGCACAGAGCACAAGCCCAGAGAAGCAGAGCGAACGTGTTCCCATGGGACCTGCCTACCTACCCAGCTCGAAATCACACAGGAATCGCTATCCTCCAACGCCGGGAGGGGGGGAGGGAGAACGTCTGCCCCTCCCCCGCCCAAGGCCTGCGTCTCAGCCGTCAAGACGAGACGGGCACCGCATCGCCCTGTCCCACCACCATTCGCTCGTCCTCCGAGGCGCGGCAGCAGCGGACCAGAGGCAGCCGGAAGCACAGCGTCGCGCGGGCAGGGGGCACGAGACGACGTGGGCCCGCGCTCTGTCCGCCGTCGGCGCCACTGCTCGCGCGGGCCACGCAGCCCGTTTGGCGGGCGGGCCGCTGGCGCGCGCCGGGACGAGGCCGTCGTGCGACTTCTCGCGGACTCGGCGCCGCCGAACGCGGGCGGGCAGGGGGGCCTGTCGCCGTCCGCGGGCGCGGCTCGAGTCAGGGCTGCGCGCTGCCGGGCGGCATCCCCCCTCCCCACCACCACTCACTTCTTCTTCTTCTTCCCCGCGTCGGGGCCCGGGGGGTCGTACTTCTCCTTCCAAATCCTGCAGGGGGGCGTCTGTGTCAGCCGTCGTGCGACGAGGCGGTCGTTGGCTCGACGGGCGGGAAAGTTGGCGTGGAACGACAAAGGAAAAGGGGGGGGGGGGGGGGGGGG